>CM042232.1:20906552-21506552 GCA_023566465.1 Cottus gobio
CCTGCTGGGGGTCGAGCTCCAAAACAACTGGATCCTAATAGGGATGCACCGATACCGGTATCGGGGGCCGATACTGAGTTAAAATACTCGTACCGGTTTCAATTGCCGATACCAAGAACCGATACCACTCAACAGTATTTCGCTACAACAAACTGGTCGCGCTTTGTGGAGAAAAAGATTTGTTGTCCTACCTGACTTCAACGTCTAGGGCAGTGGTCGGCAACCCGTGATCCAGAGCCGCATACGGCTCTTTCGTCGCTCTCTTGCAGCTCTTGCAGCAAGGTGTGTAGAGTAATGGTGCGTTCACACCGAACGCGACGCACATTACTGCCGTCCCGCCGGTTTGAATCAAACTGTTGCTGGTCCGCCAGAAGTAGCGCTGCCAGCGGCCTCATTCAGACGCTGTTGTGCGGCTACGGATGATATTATTGTAGCCGAGTGTCTGTTGTGTGTCTATATTTGTAATTCTAATAAAATGAAAACACGCTGCAGGGTAACTTGAACCACTTTTTTATCTCCTTCACACACGTATATCCCACAATTCCACTCCTGTTTTTCCTTTCCGTTTCTCCCTCCACAATAAAAGCACCGGAAACATAACTTGGAACACAGCTTCCTATATAATTGCTCGATCCCTAATATTACTCAAAACCACCAGACACAGGAACAGCTTCTTTCCACTGGCCGTCACCCTGATGAACAATTAATCAGACTCCCCCATCTGCACTACCTGCACTAATTGGACTACTTTTTCTTTCTAATGTCTTTTTTTAAATATTTATCTTGCTTATTGTAAATGTGTATATATGTACAATGAGAGCTATGTGTAACCGGAGTCAAATTCCATGTGAGTGTAAACACACATGGCCAATAAAGCTGATTCTGATTCTGATTCTGATTATGAACCCGGACACGGGGGCGTTTTATGGTCCGACATTAGAGGGACTTCCACAAGAAGTTTAAAGCTTGGGATAGCCTTCTGTTAATTTTGTACTATAGGCTTGACATAATCTGCAGAGGATAAAATAAAATCTGCCTCCAAATTAATTGCACTTTCATGGAGACCAAATCTAAGAAGTATCGGTACTCGGTATCGGCAAGTACACAAATAAAAATACTCGTACTCGTATCGGTTTGTAAAAAGTGGTATCGTTGCATCCCTAGATCCTATAATCCCACAATGTGTGACCTCACACTTTAGTACACACCACTTTGTGCTTTCAAAGCAGATGGGGAACTCTGGGAACCAGTAACCATCAGTGGTGTGTGTGTTCCACCTGGTCCCCTTTGCCATGGTGGACCTCAGCAAGCGGCTTGTGCTCCAGGCTCTGTTTGAGCACAGGGATCCAGACCAGCCCGGTGACCAGGAACATCAGACCCACAGAGAGGAACAGCGGCCCCTGCAGATAGTGGACATTGCCCACCTGGGTGAAGGAGAGCAGGGACATGGTGGTGCCCGACACAAAGAGCACCGTGCCAACACTGATGGCCACAATGGGCCTAAAATAGAGGAGCCAGCAGGATGGAGCCAGACCGCCCTGAACGCCAAGTGACTTCCTGTCCAGGAGAGGGTTGAGAGGTGTGGAGGCTTCAGCGTCCTCCCCATCCATGGTCGATATGGGGACTGATGTGGAGATCATGGTCACACTGGAGGACACTGCAGAGACTAGATGCACAACACCACAGGTCACAAAGTCATTCTGGCCGTATTCTACATTTTAGTCAAATAAAAGACCACACCAATGCTCTCTTATGGCCCTGCCCTGTTGGTTGAAGATGTCAATCTTTGCACTTGTAGGTCAGTTGAAGTTAGTCTGGCCACTGCATTGTCATGCTGAAATATCCTCACGACATTTGGATAAATGTCCATTAAATCAGGGAAACCTCTTTACGTTCCCCTCAGGAAGAACTGAAATAACTTTATCAGGTCAACGTTTTGATGTGTCCAATACTTTTAGGACCAAACGCAGACAGAACTACAGAGGTTCCCATGAGCCTCAGCTGGACTCTGTTTACTACTAATTAGCTACTGTTAGGATGCTAACACACTTAACTAAGATGGCAATCCTGTTAAACAGCATGTTAACATTTAGCTCAAAGCTGTCTCCATGTAAACAAAGCAGAAACAGGTGGACAGCTCTACTCTGATGGGGAACTCTTCCACACTACCATCACTTGTAGAGACTGCTCAGGTGTTGATAATAGAAGGAATGATGGCTGAATTCCATTTAGCTGCTCAGGTTCAGGGCATGTTCATGTGGTCATGACTTGCTGGTCCAAGTGATGGAACCGATCCGTTGTTACTGTTATGAGCAACGCCTTCTAGGTCCAAACGTCTGCTGGTAAGAAGCTCTGTGGAGCTCCACAACAGAAGAGTGAGGTCGCTGCATCAGGCTCTACACACACACTGTACCTCGTTGGTTTGGACCTTTTAAGGGAATTTGTAGTCATTAATACAAATATAGAATGGCCGGTATTTTATAATGAAAAGCACTGACATTCTTAATTAGTTTTGATGAGATCAAACAGGAAACCTGGTGCAAACTGAAATAAAAACAGCAAGAAGCAAGAACATTAGCGTAGAAACATCACTTTGCAGATGCTGATTCAGCATTAACTACATCTTCTCAGGCAGACAGTTGCATAGATCCAGTAAGGATTCATGTGAAGCGTCATTTCATCAGCTACATCAAATATACAGACAAGTATGAAATGACAAAATGTTCATCTTACCCAAAGCCTGTGTCTCCCTGGTGGACTGGCGCTGACAGACTGACTGCCCCCACCAGCCTCAGCATCACTGTAAACCCACTCGAGGATTAGTGATAACACTAATGATTAGTGATCATTTGTGCATCCTTCAAGTTAAAGTAGCAATCAGACAATCTAGGCATATTTCATTACAAGTAAAAAGCCTGCAATGAAAATTCTACTTCAAATGTCAAAAGTAAAAAAACTTGTGTTGCATCAAATATAAAATGTTTTTGTTCAATCTCAACTGCAAGCATGCTGTAATTAATAACTGAGCAGCCAGACAAATGAGGTGGAGTAATAGCTGCATTATTTTCCATCTGAAATGAAATTAAGTATATGATGATATATATTCCGGTCAAAGTACAGGTACCTTAACAGAAATATATTTTCCGCAATTTCAAAAACACAGATGTTGAACAGTCATAGTTATGAAAAACAGACCAACTCTTCTTCGAAAACACCTGAGAAAAAAAAAAAATGGCTAACAAACTTCATTCTGAAACACAAGAGAACCAGAAGAGTCCTTGTTTTGAGAACTAAGGTATTTTCCTAAAACTGAATTTCTAAGAACAAGGATTGACTCTTTAATTTAACCATTTGAACTGAATCCAATGGAAATCTTTGGTAAAATACAACAGGGATTCCTATAGTAATATACAACCGTTGCAGCCACATTCATTTCAAATGTCATCAGCTGATTGCCCTTGCTCAGTGCTACTGGTCAGTCAGCACTTGTTCAAACATTTATGCAATAACAATAACTGGAGCCATACATACTGGATCTAGTTCACGGCTTGTAAATGTGGGTATCCATTGCAGTGTAAAAACAAACTTGTCAGTGCCCTCTGGTGGACAAACCATTTCATAGTGATTCTGGTTCTAAAGGATTTCTTTAGAACCATTCAACAGACCAGGCCAACTCACTGCAACAATCTGGGAAAATACTGTTAATAACTATTCTTAAAAAGCAATGCACAAAGTGTATTCTAAGAAAACAGTTCACCAACATATGGCCTGACATGGGTGCATTGTGAACTCTGTAAAACCATAACTGTAGCATGAATGGAATATGAAAGCAGCCGCTTGACTGCTTTGAAAATGAATACACTTTGTTTTCCCAATTTATAATTTTATTGTCATAGTTGTTTGCTTTAATAACATTTGAACACGTTCAAGCACATTGCCAGAACGCCACGAGAAACCAAACTGGGTAGAGCAATGGGAAACATGTACACCCAAGATAAACATTGGTTTCAACTGGTTAAGTTCTTTCAAACCATTTCTTTTGCAATTTATGTCTGAAAATCATCCTTTATAATCCAAGCAGGATCCTGGTCCACATCCGTTTACAGATATATCTTCCGCCATTTGTCATTGATGAAAGCAAGAAAAAATAGTGGAAGAAAAAACCCTCATGTAATGCTGAGTAGACCAGAGTAGGGAGGTGGACTAACCCAGAAATGGAATAGCTGAGCTCTCAATATGAGAAAGCTGACTCGTGGACTTCATCTTGGTGTGTCATTTGCTTAAAAACGGGTTCTTTTTCACATGAGTTCTTTTCTGAAGCTGGCCTTCGGCACGCAGAAGGGCGCGTGACAGGGAGGTGCTGTCACCGCTGACAACTGTGTGGGCGGGTTATGACCGAGCTCCGCCCATTCATTCTCACTAGGACTCTCAGGCAGCTCTGTCCTCTTCAGTCCCGCTCAGCGACCAGCTTCAGCACCTTACCGATGGCGATGGTCTTACCTGAGACGCACAAACGAAACACAAGCGTCACACAAGTGTCACATTTGGGTCTCAGCCTCACTCACTGATGCCAAGTACAACATTAAAATCCTTTTGAAACCCATCAGGTTCACAATTCAACATTTCCAAGTAACTAAAGACGGAAAAAATTCCAAGACCAACATATCAAAAATCAGCTCTGGTATCGCAACTGCATGGCTTAATTTTAACCCCCAACAAATCTAAAAGTGTTCCCCATACTAATTATTGTATAGTAATTATTTATGCATGTAGCCGATAACCAACTGAATTACAATAAGTGTCTGATCAAGTCAGTGTTGTTCCTCCATCGTTAGAGATGTGATCCCTTCATTGAATGATACAGTCTACCAACTTCCTGGGTTATAAACTAAAGTTCAGTGGTATTCCCTGAGCCAGCGGTCGTCCTTTCTTAACATTTCCTTGACAATATTTGTAACCACAGAATATTTATTGAGCATCCCGTACCCAAAACAAAAATCGAATGGAATTAATTTGCTTGTTCTCGTCTGTCCCTCAATTGAGTCAATACTGTGCTACTTTGTATTTGCAGAATATATATTTTGTGTGAGAATAATAAATGTATAACCACATAATTGGGATTTTGTTTACATTTCTATATAGTGACTATTTTTGTGTGCATTGAACAAAGAAGAAAGTCACTTCTATATAAATCCTCAAATACATTTGTGAACCCTTCTGTAGGAATTTATTAATATTGATAAGTCATTTTCTAATAATGACAGATATAATGATGATTAGTTAGCAGTAGAGCTAAAACAATTACTAAATGTATGGATAAGACATATATTGGAAGAAATTATGAGTCCCTGATACATTTGGTCATTTAACATCCAAACATGTGGTGTCAGCTGCTCCAATGTTTTTGTTGTCTCACTATGAACTGAATATCTTTGGGGTGAAGGACTAGTGGTCCAACAACAAGATATTCGGAGACATCTCACTGGACTCTGAGGAATTGTGACACACATTTTCTCTCCATTTTCTTCTAATCCATCTAAAACACGATTAATCAATTAATTGACAATAAAAGCTACCTTCGTCCCGTAAGGTGAACCGTCCCATCTGAGGAAAGTCTTTAAAGGTCTCGAGGCAAATGGTTCCTGCCGTGCGCAGACGGGCGATGCAGACCTGGTCTTGTTTGACGAATCGTGGCCGTGTCTTACTCTTGTCTCCGGTCTTCTTGTCTACCAGACAGATTAAGGCCTGTATACAGAAGTCACAGAACATGAGCACACCCACAAGTGTGATGCAATCGTTCACCCCAAACATCCAAGTGCTCCGATGAAAAGCAGCACACCACATTTGTTCAATTGTCCACCTCTAAAACTAAATCTTTATTAGTCACTGGTGGGACACTGTCTTTCTGTAACAGGGGAACAGTTAGGTTAGCAGTAGCTCTTACTGTGATTTGCACTTCTTCAATGCAGGTGTGAATGTGAAGGACAGCGTTGTAACCTGGACAGATGATGGATTTGTGTTCTATGATGACGATCTGTGAGGAAAAGAGTGAGAGTGGTTCTGAGCAGGTACAAAAACAACACTTTAATGTAGGGCTGGGCAGTATACCGTTTCAACCGGTATACCGGTGTCAAATTTACGTACGGTATGACTTTTTCACATACCGGCACACCGGTGCCCAGCCGTAGTCACTGGCGAAGCGGTCGGAGTTATGTGTGTTACATGCATTGAGTTAGAGTCATGGTTTTAACTTTATAACAATTAATAACCCGCAACTAACGCTCTTTAACAGGGCACAACACCACAAAACAGTTTGTGACACATAAACAATTTGTAACACTAATAATTGTACATTTCTTAAATTTACTCCGCCGAACTGCATGCTGGGTATCACAGAAAGAAGAAACTCAGTCGCTACATTAAAAAACGGAAAAGAGCGATGCAGGAGGAACAAGAGAGAGCAGAGACGCACCAACACAACGTGTTGCCCAGAGAGGAGCTGTGTCTGCTGGCTGGAGGGTTTGAAAAGTCCGACGTAGTTTAGAATACGATGTATTGCAAAGAACATGGAGGGACTTAGGACCCAGGGGAATGCAGGAGAAAAAACCCCCGGAAGAGACAGACCGGAAGTCACGCCACACAAACGGCTGTTCACAGCTTGCTGGGCAGTTGCGAAGGAGTTGGCCAGCGAGCGGTGAACAACGAGCGGTGAACAGCTGTTCAGGTGGCCGCTCGATTCCTCCAATCAGGAAATTATCCCTCAGTAGCTCCCCATCCATTAACACTGTCCCATGTGATCAGGTGTACTGCTGCTGGGAAGTGACCACAGGTCTTAACGTGCTGAGCGACAGTCAGCTGTGGCTCTGGGACTGTGGCATGGAGCCGCTGGGCGACACTAACCTGGGCGTCGAACGTACGCCCGGAGTGGCAGAGGTTCTCGGCATTACACAGGATGAAGCCCGGCAGGATCTCCTCCTCTTCAATGCCCTTCAGCCGCAGCTTGAGATTTTCACCCGGTCCGGCATCATCCGTCTCCACATCATCTGACAGGAGACTCAACAACTCCACCACATGCTGCATGAGGAAAGGTAGACACACATGGAGGGGGAAGAGAAAGAATAATGGAGATTGTGTTAGCTGGTGCCTTTTACAAAATAGGTCAAACTTGATGCGTAGGACTAAACCGAAGGTACTAGTTGACTATAGTCGTCAGTTATTACATTGACACAAACACCCAAACCACATGCTACATGGTATTTAGTAGTGCTGTGGATGGATTCAGGTTCTAATCACGACATTTTAGTGTTACGTATTGAATTCTACATATTGATAAATATGCATGGTTCAGACCGAATTGTGCTATTGGCTGATCTGGAGGCAAGTGACAAAGGGCAGGGTCTGATGGTGCACTGTCACTTTGAACTGAGATAGGAATGATACACGGCCAACAGAAAATGAGCTGACAAAAGGGTCACGTTCTACAGGTTTGTTAGGAAGTTCCTGGGCTGAAGCTCTGCAGGAAAACTCTAGAGTTTCGTTACTCTTTGATGACACAAATGATGCATGACCAAAAGTACATGTTCTATATAGTAAATATGGTTGAACATAATATTAATTGCCAGTGGGCATTAAGAAAAACAAACAAACAGTTTGATAGTATTTTTTGCTTTCTCGTTTCTCATCCTTTTGGTTCCTGCTGATGGAAGAAAGGGCTTGTGGGATATCTTACCCGATTTGGCATCATGACCAGCTGCTGTGCTTTATAGATGGAGCCTGACTCCAGTTTGCCCAGAATCACAGTGCCCATGTCCTGATGACACAGATCGACGAAGTGTCAGTTCACAGAGAAGACTTTGTACAAACTGATATGAGCACATTAAATATACTCCCTCAAGAGGGCTCAATAAACTCAGTCAAGTTTTAACAAACAGGGCAGTAACTGAAGAAGTTAAATCTGTGTACAAATACAGAGAGCTTTTCCTGGTGGCGATGGGCTGAACAAGCCATGTTTGAACTTGTTTGGCAAGTGATTGAGAGTAATGGACTTTCAAGTCCAGCAATCCAGATTTAACATCATAAAGCGTGCATCATGGAGCAGTAGGAAAAGCTTCACAAGTAACAGTGTCAATTTTTCATGCAATTTGGTCAAAACTTAGTTTTGCTTTTGTAACTTAAGTGTTGGATGGACCGTGCCTTACCTCCAACATATTCAAAATGCATTCTGTTTAGATGAGCTCTTTAATGTTTAATGTAAAATGTGTGGTTTTGTATATTATGTATAAAATACAATAAACATATTTGTCAAAAACTAAAAGGCATTCTAAATCCTTTCTGAACACCAGTGTTACCCATGTCTAAACCTTTGGTGTGTAGACTTCCACATCACACTAACAGAAAGTCGCTTTGTGGCAACGGTCTGAAACCGATAGCTTTTCATGGGCTTCTTTGTAAATGCATGAATAAAGCAGAGGGTTAAACATCCTATTCTTACCTTGTATTTGTCTACGATGGGCAATCGGACGGGGCCATCGCTTGATCTTTTTAAATGTGGCAAACTGTCCAAGTGTGAAATGAATGGTAACCCTCTGCAACATCAAACAGGACAGCAGTTAGCATACATGGATGAATTGTCTACACAGTAACCATGGAGACCACAGAGAGGTGATGGGGAAGCTGAAGGACGTACGTGTACCAGGAGCACATGTCAGTGGGCTCCTTCAGATTGGCTCCAGTCAGTCCGGAGCACGGCATGAAGTAAATGTCTTTCTTTGGGTTGAAGCCAACCTTCTTCAAAAATGGCACGAGTTTCTCCTTACACTCTTCATACCTGAGGGTTCAACCACAGGAGGGATGAAGGATTAAGAATACAGCAGCAGCCCTTTCATGTGTATGTAGAGGACATGTCCTGAATCCCAGGTATCCGTGTTAACATCGTATGAACACTTGCATAGATAAAGGAGACAAAATATGAAATGAAAATGCAGTCCAATAAACGTGCACATACCAACTTTGACAACTTTAAATAATGTTAAAAACACAGGGTTTAGGACATAAAACGAGGACGACATTCAAATTGATTTGTAATTCAGTTTGAGCAGAGTAACATCTGCTTTGATTTACTTAATGATATTCTAGACGTGACTCATGAGCGGCTCACGAGCCAGGAGTTTGGAATGCCTTTGCTCCGTTTGATCAGTGTGATCTACCCACCTCTCCAGGCTCCAGTTGACTGTTGGGTCGTCCATTTTATTCACCAGAACTATCAGGTGCTTGACGCCAGCTGTTTTGGCCAACATGGCGTGCTCTCGCGTCTGTCCACCCTTTTCAAAACCAGTTTCAAACTCGCCTTTCCTGGCAGAGATCACCTGAGAGGCCACACAGTCAGTCAGTGGTTTTGTCTACAAGTGCTACGGAAACACAGGAGGGATTCCTTGCTGTAGCTATCTAATGTCACAAAGATCATATCTTAAACATTTACAGAGGAAATAAACTTGGTTTGATAGCTATCCATGTTTTCAATGGATGGGAAATGCATGGGAAACCTGTGAAGCAGGGGCTTTACTTTATGTTGCTGATGTTTAAACAACTCGACCTTCTGGCAATAAAACAAAAAACAATTTGTTTTAACTATTGAAAGTAAACAACCTCTTTTTATGGTTTAATGTGCCTTTGTCTCCATGGTTGGGAGAAGTTATGTAGATGCAAACAGGATTGGGTTATGGGAGTTTGTGCAGATTTTTAGAGCTGTACTGAATAGTTTGAAGCTTCATTCGTAACATTGACAATCAAATTCTAAAATAATCAAATGCTGCAATTCTGCTTGACAGACATGCAAAGAATCTTTCCAAAACCTCAATAGAGGCTTCAAATGTAACAAAACAAACACATTCACTAAATTCAGCCCTAGCCGATTAGAATTAGTTTCTTAAATTACTGTGCCAACAAAGCCAACTAGTGAAGTTCTGATCCAATGTTCCACAATGCTGGTAAATCTCTGAACTCACCAAAACAGCCAGGTCTGCCTGTGATGCACCTCCGATCATGTTGGGCACAAAGCTTTTGTGGCCTGGAGCGTCCAAGATGGTAAAGTGCTTTTTGTCTGTCTCAAAGTATGCCCGGCCCACCTCCACCGTCTTGCCTTTGTCCCTCTCCTCTTGGTTGGTGTCTAAAGCCCAAGACAGATACCTGGGCGACAGATTTGATATTCCAGGCATGATTTGGTCACAATTATATCTGATGGTTTCTCAGGGTTGCATTTACACCGATACTGATAGATCTATCAAATCTACGATGATGATCTAAGCCAATACTGGCCCAGCTAATTCAATGGCCACACATGGCTCCTGACCATATTAACACTTTATTTTTTAAATTAGAGTCAAATCTCACAACTTTATCCAGTTGGCCATCACGTTTGAATTGGGCCAGCATAGAGCATCTTTCCTTGTTCTACATTCACTAAAAGACAAGCAGAGACACAGCGGTGTTCCCACTCACCAGGTTTCCCGGTTCTTTTCCTTGGCTTCTCTCTCGTACTTCTCTAAGGTTCTTTTGTCTACCATGCCTGTTAGATACCTATGAAAGAGGATGGGAACAACAGAAATGTACAACATGTCAAAGCCTGATGTGGTGAATGTCATTTTGATCATTACAAGGAAAGTAATGGGAGATTGCTACTCACATGATTTGTCCGCCAATAGTGGACTTGCCAGCATCTGGAGATAAAGAACACAGACTGGGTTTAGAACAGACAAAACGGTGAAATTACATATTGTCGCCATCTTTCGGGAACCTTGAATGTCCAAAACTTCATGCTGTGCGACCAGATGAGCAGGGAGTTCCTGAACTGGTTTAAAGTCCATGTTGAGCACTTACAGGCTGTAATGACTGCACTCCAACTAGGGATGATTATCGTTCGGGTTTTTTTCCGATACCGGTGCTAAAACGATACTTTTAAAACGATACCAGTGCCAAAACGGTGCCTGAACCGCACAAACGACAATTGGCGACATTAAAGAAAGGCTTTTTTTTTTATTGCCAAAGCAAATTTTTTTTTCCTTGGTGGAGCGTCTTCCAGCTGGTGACAGACACATCAGCTGCTTACTAACAAAAACTGGACATGGAACGCAGCAGCTGGAATAAGAGCTGGACCTGACTGATTCAGCCACAGACTCACAAAGCTAAGCAGCAATGCAATGAAGCAACATTTGACTTGAGAGCCATTTATATATGTAGAGATGCACCCATCAATAGGCTGCCGATAGAAACCAGGCAGTTTTCAGCAGATTGGCTGGTAAGTTTAGTGTTTGCAGTGTTACACACAGTAACGTCACGGACACGCCAAGTACTTAAAATAAATTATGCGTTTCCTAATCATTTGATTTAAGTGTGTTTTTATAACCAGTATAGATTATAATAAGTTAAATCCGTGACAGTTTACGCAAACTTTGAAACATTTCTGGTGAGGCTTTTAGGAAAAATGTTAGTCTGGAGACTTGCTGTCAATTATAGTAATCGTAAAATAGTAAATACGAATGGGTACATTGGGTATTACCGGCTGTTAATTTGATCATTCAATAAATTAAAAAAGACACAAAGACAGGCCTTTCCACTGACCTACGTGTCCGATGAACACAACATTGATGTGCTCCTTCTTGGGGGCATCTGGCTGCGTAGCTGGGACTTTGGGCGCTGGCGCGTCCTCTTCCTCCTCCATCTCTGGAGGCGTCTCCTCCGTAGTTGCTGCCACCGATGGTTCCTGGTCCCCACGAGGCCCGCCTCCTGGCTCCTCCTCATTTGGCTCGGCCTCTTTCTGGTCCCACGGTTCCTCTGTGGTCATCTCTGAGTCGCCGTTTTCCACTGGCGCTGCACGGCCACAAACACAGTCCACATCACCTTAACAAAGGGCCTTAACAAACTAACTAAAATTCATACCCATCCATTTTTACCTAACAAAATATTTATACTTTTTATTTATATTTCAAAAATAACAGTCACTACCATGAAAAACGGTTTGGGCTTCATTCAAAAATGCCAATTAAAGCTTTGAATGCACAAAAAGAAAGATATTTGATTTAGCCCTATCTGCTGGCTAATCCGGTCAATCATGAGAAAAACGGGCTGACTGCTGAAGCCAGACGCTATTTCATTCACATCTTACCTTATGTTTTACAAGCAACAGTCATCTTTAGTAAATCAACCTAACCAAGTTTCCTAAATATCAATAAACGCATCTTATTAGAAACCTTTGAAAAAATTCACTCATTGAAATTAGACTCAACACATTTTTGGAATTGACTACATTTTAAAAGACCACAGCTTTATTACAGCAAGGGGCTGTGAAATGTCACAACCTGCCATGTCATTTTAAGAGAAATTCTTGCATTGGATACCATGTGTAGATTTCCAGTGCTTAAGGAAATATTTAGTTACATGACTGTATTTGCCCTTTACTAATAATGTACAATGTCCATTACAGAAACCTGCCCAATGTGTGCACAGTCAACAAGCTATGTGACCCAGAAAAGGTGACCTAACCTCAACTGTGGCTGTCATGTGTAAACACTTTTTAGTTGTGAATTTATTATTTAGGATATTTGATATTTGAATGTCTGAATATTCCTGAGAATGAAAAGTGCATTGCTCTGAGAAGCTGTACTTAGATGGATAGATTATTTTATTTATGGTCATTAAATGGCAATAACCAAATCCAAATTGTTTCTAGGACAATATATTGTTCATCTAAAGCAGTTCTTGGGACAGATCTAAATAACATTCAATCAGTTCACATTCAAATTATTTTGAATGGGTGACTCACTAAATAATTCTCTAAAACGTAAAAAGTTCCTGAACATTTTGTGGAGTAATCTCCAACTGAAATATGGCTATGTCTGTTTTAAGTGATAAGTAACCACTGATGTGCGCTCCGCTCGGCTTCTGCCAATCGGCTTGTAGCTCCGTCACTGCGAGCTAAACACTCAAAGTCTCGACTGTTCTCTGTCCTGGCTCCTCGATGGTGGAATGAGCTCCCCATTGACATCAGGACAGCAGAAAGTCTCTACATCTTCCGTCGCAAACTAAAAAAAAAAAAAACTAAAAATCTTTTCCGACTATAGTAGCACTGGAATGACTCTTACTGATAGCACCTTGTAGTTGAACTTTATTGATGAAATTGTACATACTTGATTCTTGATGTTCTGAATCTTGTTTGTACTCACGGTGGAATGCACTTATTGTAAGTCGCTTTGGATAAAAGCGTCAGCTAAATGAAATGTAAATGTAATGATGTTGCAGTGAATGTGAAAGAGCACAAACCAGACAGCCTGAGACAAAACAAGATACTAACTGATCCTTATCTACAAATTAACTCACTTTAAGTTAGTTTGTGGTCAAACACTTTGAATTTGGTTCTTAATCTGCTAAAGGCACCCTGGGGCAGAAGTAGATGCTTAGAGTCAATACTGCTAAAAGACTACAGGATGTAGGAATTGAGCAAATGGGACATCAGTAATTTGGTCTCTGAAACTCATGATGCAAGAGCCACTAATGGCTTTGTAACTCCAACCCGTTCATTTTGGGCAGGCACATGTCAGGACGATGAGGTGAGCAGTAGCAGCATGTATGCATGTGACACAAGGTACAGGTTGGAATTTAACACACAAACACACATACATACATACATACCGGCACTTTCTGACACCTCTATGGTGGATATCTTCTCAACAGCAACTAAAATGGAAACAACAGTGAGGTTAAAGTTTTAAGTTCATTTGAAAGGAGCCTGACCTACTCTTCTTGCTAGAGTTTTTCATATGTTCAACAAACAGGGTTCACTGTGGCTTCAGATGCCACCTAAGTCAAGACTAGAGGAAAACAAGAACCTGTTAATTTGGAGGGCTACCGTTTTTCAAGTCAAGCACCTCCACATGTTGGGACGCACACTTCCATTTGGTCATATTGTCCATGAGTAATGTTTGAAGGATCTGAAACCACTGGCATGCTGAAAATAAGCAACACAGTCAAATAAAAACGAGGACAGCCGTTTAATGCCATCATTCAGTCTGGTCCAGGTCCACAGTGTGCCTTCACACGGTTCCCAGTGACACATTTTGTTTCACTGCTGACCAGCAATGCGTCAGAACATCCACGTCACACCAAACAATTATGTTACATTCCCCCAAAACTATTTGCAATGACGAGCTTAGCTTGAAGTGAAGTTAAGCTGTTTACAATGATAACATGGGTGTTTGCCACAAGGACATCTCGCTTTGCCTTCTTTACTGTTTAGAATAAACTTAGGTTAGTTTAAAAATGCATCGACTTCACACTGAGCGGCTCACCACACCAGCTAACCAACATGCTAGCTAGCTAGCGCCGGTTAGGTGCAACAAGCTAATGCCGGTTGGGTTGATGTCTTTAGACAGTTTTGACAGTTATCAACACGCTATATGGCCGCTCTCCAGTCGGACGCCCGAGTAACATTAACATGATTGACAGGCTGTAGTTAAAGTTCCGGTACGAGGCACACCACCTGAATGACTGGGACGCCAAACACCCCAGCAGCTAGCTAGTTGGTCGCGCTTCGAAGAACGCGTGTCAGTACGGCGGCTAGCGAGCTAGCAACTAGCCAGCCCGGGCTCCTGCTAGCAGCTAGCTAAAGTAGCTCCACAACGTGACCAGGAACTTACCAACAGTATCCACATTATCCGAATGCGAGTTCACGGCAAAGGTCGGAACAAACTCGGCTGCGTTCACATTGGGCACAAACGGTTTGGCGTTCACATTAAGGGACATTAACGCGGAATCAATTTGTCCGTCGATTGTGGCCTCCACATCGTCCTCTTGTTCCCATGAATCAGGGGCAGTGTCTCTCTGGTCCATCGTGGGTCTTGGATTTTCACTAGTGTGAGATTTCGGCAAAGCAGTTTATTGGTCTCCGTAAGTGTCCGCCCGAACCCCGATGTTAAGGTCGCCCCGTGGAGTAAGTGAGAGCGTCCCAACTCGAAGTGGAATGTTTGGTCTCCGATGCAGGTGAACTAAAGCAGCCGGTTCCAAACGGTGAGAAGCCAGAGAGGATATTCGACTCAGCACTCCCAGAGATAGTCCGCGTGAGCTAAGGCGTCCCGTCAGTTAACGTTGTACATGCGGTGACCTCTGGGATATGAAGTCCTATTCAAAGGCGGAAAACGTTGACTCGAAAGACTCCTGAGGGCAAGAGAAATACATTCCCCGAAAGTCAGTTAGAGTCAGTTTACGACATTAGTTACGGACCTGTTCAACTGCAGATTCGATTCACGTTGTTGGCGCAAATGGAGATGGACTTTTCTTTTTTTTTTGCTTAAAAATACAACATACATGACTTTCTAATATAATGTACATTGATTTGTTTAGAAAAATAATTCCATTTTAGGCACATTTAAAATATAAATTAACCTACATAGTCTGGGATCAGCCAAATCACATTACATTTAGCTGACGTTTTATCCAAAGCGATTTACATGATATACAGTAGACCGTGAGCAATTAGGGTTAAGTGTCCTGCTCAAGGACACAACAACATGGACTGGCTGAGCCAGGGTTTGAACCACCGACCCTCTGATTGAAACAGACTTGAACAGACTTGCTAACCACTGAGCCACAGTCGCCCCAAATCCATTTTAGATGTTCGTTGAGCAGATTTACTGGTTATTTACTGGTTATAAATGAAAAAAATGTACTTTTACTCAAAGTAATGTGGGTAATTATGACAATACAAAGGAATTTATGGGTTCACAATTTAATAAAAACAATGTTTGGTTTTGCAACACACCAGTCTCCATCACTGTTATATGAAGGTATTCCCTTTCAATTCCTTTTTTATTTGATCCAGTAATCATTTCATTTTTGGCCACATAAGATGTATCACTGCTTAGCGATCATGCATACACCGTTTTCTCTGCAAAAAGTCCTCTGGGACAATTATGTCTGATAGAATGAACTGGAACACATGCCCATGAACACAGAACGTAACTCATCTTAGAATATTTTATGGATATGCCTGCAGGCATTACACAGTCCAAGCATTAAATTACCAGTTCAACCAGAGGAAGTGGCCTATTCATTAAAAGATGAAGGCATACACCTCTAAAATAAAAAGGACACAACTAGTCAACTTTGCTTTTAGATGAGCATTACATTACATTTCATTTAGCTGACGCTTTTATCCAAAGCGACTTACATGCTATACAGTAGACCGTAGACACAGCAACGGTGAGCAATTAGGGTTAAGTGTCTTGCTCAAGGACACAACAACACAGACTGCCAGAGCCGGGGATCGAACCACCGACCTTCTGATTGAAAGACCGACTTGCTAACCACTGAGCCACAGTCGCCCCGATGAGCAGTATATAAAGTCTGAGGTTATTGTTTATTAATAGTTGTTATATGATAATGGTTACTCTTCTACCTTAGATAAAAGCAACTCAGTATAAGCAACACTTCCACTCACTCTCTCACACACACACGCACACACACACCTTTTAATCTGTATTATTATTTGATCATTGTTATTTGTATTGGTTTGACTGCTGTTTCATTTGCTTTTGATTCAGTCGCGCGGTACAAGGTCTTAAAACACATTTATACACTGAGACATTTCCATTTTGTGATTTTCATTTTGTCTGAAATGTGCTTTTTGTTATTTATGCCGACATCGTTTTTCTAGTTGGCTTTGATTTATTGCAAGATACCTGAACCACAGACATGCCAGTTGCATTGAAAGGACCCCTCCCACAGTACAGAGGAATACAAACTAAATCATACAGAGAAGTACATGCAGAGTTAGAACTGATCCACATACAGCCGTGGCCTGACCTTAAGACTCCAAAACTTTGAATTTATTCTAATGAAAGACAAAATTTACAGAAAATATCAAAGTGTTTCTTTTTCTGTAAACTAATCGTAGAAAACCTTAAAGAGAAAATATTCTACTTATCAAATACAATCAATCATTCAAAGAGTGAGTCCAAGACATTTCCCTACATCAAATCAAAGTTCTTCAAACATGTTCCCGTAAGGTTAGGACGTTATAGATTTAGCTTTGCAGTAGGATCAAATAAGAGAAATAATCAAAAAGAAATTATCTACAGAATAAGTGCAATAATGCTCAAATATAGTATTTTGTAAGCTTCGTTCTCACCACTGTATTAATCCACATATTACAACTCTTTAGGGTCCTACATGTTTTAGGCACCTCCATGAGAGCAAACGTAACTCGTATAAACCATTCTGCCAGAACAATTGAGCCTAATTCACTCCAATTAAATTCAAAAAGGTGGGAAATCAATGATAATCACTCACTGATGAGAAGCCATCGATCATGTTGAGTAAAGTTGCATAACAATGCTTAATATTAGGCAACAGAAGAGTGTATGACCACAGCAGTGGTTTTATAGTGCATTTATAACACAATCATTTCCTGCTAGAGCAGAAGACTGAGTGAAACATTAAGGCCTCTAGACAAGGAGTGATAAGAGTGATCTTATAGTTTGGTTACATGTCACCCTGAGAGAGAGATGGTCTCATCACATCTGTGTGATATCAGTTTTGAGGGCGTGTGTACAAGCAGTTACACCGACAGAAGTCACTGTCTTTCACTGGGGCAGCAGTCACATTGTGAGATTGCTCCTGTAAGAGCTTTGAAGCAGTAGGTCTTTGGTTAAGCGTCTCAGTGACATCCAGGACCACGGTTTGGATTGACGTCACAGTGTGCAGGGTCCTTTAGGATCTACCCTGAAGGTGTGTGTGACATTGTCCCGCTGTGGCAAACACCCAGTACAAAATAGAGTGTGAAGGGAATGCAGGAAATGAGCAACAACTCAAACCATGAAAAAGCTGCTCTGCGATTTAGCACAGTGGTGGTGTGAGAACCGTTTGGACTTAGTGAACTTCTACACACAAAAATCCTTCAAAGAAACATAATACAATGTACATAACACGCTCACCATCAGCCGGTACTATCTGTTATTATGTATACCAAAAAAACCGCAAAAAGACAAGGACAACGATGGATGTCAGTGTTGGGTGAAGAAAGAAGACAAACATTTGGCCTTCTAAGAAGGCAGACAGGAAATCCTTTGACCCAGGGTGGCCGGATGTTTTTTGCAAAGAACATAAATCTTCCTACAATGAGTACCTGTGAAGCATGCTCCACTGTGACAGGTCACCTTTTCCTCAGATTGCATTACTGATTAACACACAAATAATTGCACACAAAACCCAAAGAAAACATTGACCACAGCTGCAATTAGAAAGGGAATCTGATTCACAAAGGTTATATTGTAAAATGGACTATTAGGGTCCCTGTTATTACAGAATTTGTATATCATGAGAATGAAGTCATAGTATTTGGGGGAAGTCATCATTTTGAAGAAAAACATGATGCAAATAAAAGTTGTAATTCTACTAGAAAAGGTCATGATATTGTGACAAGAGAAACACTTGGAATATTTTGAGAATAGATTTATAATGTTATGTTCTAAATGTATATTCCCTTACTCTACAGGTCAAAATGAATATATATTTCTAAAAAGTTAATAATTAAACTTAAATTAATTAAAAATACAACTTAAACCATGACACTTTCTTGCAAAATGATTTACTAAAATTATGAAAATGACAATCAAAATGTTGTCTCGTAACATGACAGTTTGTAAATTCATAACTTTTTCCTCATAAAATCACAAGTTTGTCTCAAATTACTGAGTAATTACTAACTTTTTTATGAAACATTAAAACTTAATCTTGTAAAATACTGATTAATTATGCAAGAATATTTCATAATTGTAATATTGTGACTTTATCTCATGAAAATACAACTTTCTATTCATACAAATGTGACCTCTTTCTCTAAATCTTATTTCAAGATTTGTTTCAGTGCAAACATGAAGGGAGTGTTTGAAGCAGGTGACTGCTATTATCAGTAGCCATTTTTTAATTAAATAGAATATGTTACTCTACTCCTATTCAGATTCATTATTATTTTAAATAATTACAGTTAGTAATTTCATGGGTTAGATATATAACATCTGCGTAGACTATTTACAGTGAGAAATCTAAACATTATAATTGCAGTGACACTCATTGCTTTAATATCGAGCTGCTATAATTCCAGTTCAGAGATAAAGTGAGTATTAAATGGAGACTCTGGTCCTGAACCAATCTTATTTCTCTTGAAAGCTAAAGAAATACTGCGTGTGATATGGCTACTCCTCTGCTCTAATCCAACGGACCTCAACGGACAGCGAGATCAGTGTGAAAACACAATGCTGGGCTGGATTTCCATCCTACCTTTAAAGGAGAAATCCACCTGAAAACCCTTCATTTGTTAGTTTACTGTATTCTTATTATACCAGTGAATACAGGAACAGACAGACATGAAAAGATCTGTCAAGATATTTAGAGTGCAGCAGAACATTCTTCAACCTCTCACTAAATAATTACAATGCTCTGAAGTGAACATCGCAGTTTGAAAGTATCAGGGGTGGATTTCCCTTTGACATAGGACAGAGACAAACAGCCCAATTTAGCTCCATCACCACTTTCTCTTCAAAACTGGAAGAGTAAGATTTACAATGTATAACTCCTTTCTTTTTAACATCTGTTGGGCTGGTACCATTTAAAGGACTGTTGAGGACACCTGCAAACAGAGTGTATCCTATCTCCCGTTCTGCTCCACCTCTTGGCCTTCAGGCTGCCTCTCCTCTGACACCACTTCATCCTCCAGCTGTGTGTGCACATGCACAGAAGACTCCTGGATGTTCTCTGGTACGTCAACACCTGCAGTGTGCGAGTCTTCAGGCGCAGGAGGAGAGGCGGGGGGTTGGATGTTATCCCTGGGAGGGGTACTTGCCTCCCCGGGAGTGGTTGTCTCCTCAGCTAGGCCGATGGAGCTGGTTTCACTAAAGGAGTCGGAGCCGGCCCCTGAGCGCCGGAACAACCTCTGACCTGTGAGGACAAAGTCAAGACAGGAAGTGCACAAGCTGAGTGGGATGTCATTCTCCACAGGTAGCATAATTCTGTGAGTGGCACTGGTAACAAAGAGAGAGAGCTCAAAGAGTGCAGACAGAAATTATTATCCACTGTTTTCATGTTTTCCATCAACTTTCAAACTATCCAACAATAACTAGTTGGAGGGGAAAACTTTTGGGAAGATGGAAATGGACAAGAAAAGGTTCTTTCCTTCCTCCCAAGAACTGGTAAAGTAAATGTTTCTACATTTTGAGGACATATGGGTGCTTATTAAAACATGCTCTGTCCAAAACACTCTTCTCTAAAGCCATGGTCTTGTCTTTGCTCAAATTAGGATCCGATCAGCCAGACCACGCGCTGAGGTGGCCTGGCTCGCATTGAGTTGGGACCTCAGTGAGGTGTGGACACAATCCGAATAATTGATCAAATTTGAACAAAATCGCACTGTTGAAAGATAGCAACCCGACTTTACAGAACTGACATGAGGGAATAGGTTAAAAACTAAATAAATAAAAACAACCCTCGAGGGAATAGATGGGAGAAGAGTGATGAGGAAGCAATCATAGCTTATTAGCTGTGTCACAGTATGACAAACTACGCCACAGAGGAGGCGTAGTTTGAGATCGGACTCCATCTACAAATATGTCTTTTAAACTGATTGTCCTGGGAGTGACTGGGCCAATGAGCTTTATAACTGACAGTTCACTTGTTTGCTAATTGACACTCAGGGAGTGTCAATTAGCAAAAGGCTGCTGTCTAGTGTGAGCAGGCTTGATAGTTATTCGTATTTGTTTTATACTTGTTAAGCTGTGATTTTAACTCGACATTTCCTGCACAGATGTTTATGAAAAGCCTTCCAGTGGCTCACAGAGCACACGTATAACCCCTTCCTGTACTGGGAGGCTTTCATTTGAATGATCTGCAGGAGGAGCTCAGTCTCACTAATGGAAACTTCACACTGGGGGACAAAAGATGATCCTACCTGGTTGTTTCTTTGATGAGGAGCTGGGACTTTCTTGCAGGGACGACCTGCCTGGCTGGGCCTTGTTGGAGTAAGTCATCTCTGTGGAGTCCAGGGAACCTATGGATACATACCGTTCACATGTTACACACCAATACTGACAAATATTTACATACTTTGATGTGTACTTTTAAGAAGAGCTTATCAGCATAATACAGTGCTGTGGCTATAGCCTTTTCTGTACAGTGGCAACATATATTAAACAAAAGGACAGTCAACATGTCTGTACATTAAGTAGGTTCTAAATCATATGCATATTTTAGACTTGTGTTTGAACTGTCCACTTGTGATTTTGGGACAGCAGTCATTCTACAACTACAATGATATTCATGTGACATTGGACCTTGCATTTTGAACTAGCATAAAGCTCATTTTTGGTTGTGTTTTGCACCTCAAGTACATCAAAAGCTACACCTGATGTGACCTGACATGTAGTGCCATGTACAAGGGTCACTGTGGGGGCGGGGGTGTGGTTAGGCTCAGCTGCAGAGGGAGAGTGGAGGAACGACTCAGGGAACAGGTGCCGGGATGAGGTCTAATCGCCCTCAGCTGGGGGCAATGTGTTTTTTGTGTCTCCCCTTTAAAGACAGGGGGAGCGACTGAGAGGGGAAATAACTGGAACAGAGGCGACGCAGCCGCAACAGCCGCCACCCATATGCCTGACTTAATATTAAAATAAAGCCTGTTAAAGAAATCCTCGCGTGTTGCCCTCTTTGTTCTGCCGAGACTTGCAGGGGTAACGGAGGACGTTACAGTCACCATACAAGGACACTCTGTACCTGCAGCCAAGTTGAAGGTCCTGCCCTTAACAGAGCTTTGAAATGGAGAGAACCAGTTCAACACAGAGCCAACCAGAGGCAGCTGTCTCAGCATACCCTGCACACAGACACAAAGGAAGTCAAGCAGTTCAATGCAACCGTCACGCATCCAAACACACACGCACAATTAATGAAACAAGAGCAAGCAAACATGTTAGCCTCCTGAGAACTCCTAACCCCAAAGTACTAACTAACTTCTAACAAAACACAAGCAGCACACACACCTCTTCCATGAGTTTCTCCTCATTGGCCTTTTGCAGCTGCAGCTCAGCCTCCAGGATGCCTTTCCTCACCACCTCTGTCATGTTCTCCAGGAGCTACCGAGGAAGAAGTTATAATGATTTAGATATATCAGTAGAGAGAGGTGCAGAGATGACGTATGTTTGTTTCCCACAGGATGTTAGCATCACCCTGGTTCCCTCAATAAAAAGCAAATGGGATTTTTTTTTGTACAGGTTCTTTTTGGAGAGATAATCTTCACAAATGAACACTTTCATAATTTTTCAAGCGTGAAAAGCTAACATTGGGCTATAAAGGAAGTACACCACGCTCACATGACTTCATGTCACTGCCAGGAAGCTAAAGGAGGACTAGTGTTTACGTCTTTAAGTCCAAAAGTAATAATTTATTGAAAACAAGATAGATGTTATCATTCTAAACTTCACAAGACGTTTTTATTTTATTTGGCATTTAGCCTTTCAAAAACTACATTTTCACAAAAGGTAAAAAAACTGGCAGAAATCTAACAGCACCATACATTACATTTATATAACCACAATAACATCAGATCATAAGTTGATATTGTGAGATAAGATATAACCACAAACATTCTAAGCTTCATTCAAAAAACTCAGTAGAAGCTATGAAATACATAATTCTAATGATTAATGAGGATGAAAGGGTGTACAGTTCCATCATTTAATCCATTTGGCCAAAGTAACGGTTTTAAATTGTGTTGTCTGTCAAAGCCTTTTTGAATGAATGTGGTTTTAATGAGATGTATTTAAATAAAAATGTTGCATATACATGGTCTGAAGCAGAAGAAATTAATGTAAGAAAATATTGATGACATTTGTAGGCAGGGTTTAAGTACAGATTTATGCAGTGAACATTTGACATTGCTTTGCATGGCTGTACACTGAACCGATTGCTGGAATGAATATTTTTATATTATCAAGTTAACCACAAAAATGCTTGATCTCACAACCAAGTGTTTGTTGTGGTTGTTTAGAAGCTCATAAAATATGCTTGGACCTCATTTTAAAACACTTCTGGAGTTTTCCTAATATTTTAGCTGATATTTAATCATAACTGAGAGCAAATTGAACTGGGAAAAATGTATTCATTCTTTCATACCGTTTCATTATTTAAAGATGGGGTATAACTACACAATGACCCATCACCATTCCAGTTATAGCTCATTAATATATTGCAAGCACTTTGTCAGTATTGGTGGGAGGTTACTGAATGAAATGTAGACTATTTATTAAATCCTTGACCTTCAAGTATCCTTGAAAAGAAATGACAGAGCAGTTACCCTTCCGCTCTCCTCTATGTCCCTCCCGAGGGCAGCTACTGTGTCCACCAGCTCTGAAACATCCACATCCTCGGTGACCATGCCAACAAAGATACAGTCCTGCTCCGTCCCAAACTCAGGGCCTGGGGAGCGAGGAGGAGATGGAGAAGATGAATACTGAGTTACATCTTTCACAGGCATCTCAGATGTGAAGAGGTGCTACTAACCAGTGGAAAAGATGATGTCAGTGTCAAGGTCTTGTAGTTTCTTCAGCAGCTCGCTGTTGATTTTTTCCAGCTCCTGCTTCCTCCTGCTCTCATCCATTCCTTCAGCCTGAGGCTCGTACCTGAACATCAACATTTAAGTATGAGTCTTAGTGAGCACCACAGCAAACCATTCAGACACATGTTCCTTAAGGCTTCATTCTGACATGGCAGGACTGGTCCACAATGCTCGCATTCGGGCTGAGTGATGTGGCCCAAATAGAGCATTTCCCCATTCAGCATGTTTTCATGTTGCTCACACTATATTTCTGAAGACTACTTTCTGTCAGAGACACTTACTTACAAGTCATTCTTGTAAGTCCAAGTCAAGTCTCAAGTCTCTTCTGTTTGTTATGAACATTCCACCATCTCCTGCAGGCCAACCGGTCTGAACCCTAACCCTACCTCTACCTGTTCCATTCCTAACTCTCCCCACACTCCACCACGGAATCAACCTTGTTTCTACTGAAGCAGTCCTGTTCGGCTTACCCCACCTACTAGAATTGGTAGTGTGTGTGTGTGTGTGTGTGTGTGTATATATATATATGTGTGTAATGTCTTTCCACTCTTACCGGACAGCACCGAGGCCCGGCCAGCTAAGCTGCTCTATGTATGTGAGCGAGGGAGAGTGTCGGTGGGTTTCCTCTCTGAAGTCCTGTCTCAGGCACATTGTGGAGCACATCACAGGCACCAGCTCAGACAGCTTGTTCATCAGGTCCTCAACATTCTCCTCTTGGGTCCCCAGAACTGGACAGGAGAAATGATGTTTTCATTAAACCTATCAAGCAGAGAGTGTCTGTCTGTCTGTCTGTCTGTCTGTCTGTCTGTCTGTCTGTCTGTCTGTCTGTCTGTCTGTCTGTCTGTCTGTCTGTCTGTCTGTCTGTCTGTCTGTCTGTCTGTCTGTCTGTCTGTCTGTCTGTCTGTCTGTCTGTCTGTCTGTCTGTTACCTGCAGCAGTCAGGAGGGGACTGAAGCGAACACAAGTACCCTCGTCCTCCAGCTCCACCACATCTAGCCCACTAGTGGGAACCAGCTGCAGCAGCTGTTCACCCAGCTGAACCACAGGACAATAGAAAAAGGAAAACATCAACATTGTGGTCGATGAGAACACTTGAATAAAAAGTTAGAACTGAACCAATTTAGTTTTTTGTTATAGCACAAAAGTATTCCTGTCAAACGGCCATAGGCTAACATCCATAAATCCATAGCAATGACCAGTGTGAGCTTCAAAGTTCATACTTTATTCATGTTCATAAATACGAGGACATGGTATTTCTGAATGCAACATGAAGATACAGTTAAGCACCTGGTGAGCTATGTGCATCAGTTGTTGTTCTGGCAACAGAGACAGATTTAACAGATCTTTCAGCCTGCAGATGTTTGATCCAGACAACCAACAATCAAAACCACATCAGAAAACCATGACATATCCAGAGAGAGATGGAAATGATGATGATTTGATGATAATAACATATAGCAACAGAGTTATAATCGGGTGGCACTGATTTCATCCTGATATTTAAGTTTAACATAGTTATAAATAATCAGTGCACTGGTCTCCAGCTACTCCAGTTGTTTTTTGTCACAAAATAATCAAATAGAAACGATAAACGATAAGCATAAATCAAGTATCGATAAAATCCTAACGATACCCATCTCTAGTCCCATTATTTATATGAACATATGAATTATTGCAGCTTTAACTAGCATATGCACATTGTACAGCACATGTTTAAGGAGGAAGAGACACTCACCCATCTGTTGAAGGCATCAAGCACCTCTTTCTCCCCAGCACAGTAAGCTTCCACTGAGCCCCCACTGGATGCTATCAACACAAAAAGGGACTGAAGTAAGAATACAACAATGTACTGTGACTATATTTGTTAAGAGTGACATTATTATCCTGATTTCATCTCAGTAACCTCTACATTTTATTCCAATCTTTGGACCTGGAAGTTCACTTTTGAGCATTTGGGAATAGTATGTGTACCAAAATGAAAAAGCTAAAAAGGCCCACTTACTAGCCTTTTAAAGCTTTCGAGCATTGTGTGGTCTTCTAAGCTGAAGAACACTGTGAGCAGGAGACCCACTCATACAGACCTTCAACTCTAATCACCATGAACAACATGCAAGGCGGTAAATGGTGTTGGTATAGCGCCTTTTTAGTCTTCCAACCAGCTGAGTGTGCTGGACATTACATGTCAACATTCACACACACATTCACACACCGATAGAGAGGCTGCTATACAAGGTACCACCTTCCCACCAGGATCTAATCTATTCCTTTACACAGTTCAGTATCTTGCTTAAGGACACTTTGACATTCAGACGGGAGGAGTTGGGGATCAAACTACTGATTTTCCATTTAGTGAAGGACCCGCTCTACCTCTGAGCCAAAGTTGCCCCACAGAAATATAAGTACATCATTCACAAAGTACAACCTTTTTGTACTTTCTGTAAGATCGGGACAGACAGGATCACCAGAATTCTGTGATATCATGTGACTGATGTTGTCATGTGATAACAACAAAGCTAATGATGACCATGAGACCGGACAGAAAACTAATAAATGGACCGTTGAGCTAATGATGCTTGAGGTTTTGACAGCTAACATGACAATAAATAAGGTCACCATCAACATCCTATCCTGTAGCTAGTATATCACTGTTTCCTATTGACAAACAGTCTTTATGAAGATTGGATCAGACATTATTTTGTGTCCAGGGAGAGTGAACCTTACCAGAACTCATTTCCTGGGAAAACCTGAAAAGCACCACAGGAGAGCTGAGTTCATCCTCCACCTGTTGGACACACAAAGACAAGGTGACCATCTCAGAGTGATCTGCTAACCGACATGCAAAGCAATTGCCATCAGTTGAAAAGGTGCAATGTTAACATGGATTTAAGATTTTACTTTGTGTCCATGCCTACTGAAGCTACTACATGTAATGTCCGTGGTGATTATAACTGTATGACACACACATTTGTTGTTTGATTTGTCAAACTGGTCATTATGGAAGTGGCCGAGTCCTCGCCTCTCAGTGGTATGGAGCAGCCAAAACCAAAGCTACAGCTCCCGTTCAGAAAATTTGGTTGACACACGTTTTAGTACAAACTGATCAATTTGTGACATTTGATATTTGAACTGCTCGATTATCACTGGAAAATATTCCAAAAGGAAGTCTACTAACCATGCACCCAATACCTGTTGGTGTCACCTGTTCAGCCTTATCTTGTTTTTGGGGTAACATTGTGCTTTGCTATGCCATTTAACCAGAATACAATTCAGCAAACAAATAATGTCAGTGAAGTTGCATGTGGTGCATTTCTAACCCAGACAGGAAATGAACAACAGTGAAGCCCATTGTTGATGACATCCAGGTGAAAGGTTAAGGCAAGCATCATGCCTGGGTGGAGCTGAGATGAAGGCTAGTGTGTATGAGGTGTCAATGAGAGGGTCATGAATAATCCACAAGCGCATGTGGGGTTGTCAAATTAGGAAATCGTAATGATAGTAGTATGTTTAATCCATAAATGGACGAATGGCCAGGACAGGATTGCCAACATGCTTCAGGCCAAGTGCTTGTCGCTGTCTGAATCACACCCATCGGTTGGCCAGGTGTGTGGAGTTAGTTAGTTAGACAAACTGTTGGTGGGCTGATACACATGCACCAGCTCCAGGGTTTCCTCCTTTCAGTGGAGGACCCAGAGATCAAAGGGGTCAAATCAGGGGTAAATCAGAAGTGGAATCAAAATATAACCACAGGAGAAAACCAGCATTAGATGAAGCAACACACTACGGAGCAATGGGCACAACTAAAACGGATTTGAGTCCACACCTGCCCATACTGTACATGCAACCAGTCAGATGGTTTCAACCAAGCAGGAAGAAGAGACATCAGCTGAGACAAAGAACTGTTCAGCAAGAAAAGCAACAAAAGATTACCAGATGGGATGCCTCTACTTGTGCTATGACTTGTGCAAACACTATGACTGTGTTGGTCAAACAGAAGACAGTAAAGCTCATGGTTAACACAACTGCTATGACATCATAACTATGATGACTAAAAAGTGCCTCTTTTTAACCACACCAGAATCACAACCGTCCCAACACAATTGAGGTTAGTCGTAGACCAGAAACCGGTGATCATTACATAGTTGTTACTTCAAACTAGAATACAGAGGATTGCCATGGATTCCATGGGCCTGGTCTACTACAACATTCACTGCTAAGGATTAGCTGTACAAACAAAACACAACCCATCATACTGCATGGACAGATAGACCAAGAATGAGCACATTTTAGCTGCATTTAACCTTACTTGAAGTCAGCTGAAAGCCAGTTGGACATCAACATGTAAGGAGTTACCCTTGAATAACAGCATTGCTCCTTCATGTGGAAAAGAGCCAGTTCAGGTAGTTGGGGCATCTGATAAGGTTACCTTCAAGACACCTCTTTGTGGTGTGGGAGGAGACCCAGGGAAGACATAGAACACGCTGGAGGGACTGTACAGTATATCCAAACAGGCATTGGAATGCCTCCATGAGATGAAGGACATGGCTGAAGAAGAGGATATTTAGACAGCTTTGCTTGACCTGCTGCTACCGTGTCCAGGATGAGCAGTGAAAAATGGATAGATGGGTTTAGACTAAATGGTCAGTGAAGGTATCTGAACAGTAACTACATACAACCTTGGAAATAAAACAAAATGTTGATAAAATCCTGAAATGTTTTAGGATTTGTGGACTGTTTATAAACTTCAGTTTAGCTTTAGATACCATAATCCATAATTCTGGGACCTAACACCTCCCTCTGTGTCTGGATCCTAAACTTTCTGACTGCCAGAACATAGGTGGTGGGTTGCACTTGGAACCCATCATCTTCATCAAGGGTGTCCCTCAAGGTTGTGTACTCAGCCCCCTGCTGTACTCAATGTACACATATGTGTTCAGAAACAGCTGAAACTACATTATCATATATGCTGATGATACAGTAGTATGTCATCAACAATTAAAAGAAGGCCGACCTGGAAGAAGTAGCCATTACTATGGTGCCAGGGCAACAACCACCTACTGAACGTCAGCAAAACCAAAAAACTGCCTGTGGCTTATAGGAGGAAACAGCAGAAGAGCTACACATCCCTACACCCTGGGGCCCGAGGGCGGCACCTTCAGATACCTGGGAGTCCTGTCACAGATAATCTGACATGTCCACATATTAGCTTAACAAAAAAAGATAAAGAAGAAATCACACCTGATCTACTGCTTGGCTGTTGAGTATTTCCCAGGACACATTCACTCACAGTGCTATCAAGTCCTCAATGCATCTTGGGTGCATTCACACCTGTACTTAGAGCTGTCCACTTGTGATAGGATTACCTGACATACATGTTATTGCTGGGTATGAACAGGGTTGGAGAGTTTTTTCTTAATTAGACTTGGCACAGAAAGCCAAAGTCATCTTCTTCGGCTTTACTGGCATATTACATGCAAAGTGTAATGTGTCCTCATACTGGTTAACTTAATTAACCCAGTGGGCTAAACAAAAACATATATAGTCTTTGCAAACAAAATTATGAAAATATTGTTTGAATACAGAGCTATGAAGTGAGATCCGATCACAAACAATCACTTGAGACTCAAGTGGAGACCCATGGAAATACCAGGTACGAGTACGGTAGTCGTACCATACTCCAAGAAGCATGTTAATTCCTGGTGTGTTCAGGGGCTCTGGGAGTCCTAAAGACCTTCTACTCTGCTGTGGAAAGCAGGGGGCATCACCAAAAACGATTTGGATTTTAAACAAAAGGAAGTATAGAGAACAGCACATGGCACATTTATTAATTATTCATGACCCTTGTATTTCTTCCAAAGGCAACAAAACATAATCAGTGTGGAGAGGCATTCCCTGAAGTACGTCAAATAACATGCCTGAGTGGTCCACATCCTAAACAATTAGGGAGAAGTGAACAGTCCATCAGCCAATGGAAACCCAAATACTGCTGAACTGGTGTGAGTGAAGGAAGATGATCACGAGTGATAGGAAGAAAGAACAGGAAGAGAAGGGAGGACAAAGGGGAAGGGAGAGTAAGGGAGACAGGCAGAGGCTTGGTCCCACCTACAATAGAGAGCATGAGAGAGCCCAGAACGTCCCGCAGTGAAGCCCCGGAGATGGGCGGGATCCGCGACACCACGCCCTGGAACCAAGGCAACCCACACTGACTATAACTGCAGCTATGCACACACATACAGCAACATATTCACACATGGACCTGTGAGCTCATACACAGCCACCTCTTACCAACACAGTAGTACTTTAAACTAAAACTGTAGCATCTTCACAGAGAATGCTGCTGACCGTGACCAAACGGAATTCCATTCTTCTTTTAACAAGCTACTGTGAATTTGAGTACCACTGTGTAATGACTGATTGTTCACGGCATGTGTATTACAGTTGTGTTAATGTAAAACACTACTACTCCCAGCTGGGGAGTACTCACATCACATCCCACTGACTGTATGGAGCAGCATTTGCCTTTAGTGTATGCCAGTGAACAATCCTTTAAGCAAAGTCTGTACCCCTGTTCCTGTGTCAAGACAACTCTGGTTTTACCATGGTCAGAGCCTCGACGAGAGATCTCTGTCTGAAGCACATACTATCAACACACATGGATGTTATCTTTGAACATCTGGTGGTCATTTCTTCATGTGCTACATGTTATTTATAAATACATGGAGAGGCGGCGATCCTTTTTATCATTAAACCATTTTACCTCAGCTATCTATCATGCAAATAGGATTATTCCTAAACCAACATTTCTATGTCAATAAATGTGTGAATGTCATTTGGGTAGTGATATCATAAGATCATAGCATAAGTTGTGCCAAGATATCATCAGGTCATCTAGTCTCCAGAGTACAGGGGGTGTAATATACTGTATATAATATATAAATATAAAAAGTCTACACAGAGACAAAGGCTCTCATTTCATGGTGGTGGTATGGGGCTGAAAAGGTAGGGCTAAATGCTTTAATTTGGTATTTCTCAATAACAAATGCATTAAACAAAGTTGTGATTTACCTAGTCCAGATAATATAACTTGATGTGGAAACACGAGAACTAAAACTAGCGAGGCCAAAGTCAGATTTGAGCACAAATATGAGAATCTCTTTATGATTCATATATATTTCATTTCAAAATATATGTTGTTGCAATCTTTGATCATCTTATCTGAAATGTCTACAATGCATGTAGTCCACATCAACAAGAACCAGTCACATTTAGTTTCCATGTGTAGGGCAGAAAATGTCTACGTTGTCAGTAAATCCACCACCAGGTCCGTTTCTCCTCCTCCTTCAGCCATTGAGTGTTAAAAAAACTGCACCAAGTAAAACTAAACTAAAAATGTCATATCTTCTCTTATGTTATGGCTCACTGACCAATCACACTTCCAGGGCCGGCTAGCTGCTGGCCCTGGACGTGTGATTGAATACACCCAGCATGTCAAACTAAAGATCTGATATGTTGAAGTCTATGACAATCAACGATACCGTCTTCTTCCATAGAGGCATAGAGGTGAAATCTGATTGGATGAGAGCTCTCCTTAAAACAAACTGCAAGCAGAGCAACAGACGAAGTCAGGAGCTGTGCAATGAGAAAATAAGCTAATAGGGAAAAATAATTATAATACATGTTGGTATTATTATTATAGAAATGTTGGTTTAGGAATAATCCTATTTGCATGATAGATGTGTAGATTTGTGAAAAACAAATTATAAAATAGCTGTAACTTTGTAATTCTGTTTAGGCCAGCAGAGAAGGTCCACCACTGCTTCACCTACAGTGGGGTATCGCTGAGTTGGTACTGTCTTCCTGTTCGTGCATGTTCTCACAAAAACTTGGTTCACCTTTATTATGGTAAATATTCTGCTGTTATTTATAGCTGAACATAGAGACAACACCTACCGATGTTTTTATGGAGGCCAGAGCTTTTAGCTTCTGCAGAAGTTGCTGGCTCTGGAGGGGAGGAAAATAATATGATTGTATTGCTCAACTCCATAATAGGACACATATGTGTGCCACATTTCATTTATGCCAACACTTAATTGTTTAAACCCTTTTTTAAATAGTTAAATTTGTTGGAAATTTGCTTACGTATTTACAGAAATGTAAAAAAGGTAGTTTGTGGTTAAGGAGGAGTTAAGAGATGCTCACCAGAGCAGTGGCATGTCTGATCTTCTGGACAATTCCACTGTGACCGAGGTACTGCAGCGAGAGCCAGAGAGGCAGCGCTCGCAGCTTCGCCACCGGGTGGCTGGAGGTCAAACCTGCTGCCAGAGACTGAGACACAAAACATAGAGCAGGGAGTCATCGAACTATGAAGAAAGGAATGTGTGTGTGTGTGTGTGTGTGTGTGTGTGTGTGTGTGTGTGTGTGCTTTGCATATCTTGAGAACTGTTCATCTAATCTACTTCACATTGGCGGGTGTATTGCGAGGACGTGCAGTGTCATGGTTGGTGCAATCTGGACAGGTGACACGTTCAAAATGATTGAACTTTTAACAAACAACAGATAGCACCCTGCGTAGCAGTGGGGGCGGGGCTTCGGGGCTCTGCTGACTAAAGGTGGAGATTCACTGGATTTGTTGACATATGTGACGTCAACGGATCCTTGATCCAGCCATTTGCTGTATCTAAATTTGTATAAACCATAACTCAACCTCAACTTTATGCAAATAGAGTCCATCCACCCAACACACCTGGCTCATGACACTCAGAAAAAACTGTCAAGTTAGGGAGCGCTGATCAAACATGAGTCAAGATGCTGTCACTGGATTGCCTATTCTGGCCTTAAATTAGTTCAGAAACATATGTTAGTTACCGTTAAGCTGTCAAATGACAAAGTTAGTGACCACCACATTAAAAACAGTCAAGCCAAAACCAAGCCCCGCCCACTGGCCGGCCGAAAGACAGTGTCATGGAGAACTGAACAGAATACCCCTAATGGAATCTTAAGAACAAATTAACTTGGGTACTTCAAGTTAAATCAGTGTGAGTTTGGCTGTTTGCAGAAAATAGGCTCAGACAACCATAAACTGCTACAAACACCCAGAAACATGTATGAATGTGTTCACTCAATTTGTATGAAATAAGAAGAGCCTACCAGTGCTGGGTCTTCATGTCTGTAGAGGGTGACAGCAGTAACAGCAGGGAGTCCCAACCACTGACCTGGTGTCAGTGTCATACTGTCACTCCTGCTGGCGGGCTGGAAGGAAAAGAACAAAGTTCACATATAACAAGAGAAGGTCAGTATAAGAAGGCTTTCCCTGGTGTCTGGCTCCAATAATCAAAATTATGTTACATTTTTACAGCACTACCTCCTTTGTGACATTGCTGGCTTCATTAATCTGTAAAAGTGATGCGTTTTTGTTCTGTCGTAACTGGATGTAACTGTAACATTGGCTTACCATGATAACAGAGGTGACCTGACCCAGAGCCAGGGTCGCCAGATTGACCCTGAAGAAGAAAAAACACCATGTTAAAGGGTGAACATTACACAGGTTTTCTGACGGAAGACTTGTGTACGCCAGCATCAACAGAAATACAAATATATTTCACAGCGATGTCTCCTCTCACACAACACTCCCATTTAAAAGTTTGTATTTGAGAGAAAACACAGTAAAAATCATTTAACATAATCATCTTAACTTTATATCATAGTCCAGGTCACATGCATAACGTTAACTACTTTTATGGAGAGCAAGGTTTTGGTATGCAGGCAGATGAGAACATGGATGCGCATGCCCTCAATACTGAGAGTATTTCACTGAGTTCATGCTAGAAATGAGGTGCATATATTACAATCCTATAGTGCACAAAGTAAAATAATTGACCCACCCCTCCACATGGAGCCACATGCTGTACTGATCACACAGGTCCTTCAGACGAGCCAACTTGTCAGTATGTCCCGCCCCAGGGGTACCTGGGAAAACAAAATCAGCAGAAGAGAGAGTCTCATTAGCAATTGTTTTAACTAAAAGATTATATTCTGCTCCTGTAACGTACACCTGTGTACAAAGTGAAACATAAAGTGTCTGAACTGTGATTATCCTTCACCTGCATTGGCGATCAACAGCAACGGAAGCTTTCCTGCGTCGATGTCCTCTTTGATTAGTTTGTCCAACAGGGCAACGTCCTGACAGACAAACAGGATGCAAGTCAAAACTCATTATTTTCAACTCTCTGAAAGTGTGTCTTCAAAATGATTTCCATTTGGATTCTCTTACCATTTGGTGTTGGGATCCAAAGATGGTGTTGCATGGGACTGTGCACAGACTAGAGAGAGGCAGGCCGAGCTGATGACACAGTGACGGATATTAAAAGGACGCTAATTTTATTTTACGTATAAAGCTGGAGAAAACACACTACATCAGCATGACTATATAATATGGAATACTGATACACTTTGAAACTATTAAAGTCAGATATTTGGTCTGCCAACGACGCAACACTACATGTCATGCTACCAAAAGGGTTTTTGTTAAATACCCTAGTTTGTTGACATTCAACAGATACTGTCTGCAGGTAAATAAGGAGCCCATGTGGAATCTCTTGGATTTTAGAGCCCATTCATGTACAATTCCAATATTTCTAAAAACCATAGTGGATTAGGATTGGTACACACAGGGGCTTTAATCTTCATCATGTGAGAGTTTGTGTTCCACCCCACCTACCTGGCTGCACAGATGCTGCCCCAGTCCAGGCCGGCCGGAGGCACTCTGGTAGATGACGGGCTGTCTAGAGCTGAGGACTGAATAGCCCTCAGAGGCGTATTCTTCATAACGGGCGTTAATGACCAGCCGACACACTTTGACTAGGCCGTCCCGCTCATCCTCATGGAAGTAGGCTGAACCGTTCTCATACCTAAGTGACGGTGATAATGGAGAGTACTGACAGCAGAAAGCACTATAATACTGAGCACAAAGACAACAACAGGGAAAACTACAGAATCTGAGTTTTAGGGATTACTTTTCTACTATCTACCAACAACAATACTGTGAATGAGACCTAGATGTGTTACACTGGCCAACAGGCCGTGGGAAAGCTTTTTCCTGCTGATGCGGAACACAAGCAAAGCAGAAGTGAATAGTTCGATCCAAAGCTGTACTTGGAGCCATGTGTCTACCTGAACAGTCTGCAGAGCCACAACGTTGTGTCAGACAGGATCCGAGTGGTCAGCTTCCTCAGCCGCTCTCTGTCCAGCACCGAGATGTAGGCGGCCAGGCTGTGACCCAGCAAGGCCATGTGACCCTGTTCACCCACATGCTGCATCCTCCTGGACACAAAGAGCAGCTTCATCACACACCGTATTCCTCCATTCCACTAGTTCCCCAGAGGAGTTGGAACACTGCTGAATCAGCACAGTCTGGCCTTGTCCTTAAAGGACTAAGATCAATGCAGATATCAGGAATTGCATCCTCTTACTCATAGTTACAAATAATTCTTTACATATTAGGGTATGGATTTGGATTTAACATGACTGGCAAATGAAAACAGTGTCCAAACAGTACATTGTTTATTTGTAACAGGTGGGGTGGAACATGCTGCTATCCTTATGTATTAGTTCTACTTACTGTTGGCTTGGCTTGTCCTCATCCTCTTCCTCATCATGAATGAGGTTGTGAACCAGGTGCAGTATAGTGGCAACATCCTGACCGCTGCACAAGAGATGCAAAGGAACCAGTGATGAGCTTCAGTTCTTCAACGTTTCTTAAAATAACTTCAAACTCTTCCCCAAGCACACAATTTCCACATCTAGTATCAAATGTCATCCTCAACACACTGACACTCTCATCCTCCATCACTAAATACTTATATCTTATAAACAGTGTTCTACATATTGCTCAATAAGCTTCAAACTGCCAGAGAGCCATTCAGTTCTCCATTGACTCCAGTGGTAACTGCCCCGTCACATGTCAGGAGGAAAAAAGGAGCCTATTAGTTGTTAAATTGCTGTATTTCCCACATTTGTGACATTGTGATAACTATTTCCCAGCAGTGTGTTCAGAAGAGTCTGCTCTCACTGACTGTGAAGGTGAGGGTTGAACAATCTGCACAACACACGACCTCCTCCGGCCTTGGATGCTCACATCAGAACAGAAATAACTCCCCCAAAAAACTTTAACAAGAAGAAACCTCAGGGGGAGAAACAGTCAGAATTGGGACTAAACAGCTTCCTTTATGAAATACTGCTGAGTTCTCATCCACAGTGAACCAGAAAAGGAAGAAAATCCCTATGGAGACCTACATAAGCTGAAAGAGATTATGTGTGTGTGTGTGTGTGTGTGTGTGTGTGTGTGTGTGTGTGTGTGTGTGTGTGTGTGTGTGTGTGTGTGTCTTACTCTCCCTGCAGGGGTCCAGGGATGCTGGTTCTGCTGATGCGCCACTTCTCTGGTCCCGTCTCTGGCTCTCTAGACAGATGCACAACAACACGGATTGTAATGATGACGTAGCTATCTGTGCTCATTGGTTAGAAGTTCAACCTAAGATGGACATGCAGATACGTTTCCTCGTTTTGCTTGAAGTTGTGAAGAATTGTGAAAAAGTTGTATTTCCACAATCTTAAAGAGGGCCAGCTTTTCACCAACATTATAGCATCATCAGAAAGTTATTGATGGACCTTGTAGTAATTTTTACAGCTGTCAGAAGTGATCCTCGATTTCTAAATGAAAGTAGAAAAGTCTCTTATCACCTCTGTCCGTCTCCCAGGATTCTCATGGCTTCACTCAGATTCTTGCCCACTTGAGCTAATGTTGAGTCCACCATCATCTAAAGTGTTTGTGGATCTGTGTTTGTGGGTGTTTGTGGGTGTGTGTGTGTGTGTGTGTGTTGGGGGGGGGGGTTGGGAGCAAGATAAAAAGAATATTAGGACAAATATTTTAAAATCATTCATTACAAATGCTGCACTGCTCAAAGTGTGTGTGTGCCGATGACACCCAGCTATATATATATCAATCAAGCCAGATGAAACCCTAGAGTCTTAAAAAGTAGGATGGGGTCCAGAGCCTATGCTAGCAGAGATATGCTGCTATAGGCCTAGACTGCTGGGGGACATCTTAGGATACACTGAGCTCCTCTCTATCCTTCTTGATGGATTAATGTCTCTTCAATACACATTACGAACTCTACTTCTTCCCGGGAGCCTCTGTGCTTCCTCTCCTCAAGCTTCCATGGATCGTGGCTGTCTGGAGCCGGTCCTGCTCCCTGCCATGGCGGCCCTGCTGAGCCCCCTCATCTCTACCTCCTTCTGCTGACATGGATCGTAAAAACTTTCTGTTAAACTTTGGAAGCAGGTCAGTGACAGCGAGAGAAATGGATGCCGTAAAAATACCAAAGCTTAGCAGCCCAAAACACTGTAAACACGCTGAACATATGCCTTCAAGGCAAAGATCTCTGTTGATACAAAAGGTAAAATGTCACATTTTTGTCTGTTTTCTTGTGAATTGAGCAGTTTACCTGCCGGCATTGTAAATACTGTGCATTTCCATGTACATTACCGTAACACCAGTGTTGTCACAACTTTATGAGCCAGTGGGACAGAAAGCAAACAGAAGCTGAACTCTGTATGCAAGGCTGACATGTCCAGCCTCAAAGAAGGAACACAGGAGGGCATTCAGATAGGTGTGGACCTGTGTTGCCACTGAGACTACACCGGTCTATAAAAGCATTACATACAAGGCCTATTTAAAACGTGACAGCTGCTAAAATATTGTCCTTAAGGCATGATAGAATTGTATTTGAAATATGTTTAATCATGTATCTTAGAATTATCTATTAATATAGATTGTATTACAAACTAAATCATTAATTTGGTTTCTGCTCTCTGCTGAGATCCGTTGAGTTTTATCAACAGCGAGCTTGGAAGACATTGGACATTTGGGGGTACAATAATTAAAATCTGAAGGTGTATAAATACAGAAAGACTTTCTGCTTAAAGTAATGACAGTTTGAAGATATGTAGCAAAAAAAAGAGTGAATGCAGGTTCTTTCCAGAGATATTTAAACACACAACATGTTGGTGACATTTAATTGTCTCTAAAACAAGAGAATACAATGTTGATCCATTGTGTATTCTTATATTACAAGTACCTTCTTTATAATACAGAAACAATATTAAGAACACAGTTGTCACGTTATGCACTGCGAAACTAAAGTTGTAACTAAATGTGACTAAATAACTCAAAACAGTCAGAATATGATTAATCAAAGCTGATTAAGAGATCACCCAGAAAACCTTTACTGAGCTTGTGTCATTATCTACCAGACCACTTTGCTATTGTTTGTGTGTATTGATTTTATTAGTGTCATTATATTTTTATTGTAATATTAATTAAAGTGTAAACCTCTCTTTAAAAAGTGATACACATAATGGATTTTTTAAATTAAAAAATGTTTTTGTTACTACAGGTATTGCAGTGCAGTACTCTCTTGGAGTTATAAACAAGTTATTTTACTATATTGTATATTGAGAATGTCTCATTGACACTATAAATATGATACATATCTACATGATAGCACTTTGTAGTTGAACTTCATTGAATAAATTGTATCTTCTTGATTCTTGTTGTTCAGAGAGAGAGAGAGAGCAGAGAGAGAGCAGCGAGAGAGAGAGAGAGAGAGAGAGAGAGAGAGAGAGAGAGAGAGAGAAAAAAAGAAAGAGGGAGAAAGAGAGAGAACCGGGAGACTGAAAACCCGTTTCACACTGCTTCCGGTCAGCCAGCAGCTTAGGGAGTCAGGGAAGCTGTGTATTCGCTGCCCGTCTCACAGCCCGTCTCACACAGCCCGTCTCAAACAACCTGTCTCACAGCCCGCTGACACGGCTAGTTAGCAACACACACAGCTGACCGAGCTCTTACCGTCCGTGCACGCAGCTGTCAGCGGGCCCAGTCTGTGAGAAGGGGGACGGGACGCTACGGTCCGAGACAAGGACACGTTGTCCCTTCAGAGGTCTCCGGGAAGCTCGCTGGACCTCTGAATGTCACCCGTCTCCGCTAGCTGAGGTGTCTTTCTCTATCCCGCAGACTCAAGACCGAACCGGACAGTTTACTTCCTGGATTCCACGCTGGCAGCGTCGACGTCACGCTCTGCCTCAGAAGTGGCCGGTCAGGTGGCAGCTGATGACGGTGGTGTTTTGCTTAATGATTAATTGTTATAGCCAGTGAACACAAGCTGCAAATGTGCTCCTGTAATATGTGCATATTTCCATAGTGCTTGGAGGCAATAATCCCTTGATGATCAGCCAGAAGCTTCTCTGCAGACTTTTGTTTGTCAGCTGCACAGCGTGAAATAAGAAAGACAAAGAAATAAAGAAAGTGGATGCAGAACTTCTGTGAATCTCCTCTTGAGCACTAGGGATGCTGGCAAAGAGGATTAGCTTGCTGCTGACACAATGTATCCATTTTGACAAGCTTACTGCTCTTCGGTTCCTATGGAACTTTACATCTTGGGGACGACTGTGGTTTAGTGATGAGCAGGGTCATCCTTCAATCAGAGATTCGGCGGTTCGATCCCGGCTCCGCTAGCCCATGTCGATGTCTCCTTGGGCAAGCCACTTAACCCCAAATTGCTCCCGTAGCTGTGCCTACAGTGTGTGAATGTCAGTTAGTTCTGATGGACAGGTGGCACTTTACATGGTAGCCCCATCAGTGTATGAATGTTAGTTAGTCCTGATGGACAGGTGGCACCTTGGCCAATCCCATTAGTGTGTGAATGATGACAAGTAGAGTGAAAGTTCTTTGAGCGGTCGAAAAGAGCAATACAAGTACAGTTCCTTTTCCATGTAAGCATTGAAAGCTGATTTGTTGTTTAATGTCTGTCATGTCTGTTGAAGGAAAATGTTTTATAATAATGCGTAATATTAAGTATTGTGTTTAGATTGTTTTATGCGTAACAGTACAACTGCAATGTATCCCATGAGAGCACATTTAATATCACCTGATCATCACATCATATGTGTGACATATGGACAGGAGAGCAGGGCCATAATATCCAGTTAGTAGTCAGCCCGATGAGAGAGTTTAATGTGAGAGGTCACTGGGTAAAAGGGAACATTGGGTGTAGATAGTCGCAGTGGCCTTGTTCTGTTCTAGTATTAGCCGGTAGAAAGCTTTAGGTGCCAGAGAAACCAGGACCGGGAGGTCTCAGACACAACAACGGTTAGTGGAAGACATCAGCGATAGCAGCCACATTCCTTAAAGTCACCGGCTTGAATTAGTATACATGAGAAGAGTGAGTGACGAGGAATATGAAATTAGGGGGTGGACGGGGGCTGAACCTGAAACTGTTTGTTATGTATAAATAATGTGTTTGGTCGTTCGGGAGTTGGGAAAGACAGATGTCCAAGGAGGATGTTGTCTATATACCGGACCCAACTCAGTTTTATTTGTAAACTGTGTTACAAATAAATCTACGTGAAGTGAACTCTGATCCAGACTCTCTGTGTTCTGTGGAGGGGGGTCGATTACTGAGGTGCCGTGAGTGAGTTCCCTGTGGTGTCTCATGAGCAGTCAGATAGGAGATAGATAGAGAGAAAAAACACATGTCACATGTCCATTATGTGAAGACTTTCAATCATCCTTTCTTTACTAAAAGGGGACCGATGTATAATTTTAACTCCACAGGAAGGAGTCAGGACAGATGTGACACAAAGTAACACTTACTCAAGTATAATATACTTCCATTTTACGTTACTTATACTTCTGCACCACTACATTTCAGAAGGAACTATTGTACTTTTTTACATCACTGTATTTATGTGCCAGCTTTTCAGATATGTGATCTTCCTGCAAACTACAAGCTTGTACATGAGCTAAGTCAACAGGAAGGGCAGCATACAGTAGTACCATCTTAATGGCTCTCTTCCCCACTCTCCTTGACCTAGCCTTTTCTATTATGTTGAGAACTGAGGAGCGGCACCATGACTTCTCCTCTTCTTCTTACAAGCATAAGGATGCCTTTGCCTTTTCTGCCCTTGTTGTCATTCTTCTTTGTCTCAGTAGTAATCCACGCCGAGAACTTTCTTCATGTGCTCGTACACCACATAGGAGATGCTGACAGCTGGAATCACTTTGAGGAAGTTGGGGGTGATGCCGCGATACAGGCCCGGTACCCCTTCATTGGATATGATGTATTTGAACTGGCCCACCATGGTCAGCTTGGGTTTACCCTCAGTGATGGCTGAAAGATGAGTAAATTGCTAGATCATTGATTATGCTCAGCATGTTTAGAATATGTCTGAATCGGCAGTATGTCTCACCTTGTGCCTGCATACGTGTCCGAATGAGAGCAAGGGGATAGGATGCCAGCTGGCCGCAGGTGCTGGAGACGGTACCACAGCCCAGCAGCACCAACACTCCAGGATCTGCTGAATCTACACAGTACCTCTGGAGCCATGCGTTCTTCAGAGTCTTAATGCATGAGCAGTTAAATGAACGAAAAGAAAGGAAAGAGGACGAGAGAGTAAATCATTTTTGCTATTAGCAATTGTTTTCTAAATTAAACGGTATAATTATGAGCCCTTTTTAAAGGTTTACGTCTTCAGTAGGAACCAATTGACTGACTTGGGACTGAAAGCCACAGATTACACACATTAGCCGGGGCAACCAAAATTCTTCAGACAGAGACTAATAGATGGTTGGTTTTGGTCTGTTATGGGATTTGTTGACAACAACAAATATAGAATAATTAGGTATTACTTGGGAGCTTGATATTTTTCACCAAACAATTTTATCTATAAATTCAAAGACCTTTAAATAAGATTTGACCTTCCCTTATTTAGTATTGTTTCCACCACCGTTCAATAGTTGTGGAAGTGTGGCTACATTAGCTGTAAAATAGAAATAGGCAAATGTATACATACCTCATACACAGCCAAGTCAATGCCAGCATAGGGGATGATGCCCAGTGTATTTGGTAGGTAGCCCTTGTAGAAAACCCCAACTCCCTCCTTCTTCAGGATCTGTCTGGCACAATCAGCCATACCTGAATATTGTCCCGTCTTCCTTAGAGTAAGACGAGTTTTCAGCACCTACCAAACAGAGGGGGACAGGGGAAGGTTGGAGACAATAGAAGATTGAGGACAGATAGGATATAGATTATTCTCGAATTGGACATTGGACAAGGAGGTACAACTAGGTTTTGATTTAATATATTTACAAGAAATAGTATCAAGCAACCATCTTCCATCCATTCATTTTCTGCCGCCTATCTGTGTCTGGGTCATTAACAGTACCAGCAGGCTAAGCCAGACATTCTTCAATTTAGCCATGTTTTCCATTTTCTTCTGAGAATTCCTGACAAGTTCCAGAACGCCATGGGTTTAAAAAAAACGGTAACTCAAATAATCTGATCACCATACCATTGCTACAACATCTAACTCCTTTGCACTCAGTATAACTCTCTCCAGAGCTATTGGCAACAAGAGAACGTGGAGCAACATATAAAATACAAATAAAGACAAGCCTAGTATTCTGTAACTCTGTATTATCAGGCTGCTCTGCTAAGTCTCTCAGGTCTCTCCAGTTGATCCAGAATGCTGCAACTCGTGTACTAACGAGAGTTAAGAGGAGAGATCACATTACTCCTGTATTAGCTGCTCTCCACTGGCTTCCTGTAAGACAGAGAATTGTATTTAAGGTCCTTCTTCTTACCTACAAAGCCTTAATTGGTGATGCACCATCATATCTTAGGGAGCTTATAGTACCATATTGTCCTGCCAGAGAGCTGCGCTCAATGAATGTGGGGCTACTTGTGGTTCTTAGAGTCTTAAAAAGTATGATGGGGGCCAGAGCCTTCAGTTATCAAGCTCCTTTTCTGTGGAACCAGCTTCTACTTTCAGTCTGGGGGGCAGACACAGTCACCTCATTTAAGAGTAGACTTAAGACTTTTCTCTTTGATAGTGCTTATAGTTAGGGTTGGCTCAGGTCAGCCCTGGTCCAGCCCATAGATATGCTGCCATAGGCCTAGACTGCTGGGGAACATCTTAGGATACAAAGACTCCCTTCCCCTCCTCAAGTGCCCCTGGGGTGCTTCTATAGACTTATATTGCTTGGGAACATCTTAGGGATACGCTGAGCTTTTCTCTCCTCTTCTCCCTTTCATTTTCTCCTCTATATCCTTCTGGATGAATTAATGTCTCTTTAAATGCACATTACTAACTCTACTTCTTCCCGGGAGCCTCTGTGCTTCCTCTCCTCAAGCTTCCATGGATCGTGGCTGTCATGAGCCGGTCCTGCTCCCTGCCATGGCGGCCCTGCTGATGCCCCTCGTCTCTGCCTCCGTCTGCTGTCATGGAACGCAGTCATCTGGGTCGTGGTCCATGCCTACTACTTATTACATGAATCATTTCTGTGATATCCATTGAATGTGCTGTATCTACAGTACTGTGCAAAAGTTTTAGGCAGGTGTGAAAAAATGCTGTAAACTAAGAATGCTTTCAAAAATAGAAGTGCTAACAGTTTATTTTCATCAATTAACAAGATTTTTCTTTTGTTCGCTCACTTTGCATTTTGTTAATTGATGAAAATAAACTGTTAGCACTTCTATTTTTTAAAGCATTCTTAGTTTACAGCATTTTTTCACACCTGCCTAAAACTTTTGCACAGTACTGTATGTTACGTTGATTCTGTACACATGACATCTATTGCTTCTGTCCATCCGGGGAGAGGGATCCTCCTCTATTGCTCTCCCTCAGGTTTCTTCCCCTTTTTTTTCCCTGTAAAAGGGTTTTCACTATTTTTAGGGGGAGTTTTTCCTGATCCGATGTGAGGCGTATGTGTACAGATTGTAAAGCCCTCAGAGGCAAATTTGTATTTGTGATTTTGGGCTATACAAAATAAACAAAATTCCATCCATCCATCCATTTTCCACCGCTTATCCGGGGTCGGGTCGCGGAGGCAGCAGGTCAAGCAGGCTGACCCAGACTTCTCTCTCACCCGCAACATTTACCAGCTCATTCTGGGGGATCCCGAGGCGTTCCCAGGCCAGCTGGGAGATATAATCCCTCCAGCGTGTCCTGGGTCTTCCCCGGGGCCTCCTACCAGTTGGACGTGCCTGGAAAACCTCTAAAGGGAGGCGTCCTGGAGGCATCCTAATTAGATGCCCGAACCACCTCAGCTGACTCCTTTCGACACGAAGGAGTAGCGGCTCGACTTCAAGCTCCCTCCTGATGTCCGAGCTCCTTACCCTATCTCTAAGGCTGAGCCCGGCCACTCTACGGAGGAAACTCATTTCGGCCGCTTGTATCCGCGACCTCGTTCTTTCGGACACGATCCAAAGCTCGTGACCATAGGTGAGGGTTGGGACGTAGACCGACCAGTAAATTGAGAGCTTCGCCTTCCGGCTCAGCTCCTTCTTCACCAAGACGGTCCGGTGCAACGCCTGCTTTACTGCTGCAGCCGCACCGATACGCCTGCCGATCTCCCGTTCCATTTTACCCTCACTCGTGAACAAGACCCCGAGATACTTGAACTCCTTCGCTTGTGGTAGGCACTCTGTCCCCACCCAAGTATAAACTAAATTGAATAGTACAATTAGTTACCACAGTCATCTTACTGATGCTGGACAGTTTCTCACTAGTTGAATAATAAATGGCAACATACAAATAATGTAAATGATGTCGAGCCAAATAAAGACATCAATATATAACGCTAGTCTGTGATGCAAAAAAAGAAAAAGCAACCAGCGTTTTAAAGCAACCGCATTGGTATGTGCAGGTAGTCAGCACAGGTTGGCCTGGCCCGATCCGTACATCAGTATCAATCGGCCAGATTGATGACTGCACATGCGAAAACAAGTACGACACACCTGTGGTCGAACACTGTCAGCCTATTTTTCTCTGATAATGCTACACTTCAAACAACAAATACTGATGAAATCGATGTAGGAGAGCTAGAAAAGATAGCTTTTAGCAACCGGTTGGCGGCAAAGTCCTGCTTGGCTAAATATTGGAGCTAATTGTTAACAATGATGGGAGTTGCTGGAACACTAATCACAGTTTGTCAAGTTCACAATGAAAAAGTGACTCAATTAGATAAAAAAAAAAATTATGATCCGTCTAAATTGGGATTGGCTGCTCATTAGATTGGCCCAATCTGACAGGCAGCTGTCTGTGGTTGAGAGTGCCAGCCTGGCTCATGCCATGGCCAAGGACCAAACTAACTACTGAGATAAGAAAGTGAAGAATATAAACTATGACCACTAGTCAGTGTTTGGCCTGGAATGGATCAGCAGTTCAGGAGTCCTCTTGATGGCCAATCCACCCCTGTGCTCAGGACATCCTTACTCTTGTGTGAAGTGATGTTTATGTGCCAACCTTGGTGAACAAATCTTAGCTGAAGAAGTCAAATTATGCTTGCTTTTTCTTACAGAGCGGGCAGAGGTTTATTAAAGTGATCTTTTAAAGGAGCTTTTTGAACCATAACTTGATTTACCAATTACACACTGTGACGGCCCCAGGGCCTGTGCCGAGACTTGTGTGTGTGTTGTGTTGTGTGTCTGTCTTTCAGTGTCCCTGACTCCTGGTTGGTTGGAGTGTGAGGCCATCAATCAGATTGAAGGCAGCTGACCACTGCCTTGAGTCTATAAGCCCCGCCCCATCCTGAAGGAGTGGGGACTTCTTCTCCCCTGACACACCTTGTGCTGCGCTGGATGTTGGCTTCCAGCATTTGCCTAAGTTGAACTGGCAGCATTTTCGCCTGCCAGCATTCTTTATTAGAATGCTAATTTGTGGTAAATTATTGTAAATAAAAGTCTTTGTTTAGTTAAAAATATTGACTGATCTTCCATATTTTGCCAAGGTGTTAGAGCCAGACCATAACAAATTGGGGGCTCGTCTTAAATGGTGAGTCTAGTTGATTAGTTTAATTTTTCATAAAAACTGAATTGCAAATTTTCAAACTAACCTCCATGGGATAGATGATCGTCTGGGCGGTAGCTCCTGCCAGAGAGCCAGCAATAAACCTCTCTTGTACCCTTAAACCACGCCCCTCTTTACTTCCTCGGATCAGCCACTTGATCTAGAGTCAGAAGGAACAGGAGGAGGAGGAGAAGCCATGGATGGAGATGTTTGGAGAGAGTAGAGGAGTGGTAGTGAATTAGACTTTCCTGACATATATGAAAAGGATGTATGTAGGATTCATCCACTTCATCTGACACAGGAACTATTGGCCATAATAACAATGATGTATATTTGACATGACACGAAGATTTACAAGGACACTTCACAGCTCCTTCGCGAATCGCCACCTTAACGCGGTGAAGGAGTTTGAGTGGCTCAATGATCCTGGGAGCTATGTTGTCCGGGGCATCTGCCCCTGGTAGGGTCTCCCAAGGCAAACAGGTCTCGGGGGAGAGCCCAGACTAAGAGCGGTTCAAAAAACCTCGATGATAAGCAGCCCAAAGACTGTAGCTACCTCGCCCGGACCAGGGAAACCGGGGCACCCTCCCGGAGCCAGACCCGGGAGGCGAGCTCGTCGGCGAGCGTCTGGTGGCCGGGCTTTCGCCCATGGGGCCCGGTCGGGCTCAGCCCGAAGAAACATCATGGTGCAGCCACCCTGTGGACCCACCACCCGCAGGGACAGACATCGGGGTCGGGTGCTATGTAGACCGGGCGGCGGGCCGGGCAGGGGGCCTGGACGAGCCGATCGCCGGCGACATAGACTAGCTCTAGGGACGTGGAACGTCACCTCGCTAGCGGGGAAGGAGCCGGAGCTGGTGAGGGAGGTGGAGCGGTACCAGCTAGATATAGTTGGGCTCACCTCCACGCACAGCGCTGGCTCTGGAACCAAACTCCTGGAGAAGGGTTGGACTTTGTTCTTTTCTGGAGTCGCCCAGGGTGAGAGGCGCCGGGCGGGAGTGGGGATACTCACGAGTCCCCGGCTGAGCGCCGCCGTGTTGGAGTTTTCCCCGGAGAACGAGAGGGTCGCCTCCCTGCGCCTACGGGTTGCGGGGAGTAAGGCTCTGACTGTTGTTTGTGCTTATGCACCAAACAGCATTTCGGAGTATCCGGCCTTCTTGGAGTTGGTGGGAGGGGTCCTGGAAAGGGCGCCGCCTGCCGACTCCATAGTTCTCCTGGGAGACTTCAACGCTCACGTGGGCGACGACAGAGAAACCTGGCGGGGAGTGATTGGGAGGAACGGCTTGCCTGATCTGAACCCGAGTGGTGTTTCGTTGTTGGACTTCTGTGCTAGCCACAGTTTGTCCATAACAAACACCATGTTTGAACATAAGGTGGCTCATAAGTGTACCTGGTACCAGAGCACCTTAGGCCGGAGATCAATGATCGACTTCGTAATCGTATCATCTGATCTGCGGCCGTATGTTTTGGACACTCGGGTGAAGAGAGGAGCAGAGCTGTCAACTGATCACCACCTGGTGGTGAGTTGGATCAGATGGCGGGGGAGTCGGCCAGAAAGACCTGGCAAGCCCAAACGTATAGTGAGGGTGAACTGGGAACGTCTGGCGGAGGATCCTGTCCGGGAGGTCTTCAACTCCCACCTCCGGAAGGACTTCTCACACATCCCGAGGGAGGTTGGGGACATGGAATCCGAGTGGATCATGTTCAAAGCCTCTATTGTGGACGCGGCCGCTAGGAGCTGTGGTCGGAAGGTCATCGGTGCCTGTCGTGGCGGCAACCCGAGAACCCGGTGGTGGACACCGGGGGTGAGGGAAGCCGTCAAGCTGAAGAAGGAGGCCTTTCGGGCTTGGTTGGCCCAGGGGTCTCCTGAAGCAGCTGACAGGTACAGACAGGCCAGAAGGACTGCAGCTGCGGTGGTCACGGATGCTAAAACTCGGGCATGGGAGGAGTTCGGGGAGGCCATGGAGAAGGACTTTCGGTTGGCCTCAAGGAGGTTCTGGCAAACCATCCGACGACTCAGGAAGGGAAAGCAGGGCCTTCCCCAGGCTGTTATCAGCGGGGGAGGGTTGCTGCTGACCCAGACAGAGGATATCGTCGGGCGGTGGAAGGAGCACTTTGAGGAACTCCTAAACCCGGTCAACATGTCCCCTGAACAGGGGGCAGCGCCTGAAGACTTGGGGTTGGATGAACCCATATCCCTGGCAGAGGCCACTAAGGTAGTCAAAAAGCTCCTTGGTGGCAAGGCGCCGGGGGTGGATGAAATCCGCCCTGAGATGCTGAAGGCGCTGGACTTTGTTGGGCTGTCTTGGCTGACACGCCTCTTCAATGTCGCATGGGGGTCGGGCACAGTGCCCATGGACTGGCAGACCGGGGTGGTGGTTCCCATCTTCAAGAAGGGGGACCGGAGAGTGTGCTCGAATTATCGGGGTATCACACTACTCAGCCTCCCGGGAAAAGCTTATGCCAGGGTGCTGGAACGGAGGCTCCGACCGTTTGTCGAACCTCGGATTCAAGAAGAACAGTGCGGGTTTCGTCCTGGTCGTGGAACAGTGGACCAGCTCTTTACCCTTGCAAGGATACTGGAGGGGTCCTGGGAGTTTGCCCAACCAGTCTACATGTGCTTTGTGGACTTGGAGAAGGCTTTCGACCGGGTCCCTCGGGGCTTTTTGTGGGGGGTGCTGCGGGAGTATGGTGTGCCGGACCCGTTGCAACGGGCCATCCGGTCTCTGTACGCCTGCAGTAGGAGCTGTGTTCGTATCCTCGGCAGTAAGTCAGATACGTTCCCGGTGGGTGTTGGCCTCCGCCAGGGCTGCCCTTTATCACCGGTCCTGTTCGTGACTTTCATGGACAGGATATCTAGGCGCAGCCGTGGGGCGGAGAATGTCAGGTTCGGGGATCTCAGGATAGCCTCTCTGCTGTTTGCAGATGATGTGGTCCTGTTTGCCTCCTCGGACCATGACCTCCAGCATTCACTGGGGCGTTTTGCAGCCGAGTGTGAAGCGGCGGGGATGAGAGTCAGCACCACGAAATCTGAGGCCATGGTGCTCTGCCGGAAACCGGTGGATTGCTCCCTCCGGGTGGGGACAGAGTGCCTACCACAAGCGAAGGAGTTCAAGTATCTCGGGGTCTTGTTCACGAGTGAGGGTAAAATGGAGCGGGAGATCGACAGGCGTATCGGTGCGGCTGCAGCAGTAAAGCAGGCGTTGCACCGGGCCGTCTTGGTGAAGAAGGAGCTGAGCCGAAAGGCAAAGCTCTCAATTTACTGGTCGGTCTACGTCCCAACCCTCACCTATGGTCACGAGCTTTGGATCGTGTCCGAAAGAACGAGGTCGCGGATACAAGCGGCCGAAATGAGTTTCCTCCGTAGAGTGGCCGGGCTCAGCCTTAGAGATAGGGTAAGGAGCTCGGACATCAGGAGGGAGCTTGAAGTCGAGCCGCTACTCCTTCGTGTCGAAAGGAGTCAGCTGAGGTGGTTCGGGCATCTAATTAGGATGCCTCCAGGACGCCTCCCTTTAGAGGTTTTCCAGGCACGTCCAACTGGTAGGAGGCCCCGGGGAAGACCCAGGACACGCTGGAGGGATTATATCTCCCAGCTGGCCTGGGAACGCCTTGGGATCCCCCAGAATGAGCTGGTAGATGTTGCGGGTGAGAGAGAAGTCTGGGTCGGCCTGCTTGACCTGCTGCCTCCGCGACCCGACCCCGGATAAGCGGTGGAAAATGGATGGATGGATGGACTTCACAGCAGCAAATCTATCTGTTAGCTATCTATACGTAAGCAGATAGAGTTCCACTTTGTTATGGATAATTGGAGTGCACTGACCTGTTCATAGGCCATAAACTTAATAGCAGATTCAGGGGCAATCTTGAGGACATTGATGCCATTTCCCCTCCAGAGTGAGGCGATACCTCCCTCCTGGACCATTCCTCTGAGTCCGGACCACAGATTAATGGCTTGAGATTTAGAGTTGTGTACCTGGACACACAAACACAACATATTTTATATTACAATCTGTGCTAAATTTGAAATGTTATTGTCGGCTAGTGTGTACATCCAATCCAGTGGTGTTGGTCAGGTTTGACTGATTAAGACTGTGTAAGTAGAAGGGTTAAGCAGCATGCTAACATGTTGGCAAACTCATGCGTTAAGAGTAGGGTTTGCGTCCAGCTGATAAGATAAGAGAGATAAGATAAGATAAGATAATCCTTTATTAGTCCTGCAGTGGGGAAATTACAGGATTACAGCAGCATTGCTCACAGTAATTAAAAGATAAAAAAATCAAGTAATATAAATAAACAGTAAACAGTAATAAACATAATAAAATAAAAACAGTAAAGAAGAATATTGAATATACAAGATATTGCACCAGAATGAATTCAAGTTTTCAGAGTGATCAAAGTGTTCAAGTGTTGAAAGTGAAGAAAGTGTTCAGAATGTTTGTGGACTACTGGGAGGTCAGCTTATTGTGCAGTCTGACAGCAGCGGGAAGAAAGGACTTGCGGTACCTCTCCTTCACACACCGGGGGTGAATCAGCCGGTGGCTGAAGAATCAGAATCAGAACCATTTATTGCCATATATGTTTACACATACAAGGAATTTGTCCTGGCGGGAAGGTGCATACATTTAACATTTAACAATACACATTTAACAGTTAACGCAGTGCAATAAATGAGGATGAATGGATGAGTGAATGGATATTTACAAATGAAAACAGTAGCATATAAGAATATCAAAAATATCACAAATAAGGTAACCAAAAATAAGGTAAAGTGCATGGAATGTGCGTGACTTCTTTTTTATGAAAGTGGCAAGTGTAATGTTAAAGTGTCGAGTGTATTTAAGTATAAGGGTGACAGAGTCATTAGAGTCAGTGGGGGACCCGGGCTCTGTTGATGAGCTCGACTGCAGACGGGAAGAAACTGTTTTTGTGGCGTGAGGTCTTGGTCCTGATGGACCGCAGCCTCCTGCCAGAGGGGAGGGACACGAACAGTTTGTGTCCAGGGTGAGAGGGATCAGCTACAATCTTCCTCGCCCGCTTCAGGGTCCTTGTAGCAAACAAGTCCTGGAGGGACGGCAGATTGCAGCCAATCACCCTCTCAGCAGAGCGAATGATGCGCTGCAGCCTGGCCTTGTCCTTGGCAGTGGCTGCAGTGTACCAGACGGTGATGGAGGAACAGAGGATGGACTCGATGATGGCAGTGTAGAAGTGCACCATCATTGTCTTTGGCAAGTTGAATTTCCTCAGCTGCCTCAGGAAAATGGATGCTGACATTTCAAGCTGTCAGCATAGGAACAGCTGACTTTGCTCTGTGTTTTTTCTGGTAATGCTCCAACCACCTACCTGAACTACCCACAATGTGCTTTGTTTCGTTTCTGTAAGTGACTTTAAGTGAATGTCAGAGCAGCATTTGAGGGATAGAGTGAGCTGCAGGCTCTGAAAGAAAACCCTAGCATTGCATCCACCAACAGTTGATATCTTGTTAGCTGTTTCTCAGTTTTCCACAGGAATTATAAACCATAATGCATCTGTTATTTTCTAAAATATTTCTTCAGGCACTATTATACACGATGTATAATATATAGTTAGTGTGGCGCTGCAGCAAGGGCTCATAGAGCCCTGCTGCAAGCACACTGCATGTTCTCCTGCGAGCTTATTATTATTCATTACAACTCCATTGTTGTGGTGTACAGAGCCAAAATAATGAAAAATGTGTCAATGTCCAAATATTTATGGACCTGACTGTATTTTGGACCTCTTAAGCTCCTTCATTAGTTCAGCTACAGAAACCATTAAAATATTCAGCTACTTAAGCTCATGATGGATATATATTTTCATATTTCTATCTTTTCAAATTCTGTTATAAAAAATATTTCTATGATTGTTTTTTGGAATGGGATTCCTATGGAGAAAGTCTTCAACTTTAAAAGCATATAGATTCAGCATACTTTCAGGTAAATATACCATTTCAACTTTAAAATGTTGACAGATTTTTCACTGCATATTTTTAGATATTTTTTATCTTTTAACAATTTTAAACTATGAATTTTTGAATTTAGTAAATTTTCAGATCCTTTCTGCCTTTAACATGAGTGTGTATGGTGCAGCTCAGAGTGCGTGATGTCATCGCTAGAGTGTGGAGAAGCTTCAGGATCTTGAGAAAAAAATATTTGTAAACTGCCATCGACTCCACAATTCTCACTCTTCAGGCATAATTTATACATATAAACGTAGGAAATCTTGTGCTTGCTTGTACAAATGCGATGTAGAATCCAACAAACTTATACTTGTTTGTCAAAAAGCAAGAAAGCGACATGATGTTAGCCAACTGCTCCATTAAGCCCCATGTTTAAATCGGAGCGCAGTTTTCTCTCATGGAGTAAACGGGGGCACTTTCTGAACTGCCTCTAAGCTCTCATTTCTAAACCCCACAAACATTTAAGTACACAGAAACGTTCACAAAAGTCTTGTGCTTCTCAAACGGAGGTACGGTTTTCTATCAAATTCAGTAGTTTGACAGGTTGTTTTTGTTAATGACAACGGCAATGTCATTAACAAAATGACAATGTCCCCGACAACGGGGACGCTGGCGAGTCTAACGCCGCTCTGTCTGTCACCGTTTTTGTTTGTTTTTCTACCATATTCGCATTTTAACTTACAATTGTATTTACTTTTATTTATTTAAGAGTGCAGTTAAGTTTATTCAACGAACATAGCTATTTTTCTTTGTTTTCTACTGCAACGTTTTTGTCTTGGATTTGTTTGTCTACCTGTTGCACCTGCTCTCCACTGCTGCCGTCTACTTCCTGGACAACTAGCTGGCTAGCTGACGGTCTCTCACTAATTGGTGATTACCGACGAGACAGCTGATGGTTACCGACGAGCGAACCGGCTCCCTGCTGATACTCTGGTCCATGCTACTGCTCTGAGGCGCGTTGCCTGGATAGCTTCTCAACTGTCCTGCTCTGATCACCTGCCTCTTGTGGATTATCCTGACATGCTTGTCGCTTCACCTGCTCTTCACTGCTACCGTCTACTCCCTGGACAACTAGCTGACTGGCCGACGGTCTCTCGTTAACTGGGGGCTATCAACGAGCTAACCGGCTCCCTTCTGGATACTCCTGTCCACGCTCTTTGCTACCGCTCTGAGGTGGGTGGCCTGGATAGCCTCTCAACTGTCCTGCTCCAATCACCTGCCTGCTGTGGATTATCCTGACGTACCTGTCGCTTCACCTGCTCTTCACTGCTACCGTCTACTCCCTGGACAACTAGTTGACTGGCCGACGGTCTCTCGTTAGCCGGTGGCTATCAGCGAACTAACCTGCTGGATACTCCTGTCCACGCTCCTTGCTACCGCCCTGAGGTGGGTGGCCTGGATAGCCTCTCAACTGTCCTGCTCCAATCACCTGCCTGCTGTGGATTATCCTGACACGCTTGTCACTTCTCCAACCAGCTGGCATGGCACTGCAATACTCCACCTCGGAACTCCTCCAACTCAACAACTTTTCTGCTTCTCCGTTCATCTCAGCCATCAAAGCACTTGGACTCCTCCGTCGACCCCGTTACATCCACAGAGCCTGCCGCAGAAAGTTTGTTTACTCCTGGCCTAATAGCAATAATCTGGACTCTCTCTGTTTAACTGAAACATGGCAAAACCAACAGGACTACTTTTCCTTAACCCAAACCACAGCCCCTGGATATTCATACATAGATAAGCCACGCCACCATGGACGTGGTGGTGGAATAGCCACAATTTTTCAAGAAGCCATCACTACTAGTGTAATAACCATCCCGGCTCCCTCCTCAATTGAACAACTTGTTTTTAAACTGTCTGGTCCCAAACCCCTGGTTACAGCAGTAATTTACCGCCCCCAAAAACCTAACCCTGCTTTCCCCTCTGATCTGTCTGAATTTCTCACACAACTCTACACCATCTCTCCATCCATTCTACTACTTGGTGACTTTAATATACACATCGACTCATCTGACTCCACAAACACTACAGAACTCCTGGACATCTTCAACTTCCTCAGTCACCCACTCCACTCTCACCACCTGTCTCACTGAAATAAAATCATGGATGCAACAGAACTTTCTCAAACTCAACTGCAATAAATCTGAATTACTCATCATCGGCCCAAACTCCCTTAACCGCTCAGCCTAGACCTTCTCTCTAAACATTGATGGCTCCATCGTCACCCCTTCCACCCAGATCTGCAACCTCGGTATCATTCTTGACCCCACCCTTTCTTTCCTACCCCATGCCAACCACATCACCAAAACTGCCTTCTTTCACCTCAGGAACATTGCACGCCTTCGACCCTCCCTATCCTCTGCCACCACCGAAATTCTCATCCATGCCCTCATAACCTCCAGACTTGATTACTGCAATAGCATCCTCTACGGCTCTCCCAACAAAAATATCAACAAACTCCAATATGTTCAGAACTCTGCCGCCCGCCTGCTCACCTCCACCCAGTGCTATGAACATATCACCCCGGTCCTACGCAACCTCCATTGGCTCCCGGTCAAATATAGGGTTGACTTTAAAATGTTGCTCACCACCTACAAAGCCCTTAACAATCTTGGCCCGCCCTACCTTTCAGACCTCCTCCCCCTTGATGCCCCAACCTGTTGCCTCAGGTCTGCCGATGCGAACACTCTGAAGATCATCAGGACCAAGCGTCGGACCTGGGGTGACCGGGCCTTCTCAGCTCTTTGTCTTTGTCTTTCTGTGTTTTGTTTTGATCTGTTTGTCTCTAATTTATGTGAAGCGTCTTTAAGTGTTTAGAAAAGCGCTATACAAAATAAAATTATTATTATTAAATCTCGTCTGCCCTTTACCCTGGTGCCCCAATCACCATGGTAACCAGTGACGTGTCTAAGAAGGAATAGCTGCCCCTATCACCATGGTAACCAGTGACCTTTATCTAAGAAGCAGTAGCTGCTCTCAAGTCCGTCACAAATACAGAAATGACTCATCAATAACCTCAACAACAACACTGATATATGCACAGACATACGCAATTGACTTCTGTATGTCTGTCTGTCTGTCTCTCTTTCTCTCTCTCTCTCTCTTTGTCTGTCTCTCCCCTCGGTTTCCCCCCCCCCCTACCCCCCGTCCCGTCTGTCTGTCTCTGTCCTCAGTTTCTCTCCTTCCCCTGTCTCTCTTCTGCTCTCTCTGTCTGTCTACCTGTCTGTCGTTCTGTCTTCCCTTTCAAAATAAAAGCCCCATGAATTAACTGCATCTTTACATAAAGCTCAAATGAGGATTTTTGTATTAAATACGTAATGCTCGTACGAATACTCAATCAATCAATCAAATTAACTTTATTGTCCCGCTCAGGGAAATTTGTCTTGGACTCTGCGGTGCGTCATGAATGCCTTAACAGTCACAATGATAACAAACAATAATACATCCTCAGCCATAACAGCATCAACAATTACATAACAGTATTACACATATCCCATAACATAACACATACAAACACCTCATAACAATACATGCTAAAAGATCACCGTAATAAAGGCACTATAAAATTGATTACATAGAGTTCAGCCTCAAGCAGCATTGTTAAGAAGTTTAATGGAAGTTGGAACAAATGAGTTTTTAAAACGGTTGAGCTTGCAGTAAGGGACTCTATATCGCCTCCCCGAGGGTAGGAGGTCATACTCTGAATGGAGAATGTGAGAAGGGTCTTTTACTATTCTCTGGGCTTGCCTAAGAACAGATTGTTCATAAATAGACTGCAAGGTCTGATAGCTGCTTTTACCAATGACCTTCATGGCCGTGTGCACCAGACGAGCGAGTTTAGTTTTTAGTTTTGCGGTGAGGTTGCCATACCAGGATGACATCCCATATCTGATTAAGCTCTCCAGCACTGCCTGGTAAAATAAAGCCATGATGCTTTTGTTCACCCCACATACTCTCAGTCTACGTAGAAAATACAATATCTGCTGTAGACGAGAACACAAGATATCAACATGCACATTCCAACTAAAAGTGTCATCTAAGTGAACTCCAAGATATTTATAGGAGCTGACCTGCTCAATGGGTGAGTCGTGTATAATGACAGGGCTATGATCCCCTACTGATCTTGGGTCTAAGACCAACTCTTTAGTTTTGTTAACATTCAGAGTGAGGTAGTGAGCATCACACCATTGCACAAAGTTTTCTATTTCAGAAAAATAGGCTGAGGTACTGGAATCTTTGTGCAGTAGACTGAGGATGGCGGTATCATCAGAAAATTTAAAAATGAGGTTCCCTGGGTGACTTTTTGTACAGTCATTAGTATAAAGTGTAAAAAGAACCGGGGGAGCTGACACAACCCTGTGGGGCACCTGTGCTGATTGATTTGCATTCTGAGAGGGTGTTATTGACTCTAACCTGCTGACTCCGATTGGTTAAAAAGGAAAAATACCACTTAATTAAAAAAGGGTTAACACTCATCTTCCTCAGTTTAGAGATGAGCAGATGAGGTTGAAGTGTGTTAAAGGCCGAGCTCAAATCAATAAATAAAATCCGTGCATATGCTTTTGGGCATTCCAAGTGCTTGACAGTGGAGTGAGTGATGCTGTTAATGGCATCATCAGTACCTCTCCCCTGCCTATAAGCAAACTGGTATGGATCAAGTACCAAGTTGACCTCTGCCTTAAGCACAGATAACATGTATTTCTCAAAACATTTCATTACAATCGAAGTCAGGGCCACAGGTCTAAAATCATTGTTATCAACTGGACACGGTTTCTTAGCTACAGGTACTATGATGGATTTTTTCCACAGAGCAGGAACAGTGTGTGAATCCACAGACCGCTGAAAGATGGGGCACCAAGCTGGAGTGAGCTCTTCTGCACATGCCTTTAAAAGCAGTGCAGAAATGCCATCTGGGCCGGAGGATTTCTTAGTGCACACATGTTTGAAAATAGACTGAATCCTGAGTGGATCAATCATAATCCTGCAGCTAACATCAGTTAAAATAGTGTCTAGGACATTGTTAGATTCCACAGAAAAGTCATGGTTATCAAATCTGAGAAAAAAGTAATTCAGTTCATTTGCCTTCCCCAGATTATCCTCAGTACTGAGGCGTTTCTTGGTGGTATTCATATTTGTAATGGCCTTCATGGAGTCCCACAGCTTTTTTGAATCCGTTGACAAAACATTCTGCTCTATAGTGTCCTTGTGATGTTTTCTGGCTTCCCTCAGCCTCTGTTTGAGTTCTCTTTGCACTATTTTCAGTCCTGCTCTATCATTATTTTTAAAGGCTAGCTTTTTCCTATTAATACAGTCCTTTACACTCTTGGATATGTAGGGCTTATTGTTGGGATACTCAATAATTGTCTTCTTCGTAACCACATTGTCTGCACAGAAATATATGTAGTCTGTTATAACTTCAGTAGCCTCATCAATCTCCAGATTTGAGAATATGTCCCAGTCTGTGCAGAGGAAGGATCCTTTGAGTGTTTCTATGCTGTCCTTGTCCCACACTGTCACTGTCTTAGTTTGTGGTTTACTCCTTTTAAAAACAGCCTTATAAATTGGGATTAACTGGACAGTATTATGATCAGAGTTTGACAGTGGGGGCAATGGTTTTGCTATGTATGCATTTTTTATGTTTCCGTAACATTTATCCAAAACTCTGTTATTTCGTGTGCCGCATGTCACATATTGTTCAAATCCAGGGAGAGATAGTTCCAATTTACAATAGTTGAAATCCCCGAGAATCACAATCGGGGCTCCAGGTGTGCGTAGCAGTTGTTGGTGAACGCAGTCTGCTATTCTAATAGCAGCCCTTGCTGCGTTTCCGCTGGGGGGAACATACACAGCACATATCAAAATATTTCCAAACTCCCTCGGTAAGTAGTGGGGTCTCAGAGACAGACACAGCAGCTCCACGTCAGCAGTGCATACAGTCTCACTGTATGCACTGCTGATGATACTACTACTACTTCTACTCATACTATTAGTCCAACTACTACTTTTACTCATACTAATGTTATTACAACTACTCTCCATCTCTATCTGTCACCCTTTTGGGCTTCAACAGTTTTGAGCTGGTAGTTTCTCTTTTCTGTATTTTAAGCTATTTTAACCTAACCTAGCTATATTCAGCTATCTGCTAAATTGAACTTTATTGAGCTATATTCAGCTTTATTCAGCAATTTACAGCTATAATGAGCTATATTGAGCAATATTCAACTATTTTCAGCTATTAGCTATATTGAGCTATATTCAGTGATAATCAGCCTTATTCAGCAATTTATAGCTATAATGAGCTATATTGAGCTATATTCTGCTATTTTCAGGTTTATTGAGCTATATTGAGCTTTATTCAGCAATATTCAACTATTTTCAGCTATTAGCTATATTGAGCTATATTGAGTGAGTTCAGCTATTTTCGGCTTAATTTAGCTTTTTTTTATATTTAAAATTTAAGCTTCAGCTTTTAGCACTCCAACGCATTTTCAGCAGGAAATGCTCTTTCTAGTTATTAGTGTGGCGCTGCAGCAAGGGCTCATAGAGCCCTGCTGCAAGCACACTGCATGTTCTCCTGCGCGCTTATTATTAATCTTCTAATTCTTCTTCTTCCTAAACTTTGGACCGTATCTAATTGTTATAGATACATATAGAGACATACAAGTCTTAAGATCTCGTCTGCTCTTCACCCTGGTGACATAGGTGCTTCAAATGAGCTAATCAGGGCAGTCTCACACACACACATACTTATTTAACCTACATTGACAGACATATACATACACATGTACTTGATGTAGATACATATAGAGACTTACACATGTACTTGATATAGATACATAGAGAGACATACCAGTCTTAAGATCTCGTCTGCTCTTCACCCTGGTGCCCCAATCACCATGGTAACCAGTTACCTTTGTCTATGAAGCAATAGTTGCTCTCAAGTCCATCACAAATACAGAAATGACTCCTCAATAACCTCAACAACACATCTCACTACCGGTAATATATATATTGCGACGTCTTATGGCAGTAGGCGCCACACATCAAAATTTGCGAAATTTTCTAGTTTACATTGCAATGCTTAAAAGGTCCCTCCATCACTGAGCTTTGTGTCTCAGTCAGAGTGGAAGTGGACTGACCAACCTGCAGGAAGACTTTGATGCGGTCCAGAGGAGCAGTTCCTGTCCGGGACACAGCTCCTGCCATCGCTCCAGCAACCAGCTGCCTCCACACCAGACCTGACCTCCGCTCCCGCTCTGAGAACTCATCTGGTACAGTCAGATGTTCCCCAATGTCAAACATCTATAACAACATTATAAATGAAGAGACAATCTTTATTAAATACTTTATCAAATATGAAATACTTTATTGATGAAATTGTACCTTCTTGATTCTTGTTGTTCAGATTCTTGTTTGTACTCATGGTAGAATGCACGTATTGTAAGTCGCTTTGGATAAAAACGTCAGCTAAATGAAATGTAATGCAACAATCTGTATTTGTTTTTTTAACCTAAAAATTTAATTAAATTATCCTTTAAAGAAGGATATTGCTTCATCTTCTGCTCTGCCTCCTAACATAGACACCACATCACTAAATACCTCACATACTGTTATTATTATGAACTGGAAACTGGTGACTCACATGGGAGTGTTTCCAGTGGTGGATGATATCCTCCATGTTGTGGAAAGGGATGAACAGGAAGTGATCACGCCATTCATTCCAGTTAATTGTCATAGTGCCATCCCTGTCCATACTGAGAGAGAAAGAGAGAGCCACCAGAAAATTATCTTCTACACATTTACAGTGCCATCAGCAGATCACTAGCAATCACATCACTAGTAATCACAATGTTTCTCTGATAGCTCATGTTTGCTGTGGTCTAGAGAGCAGCTTCTCTTTCAGGCTTCATTCAAAACAGCTGATCAGTTTAAACCTGCATCAGCGTACTCAACCTGCAATGCAAACCTAAGTCGTGCTCCTGGTCATCTATTTGCCTATCTTCCATTGAGGGTTCAACACCATGGTAACGGAGTAGGCTTACAAATGTACGTGTTTTTGATGCTCCTGTTAGAGACAGTCTTATTCTGGTTTAGGTGGAAATCATGTGAGGCCATCAGACCACATGAACCAGTGGGATTGATAATGGTCTATCCTCTCCTGCCCTAAAGGTTGCAACACAACTAATAGGGTCAGACAGATGCCAATCAAGCTAATCAGGCAAATGGATGAAAACACCTGAGTAACACTGAGTTTGTGGCCCACAATAACATATATGTGGTCACATCTTACTCCTCTTTTGTGTTTAGTTGGCATTAACTTTACTCCCCCATTGTTGGAGGTCCCACATATCCCACTGCTCTCAGTGTAAAATAATAGTAATAGTTCCGAAGTAAAACTTTTTTTTTTACATTTGTTATATTGATCCATTAAGCATTGTTACTACACAAAATGTTTTATGGAGAAATAAGTATGTTTTACTTTTTATTTGCTAAGACGTCATTCCCAGATAAATAAATGTACAATTAGTTATCCTACAGAAAGACGTTACTTCTGTTTGGGATCAATTAGACACCTGCTGGATCTAACTCCCTGTTAGATGTCTTCTGAAGTCAGAGTCCTTTGGGATCTAGGAGGTAAGGGGTGATGCTAACACCAGTCACCGATCTACAGCAGATGTGTTGAACCAGGTCTCTGGGATCACTGCTTTTTGAGCTGTTTAAGAGGTGGAAACATAAGAGGTCCTTGTCCTTTGCCGTGCTCTCTCTCTCACACAGTGTACCTCTGCAGTATCCTGGAGGCCTGCTCCGTGGTGACCTCCACACCAAGCCTGTGCAGGGAGTGCTGGATCTCCCCCACATTAATGCGACCTAAAAACAGCACAGAAAGAGTTAACTCCTTTCTCTGTTTGTTCTGTTGATTATATCAAATAATAAATAAAAAGATGAGAATAAATAGATGAGATAAATAAATGTATTGTATGTGCATCACCGGAAAACAGGTAGCAGATCTTAAGTGTGTGTGTGTGTTGTGGGTGTCACACCATCATTGTTGCGGTCGAGACTGTGGAACATGAGCCACAGCCTCTTCTCGTGAGCCCACAGGTACTGGGAGAACTCCTGGAAGTCCAGCAAACCATCGTGGTTGATGTCGCTCTCGAGGACTATCTGTGGGGGCAGAGGGAGACCATGTCATTCAGCAGGGAGCACAGGTGCAACAGACAGGATGGAGCAGGTGGAGGTAGAGGTGGGTAGGCAGGGATGTGTCGGTGATGTAGACAGAACAGAGGTAACAGGGGTCGGGGGTGCATCGAGAGTGCAACAGAGACACAAGTGAGCAGAAGAGGACAGAACGTAACGGTGTTCCCTGTGAAAGTCAAGAAGTAAAGCACTTCTTACCTGCAAACATAACCTCTTCTTTCTTGATCAGGACAAAGAGAGAGAGAGAGAGAGAGAGAGAGAGAATACAAGACTAGTTCTTGTGCACAGAATGTCGTAAAAACACACTCACATAGAGTTCACTCTTCTGTGCTTTAACCAAACTACAGTTACTGGTAAAGTAACATTTAACATTTAAATGGTCTTCATCCCCCACAAAGCATTTAACATGTTGTCAGTAAATACATATTTTTAGTTTTCCAAACGTCTGTTGCTATTATCATTCATCTCTGTAATTGTGTTTTTTTTAAAACATTTTTTTGAATACTGAGTAATTTAACGATTTCACTTTTTTTTTGGTTCCACGTTCACTTATTACTCTAGCACATCATTTCAAGTAATTCATGAACTAATTATGAACTAATTAGAACAAAGGTACACAGTTCTTCTGACTAAGTGTAAAATGTCTTGCATCACCAGGACTTTTTGTAGAAATTATGGAGCCATATTATAAAGCTTTACCAAACCAAAACTGGGTATGATTTGACTGAGGAACAGAAACAATGATGTTCTCTGAACATTAACAGTAGCTCCAAACCAAAGTCCAGGCCCAGAGGAACCATTCCGGGGTGCGTCCGTGGCATGGACATGTGGACCACAGTACTGGGAGACTCACTCATCCAGCAGAATACACGCTCTGCATTAATCACATCAAATGTTATGGTTTGATGGACATTTCAATCTGTAGTAGGAGAAATCACGTGAAAGCTCAAACACTCAACAAACAAACAAGATGTTTTGGATTTTGGAGAGGTCTGTGCCAGAGGCAAGCAAAGTGCCATGCTTTGCAACTGTGTTATCATCAGCATGGAAATAGGTTTATCACAGTTGACATTACACTTATTGTAGAGTCCTGTTGGTCTAGTGTTAAGATGCATGTCATAGCACTGGAGCATAGCGCTGGTACCAGCACTCAATACCTTTGCGGTATCCACCAGAATTACACAGTACCAAGTCGTGTCAGGACTCCAGTCCACCTTACCTGCATTCTATCCTTTTTGTGCCCAGATTGAGAAACAAATAACTATTTTCATGGATTCAAGGAGAAAATGGCAGAGACAACTGCTAAAACATGGCTCTGTATTAAAGGAGGTTCTGTTTTCAGTCACATTTGTTTGTCTATTTGTTACCAGGATACCTAGAAACTTGAAATCTGGTGGAAGGATGGGCCGCAGAGCATGTAATGCTGAATATGATTTTGGCACAGATGTATAAAAGGGTCCTACAATTAGAGAACAGTTTTCCTGCAAGTACTTTGTCTTGGTTGCTGAGAACACTTGATGGCCACTGAGCACCGTTGAACACAAAAGCCTTAAGCAGTAAAAGGAATTCTCCCAGCTAATGACCCTTTATGTCACTGTGTATGCTCTTTGTACTTCTAAACTAGTGAGAACCAGTTGGAGTTTTAGACTTGGGAATGAGGACCCTTCTGTAAAGTGAATACAAATAAACTGAATTGAATTAAGTTTGGCTAGCCCTCATTGTTTCAGGGCGTTCATGTCTAATAATCCCCTCACATTCATCAACACAATTTTAGAGAACTCACACTGACACAGGGAATATGCAAACAAGGGCCGTCCAGCTTGGGAATGGAAGAGAGAGACACTCTTTTCTCAAAACCCCTGAGGTTTTCTTCCTTTGTAATCAGAATCAGAATCAGAACCATTTATTGCCATGTTTGTTTTCACATTCAAGGAATTTGTCCTGGCGGGAAGGTGCATACATTTAACATTTAACAATACACATTTAACAGTAAACACAGTGCAATAAATGGGAATGAATGAATGGATGAATACATATTTACAATTGAACAGTAGAATATAAAAATAAGATAAAGTGCATGGAATGTGCATGGAAGTGTTGTGTGGAAGTGGCAAGTGTAGTGTTAAAGTGTTGAGTGTATTTAAATATAAGGCATGAGGGTGTGTGCAGGGGAGTGTCCAGTGGGAAATTGTCTGGGGGTGACAGAGTCAGTCAAGTCAGTGGGGGACCCAGGCTCTGTTGACAAGCCCGCTTGCCTACGGGAAAACACTGTTGGTGTGGCGTGAGGTCTTGGTCCTGATGGACCGCAGCCTCCTGCCAGAGGGGAGGGACACGAACAGTTTGTGTCCAGGGTGAGAGGGATCAGCTACAATCTTCCTCTCCTTCAGGGTCCTTGAAGCAAACAAGTCCTGGAGGGACAGCAGATTGCAGCCAATCACCCTCTCGGCAGAGCGAATGATGCGTTGCAGCCTGCCCTTGTCCTTGTCAGTGGCTGCAGCGTACCAGACGGTGATGGAGGAACAGAGGATGGACTCCATGATGGCAGTGTAGAAGTGCACCATCATTGTCTTTGGCAGGTTGAATATCCTCAGCTGCCTCAGGAAGAACATCCTCTGCTGCACCTTCTTGGAGATGGAGCTGATGTTTAGCACCCACTTTAGGTCCTTTCAGTCTCCCACCTGTAGGCGAACTCGTGACCCACCAGAGATGAGTCCAATGAACGTGGTGTCATCCGCAAACTTCAGGAGCTTGACGGACTGGTGACTGGAGGTGCAGCTGTTGGTGTACAGGGAGAAGAGCAGAGGGGAAAGAACACAGCCTTGGGGGGAACCGGTGCTGATGGACCGAGAGGCTGAGACGTGTTTCCCTAGCCTCACGTGCTGCTTCCTGTCAGACTGGAAGTCTGTGATCCACTTGCAGGTGGAGTCGGGCACGTGCAGCTGGGAGAGCTTGTCCTGCAGCAGAGACGGGATGATGGTGTTGAAGGCAGAGCTGAAGTCCACAAACAGGATCCTGGCGTAGGTTCCTGGGAAGTCCAGATGCTGAAGGATGGAGAGGAGGGCCATGTTGACTGCATCGTCCACTGACCTGTTGGCTCTGTAGGTGAACTGCAGAGGGTCCAGGAGTGGGTCGGTGAGGGTTTTGAGTTGGGACAGGACCAGGCGCTCAAAGGACTTCATGACCACAGAGGTCAGGGCGATGGCCTGTAGTCATTGAGTCCTGTGATCCTAGGTTTTTTGGGGATGATGGTGGAGGCCTTGAAGCAGGCTGGTACATGACATGTCTCCAGGGAGGTGTTGAAGATGTCTGTATACACCGGGGACAGCTGATCAGCACAATGCTTCAGGGTGGAGGGGGACACAGAGTCCGGGCCGGCTGCTTTGCGTCTCTCTCCCGAATAACGACCCCATAATGAAAATGCTGCCTTCTACACACACTTCAATAGCACGTTTCCGATCACTCATTGTGGATAGCAAAATTCAATAGCACGTCTATGCTATGTGCATATACAGATCCCGGTTTGGGGTTATAAAAAATATGGTCACCCTAGACTCTCTGACCTTCTAGCCTGGCTGTAAGAAAAGCAATCATTATAGCGCTTGTTTCAACTCAGTACTCGCTTTCCCTGCCCTGAGCTTATGGTTGCACAAATAATTAATTCACTCCTCCACAACATCCATGACACAGCCATTACCAGTCAATCGATTATTAATTTCAATCTGAGCCTTTGTAGTGGTTTATGACTGGTAGAGTTTTCTGTCCCTCAGTTGGTTGAAGTTGTTCAATGCTGCAGTTTTTTTTGGACGGTTCGCTGGGTGACTCTTTCGTGAGGGTTGACCCCCATCTCTACAAGCTACTCTGTCATGTTTGGCAATGCCACTTTGCTGTGAGGTCTACAGGTCTTCGTGGTTTCTCTTCTTGACGGTGTGGATGGAATGGGAGGTCTATGTAAGAGTGTCTGCTAGAAATAGTTATGCATCAATCTTCATAACCATTCAAATTACTTTCTGCTATGGACTGGAGGACAGAAACAAGTAGATCACAGTGACATGAGAGCCAGAGGTATAGCAGAGACACTGTTAAACTATTAATTTATCCACAAAGGATTATATTCCACTGCAAACTGGGGCAGGTTGTGTTTATATGGTGTTATAACCAGGACAGACTAATTAGTGATCGACCTACTAGAGGTTGATTAATTACATGAAATGACAAGAGATTTATGGTACTACTATTCACACGGGCAGAAGGGTGGTTAACCCCCAGCTACTGACTGTAGTCTGTGGGGGTGATCTCAACAGATCTGATGTCATAGTATTTATTAATAATAGGAAATACGATAAGTCCAAATAACGAGGTTGAACTTTTGTCTAAGATAGTAACACTTAAAAATAAATTTAGTTGTAAGATTCTAGTCAAAGTTTGGTGAAAGGATATGAGAGGATGTCTCTATTATGAGGCACTGAGTCTAAAAATTATGAGATAAATCAAAAGGATACAATTTTGGATCTAAGTCGCAATTTTCCCTTTCCACTGTCTTATAACTGAGTTGTCAAGCACATTTTCGATCGGCGTTGGCGATGATGAAGAAACCAAGAGTGTAACCCCACACACCGCCCTCAGCGCTCTCATACTTTATTCAACAGCATTTCAACTCCACTGGTGACGAGAAGGTTCTGTCTGGAGCTGAGCAGAGCTGGTTCAGCTCTCCTACTGATACAGGAAGAGCTTCTGTGTCCGTTAGCCAAGAAACACAACATTATTTATGACAAGGAAGAAGATATTGCTGTCACAAATATCACAGATCACTGTTCCAACGGGAAGATGGATCTCTCTCCATCCACAAATATTTGGCTCTGATAATAATACTTTAAGTCTACGTATTAAATATATGGAAGCAGCTCAACATACACACACAGTTGGTGGACTGAGGGGTTGCTGAAGAAAAGATGTATCAACAATGTATTTAATTAGCATGCAATACATGTACAAAACATACCTCCTTCTCATCATCATTATGTGATGTTTACAACGCTGTGTGTGAGATTCCCAATGAATGGACCCACATGACCTCAGAATGTTTTTATTACATAATGGCTTATGAGAGCATACAGATACAGAGGTCATGTCTCTCTGGGATGCTGGGACTGAGTCCGATCACTGGTGACTCTTTACACTGAACTACGGTCCAATGGAACGCGCCTTCAGGTGGTTACCGACGAGCAAACCGGATCCCTGCTACTGCTCCCAGGCGCGATGCCTGGATAGCCTCTCAACTGTCCTGCTTTGATCACCTGCCTGCTGTGGATTATCTTGACGTGCCTGTCGCTTCACCTGCTCTTCCCTGCTACCGTCTACTCCCTGGACAACTAGCTGGCTGGCCGGCGGTCTCTCGCTAGCCGGCTAGGCTATCAACGAGCCAGCGGCTATCAGCGAGCCAGCCGGCTGGTTCCCTGCTGGATACTCCTGGATACCCCTGCTGGATACTCCTTGCAACAGAACTTTCTCAAACTCAACTGCAATAAATCTGAATTACTCGTCATCGGCCCAAACTCCCTTACCCACTCAGCCCAGACCTTCTCTCTAAACATTGATGGCTCCATCGTCACCCCCTCCACCCAGATCTGCAACCTCGGTATCATTCTTGACCCCACCCTTTCTTTCCTACCCCATGCCAATCACATCACCAAAACTGCCTTCTTTCACCTCAGGAACATTGCATGCCTTCGACCCTCCCTATCCTCTGCCACCACCGAAATTCTCATCCATGCACTCATAACCTCCAGACTTGATTACTGCAATAGCATCCTCTACGGCTCTCCCAACAAAATTATCAACAAACTCCAATATGTTCAGAACTCTGCCGCCCGCCTGCTCACCTCCACCCACCTCTATTGACATATCACCCCGGTCCTACGCAACCTCCATTGGCTCCCGGTCAAATATACCCACCTCTTTAAACTTGCCTTCACCTGCTAACCCCTGCTCCCTACCCTTCACCTGCTAACCCCTGCTCCCTACCCTTCACCTGCTAACCCCTGCTAACCCCTGCTTCGTACCCTTCACATGCAAGCCCCTGCTCCCTACCCTCCACTACAGGACTCATTCCACACAGCTTGTCCTTTGTTCTTTTATATCAAAAATGTTCTGTTTTTAATTGATGTCTTTCTAATTTTGTTTTGTTCTGTTTGTCTCTGCCTTGGTGTCTCTACCAAGTGGCTTGAAAAGCGCTATATAAAATTAAAATTTAGTCTCACCTCCTCCGCCTCTCCCCGCTGTAAACCACGAGCTGCCAGCCCGGTCCTCAGTTCATTGATGTCCACCCTGCCATCACTGTTCAGGTCCAGCTGCTTGAACAGCTCCGCGTATCGGCTCTCCCGGCCCGGGTCCAAAGACGCTCTGGTGTCTCCGCTGGCGTCGTTTCCTCCGTGGCGGGTCTGGGCGCAGGACCCCTCCTCGTCTTCGCCCATGTGAAAGAGAGCGTGCGGGTTTCTCGAGTGGTCGACTGGTCGTTTCCCAGCCGCGCATAAGTGGAGTGGAGTGGAGGGAGCACGCTCTGTTTCCAGAGAGACGGACTCACAGCAGAACGGGAGCAGAGCCGCTACATGAACGGGGCTGCGCGTCTCCTTCCCCCGGGACGGACTGCCGGACTGCTGGGTGGATGGACGGATGGGGCTCAGACCGGCTCTAGTGAGATTAATCCCCGTATCAGTTACCCGGGTCACTCTGTCACACCGGCTCGCGCAAATCCATAAACTCGTTTAGATGAATTAAAGTTTCCGTCACATCTCGCGAACGCGCAGCCGGCTTTTACCGCAGTCTCTCAAACCACTGTGCGCGCGAAACGCCCTTATAATAGTGTCGTCCATTTGTATGTTCTGTTATTTTTATTATCTAATAAGTAAGGTTGAAACAGTCCGAACGAACCTCAAGGGGAAAATACTAGAATGCATTTACCTCCACACATCCACCTTCTCCCTCTGACGTCACGCCACGGCATCTCCATTGCACGCTCATAGCAGTTTTTACACTGGAGAAGCGCGAGAGAAGCAGGTCAACCAATTTACTACAAGACGCACGCGCTGAACCCGCTGTTAGACCAGTGCCTTCCATAGTTAATTCATATGAGGACGTGTTACTGTCAATAATGAACACATATCATTAATGCTCCCTGTAATGAGCACGTTTACTGTTCATACTTTGAAGGCTAGCCTTTATTGTGTTGCTATTTGATTTCCACATATCCTGACTTATTTAAATTAACCAGACTTAAACTCAAGCAAGTGGACGAACTGAACACCACTGATAGTTTATTGCCTATTATTAGCATTGATTATGAGGATTGTGAGCGGTGACGTGCAGCAAAGGATAGCAAGATGCCCCGTCAGCATTCACAGGATAGAAAGAGAGAGAGAGAGAGAGAGAGAGAGAGTAGCGTGTCTACCACCAGATAAATAAATAGGAAAATAAATAGATGCATAAATAGGTTTTTCTATCAAACTTCAGTTGAATGAATTCAGTCAGAAATATATTTGTAAATCTTATTTTTTGTTATACATGGTTTGTTGACATTTCATTTTTTTTTTAAATTAGTTCAATTAAATATAGTTTTATGGAGAGAGAGTCATTTATATATAAATTAAAAAGTCCTTATGTGAAAAATGATGAATCCACCTTTATGAGTGATAACCATTGTAATTGAACATATTTGTTTGGTATATAGGTATATTCCTATGTCCCCATTCCTATGTTTGCTCAAATATTGATAGGGACAACTCTGTTTTCTCAAATTATTGGGGAGCCCTTCCCTACCATCCATATGCAAACCTATAGGCCCTTCTAACAGGTTGTTAGGTTGTTACTAGTGATGGCGAGATGAACCTTTCTGAAGCGTTAAAGCTTTTCATCCAATTGGTTCACTCGTGGGCCGAAGCTTCATGGGGCTTCATTTGCTCTACTGCGCCATCAAGTGGACAATAAATGTAAAACAGGCAGAGTGATTATACCGACATCATGGCTTTGGTGAAGCTTTGAATTGAATAAATGAACGAGTGATGTTTGTGATGTCAATACATACATTATTAACTTATTAATATGGTGTATGTCTTTATGACACAATGGCGGGGTGAAAAGGGAAAGTGAAAAATTGGGGAGAGGGTCGTGATGTGACTGTGCTTATGTTATAGGGACAACATTTTATTCATTTGTATTTAAAAATATCTTTTCCACTGTGCTGGCGGTTTCTTTTTTTTTAGACGATTTCGCCTGCTTTAGAAAACACACTTTCACAGGGCACAGATGGAGCTGGGGTACAGTGAAAAGCAACAGCAAGTTTATACAAATTGGGATATGCATCTTTCCATCCATTATACCCTGCCTTCGTCCAATGACAGCTGGGATTGGCTCCAGCGCCCCGCAACCCTAAACAGGATAAGTGGTTCAGATAATGGATGGATGGATGGATCTTTCCATCCTTCCCAATACTTTAGGGGTTTTCCAATCTTCCAGTGTTTGGTTAATACAACTTGTTACAGAGCGTACCCACATGGGGGAGGAAGGAGGGCCTAGTTTCAATATCTTCAGTGAACTCTGATGGATGAGGACGTGCACCTTTAAAGCTGACTTGTAGCCCACCCTTAAAACGAAGAAGAATAAAAAGACGACACCAACAGCGCCTTCCCGCGAGCCGTAGCGAGCAGCATGTAAGGCCCCGCCCACTAGAGTGCACGCCGCACATCAATATCTTTATGATCAACCACCTCTCTAACAATAACCACCCCGAAGTCCGAAATAAATACGATGCCTTTGCCTCTGCAAGTGTTTAACTTCCAGGTAAGTCTTGACCATCGGTGTTTCGGTAATTTCTAACCAGACCACCATCGTTACAGCGGCGTAACCTTAGCTAATGTTAGCAGTTCACGTTAGCTAGCTAGTTTAAGCTAGCTAAATAAACTTTAGCTCCAGTTCAGTTCATGGTTAAAGGCCACAGTTTAAGACTGCGCAAGACCAGCACCGTGTGGTCGTTATGTTTGATGATGCGTATGAATCATCTACGACGCAATATGTGTGTGTGTGTGTATATATATATGTGTGTATAAGCTATGTAGTTTGAATTAATCACTAGCTGAAATAATTGGCGTTGTTGTCCAAGGCAACGTCACTCTCGGTCCCTGACGTTACAGTGCGTTGAAGACAAGCGCAGGAAAAACAAACATCTACGTTACTGTCCGAATGCCCCCCCACCCCCTTATTTGTTGACATAACAGGTTTTAAAAGCGCGAACGTTTACTAGCTAGACGGATGGATTTGGGATATTGTTTTAAAGGAGTGTGGAGCTGCAGGCTAACAGCTGACTGAAGGCCTCCATTGACTGAACGTGGTGACGGTATCAGCATAGCTGGGACGGTAACGGGCCACAGCGCTCCCCGGTAGTCGGTACCGCTGTTCCTGACGCATACACGTCTTCAGTTCGACTCTTCTCTCAAGCACAACCCAACCCAGGCTAAATAATAGCTATTGTTTGTCATAAGCTATCATTGCTAGCCAACTTCCTGTTGTTAGCAGTGTGTCCAATTAGCTCCACGTCCTAGCTTAGCATAGCCCGAGCCCCACAACCAATCGTTTCAGTCTCAAAGTTAGCTGCATGCTAACACTTTCACACATCGATCTGGTTGTGCAATATGTTACGGTGAGCTATTTGAAAAAGCATTGAACCTACATATTTTTTGCCGAGATGAATATTTAATTTGACTGTCACTGTGGGCTTATGTATTTTAACTTATTTACGTTTCATATGAGTCGTGATGTGCTATCGATTCAATTCGCCTGTTGCCTTTATCACATTATGACTGGGTATATGGTGTAAATGTTATCATACTTCTGATCATGTCTTTGTTGTGTACTTTGCCATCTGTATGGTATTCTAATCTCTGCTGAACTGTAAAAACTGTAGAACTGACTGAATCGCTTTCTGAAGTACCCGTGATGTCTGAAGCTTCGGACGCCATCAGTCTCGTGGTATTCTTCATTTAACACCAGCTTCAACACAATGTATTGAAACAGTGCACTGCACCAGAGTGAGAAGAGCATCGGCATGTGGTAACACGTGCAGCACTAACTCATTCTAACTCTACGAGTGTAGCTTCCCAAAGGTGGCGTTTGTTTATCTTGTCCGTCTGGTAGCGTGTTAGGCTAACCAAGCAAATGATAACATAGCGATTGTTGCATCTGCGGTGACGCCCAGCTACCTCTTAAGATCTCTGTATGCACTTTTTGCCTTGCTTGTTGCCAACCATGCATCCCATGTAGAACCAGGCTGAAAACCTGCTGTGAGTCACCTTTAAATTATCATATACATCACATTATATCAAACTGTGCAGAACATTTACAGTGAATTTACATTTACTCACACTGCCATTCCCCAATCTGCCATTAGGAATGTATACCAGCTCCTGAAGCTCTTTTATTATTGTAGTGAGGTTGGGCCAGTTGTTCAGTAACAGTAGAACACACCTCATTGCTCTAAGTTTAAACCCCAGTGAGATCTAATGATGAACATTCCCATGGAGAGCAAAGTTAACTGTTAAATGTGTATTGTTAAATGTATGCACCTTCCCGCCAGGACAAATTCCTTGTATGTGTAAACATACATGGCAATAAATGATTCTGATTCTGAAGTGACACTGTGCCATGCAAGTTCTTTCTATCAGCAGCGGTATGATGGTATTTGTCTTTATTACGCAAGCAAAAAAAAAAAAAGTTTGGTCTCAAAAAATAAGGTTTGCTTTAAAAAAATAAACTTTGCTCTCAAAAAAAACACTGCTCTCAAAACGAAAAGGTACAAGTTGAGTTTGGGCGGAGCATACACTGCTGGATGAGCCAGGAGTTTCTATTGGTAGGTTTGACTTTGATGGTCGCACTAACGGAAGATTACGGGGAGGAGGACATGGAAGTAAATTTACATTATAATGCTCTGTTTTGTCAAAATTATTTTAAATGTAGCAGCACTTGACATGGGGGGCTGCTGTGTTGACATGCAGTCCCACTTTATGCATGCATGTAACGTTAGCCCACAGTGCTGCTATATTTAAAAATAATTTTGACAAAACAGAGCAATATAATGTCAACTTACCTACATGTCCTCCTCACGTAACCTCCCGTTAGTGTGCCAAGAGCCCAGTCGAACCCACCAATAGAAACTCCTGGCTTATTCAGCAGCGTATGCATAGCTCAGCTGCTGGATCCTGCAACACACAGTTTGCTGTGCTTGTTGTGTTTTTATGCTTTTTCACACCAAATGACTTATTTCCAAGAAACTAATGAGCACATTTCTGTAAAACACAAAGTTTTAAAGCGGTGCTGTGATGTGATTCTTTGTGGAGAAAATCAGTTTTACAGATCAGACGATTTAAATTCACTAATTAATTAAGCGACAAAATGGTATGTGAGTGTTAGCTGACTTAGGAATTCCTTTTGTCAAGGACTGTCCTAATCTTAATGCTACCAAAACACGTGAAACATGTATATTATATTACAGTATTTTTTTAAATGTTTCCCCCCCGCTATAATGTGCGTCATGTCTTGCGTGGTGATTTCTGCTCACTGTGTCTGATGTGTTTCTCTCAGGGGTCTGTGGAGCCCATGCAGATAGACGCAGACCCCCAGGAGGACCAGCAGAATGCTCCGGACACCAATTACATAGTGGAGAACCCAACGCTGGTACTGACTTGACAGACTTTCATATAAACACGCACACCCTAACTTTTCTGGAGGATACATTTATGATTATTATATGAATTGGGAATTTCCAAAATACACTAGGATTTCACACTTTGTTTATGACCAGGACACACTTTTTATTTCTCTGACTTTGTAAAATATGAGACATGAGGAGTTTAGTGTAATTTTACTCTACTGGCCAGAAGTATTTCAGGTAAAATGGTGCGGTCCTGTGTTCCTATAAAGGAGATACAACCTACAAGTAATGTTTCTCATTAACACAGAACATTAAGTACATTGTAGAGCTACTTTTCATCCTCTTGCCTTGACGCAGTTCAATAAAACGTAAGAGATTCAGGTCAAACTTTTGAACGTCAACATAGTTCATAATAATAATAATACATGAAAACAACCTTAACCCAATAGGCAAAAACCATGGAGCTACTATGAATCACTTCAATCTGACAGCCTATCTAACTACAATGTGACGTCAGCATGTCAGAGCAGCAGGTTTCCCACTATTACCAGACCTCTCACCTGTCCCTCCCTGTGTAGGACCTGGAGCAGTATGCCACCAGCTACAGTGGGTTAATGCGCATTGAGAGGCTTCAGTTCATCGCTGAGCATTGCCCTCAGCTCCGAGTAGAAGCCCTGAAGATGGCCCTCACCTTTGTCCAGAGGACCTTCAATGTCGACACCTACGAAGAGATCCACCGCAAACTCACAGAGGCCTCACGGTATTCTAGTCCATCACCCTGTGCCATGTGAACACTGCTTTTGGAGAGAGTGCAATCCTGATTTGACATTGGATCACATTAGAGCGTAGTGTGCTCTTACCAAAGAAGTTGTTGATTTCTTAGCACTCTGTTCACCCAAAGTTTGCCTTTTACACCAATAGAGGGTGACGCTGATATTGCGACTGTGCATTTAGCGTTTACCTCTGTTGTTCTCCTACGGGATGCCAGTTTTGAGACTCTGGCTCAGCTTCTATTTCCATGCCATCTCTGTTTGTGTCCTATCTGCATCCATCTGTGGCGTTTGGGCTGCTGAATAATAGTTTTGAATTTTTAGTTTTGAACACATCACCTGACCTTAAATTCAGGCAGATAAGTTGGTCTTTCGTGATTGTTTAGCAAAAATCAAACACCCCTTCTCGTGGCTCATTAGCGCTACAGCAAACATGGCAGGTAACCCAGGACTTGTTAGTCTAGCAGCTAATGGTGCTGGTATTGTCATTTCTTAAATGATACCCATCCATGGGGTCACCGCCTAGTCCTGTACTGGTCTCATGTACTCTCTTCTCTCAACCTCCTACTGCTTGTAGGCCCTTCTGTTGATTTGATTTGATAATACTTATGTTTCGATGTCAGCTCTATCTGTTTTTGTTTTTCAGTTCAAGCTAATGTTTAAGGTTAGTTCATGTAGTTTGTTTATTTTTTCAAGCTTGCTTCATTAAGTTTATTTATTGAAGCTTAGTTCATGGCCCACTGTTGCTCAATATTGTTTATTTAATTAAATGTAATATATATTTACACATCAATATGGACTGCTATGAACACAGGCCCTAGTTCACCTCTATGAAAACATGAGAACGGTTGCTGTGTATACTGGAGGAACCACTGTGTACTAATCCAGTCTAATGGCAAATACGTTACCCGCTCTCTCAACCCGCTTTGTCAACATGACCCCGGATAAGTGGATGAAAATGGATGGAATGTAAATGTGTTATTGTTTTGTTTAGGGAAGTGCAGGGTGTGCCGGACACAGTACCAGAAGCTGGTGTTGTTCCTCCTCCCCTGGACTCCGCCTGGGCCGAGTCCACGAGGAAAAAGGCTCTGCTCAAACTGGAAAAACTGGACACTGATCTCAAGAACTACAAGGGGAACTCCATCAAAGAGAGCATCAGGTATGAAGGCATCATCAGCGTCAATGTTCTTACTAGAGATGATTGGCCATAACAGGTGAGCAGATTGTCAGTGTCATAGTTCTAGTGTCGTCACAGCCACACACACACACAGCCGTGCGTCGGTTAGTGAGGAAGACATAATGCTCACACCTTGTCACAATCGTAAAACCTGTGGAACAACTAACTTAATCAGACAGTATTATATTGTAATCAGAGGAATTGCAGTGATAGCACGGAGCCAAACGGTTACGATAATGGACATTTCTCTGACTTGGATTAATGCGTTCAAGCTTCATGTAGTCAACATGAGTATTAGGTTATAAGACTTTCATGATGCTAGTGTAACTTTGGAGTCCTCTATATCAGGGGTTCTTAACCTTTTTGACCTCGGGGCCCAACTTTTCAAGTACGAAGTGGCCCGGACCCCATTCAAATATTAACACTATATTGGTTTATTAACTAATTGATCTCACTCTTGGTTTTGATTTACACACAATAACTAAATCAAATGTACCTACAGTTTAACAAGCAAAAACCTTGTCAAATGAATGACATGATAAAATGTGATCATCATAAAGACATTTATTGATCATGTGTATGTAAACCTGCACAGACAACAAATCATGGAACAAATCAAGCTAATACAATAACTAATTTAAAGGCTCAAGTCAACACAAATAACTAATAATTCGATTTTACTACAAAAACAAGGGGGACTCAGGAAAAATGGGGAAAAAATAGAATTTGATAAATAAATGTGGTGATACAATAAATACACTGGGCACACTTATTAGGCAAGTTGTATTTTTGAGGATTAATTGTATTATTCAACAACTACAATGCTCTCAGTTAATCCAAAATGTTAATAAACCTCAAACCTGAAAATTTCAGACAGTAAAAGTAAGGTTTTTACTTTCTTATGAGAATATCTATGTGTGCACAATTATTGGGCAACTATTAGTTTGCAGAAGGTTGGGTTTCATGTCTCTGAGCACCTCGTACTTCTGTGCTCTTCAAGTAGGCTGCAGTTCTGGAATATGACCACACTGGCGGGTAATGGGGGTCTGGTAGCTTCACGTCTGATTCTTCTCAAATCTTAGTTTAGTTAATTTACGTCTTTTTTTTGTGACTATTTAACTCTAAAGGTTTGATGGTTCTATGATCACGCCCCAATATCTTAGCAATTTCAAGATTGCTGCATCCCTCTGAAAAACCTGTTACAAGTTTCAGTTAAATCTCTTTTTTGGCCCATTTTGCCCGAGGAAAAGAAGCTGTCTAATACCCTCTAGGTGGCGCTCGCGGCCCAATCGGGGGCTGCATGGTTAAGAATCACTACTCTATATGACCTCCATCAGAGAGAAGATGGTCTGTTTCTATGGAGTTCTTCTTAATGCTTGTTTTCTGTGCTGCAAAATAAGACATCATGCACCAGAAAGTCTTTCAGCTCAGGCTCCAGCGGGGCCTTCAGAAGGGACCAGTCCACCTTGGACAGACCCAGATCTGTTTAAATCCTGATCGGGGCATCTCTAGCAAATTACCCTCTCAACCCCCAGTACGTAGGCCTTAAGATCAAGCCATTAAAGACACCATCAAAGAAATCTGGTTTGTCACAAGAGGGTTCCTGCTGATTTGTAGCTCCTGTCAGCCATTTCTTTACTTGACTCTTTGCCCTTGTCCTTACATCTACCACCTCTTTATCTCCATCTCACCGGCCTTCCTCCCCAGGAGAGGTCACGACGACTTGGGGGATCATTACCTGGACTGTGGAGACCTCAGTAATGCCCTCAAGTGCTACTCCCGAGCCAGAGACTACTGCACCAGTGCTAAGCATGTCATTAACATGTGTCTGAATGTCATCAAGGTACAGCACCACATCCCACAATGTTGTCATGTGGCAGTAACCGTTGTAGCAGCTGGTAATGGGGGGGGGGGGTTTCAACAATTAGACTTGAGCAAACAATGTATCTGGAGGAGTAATTCCTGTCATCTGTTCTCACAGGTTAGTGTTTACCTCCAGAACTGGTCCCATGTACTGAGCTACGTCAACAAAGCAGAATCCACACCAGAGATAGCAGAGGTGAGCAGAGTTCGGTGTCTGTCTTCACCTCACTAACACTATTTTAGTACAATTGTGAGGCAGAGAAGTAATCATGCAGTTCTTTACTAAGATGACAAATGCCTTTAAGTTGATGATTCTCTTTCTGTTTGTTTAGCAAAGAGGAGAGCGAGACAGCCAAAATCAAGCAGTCCTCACCAAATTAAAGTGTGCTGCAGGTAAGACGGCTTTATGCTCAAAGTATGTTCTTATCATGTTGTATGATGACAGAATGTCCTGAGAGCTGCCACCATGACAGCTTTACAGAGAGCTGCCACCATGACAGCTCTACAGAGAGCTGCCGGCACCATGACCGCTCTCTATAGAGCTGCTGCTGCCACCAAAGACAGCTTTACATAGAGCTGCTGCCACAATGACAGCTCTATAGGGCTGCTGTCACCATGATGGCTCTCTCTAGAGCTGCTGCCACCATGACGGCTCTCTACAGCTGCTGCCACCACGACATCTCTCTATAGAGCTGCCACTACCATGCCAGCTCTCTGTAGAGCTGCTACCACCATGACAACTCTCTATAGAGCTGCTGCTGCCACCATGACAGTTCACTAGAGCTGCTGCCACCATGACAGCTCTACAGAGAGTTCTTATCGATCATTGTAGTAGGGGTGTAGTAGTTGTCTAAGCTGCTTTGTTGGTATTTCAGGGCTGGCAGAGTTGGCTTCTCGAAAATATAAACCAGCTGCCAAGTGCTTCCTGCAGGCTTCTTTTGACCACTGTGACTGTCCAGAGGTGAGTGACTTCAGCCATCCTAACACATATCACACATTCCACAAGTCAAATGAAGCTAAAATGATGCCTCAGCAGTCACTGAGGGGGCTGGGGGGGAACATATTTTGAATCACATGTCTTATCTAGTCTACGTATCAATAAACTATGCCAAAAATTATAAAATTATTATCATGTGAATCACTTCTGTATCAATCAACTTCTGAAAGCCCAATGTAAATAAAGATAATGAATTAGTTAATTAATTGAATGTCTGTGTGGTGCAGCTGCCACCAGAATTCTCTGAAGTAGTGGTCTCATGAGGATGTCTCCTGTCTTCAGTCAAAGCTGTTCTTCTGTTTGTCTAATTATATATTTGTCTAATTATATATTTGTTTGAAGACACCTCTCTGCTCTCCACTCAGCAGGACACAACGTGGGGGGAACTGAGACAGACAGACAGGATTATTTAGAACTGAAGACCAGTGCTCCTAAAATGTACACGCATGGCAGCAACTTGTTCATCAAGAATAAATATAGTAAAGCAACCGGCTGTTTATGGATTGCGGACTGCTCTGCTTTCTCACACTACCTTGGGCTGAAACCTCAAACGTGTGCGTGCGTGCGTGTGTGTGTGTGTGTCCTGCAGCTCCTGTCGCCCAGTAACGTTGCTGTGTATGGCGGCTTGTGTGCTTTGGCCACATTTGACAGACAGGAGCTCCAACGTAACGTCATCTCCAGCAGGTAGGAGTAGTTAAGTGGATGATGAAACAGACCGTGGTACATTTAATGGCTAGAAGGCGTTGGTAATAATCTTCTTTTCTGTCCTCAGCTCCTTTAAGTTATTTCTAGAGTTGGAACCTCAGATCCGTGACATCATCTTCAAGTTCTACGAGTCAAAGTACGCATCTTGTCTCAAGCTGCTGGATGAAATGAAGGTGTGTTATACGGTATTAATAATAGTACTAATAACAATATTACTGTCACTAAAAGGTCAGCAATTTGAGACTGCTGAGGTTGTGGGAGTACATGACTGATGATTTGGTGACTGGTGTGTTTTCCAGGATAACCTCCTTTTGGACATGTACCTGGCCCCACACGTCAAGACGCTGTACAGCCAGATCCGGAACCGAGCCCTCATCCAGGTGAGACGTGCACTCGGTCCGTTACACTTTATGCATTAAGGCATGATGTTGTCTGTCTGTCCGTTACATCTCAGAAACACCTGGACCTTTTTGTTTTCTTTTCAAATTTGGCACAAACATCTTCTTGGACTCAAAAGCTGTAACTGCTGTTATCTGAGCAGTGCAGAGCGGCAGCTGTGAGCTAACCTGAGGGCATGCTGGTTGATGATAGGTTAATGCTCTGAATGTCATAGAGCAGCGGTCCCCAACCTTTTTTGAGCCACGGACCGATTTCGTGTCAGACAATATTTTCACGGACCGGCCTTCACAGTGTGGGCGATAAACATGACGTAATAAAATGATACGACCGGCATAAAGTGCATAACAATACAACTCTCCGTTATGCCGAATTTGTGGCAGCCCTGAGCTTGTTTATCTGCAACAAACTGGTTCCATCTCGGGGTTATGGGATACAACGACACCCTACGTGTGTTTATGTCCGGTCTGCTCCGTAACTTAGTTTTGGTTGCTGTCATTGCAGAAAACCCTGACGTTGGAAATGGAAGCAGGGTTTTCAGTGCTTTTTTTTTGGAGATCTCGGGATATTCTGCCTTGATTTTGATCCAGAACACCGGCAGAGTTGTTGTATGAAATGTACTTTTTAGGCCACCGTCATTTGATTCAGCGGGTTTCTTCACAAATGGGTCGCGGATCCAATCTTTCGCAGTGGGCCTTTACCCCTTGCCAAAGACGCTCTCCAAAGATGTTTGTTTTTGTTCATTTTCGCTGTGGGTTTGCTAGCTTTTGTCAGAGGTCACGTATTGCGGATGTATCCGGTCCTTTTTCAAAATAAAATATTTGTCCAACTTTGATAAAAAAAATAAAATAAATCATTCACTCTCTGTGCGGCCCGGTACCAACCGACCCAGTCCGCGGCCCGGGGGTTGGGGGCTGCTGTTGTAGAGAGAACCTTTTAAATTCCAAGGGTCAGGGTTCAGTTCTTTAGTGTGTTCTTTGACTGAGTTTCTGAATGAACAAGTAACTAATGACTACAGGCCAGTCGCCCTGACCTCTGGTCCTGAAGTCTTTTGAGCGCCTTGTCCTGTCCCACCTCAAAACCTTCACCAACCCACAACCCCCTTAGTTCGTCTACAGAGCAAACAGGTCTGTAGACGATGTAGTCAACGTGGCCCTCCACTTCATCCTTCAGCATCTGGACTCCTCAGGAACCTACGCCAGGATCCTGTTGGTAGACTTCAGCTCTGCCTTCAACCCATCCCATCTCTGCTGCAAGTCAAGCTCTCCCAGCTGCACGTACAGTGACTGCAGCGCATCATTCAATCTGCTGAGCGGGCAATCTGCCTTCCCTCCATGACTTGTTCGCCTTCAGGACCCTGAAGCGGGCAAGAAAGATTGTAGCTGACCGCTTTCACCCTGAACACAAACTGTTTGAGTCCCTTCCCTCTGGCAGGAGGATGCGGTCCATCAGGACCAAGACCTCACGCAACAATAGAGTTTCTTCCCAGCTGCAGTCGGGTTCATCACCCCCACTGACTCTGACTCTCACATCCCCAGGACTATTTCAAACACCCTTGCACATATTTTCTTTTCTTATTAAAATCACGTGCCACTTTTCACTTGTATTTTAAAATATATACTATATATAAGTCCTGTTATTTACTATATTTATTGTTTTTGGCGTGTGTGTAGTATTTCAGCCCCTACGTGTCGGCAGACATGACTAAGATGGCTCAGGCCTTCAACACCACAGTAGCAGCTCTGGAGGACGAGCTCACTCAGCTCATACTGGAGGGGCTCATCAACGCTCGCATCGACTCCCACAGCAAGGTCTCACACACACACACACACACACACACACAGTGAAAATGCAGAAGTCAGTAATATTTCATTTGGACCATTATGAACGGGTGCTCCAACTTGTTAGATTCTGTATGCGAGGGACGTGGACCAGAGGAGCACCACGTTTGAGAAGTCGCTCCACATGGGCAAAGAGTTCCAGAGACGAGCCAAAGCCATGATCCTCCGAGCTGCTGTGTTGCGCAACCAGATCCACGTCAAGGTAGGAAAATAGGTTTAGTCTTTTTCAAGAATAAGCTTGAAGTGAAATATGTAATTTCAGTAATAGCTCACGAGTGATGGAGCGGCTGCCTGTCTTCTCCACAGGCTCTCATTTGTGAAAAGTGCTGATACCAACAAACAGAATCCGAGGATTGGAGGTTGTTTTGAATTGAAACGGTGTCCTCTTCTCAGTCTCCACCCAGAGAAGGCAGCCAAGGTGAGCTGACACCAGCCAACAGCCAGACCAGGATGAGCACCAACATGTGAGGAGGAAGTCCTCTTCAAAGTCTGCACTCACAACAGCCAGAGGGGGAGGGTCCCTGTGTCATTCGTCAACACCAACCCCAAGCCCCGCCCACTTCCTGTGTCTCTGCTAAGGACAGAAACACCCCACTGTATAAAGACTGTAATGTTCTGAAACCCCATCAGGTGAAATGGGAAAGTCCTCTGTTAGTCGATGTTTTGAAGAATGCGCAGCACTTAAGTTGCACGTTACAGTTAGGAGACGCACTTTGCTCTGCTTACACGTGATGGATGCCTCAATAACAGAAACAAGATTTTAAAATAAACCCCTTTACTTGACATACACTCACTGGTTGTTTTCATGCAGTAGCTCTGTTGTCTTCCAGTAGCTGGAACTTACTGAGTAAGGAGGAACAAGGGGGGGGGGGGGGGGGGGGGGGTTGTAGTGTTTGGATTTGATGTGTGCTTTTAAAGTAACAGGTGCTGCTTCTCAGTCAGCCTCTCGCTGCCAGTTTAAAAAAAAGAGTATGTAGCATATGGTGGCATCTAGTGGTGAGGCTGCAGATTACAGCCAAGAACACCCCTTTCCTCTCCACTTCCTGTCGAAGAGGTTAGAGAGCTACGGTGGCCTTCAGGTAACGTAACAGCATGGAAGTCTCTCCAGAGTCCGTGTTTGTTTTGTCCGTTCTGGGCTACTATAGAAACATGGTGGTGTAACATGACGGACTCATTGAAGATCACCTGAAGCAGATATGAGTGCTGATTCTAAGATAAAAACAAGTTTTCAGCTCATGAAAACAGTTATTAATATATTACATGTCTGCTAATAGAGCCACATAAATCCTACACACTGGCCCTTTTAAGGTCTAAACTGGGTTTATCTGCCTCTGTGGTTGTAGAAATTACTGCATTGGTGGTTTCACATGAACCTGCTGCAGATTTGGTTTGCCTGAAGTTTAAAGGGGAGACGGGATGAAAAGGTCCCATTATTTTGTGTCTGGAATGCCTGCCAACCCACAAACTGAACTAAGATGTTGCTGCACTATGAAGCCAGTTTAACACACAGAGATTATCCTTTTGTTATGTGGTTAACTAACCCCAACAAGCACAGACCTACAAAGCTGGTTATCAATTTGGTAAATCATCTCGTGACTTGTGACCAATCACAAACCGGGACCAGTTTGCTGTCGGCAGAGCAGCATATATCACAAACAAACTATATCAGCTGATTGATGAAAGTAAATTTAAACAGAAAATCCAGAAAGGACATCATGAAACCACTGACAAGTGTCAGTTTAAACTGTTACTTTAGTCTGGATTATGATTAACTTCATATTTGTGTAATATTATCCAATGATCCACATACTGAGCATTGATTGGTCAGTAGGTGTTGATCTCTTAACATAACCTGCTTCAGAGCAGTTAGGGGTTCAGTTCATTAGGTAACCATAGTGATCAAGAAGAAAAGCCAATCGGAGCAGACTGGGATTTATCCAGGAGGGTGCTTAAAGAGACGGGTAATAAAACAGCATTTCAGACAGAGGGGGAACATAAGAAGAATAAGCATGAAACATGTTCAAACCCAAAAAACATGTAGCAACCTGAAAATATGCCTGAATAAGCGCTGAGGTATGAGGACACAGTTCTGTGTAATTACGTTCCAACACAAGGTAGAGTGTTTCAGTGGTGTTTCTGAATTATTCCCTCAGCAGTGTTTGCTATCGATGCTGAACTGAAAAGCCAATGTCCAGCAGTGAAGGTTCAGGCAGAGCCGTGTGTCTCATTTCTCTGTGCACGAGGATGAGAGGGAAAGCACCAGAACACATCAGCACCTCTGGCCCGGAGCACAGCAGCAACTCAATACCGAAACAACACAGGATGCTGTTCGTTAAGGAATATTTTATTTGAAGTCTTTCCAGTGTATACACTAATACGGTATATTCATGACTCCGTCCTCTACAAAGTGTCCTCCAGCAGTCCAGTTGGACAATGAAGGCACAATGTCACTGAGGACGACTCTGCAGGGCAAGTCTTCTGTCTCTGTGGGGTTTAAGTGCACAAACACAAAATAAAGTCACACAGCACACCAAGTCGGGCAGTACAGTAGGGCCTAGCCCTGGTCTCCCCCTTCGGGCCTGAAACCCTCCCCCCTCTAACTATCTCGGAGTGAATTTGGTTCCCCCTGGTAAGCAGGGAGGTGGATGATGTCTTGAGAGCACTCAAACACTGGGCAGCCTTAAACCCTCAGACTTGACAGGAACATACCTCAAAGTCTGAGGGTAGAGATCAGGACTGGGCCCAACACTGACATTACAAGTGCAAAGTCCACCTCAAAGGGAGGATAGGGCTAAAGCATCTGTACTGGGCTTATGGGTATTATAGTAGTATTGTAATGGTTTTAGCCTAGGAACTCATTGGGCTCTTTTCACAAATGGAATGATACTGAATGGTTGGTTAATTGTGTGACTGAGGATGTGGTAGAAAAGAGTGGGGTGGGTGCAATGGGGAGGAAGTGCCTGGCAGACTTCAGTAGGCGTGGTCGGCCACAAATAGAGACTCCTGAGCTGCTCCCTTCTCTCCAGAGGACTCGTACTTCCCCAGAGCTGCCTTGCTATTATTCTGTGGAGAAACGCAAAGCAAAGAAGAATTTGTTACAACATGGGTTTGTATCAGCCATCCCCTAAACCACTACTGGGTCGCCTCATCCTCATCCCCTCCTTCTCACCAGGGCTCTCTGGATGTACTCCTCCTGGCAGGCCTTGCCGTTCTCCTTTTTGCCTCCCCAGGCCTTCAGTGCAGAGGCCTGCAGGGCCCGGCCGAAGGAGAAGGTGAGGGCCCAGGGTCTGTGCAGGCTGCACTGGTTGATGGCGTTCAGGTTGATGGTGGCCTCCGCCTCGCTCTGACCGCCTGACAGAAAGGTCACACCTGGAAGAGGAGAAAGCACAGGAAGAAGGTCAGGTACTAAACAGGGACAGGTGTGATCGTCCCATGTGCAGATGTCTATCATCTCACCTGGCACCGCGGGGGGCACAGTGCGGCGCAGTGCGCTGACAGTTGCCATGGCGATCTCTTGGGGGGCGTACTTTTTAAGGCAGGAGTGCCCGGCAGTCACCATGTTGGGTTTGAGCAGCGTGCCCTCCAGATAGACGTGGTGGTCAGACAGCGCTTTGTAGACAGCTGCCAACACCTGGCACATTTCATAAACAGTCAGAGATGTAACAGCAGGACGGAGTATCAGGAAATATATATATATATATATATAAGGGATGCAACGATACTATTTTTTACAAACCGATACGATACCGATATTTTTATTTGTGTACTTGCCGATACAGAGTACCGATACTTCTTAGATTTGGTCTCCATGAAAGTGCAATTAATTTGGAGGCAGATTTTATTTTATCCTCTGCAGATTATGTCAAGCCTATAGTACAAAATTAACAGAAGGCTATCCCAAGCTTTAAACTTCTTGTGGAAGTCCCTCTAATGTCGGACCATAAAACGCCCCGTGTCCGGGTTCATAATGTAAGCGATAATATTAGGGATCGAGCAATTATATAGGAAGCTGTGTTCCAAGTTATGTTTCCGGTGCTTTTATTGTGGAGGGAGAAACGGAAAATAGTGTAATTGTGGGATATACGTGTGTGAAGGAGATAAAAAAGTGGTTCAAGTTACCCTGCAGCGTGTTTTCATTTTATTAGAATTACAAATATAGACACACAACAGACACTCGGCTACAATAATATCATCCGTAGCCGCACAACAGCGTCTGAATGAGGCCGCTGCCAGCGCTACTTCAGGTGGATCAGCAGCCGTTTGATTCAAACCGGCAGGACGGCGGTGATGACGCGCAGAGCTTCTCAATTATCCATCCATCCATCCATTTTCCACCGCTTATCCGGGGTCGGGTCGCGGAGGCAGCAGGTCAAGCAGGCTGACCCAGACTTCTCTCTCACCCGCAACATCTACCAGCTCATTCTGGGGGATCCCGAGGCGTTCCCAGGCCAGCTGGGAGATATAATCCCTCCAGCGTGTCCTGGGTCTTCCCCGGGGCCTCCTACCAGATGGACGTGCCTGGAAAACCTCTAAAGGGAGGCGTCCTGGAGGCATCCTAATTAGATGCCCGAACCACCTCAGCTGACTCCTTTCGACACGAAGGAGTAGCGGCTCAACTTCAAGCTCCCTCCTGATGTCCGAGCTCCTTACCCTATCTCTAAGGCTGAGCCCGGCCACTCTACGGAGGAAACTCATTTCGGCCGCTTGTATCCGCGACCTCGTTCTTTCGGACACGATCCAAAGCTCGTGACCATAGGTGAGGGTTGGGACGTAGACCGACCAGTAAATTGAGAGCTTCGCCTTCCGGCTCAGCTCCTTCTTCACCAAGACGGCCCGGTGCAACGCCTGCTTTATTGCTGCAGCCGCACCGATACGCCTGTCACCCTGTGGACCCACCACCCGCAGGGACAGACATCGGGGTCGGGTGCTATGTAGACCGGGCGGCGGGCCGAGCAGGGGGCCTGGGCGAGCCGATCGCCGGCGACATAGACTAGCTCTAGGGACGTGGAACGTCACCTCGCTAGCGGGGAAGGAGCCGGAGCTGGTGAGGGAGGTGGAGCGGTACCAGCTAGATATAGTTGGGCTCACCTCCACGCACAGCGCTGGCTCTGGAACCAAACTCCTGGAGAAGGGTTGGACTTTGTTCTTTTCTGGAGTCGCCCAGGGTGAGAGGCGCCGGGCGGGAGTGGGGATACTCACGAGTCCCCGGCTGAGCGCCGCCGTGTTGGAGTTTTCCCCGGAGAACGAGAGGGTCGCCTCCCTGCGCCTACGGGTTGCGGGGAGTAAGGCTCTGACTGTTGTTTGTGCTTATGCACCAAACAGCATTTCGGAGTATCCGGCCTTCTTGGAGTTGGTGGGAGGGGTCCTGGAAAGGGCGCCGCCTGCCGACTCCATAGTTCTCCTGGGAGACTTCAACGCTCATGTGGGCGACGACAGAGAAACCTGGCGGGGAGTGATTGGGAGGAACGGCTTGCCTGATCTGAACCCGAGTGGTGTTTCGTTGTTGGACTTCTGTGCTAGCCACAGTTTGTCCATAACAAACACCATGTTTGAACATAAGGTGGCTCATAAGTGTACCTGGTACCAGAGCACCTTAGGCCGGAGATCAATGATCGACTTCGTAATCGTATCATCTGATCTGCGGCCGTATGTTTTGGACACTCGGGTGAAGAGAGGAGCAGAGCTGTCAACTGATCACCACCTGGTGGTGAGTTGGATCAGATGGCGGGGGAGTCGGCCAGAAAGACCTGGCAAGCCCAAACGTGTAGTGAGGGTGAACTGGGAACGTCTGGCGGAGGATCCTGTCCGGGAGGTCTTCAACTCCCACCTCCGGAAGGACTTCTCACACATCCCGAGGGAGGTTGGGGACATGGAATCCGAGTGGATCATGTTCAAAGCCTCTATTGTGGACGCGGCCGCTAGGAGCTGTGGTCGGAAGGTCATCGGTGCCTGTCGTGGCGGCAACCCGAGAACCCGGTGGTGGACACCGGGGGTGAGGGAAGCCGTCAAGCTGAAGAAGGAGGCCTTTCGGGCTTGGTTGGCCCAGGGGTCTCCTGAAGCAGCTGACAGGTACAGGCAGGCCAGAAGGACTGCAGCTGCGGTGGTCACGGATGCTAAAACTCGGGCATGGGAGGAGTTCGGGGAGGCCATGGAGAAGGACTTTCGGTTGGCCTCAAGGAGGTTCTGGCAAACCATCCGACGACTCAGGAAGGGAAAGCAGGGCCTTCCCCAGGCTGTTATCAGCGGGGGAGGGTTGCTGCTGACCCAGACAGAGGATATCGTCGGGCGGTGGAAGGAGCACTTTGAGGAACTCCTAAACCCGGTCAACATGTCCCCTGAACAGGGGGCAGCGCCTGAAGACTTGGGGTTGGATGAACCCATATCCCTGGCAGAGGCCACTAAGGTAGTCAAAAAGCTCCTTGGTGGCAAGGCGCCGGGGGTGGATGAAATCCGCCCTGAGATGCTGAAGGCGCTGGACTTTGTTGGGCTGTCTTGGCTGACACGCCTCTTCAATGTCGCATGGGGGTCGGGCACAGTGCCCATGGACTGGCAGACCGGGGTGGTGGTTCCCATCTTCAAGAAGGGGGACCGGAGAGTGTGCTCGAATTATCGGGGTATCACACTACTCAGCCTCCCGGGAAAAGCTTATGCCAGGGTGCTGGAACGGAGGCTCCGACCGTTTGTCGAACCTCGGATTCAAGAAGAACAGTGCGGGTTTCGTCCTGGTCGTGGAACAGTGGACCAGCTCTTTACCCTTGCAAGGATACTGGAGGGGTCCTGGGAGTTTGCCCAACCAGTCTACATGTGCTTTGTGGACTTGGAGAAGGCTTTCGACCGGGTCCCTCGGGGCTTTTTGTGGGGGGTGCTGCGGGAGTATGGTGTGCCGGACCCGTTGCAACGGGCCATCCGGTCTCTGTACGCCTGCAGTAGGAGCTGTGTTCGTATCCTCGGCAGTAAGTCAGATACGTTCCCGGTGGGTGTTGGCCTCCGTCAGGGCTGCCCTTTATCACCGGTCCTGTTCGTGACTTTCATGGACAGGATATCTAGGCGCAGCCGTGGGGCGGAGAATGTCAGGTTCGGGGATCTCAGGATAGCCTCTCTGCTGTTTGCAGATGATGTGGTCCTGTTTGCCTCCTCGGACCATGACCTCCAGCATTCACTGGGGCGTTTTGCAGCCGAGTGTGAAGCGGCGGGGATGAGAGTCAGCACCACGAAATCTGAGGCCATGGTGCTCTGCCGGAAACCGGTGGATTGCTCCCTCCGGGTGGGGACAGAGTGCTTACCACAAGCGAAGGAGTTCAAGTAAGTATCTTCTCAATTATAGATGTATTAAATATGGAAAATTTCAACTCTCGCGTCTAACGTGCCGCCGGCGTAAATTTGCGTCTGTCGCAACCACACGCGTCTGTGCATAGACTTTACATGTAATCTGGTCGCGCGAAACATTTGCGTCGCGTTGGGACGGACTGATTACAAGTAACTCCGGGGCTGTCAGCCACTAACAAGAGCACTAATGAGCACTAATATGTCATACACACGTATGCAACACCGGTTAATAAGCACAATATCGATAAAGTCTTGTATTGTACTCGCGTCTCACTTTTCTCCTGTCTATTGAAAGAAGTGAGCGCTGCGTAGCGAGGATCCAAGATGGCGGCTCCAGATTCTGCTGTTGAGACAAACTGGCCATCTGATTGGACGGCAAAACAACTTGGATAGCGTGATTGGCTGCTCAGAAGTTGAGACTGTTGAGACAGTTGAGACAGAGAAGAGTGTCTCCGGCTCCGCCACGGGGTTGCTTCTCCACAAAGCGCGACCAGTTTGTTGTAGTGAAATACTGTTGAGTGAGTATCGGTTCTTGGTATCGGCCATTGAAACCGATGCGAGTACGAGTATTTAACACAGTATCGACCACCGATACCGATATCGGTGCATCCCTAATATATATATATATATATATATATATATATATATATATATATATATATATATATGTCTTGAGGGTGATACTGACATGTTCCTGCACCACACCTATATGACAGACTAATATCTGTTGTTATTTCTAAAGTCAGTCTCAGGACAGTTACCCTTCTGTTCCAGCTGACCACCATCACTCACCATCTCAGTCACATACTGGCAGCGCTGCAGGTCGTGGTCACCGTCTGGAAGAATCTCAGGCTCCACGATGGGAACGATGCCGTGCTGAGGGGGGAGGGGTAAAGAGAACATAGCACCCAACGTCATGACAACAGAGACAATAGCACCATATTGTCCCACCAGAGAGCTGCGCTCACTGAATGTGGGGCTACTTGTGGTTCCTAGAGTCTTAAAAAGTAGGATGGGGGCCAGAGCCTTCAGTTATCAAGCTCCTTTTCTGTGGAACTTTCAGTCCGGGGGGCAGACACAGAAACCTCATTTAAGAGTAGACTTAAGACTTTTCTCTTTGATAGTGCTTATAGTTAGGGCTGGCTCAGGTTTATAGTTAGGGCTGGCTCAGGGCGGCCCTGGTCCAGCCCCTAGATATGCTGCCATAGGCCTAGACTGCTGATGCCTCTCATTTCTGCCTCCGTCTGCTGGCCTGGATCGTGGTTGTCTGGGTCGTGGTCCATGCCTTGCATGAATCATTTCTGTGTCACCATTGAATGTGCTATAACTCTGTTATGTTGATTCTGTACACATGACATCTATTGCTTCTGTCCATCCGGGGAGAGGGATCCTCCTCTGTTGCTCTCCCTCAGGTTTCTTCCCTTTTTTTCCCCTGTAAAAGGTTTTTCACTATTTATTTGGGGGAGTTTTTCCTGATTCGATGTGAGGTCCCGGGACAGGGATGTCGTGTGTACAGATTGTGAAGCCCTCAGAGGTAAATTTGTATTTGTGATTTTGGGCTATACAAAATAAACTGAATTTAACTGAATTTAACAATAGCACTTCCTCTCCTGGGGTGGTGACCTGTGTACCAACCTGTTAGTCAAGAGCCTGATGGGCCAACTGTGTACTGAGTGGTGTAACGGCAGCTTCTGTTGCGTCGCTGCGCTGACGAAACCAATGGAGCCGCTCGTCTGGATGTAAATGTGTGGCCTGTTTGAGTCTCTCACCATCTGGCAGATGCTGGCGTAGCGGGCCAGCACGTTGGCGTTCTCCATGATGGCCAGCTGGGACGGCGTGTTGGAGGTGATCTTCAACACACATCGCCACTTGGCGAAGTCGGCACCGTCCTTCTTGTACTGAGCGCAGCGCTCGTAGAGCCCGTCCAGACCTGACGGGGACACGACCATGAGAGAAGGCTCCATCACCACACAGCACCCGCTGCTAAGCACTTTGTATTTATTATATTACAAATTAAACATGCATTAAACTGTTCATTAATATTTTCTGCTAATGGGATGTTGCCTCTAATTTAGTATGTAGAACCGGCATCTGAAACTTGCTCTCACTATGGGAAGTTGATGCATCAATCAAAGGTCAAATACCCAGAGGCATCTATCCTGCAGTAAAAAATAAATAGTTCCAAAAAAATATACATTTCTGTCTTTCAAAGACATTGGTATAAACTACACAGCGAAATATTTGCGGTCCGAAAGCAGTCAGTTGGTCTGGTCATGATCACTGAACTGAGCCTTTCATACGACAGATGGCTGGTGTGTTGTTGTTAATAGTCATGCGTCTGTGCTCGTTTGGCACATCTTATTCATATTATAGAGGTTATTTGAACCAGATATTGATCATGTTGCTCATTTTTTGTTTTTATGTTGATGTTCTGTTTTAATGTTGTTTCTATCTTTCATGCTTTTATCTTTTATCCTGTATTTTTATTGTAAGGTGACCTTGGGTGACTTGAAAGGCGTCTCCAAATAAAATGTATTATTATTATTATTTTCTGTGTCCTGGTGATAGTCATGCAAATCTGCTGTACTTGAACAGCCATCCAGAACAACAGCTCTATCCTGTGACTCCTCTTCTGTTTCCTGTACCTTGAGTGGTGGTCTCTCCGTTGGTGCCGGCGAGGGGAACAACACCCTTGTCCACCTTGATGCCCACTACCATGCCCTTCTCTTTGACCAGCTGGGGGAAGAGCTTGCCATCGTCCGTCTTCTGATAGAGCGTCTCGTGGAAGAAGATGACGCCGCCGATGCAGGAGTCGACCCGACTGTCGGCGGTGAAGAGGAGCTGGCGGTAAAGCCTCCTGTTCTCCTCTGTGTTCTCGGCGTTGATGCTCTGGAAGCGCTTGGCCACGCTGCCTGGAGGTGCCAGGAGACAGGGAGAAGGTGGGGGGAGGGGTTTAAAACACATGGAGTTTAGCAGCTGAGACTCTCTAGTTACATTCTGGTCAGTATATAGGGACCTGGGACAGGTTTGATGAGTTGTCTGGATTGTGCCCACATACTGTCCACACCTCACTGAGGTCCAAACTCACAGCAAGCCAGCTGATCGGATCCCAATGAAAACCAGTTCTGATGTCAGAGCGGTCAGACTTGAGTTATTGCATCCTTACACATACTTTTCTTAAAGGCCTTTATAAGTTAGCTAGTCACTAACTTATAAAGATATAATATAATAATTATAATGTATTGTTTTGTCATATTTACTCAAACTGTCACTACATCCTGGCAGTAGTCCATGAGGAAGATAACCGGTGAAACAATCAGGTTCCTGGATGTTGGATGGAACATTGATTCTTGTAAATGCAGATCTCACTGTTCTGATTGCATGAGAAGTTCACTTTCTTTTACTCATATTTATGCATAGTTTTCCTAAAAATTAGGGAAAATAGCAATATATTGTAGTCTTAACCTCATATATTGCAGTTAGTTATTTTAAAAACATCCTTCTGTCTTCAATTGTGAGTGTCAATCTAGCAGAGAGACGTGCACACGGTTTTGAATGTGATTAGTGCATTAGGCTGCGGTGCGGTGGGCCACTGGTGGCTCGGCTGCAGTCGTACCTGTGGATTCATCGGCGGCCAGGATGCCTTTTCCAGCAGCAACGATCCTCTGAGCGATGCCGCTGAGCTCCTTCTTCTGCTCAGTGCTCAGGAAGGGATACGCATGAGTCATGGTGACTGGGAAACCGGGAGAGAAGGGAGACAGATGTTCATATTCACTAATTTCTTAATTATAACGACCTATGTCGGTCGAATGAAAAACAGAAGATTGTGCAGTCTTACAAAATCAAACCCGAATATGTCGACAGTATTTTCTCCACGTCTGACAAAGCAAGTGTTGAGAGAGGACCTTTTCCTTCTTGAAAAGCTTTTGTTGGGTCCCAAAGTTTCTCTGTGAGGTCGGCAAGCTCTTTACTTCACAGTCCATGAGCAGTATAATTCTAGCGAGACAAATACTTCCCTAAAAATAACGTTGTTATTCATGTGTATATATTTACGGAGTTCAGCCTCTATCAATGTAATGATGAAAATCGAAACGGAAATGTATAACATGTCAATTCCTCCTAAAAAACACAAATATATCTGAATAAAATACTGATAACCATCCCAGTACTAATAGAAATACAACAATAAAAAACATTTCCCCTTACATGGTTCAGTTATTGCTGTAGAATGAAAGTGGTTCAATAATCCAGTATTATCTTAAACGTGATGATAGATTTGTGAATAACATTTTTTCTTCCCCATCAATCATCTCGCGACCCCTTGGATGGCTCGACGTCCACGTTTGGGCCCCAATGTACCCCAGCGAGCTGCGACACAAGCAGCTCAGTCTGCAGGCGGTATTTTATCTTGCTTGTGTTATCTATAGTAACGTAAAGTAACGTATTAATACAGGAGTTACGTTAATACAAGGTCGCAGCTTCTCGTGACGCCACTTCCGCGTCCTTGACAAACCAGTTGAAGGAATTTGTATGGGAATTGTTGTTCCCATACAAATACAAATGGCCTCCAGAGAACTCCAGGAAGAAGCACTTCATGAGTCTTCAGCTCTATTGTGGCGACATTAAAGAACAGCGAGGAGCTTTACGGACCGTAACGGGTGATAGAGGCGTACCAAGCGAGAGTACGAGCAAAGCTGCCATCTTCTTAGAGAAGGTTTTAAATGTTGGGATGGAGACAATACAACTCACCAGATAGTCGGTAGGTCGGTGGGTGTCAGTGGGAATCAGCGGGGATATGCAGGAAGCTGCTGTCGTTAAAGAAAGGGCCACAGATGGAGACAGAAGAGGGGCGAGGTCTCAGCGGGGATTGTCCAATCAGAGCTCACCTTGCGACAGTATTGACGCAGCGATTATGGTGATGCTGGACCTGTGGGGGTTGTTAACCCTCACCGCTGTCTTGCAGTACACAGGTCGCTCAGACGTCCTGCTACACAGACTTCTTCTACACATAATACTGAGCCAGGTCTCCAGATTTACAAAGTCTGTTCCAGTAGGCCACAACCATGACAGTGAGCCAAGTGCTAAAACCAAATAATACAATGATACAAACAATGAATACACACACTATGATTAAAGACCCTCTTCTGATTCTGACCATGGTACATAATACATCCTAGGGTCTTCCCTTCGAGAAAAAAACTACATTTAATGATCAGGTGTTTTCAGTTGTTGCCTTTTGAGATGAGGGTTACCAGCTTTTGTACTGTTACATCACCCAGACTCAGATATAGTATAATTTATTGCACAAGCTGACATGAAAGACTGAAAATGAACACACTGCACTTGTTGGTTTGACTTCTCTGCCTCTGTGTTTTCATCTGCGTTCTAAGTTACAAACGTAGGGATCGTTGCCTGTAAGACAGAGCTGAGGCCCTACAACCCCCTGGCAGGCAGCTCAGGGCGTACGTGAGGATCCTCACATGCAAGATGATGATGATACGTGACCAGAGCATCATCTCACTGAGGAAATCCTGCTGCTGCAGAGCTAGAATAATGTCCACAATCAGTGATGCGTTTCCACTTGTATATCTACTTTGAAATTGCTGTAGTTAATCTGACACCTTTACCACTCAGGGTGAGTCAGGGTGAAGCTGGATGTATGATATGAATATGTAATACGTATGTGAGACAGGCAAACACATCTCTCCATCCCTCTTCTGGTCTTCAAACATGGAGAATGACTTAATTCTCTGGCTCATGCTTTGTCATACTGATGATGCACATGTCCTGCTGTCCCATCTGTCATGTGACTACCACTGGCTGGATAAGGAACCAGTTATACTCTGTAACCTTCTGCAACCTCAGTGCTGCTTTTTATATTCAGGCCACAGAGACCAGGGTTCAGTGCAGTAAGTAGTACCTAGTAAGTAGTTATGACAGACCCCTCTGTATACTACTATGAACGGGCGCTAGTTACCACTTATAAAGCACGCACGCTGTTGTATTGTTTCTTCACACGATCAAATCAAGATTATATAGAACACATTTCAAGTTGTAGGCCCTTCTAACCTGGTATTAGTTCTCATGATCTCAATGCAGAACATGTCTCATCTTAATGCTGGTTCAGAGGGTTCTCCACCCTTCCCCCTTGCATAAAAGGGGGAAGGGTATTTGTCTCTATGTGCTCTGTGAAGAAGCCTGTGAATCTGCAACCTGCCTCTTGCCCATATGCAAGCCACATTTCTACACTACACACACACAGGTTGTGTCACTACACACACACAGGTCACGTCACACACACAGGTCGTGTCACACACACAGGTTGTGTCACACAGGTCGTGTCACACAGGTTGTGTCACTACACAGGTATTGTCACTACACACAGGTCATGTCACACACAGGTTGTGTCACACACACAGGTCGTGTCACGCACATGTCCTGTCACACACACAGGTCGCATCACACTTGTCGTGTCACACACACAGGTCGGGCCACACACTGGTCGGGTCACACATACAGGTTGGGTCACACACACAGGTCGGGTCACACACATAGGTCATGTCACACACAGGTCGGGTCACACACATAGGTCATGTCACACACAGGTCGGGTCACACACATAGGTCATGTCACACACAGGTCGGGTCACTAACCAATATGAAGCTGATCACTGCAACTGTTCTTCATGGAACAACTCACTTTTACTTTCGATATTTTGTCCAGAATGTTAATTTTTCAGATACATTATTAGAAGTGCAGTGCATGCAGATATACAGTATAGGAGATGGATGTGAGGGGTCTATTGTACTGCTATTGTACCACTGCCACATTACACAGTTCACTGTGCTGATTGCACCATCTTCAGTTAAATAAATACACACTGATGGACCAACTTGAAATATGACATCATAGTCGACTGTGCCATTTCTGACAATGCAAACAAAAAAATAGAATATTCATCCAACCCACTGTTCCTCCTTTGTGGACATTTTACATTACATTACATTACATTTCATTTAACTGACGCTTTTATCCAAAGCGACTTACATGATATACAGTAGACCGTAGACACAGCAATGGTGAGCAATGAGGGTTAAGTGTCTTGCTCAAGGACACATCGACATGGACTGGCTGAGCCGGGGTTTGAACCACCGATCCTTTTCGAATTTTGAATTCTGTCAGATATAAAAAATATATTCCTCTTGCCACGGTTAAAGAAATGTAACAAGACAAGTAGAAGAAGGGTAAACACAGCGGGACTTATGCAGCAATATTCTTTAAAGTTTCTCTCATATTTAATCTAGGAGTTGTCTTTGAACAAGACTTGTCCTTCGGTTCCCACGTGAAACAGATCCTAAACAGTATTCTTCTTACCTACAAAGCCTTAATTGGTGATGCACCATCATATCTTAGGGAGCTTATAGTACCATATTGTCCCACCAGAGAGCTGCGCTCACTGAATGTGGGGCTACTTGTGGTTCCTATAGTCTTAAAAAGTAGGATGGGGGCCAGAGCTTTCAGTTATCAAGCTCCTTTTCTGTGGAACCAGCTTCCACTTTCAGTCCGGGGGGCAGACACAGTCACCTCATTTAAGAGTAGACTTAAGACTTTTCTCTTTGATAGTGCTTATAGTTAGGGTTGGCTCAGGTCGGCCCTGGTCCAGCCCCTAGATATGCTGCCATAGCCCTAGACTGCTGGGGGACATCTTAGGATACAATGAGCTCCTCTCTCCTCTTCTTCTCTTCTCTCTCTCCTCTTCTCTCTCGTTTGTGGTTGTTGACAGGGATGTCATATGTGTACAGATTGTAAAGCCTTCAGAGGCAAATTTGTATTTGTGATTTTGGGTCATACAAAATAAACTGAATTTAAAATTTAATTTAATATTTTCTTTTAACTTTCACACACTCAAACACACACACACGCACGCACGCGCACACACACACACACACACACACACACACACACACACACACACACACACACACACACACACACACACACACATACTACTACTACTATTACTACTACTATTACTTCTACTATTACTACTACACACACACACACACACATACTACTACTACTATTACTACTACTATTACTTCTACTATTACTACTACTACTACTACTACTACTACTACTACTACTACACCACTGGTGCAGTCATCTGTTGGACTCCTCCATCATTGTTGATAAAACTACCCTGAGTTGTTGCCCCTGGGGTAGCTCTACACAACCTACTGCTGATCTATAAATTCATAGGTTTGAGCTAAAAAAGCAATCGTCCAGTGAAAATCTTTCTGGCCAGGGACTTTCTCGATTGACCTTTATCCACGTCTCATCTGCAGTACTCCTCCAGCCATGAATTATTCTGCAAGCTCCTTCAACTGAAAATGTAATGTCAAGAAAATGTGTGTGTGTTACTACAGAGCCACTGGGTGGCAGTGCCTGACTGCACTCGGGGAAGCACTAACAACACCTTCTGGACCGACACCTGGAAGAAGAACTGGCCTCACCACATCAGACGGATCCGCCTGACATCTTCCATTGAATAGCCGTAAATATTCAAAATAATTACTCAAAATAAAAGTCTGTTTTTGACCTTTTAAAAAACATTCTCAATTGAACTGCACAGCACCAACAACTACATAGAAGATATCAAATATGAACCCTGTATATTCACACTGTAAACCTATTTCTGCTACGGCTGTTGTTTGCTCTTGAACATTGACTGAACAATAATTTGGTTTTAGGGGAATATTATTACATCAGTCCAGGCCTAACCATATTTGTACAGTACTGAAAATATTCCAGCAAGTAAAGAGTATACATTTAATTTAGTTTATTTTGTATAGCCCAAAATCACAAAAAGTAATTTGCTTCGGAGGGCTTTACAATCTGTACACATACGACATATGTCAGATAAATAGATGTGTACAGAATCAATGTAACAGAGTTACAGGGAATTCAATGAATATGACACAAATTCAGAAGTAGAGTGAGTAATGTGCATTGAAGAGACTAATTGATTAATTCATCCAGAAGGAGAGAGAGAAGAGAAGAAAAGGAGAGAAAGAAGAGGTGAAGAAGAGAGAGCAGCTCAGTGTATCCTAAGGTGTCGCCCAGCAGTCTAGGCCTATAGCAACATATAGGGGCTGGACCAGGGCCGACCTGAGCCACCCCTAACTATAAGCACTATCAAAGAGGAAAGTCTTAAGTCCACTCTTAAATGAGGTGACCGTGTCCGCCCCCCGGACTGAAAGTGGAAGCTGGTTCCACAGAAGAGGAGCTCGATAACTGAAGACAATAGATGTCATGTGTACAGAATCAACGTAACAGAGTTATAGCACATTCAATAAATATGACAGAGAATTATTCATGTAATGAGTAGTAGGTATGGACCACGACCCAGACAACCACGATCCACGCCAGCAGACGGAGGCAGAGATAAAGGGCATCAGCAGGGCCGCCATGGCAGTGAGTAGGATCGGCTCCACCCTAACCCATGGAAGCTTGAGGAGAGGAAGCACAGAGGCTCCCGAGAAGAAGTAGAGTCAGTAATGTGCATTAAAGAGACATTAATTCTTCCAGAAGGATAGAGAGGAGAAAATGAGAGAGCGAAGAGGAGAGAGGAGCTCATTCTATCCTAAGATGTCCCCCAGGGCTGACCTGAGCCAGCCCTAACTATAAGCCCTATCAAAGAGAAAAGTCTTAAGTCTACTCTTAAATGAGGTGACTGTGTCTGCCCCCCCGGACTGAAAGTTCCACAGAAAAGGAGCTTGATAACTGAAGGCTCTGGCCCCCATCCTACTTTTTAAGACTCTAGGAACCACAAGTAGCCCCGCATTCAGTGAGCGCAGCTCTCTGGCAGGACAATATGGTACTATAAGCTCCCTAAAATATGATGGTGCATCACCAATTAATGCTTTATAGGTAAGAAGAAGGACTTTAAATACAATTCTCTGTCTTACAGGAAGCAAATGGAGAGCAGCTAATACAGGAGTAATGTGATCTCTCCTCTTAGCTCTCGTTAGTACACGAGCTGCAGCAATCTGGATCAACTGGAGAGACCTGAGAGACTTAGCAGAACAGCTAATATAATACAGAGTTACAGTAGTCCAGTCTTGAAGTAACAAATGTGTGGATCAATGTTTCTGCATCCCTTCGAGACAGGATCTGCCTGATCCTTGAGATGTTGCGTAGGTGAAAGAAGACAGTCCTTGAGATCTGTTTCACGTGGGAACCAAAGGACAAGTCTTGATCAAAGACAACTCCCAGATTCCTCACGGTGGTGGTTGACACCACAACAATGCCATCAAGAGAAACAATATCATTCGATAATTGATTTCTCAGTTGCTCTGGGCCAAGTAAAATAACTGACATTTTATTGAGTGTTTCCTGATAATATTGCATGAAGGAAGCATATATAAGGTGAACAAAAGTGGTCCAAGGACGGAGCCCTCTGGTACCCCATTTTGAACACCCGTGCTCACAGAGGCCGCATCCTTTACATATACAAACTGAGATCGATCTGATAAATATGACTTAAACCAGCTTAGTGCTGTACCTTTACTACCAATCAACTGTTCTAGTCTTTCTAATAAAATGTCATGGTCAATGGTGTCGAACGCTGCACTAAGGTCTAACAGGACCAGAACAGTTACAAGTCCCCTATCTGATGCAACTAGAAGGTAATTTGTAATTGTCACCAGTGCTGTCTCCGTGCTATGATGCTTTCTAAATCCGGACTGAAAGTCCTCAAATAAACTATTGCTATCTAAAAAGTCACACAACTGATTTGCAACTACTTTCTCCAGAATCTTAGACAGGAAGGGCAGGTTAGAGATAGGTCTGTAGTTGGCCAACACCTCAGGATCGAGAGTTGGCTTCTTGAGTAGAGGTTTAATTACAGCCTCTTTGAAAGACTGTGGCACATAACATATTAGTAAAGAACCATTGATAATATCCAGCAGAGAGGTGCCAATCAAAGGCAAAACCTCCTTCAGCAGTCTCGTTGGAATGGGGTCCAGGAGACAGGTAGAAGATTTGGACGCAGAAACAGTTGAAGACAATTGGTCAAGGCTTATGGGGAAAAAGCCATCCAAACACACATCAGGGCCCACAGCTGCCTCCAAGGCCAGTCCACTTGAGGATAAACAGTCAGTATTTGAGGGCAGGAGATTGCCAATCCTGCAGGTATTAGGGTTATACCATGGAGCGAGCCTTCTTTGTTTGATGATCCTCTTCTTTAGAGGGGCTATCAATTCCAGTGTCATCTTCAGTGAGCCAGTAGCACTATCGACGAAATGAGCAATCTGGGACGGACTGAAGTTCGCACAGGAATTCTTCATTAAATTGAGACATGGTAATGAATTAAATACAGAAGGAATCGCTTTCTTAAATACAGCAACAGCAACATCAGTTATACCTCTGGTGTAGAAACTTCTGTCAGAGAGTACATACACCGGCAGCACAAACTCAAAAGTTATAAGACAATGGTCCGACAAAACAGGGTTCTGCGGAAAATCCACCAAATGCTCTACATCAACACCATATGTAAGAACAAGGTCGAGGGTGTGGCTAAAGCAGTGAGTTGGTTCATGTACTCTCTGACAGAAGCCAATCGAATCTAACAATGACATAAATGCAACACTAAGGCTATCATTGCTAACATCCACATGAATATTAAAATCACCTACAATAACAACCTTGTCAGTCTTGAGGACCAAACTTGTCAAAAACTCAGAAAAGTCAGATAAAATACGGACCAGGTGTCGGCTGTACTGTTTTACAGCTTGGATGTGAAAGACTCAAAACAAGGCTTTCAAACGAGCCACAATTCAATCCAGGCTAAGGGCCTATTAACAGGCCTAAGTCAAAGATGGCAGCTACTCCACCGCCTCGATCAGTGCCTCGAGGAATGTGCGTATTTATATGACTTTGAGGAGTTGATTCATTCAGGCTGACATATTCCTCAGGTCTCAGCCAGGTCTCAGTAAGACAAAATACGTCAATGTGACTCTCTGATATCAATTAATTTACTAATACAGCTTTCGAAGACAGAGATCTAATATTTAGGAGTCTACATTTAATTATCCTATCATGTTGCACTGTTGCAATAGTGGTGTTAACCTTTATGAGGTTATGTTCTATAACACCTCTACATTACATTAAAAAGTGGCCGTGAGACAGACACAGTCTCTATAGAGTTTAAGGTAAGCAACTGCCCTAAAGGAAATGCAGAGAAGGGTGCAAGACTACAACTCTGCTTCCTTGTCTGAACTCTGAATTGTCATGGCCGAAGTTCACCAATAAACTTGGTCATATTTGCAGAAAGGACATGTGCTCCATCCAAAGTGGGATGAATGCCATCTCTCCTGGTCAGACCAGGGTTCCCCCAGAATGTCCGCCAGTTAGTTATCCATGAAGCCCACATCGTTTGCCCACCTTGACAACCAACGGTGGAATGATGACATGCGGCTATACATCTCATCAGTGACCGTATTTGGGAGAGGGCCAGAGAAAACTATGGAGTCCGAGATTGTTTTGGCGTAAGCACACACCTATTCCACGTTGATTTTAGTGACCACCGAGTGGCGAAGTCGGGAGTCATTACCACCGACGTGAATTACAATCTTACTGTATTTACATTTATTCTTAGCCAACAGTTTTAAATAAGATCAACGTCGGCCGCCCTGGCCCCAGAAACTGTGGTCCCTGGCTTCCTATCTTCACGTTTCTGACTACGGAGCTGCCGATAACCAAAGATGGTTTCTCAGCGGGTGTGTCACTGAGCGGGAAGAACCGGTTGAAACGCTAAGAGGCTGTTGGTGCCCAGGGGGCTGCTTGGACTTATGCTTCCTTCGTTCGGTCACCCAGCGTCCCGGCTGCTCGAGGGCTGCCGGGGAACAGCTAAAGCAAACAGAGGCTAAAGCTAGTTGGTCCGCACCGACTATGGGGGGGGGGAGGCTACCTAATGTAGCTAAAGTCTGAGCTTCGAAGGTGCGGAGCCGTGCATCTAACCCACTAAGACCTGCCTCCAACCTAGCAAATAAACTACACTTATGACATGTACTAGTGGAGCTGGGGATTGAACCACTGATTGAAAGACAGATCTGCTAACCACTGAGCCACAGTCGCCATGGATGAATCTTGAAACACTCAGAGACAGTGTTTTGGGCTGATAGAATTAAGTACCTTGGGGTTACAACATCCTGCTATAACACAGAGAACAACACAAAATGTGTGTGTCTTCCTGTCCACGCCACATCAAGGCTGTTGCACGAAAACGTGCAAATAGTACAACTTAAGGTCATATGGGTCTTGAGCTCATTCCTGAATGAAATTGAAGTCGATCGGATAAATACTCTGGGAGGAGTTCGTTAAAGTACAAAAGCAAATATCAAAAAACACCAAAAAATTACCAAATCGCCCATATTGCCTGAATTGCTGTAACACTATAGATTTATTGCATGTTGGGGGATGCAATGTGCACAAATGCTGACAATCTGCACGTCCTTCGGACAAATAGTTTTAAAGTTATGAGCATTGCAAAACAAGACACGCTCCTAAGAGGTTCATTGGTCGTTATCTCCTAAACACAATGCTAACTTTTAATACAGTTATGATGATACAGCTCCAATCATGATGCAAGTTTGGTCCCTCCAGGACCTGGGTATCTCAGGCACTGCGCTAAAACACATCTTTTCCGACTATACCTTGAATAAAGGATGTAGCACTATAGTAGCACTGAAATGGCTCTTACTGATAGCACTTTGTAGTTGACCTTTTGGACGAAATTGTACCTTCTTGATTCTTGTTGTTCTGATTCTTGTATGTAACCGTAGAATGCACTTTTTGTAAGTCGCTTTGGATAAAAGCGTCAGCTAAATGAAATGTAATGTAATGTAATGTATAAATCGGACAAAGCATGATGGAAAAAACAGCAAAAGAAAGTTTTTCACATAAGTCAAAATGGCGGAAAATCTAAGTAGGCAGAGTTTTGTAGAGCAGGTGGAGATGGACATGTGTGAATTGTTTCAAGTCAATCGGACAATCTGGATGAGGGGCGCCGCCGGTCCAACTTCTAGGGGGCTCTAGAGAGCCAATTTTTTTATCACAAAAATGGCACCTATGTCGGATTGCTTTGGCACACCTGGCAGGTGTGCCAAATTTGGTTTAATTTTGAAAATGGCAAGTACCCCAAAAATGCGTCCAATGTACAAAAATAAGAATCATAAAAACTAAGAAAAAGAATTGTGAGGAAATTATTATTATTTGATGATGTAAAACTTCTTCTGATGTCCCATTAAGTGTCGCAGTAGACCTTCAGCCCTGGGAACACACAGTCTTTGTCTCTAATATGCATGAGAAGGCTAGTGTAGTGCTTCATCTTGGCAGCTTTCTGCAACCAGCCTTAAAAAAAAAAAGCCAGGAACGTCGTGGACCTACTTGTCTTTCTCTTTGATTCTGTTGTCGAGACGTTACCACTTGATGGGGCAGACTGGCATCCACTTTGGGCATCAGAATGCTGTGTGACCTGTTTCTCCGTGACATTTTGACAATGAAACGCCTGCAGCAAATTGAGTGAAAGCCAGCCTCTTGGGGAACATTTTCCAAGTTCGTAAATGCTGACATACTGGCTTCTCGTTTCAACAAGCGGCCATTTGATTTGGGTCTTGCATGGAACAAGTGACCTTCAGGGTCCAAGTTTACCTCTTGTGGTATTTTGGGTCAGCGTAATGACTTTTTTGAGATTCATGTCTTTTGCGTATTGCTCTGTGTGGTGGTGGGGCGTGGTTCGGCTCAGCTGCAGAGGGCACAGAGTGGTCCAGGGAACGGTGATGGAAGAGGCTTAATGGGCCTCAGCTGGACTTGATCTGGGGTTTTGTGTGTCTCCCTATATAAACTCTAGTAGGGACGGAGGAGCGAGGGAGAGCAGGGACAGTTTCTACAGCGGTGGCTTTTTACTTTGGATCCAATTGTTTGCAATTATAGATAGATAGATAGATAGATAGATAGATAGATAGATAGATAGATAGATAGATAGATAGATAGATAGATAGATAGATAGATAGATAGATAGTAAAAATACTTTACAGTGGCGAGTAAACTCATGAGCAACAGCAGCTGAGGTGGTGACGTTATCAAGTCAGCTGCTGTTTTAGCTGCAGAAAGACCGTTCTGCGTCCTCCCGTCTTTTGGAGTCTGGACTCCCAAGTCCAAACTCTAAAAGAACACATGTCTGTACTTGGCATACTTGGTATTGAGAAACGACCACAGTCTGGCTGAAGCGGCAGACAAGACACGACAATCGGCCGACAGAGGAACCAGAAGCAGCAAGTGCGCTCGGGGGCGCGGCCAAGAGCGCACTGCCAGAGAAAGCGTTAAACTGTAGCAACTAATAAAGAAGCGTGTTGAGAACGCTATCTTGACAGTGAATCTTTGTGCTAGGGGAGACTCACAGGGTATCAAGAACCTGAACTAGTCTTTTCCTGAACTAGAGTCTTCTTCCTGGGCAGGAGTCCTCTTCCTGAACTAGAGTATTCTTCCTGGGCAGGAGTTCTCTTCCTGAACTAGAGTATTCTTCCTGGGCAGGAGTCCTCTTCCTGAACTAGAGTCTTCTTCTTGATCAGGAGTCCTCTTCCCTGCAGTGGAAGGACAGAGAGCCATTGGTTACCAATTTCCATTAGAAATACCACCATATTTTTCTACTACTGACAATGTCAGCCTATGTTGTGTTTTGTCTGGTACTGGGATCATACCAAGCATGATGAGCCTTGGAGTGCTCAGCAGGGACACCTGGGCCTCAACATCTAAATGCATTTTTCGTCGTGCAGATGGGGCATCGATACAGTCTTTGACCTCCCGTTAGACTTGATCATGTTTTTTGTGCAGTTTGTTGAAAGTGTGAATAAATCAATAAAATGACGGCAATGGAATCAGAGTCTGTAGTTGTGATTTGAACTGTTAATGGTACGAGACGAGAAGCAAAGCCCTGTTACCTAGCACAGAGGTACTAAGAACAGGCCTCCTTCTCCTTCTTCTCCTTCTTCTCTGTCTCTCATCACCCCTCTCATTACCGGTTTGACCCTCTCTGAGCCTCTCTCCATCATCTCTCTTTTATTTTGTTTTGTCAGAGTGTTTTATGGTGTGTCATTCCTGTTGGGTCATCTGAGATTCTTCAATTCCTCTTTGGCTCCACCTTCTATGGCTGGCAGGAGGGAAAGGGCTATTTCGTACTTTTCCCTTTCTGCTACAACACACACACACACACACACACACACACACACACACACACACACACACACACACACAAAACCACACACACACACATGCAGAAAAACATAGTAATAACCTGACCAACAGTCTCTCTATATTTTCAACAAATACATATTAGTGTTAATGCCAACTGCATAGATGAGTTCATGAATATTCAGAAAAAACAGCATGTGAACAAAAACAAAACAAAAATTACAAATTAACATTGGTTTAATTAATAAAAGTAATTATGGCCGTGGTCTATGTATTGTTCCAGAGTCATTCCAGTGAGCCCTGGCCCACCTAACTGAAACGGTCATAATCAATGTTTCTATTTGTATCTGTGTTTACCTTTCGATAACACTGTGGGTCAGTGGTTAGCAGGTCTGACTTTCAATCAGAGGATCAGTGGTTCAAACCCCGGCTCAGCCAGTCCGTGTTGTTGTGTCCTTGAGCAAGACACTTAACCCTAATTGCTCAGTGCTGTGTCTACCGTATATCATGTAAGTCGCTTTGGATGAAAGCGTCAGCTAAATTAAATGTAATGTCAAAATGGCCGCTTTAAGGGGAGCCTGTAAAGGCTTCAATGTAAGTTTTAAACTCCATCAGTGAAGCAGCCTGTGGAAGAACAGAGAAACACTCCTTTTTTAAGAACATGTTTGACTCACCACTGCTCCAACACACCAGGTGCCAAATGTCTCACAAGCATGCAGCTCTTTCCTTGAATGTGTTGTCAAAGGTGTGAGCAGCATCACCTTAATGACATAAAGCCCTGATGTTAAAAGCTAGTTGAAGCCAACAGCGTTGTAATCAAAGGTGTCTTTTACGTCCATGTTCCTTGGGGCTCCATTCAGACATGACAGGACATTGACAGAAAAAGCGGCATTGCTTGCATAATATTTGGCACAATGCGGCAGGCAGGCAGAGAGAAAGAGAGTATGGAGTGAGTTGAAAAAGTTGCTTTAAATCCTTTTGCACCCCAGCCATTTTGTGGTGAAAATTGCGAATGGTTTGCATTTCATACTAAATACTGATTATCTCCTCATTCACATATTTGAATCATTTTAAAAGGTATAATATACAGAAAACCCTTGTGAACATACACAATAAGTTAATATATGTGTTATTGGTATATTGATTTATGATTGTACACATTTGGTGGTATTGGTGGATTCAGTAGGTTCTAAGGATTCCAAAACTATTGTTTTTGTTTGTAGCATGTTGCTAGCAGTTTTAAATGGCATATTTTCAAAACTCGGGTGCTTTCTTGAGTCACTTTTGAGTCACTTTGAGTCATACTTGTGGTTTAGGTTCATATTTATTGTGTAATATTGTTATAAACATGACAAGTTAACTCATATTGACTTGTAAGGCCAGGATCTGCCATTTCTTTTGGTATATACTCCATGCCAAACACATCACCAAAACTGCCTTCTTACACCTCAGGAACATTGCACGCCTCCAACCCTCCCCATAATCTGCCACCATCGAAATTCTCATCATTGCCCTCATAACCTCCGGCCTCAATTACTGTAATAGCATCCTCTACGGCTCTCCCAACAAAATTATCAATAAACTCCAATATGTTCAGAACTCTGCCGCCCGTCTGCTCACCTCCACCCAGTGTTATGAACATACCACCCCGGTCCTATGCAACCTCCATTGGCTCCTGGTAAAATACAGGATTGACTTTAAAATGTTACTCACCACCTACAAAGCCCATAACAATCTGGCCCCTCCCTACCTTTCAGACCTCCTCCCCCTTGACCCCCCAACCCGTTCGATGCGAACACTCTGAAGACCATCAGGACCAAGCGCCGGACTTGGGGTGACAGGGCCTTCTCAGCTTCTGCACCCCCCCCCCTCTGGAACGCCCTCCCCATCCACATCCGTCAGGCTCACACCCTATCTTTATTTAAGAAAGCCCTCAAAACCCACCTTTTCAAACTCGCCTTCACCTGCTAACCCCTGCTCTCTACCCTTCACCCACTAACCCCTGCTCCCTACCCTTCACCCACTAACCCCTGCTCCCTACCCTCCACTACAGGACTCATTCCACACAGTTTCTCCTGTTTTATTTTATACCAAAAAATGTCTGTTTATTTGTTTGCTCCATTGTCTTTCTAATTTGTTTTGTTCTGTTTTTTGTTTTTTTTATTCTGTTTTGTTTTGCCCTACGTAAAGCGTTTTTGAGTGTCCTGAAAAGCGCTATATGAAATTAAAATATTATTATTATTTTTCCCAATCAGCAGCAGGACTCAGTAAAGCCTTGCTAGTGGGCAGCATCATGTAACAGTTCACTCAGTCGGCTTGTTGCTTCCCTTACCTTCTGCTATATTTACAACTGATCTGCTGCAAAGAAAACCAATCCTGAAAAAAACTGTATTCTTGTTTTATGGTACATTTTTGATAAGCAGTCGCAGTATAACCATCCATCCATCCATTTATCCATTTTCGTCCGCTCATCCGGAGTTGGGCCGTGGTGGCAGCAGGTCCAGCAGGCCAGCCCAGGCTTCCCTCATACCCGCAATATTTACCAACTCATTCTGGGGGATCCCGAGGCGTTCCTTTCAGCGCGTCCTGTGTCTTCCCCAGGATATCCTACCAGTTGGACGTGCCTGGAAAACCTCTAAAGGGAGGCGTCCTGGAGGCAATTGACAAAGTTAATTGCTAGTCGTCCAAACTAAGATTGTCGCCTAGATGACAATTGAAAAAAAGGATCAAGTGAAAGTTTTGTTTTATTTTGAAAAAGCTCCAAGACTGCAAGATTATATTGAGGCCAGATTTAGTTTGCAACTAATAACAACAGAACCAATAATATTAATAAAAAAAGAAGAATATTATATTATGCTTCTACATTACTCACACTCTTAGTGTGCGTGGAGTTTACACTCCCTGTTATTAGGTGGGTTTCCTCTGAGTTAATGACAAGTCCTCATTCATGCCTCATGGGAATAATAATAACTTAATAAATAATAACTTAAAGATCCATTATGCTCCTCTTTTCTTTTTTGACAAAGTTCCCAACAAAGTTCTCAACAAAGTTCCCAACAATCTGTGAGGATCGATGGCGTGCCTTCCTCTCCCTCTCTCTCCCTCTCTCTCTCCCCTCTCCTCTCTCTCTTTTCTTTCTCTCTCTATCCCTAATCAGGAGGATGCCTGACAGCTGGATGGAGTGAGCGCCGACGCCCGCAGCTGCTGCTCATCTGCCATCAAGCAGGGCTTTAAAGTCAGCCTCCAGCCTGCACTCGGCGTCGAGAGATTGTTCTGCATGCCGTACGAGACGCCAGCCTTTCCGACCCGCAGACACGAGACGCAAGCACGAGCCTCAAGCCTTCAGACACGAGACGCAAGCACGAGCCTCAAGCCTTCAGACACGAGACGCAAGCACGAGCCTCAAGCCTTCAGACACGAGACGCAAGCACGAGCCTCAAGCCTTCAGACACGAGACGCGGACCTCGGAGCCCGCCGCGACGGAACCATTAGTTCGCTCCTCTCTGTGTGTTGAGTGTAAATAAAGCGCCTGAGCTGAACACATAACCTCCCTGTTCTGTTCATCTTTGCTTTTGGGTCCAGATCACCGGTCCTCACAGCCGGACGTAACACAATCACCTGTTTGCAAAACAAAGCAATTAGTAAAATAGTAAGTACAGACAATCTGACACTGGTCAGACTATGGTAAATGAGGCGGAGCTAAATGGCCACCGGAAGTAACTGCGGGGCGCATTTGAAAGTTTGGGATTAACAAACGCGCACTGACAGATCAGAGAGAGCGACAGAAGATCTGCAACAATTGTGCAAGGAGACATCTACAAGTCCGGAGAGGCAGCCGGTAAGAGTGGCTCTCAAAGTACTGACGGACTGTTGATCACTGCCACCACTAGCAGTGGTGTAATATCGTTGGTGTAAAAGTATCGTGTTTATTTATGGTTGATTGCCCGGTGACTTTTTATATTGTTTGCTCATCACATGTTGGTGGAGGCCTAGCTGGAATAACTGTATGTGGTGAAATATAAGATGTGTTTAGACTGAATGCACTGGTGCTTGATCAAAGGTTGAGATGACTTTTGCTTTATACATTTATATTGAAACGTGGGTTTTTTCTGTTTATTCTACTTAAATGGACCTTTGCTTGGAATGGAGCTTGCTTCATTAAACGTGATGACTTAAATGGCTTGATAGGCTAAACCTACCAGAATAAAAGGAGGATGTGGTGGCAGGGGTGTGGTTAAGCTCCGGGAGCAACGTACCGTGTTCCGGTAAGATTCCATGGGGGTACACATCAGGCAAGGGTAGATTCCGGTTGTAAACAAGTCTATGATTCATCAGAGCCTGGTTCAACCCAGGGCATTGGTGAGGCATTGTTGGTGAAAACAAGGTGTGTGCATGGAGATGTTCATGAGTATCCAAAAATGTCAGTTAAAATTAGACACGGGGGAAAAAGCATAATATAAAGGTTGCGGTTAGCTCCCGCCTTACGCACCGTCTAATCCTGGTAACTGATTGGCCAGGATTTAATAAGTTAATGGGGCTGGCAGCAGGGGTGCGTTCACGGCAGACAGGGTCATGTGATATGTGCGCTGTGCTCAGCAGCAACGTGAGTTTGTCCGACACTGCAGACGGGGAGGGGCAACCGGCGGAGACTCCCGTGGAGACTCTACCGGCTCCCGGGTTCCACTCCATGGAAGATTTTCCACTCGAGCAGTCTCAGGATGATACTCTACGCTCGGCCTTTGACCAAGTGATACAAATTGATGGTCAGCTGGTGCGCCCTGACGCAGTCATATCCGCACTTTTGATTGATTAGGGACAGGCTGTACAGTGTGAGTAGTGACACTCAGACAGGGCAGGAGAACACCTAGCCAAAAAGCCGCCGGGAAATGATTTTCCAGGCGGCTCACTATAACTCTATGGCTGGTCACATGGGATATGAAAAAACATTAGACCGGATAATGACCCAATTCTATTGGCGGGTATCCGGTCGGATGTGTGCCGCTGGTGTGCGTCCGGCCAGGCAATTGGTTAACCACCCAGCCATTCCGAGGGCGCCTTTGCGTCCTCTGCCATTAATGGAGGTGCCGTTCGAGCGGATCGGCATGGGCCACACGATATTTGGAGGCAGTGCCGTTGCGCAACATTTCTGCAAAGAGTGTCGCGCAGACTCTGTTTCAGGTCATCTCCCAAGTCCTGAAAGAGATTCTGACTGACCAGGGCACCTCATTCATGTCAAGAACACTGAGATAACTTTACAGGTTACTGGGCATTACATCTATTCGGACCAGTGTGTACCACCCACAGACCGACGGTCTGGTGGAGCATCTGAATAAGACTTTAAAGTCCATGATCCGTAAATGTATTAATGATGATGAACGTAATTTGGATAAATGGCTTGATTCTCTGTTGTTTGCAGTGCGTGAGGTTCCCCAGGCCTCCATGGGATTTTCTCCGTTTGAACTGCTGTTCGGTAGGAAACCACTGGGAGGAAGGTTCAAGCACCAATAAGAGTGCGGATGTCATGTGAGAATTTGCTCCAGTAGCGTAAAAAAACGGCTGTACAACAGAGGAGCCAGGCTGAGACAATTTACACCGGGAGAAAAGGTTCTTGTATTGCTTCCTTCTTCCAGCTCTAAACTCCTTGCCAGGTGGCAAGGACACTGGCGAGTGGGTGAGGTCGACTATGAGGTGGTGCGTTCTGACAGGATCGGAGCTACACATATCTATCACCTCAACCTCCTAAAAGCATGGAGAAAGGCAGAGTCTGTTTCTCTGGTGTCCGCGGTTTCTGAGAGAGAGGAGCTGGGGCCTGAGGTCCCAAAATCCAACACTCCGGCCTCGCTCCTTGGTGAAACCCATCTCTCCGGGACCCAGAGAACAGACATTGCCCAGTTGCAAGAGCAGTTTGCTGACATATTGTCCCTCCTGCCAGGACGCACAAACCTCATACCGCACCAGATTGAGACTCCCCCGGGCGTGACAGTGCGGTCACGGCCCTACAGGTTACCTGAACACAAAAGAAAAGTGGTTCAGAGGGAATTGGTTGCTATGCTGGAGATGGGGGTAATAGAAGAGTCCAACAGTGCATGTAATCATCCACAGAACCACCTGGGCAGAGCATGTGCAGCGGTTGGGCATGATGCTGAAGTCACTGAGGCAGGCTGGGCTCACCGCCCAACCTGGGGAAGTGTGCAGTTGGACGGTGGGAGGTACGGTATCTGGGGTACCACTTGGGCGGTGGACAGGGGCGCCACCAGGTGGACAAGACCGCCGCGATCGCAGCCTGCCCGCAAGTGCTTTAATCCAAAACTTTGCGGAGCTGACCAGCCCCTTGACTGTTTGTCGTTTGAATGGAATACAGTTAAAATCTGTGGAGGGTTGATCAATCCCTGGGGAAACTGCGCATGGTCAAAAAACGGAAACCTAACAACCATCAACTCCACAACTTGTCATGGAGAAGGATCCACCCACTAGAGAAAAAGCAGATGTAAGCGGGGCACACAAGGAGGGCAGAGATAATACAATATCTGTATTTTATTATTACTTTTAGTTCATATTTGTTATTTAAAAGCAAATCGCACGATCTGCCTAACATAGTCCTAAACAGCTTCTTTGGTGGTGCATGTCTGTCTGTGCTTATATCTGTTTCCAGCCTGTTTTCTCTTGCCCGAAATCAAATTGCCTTGGGAGACAAATAAAGTAGTTTTGAAATTAATTGAATAAGAGGCCAGTGGGCTCTTCTTCTCCCATTCAATCACTGATGGGAAGAGTTACAATGCAAGGTGCCACCTGCAAATCAGCACGTGAATAATTCACATTCACACCCATTCATACAACGCAAGCCTCCAGGAGGAAATCAGGGTTAAGTTTCTTGCCCAAGGACACATTGACTTGGGGTGCATCTATCTCTTAATTGTCGTTTCCTCGCTCCTCGATTGAGGCCGTCCCAAAACAGCCGTTCCAAAACTCTTATTCGAGGACGAGCGAAGATCGAGGAGTGAGGAGCGAGGAGGGATCTCTGAGGAGACATTATCAAGGAGCCACGAAAGCGAGCTTCCAGGAAGTGTTTAAACGCTCAACACGCCCCCTCAGGGTTCATCGGTTATTTGATTGGACACTGCAGCTGAGCGGACTTATTGCTGGAATTTCATACCAGTGAAGACGATCACAGATTAAACTAAAAAGTTATATATTAGATTTGTTTTCTGATTCAATTCAATTCAGTTTATTTTGTACAGCCCAAAATCACAAATACAAATTTGCTTCTGAGGGCTTTACAATCTGTACACATACTGTCCCTGTCCCGGGACCTCACATTGGATGAGGAAAAACTCCCCCCAAAAATAGTGAAAACCCTTTTACAGGGAAAAAAAGGGAAGAAACCTGGATGGACAGAAACAATAGATGTCATGTGTACAGAATCAATGTAACATAGTTACAGCACATTCAAATTATTTATGTAATGGGTAGTAGGCATGGACCACGACCCAGACAACCACAATCCATGTCAGCAGATGGAGGCAGAGATGAGGGGCATCAGCAGGGCCGCAATGGCAGGGAGCAGGAGAGAAGAGGAGAGAGAGAGAGAGAAGAGAAGAGTGCACTTCTACACTGCCATCATCGAGTCCATCCTCTGTTCCTCCATCACCGTCTGGTACGCTGCAGCCACTGCCAAGGACAAGGGCAGGCTGCAACGCATCATTCGCTTTGCCGAGAGGGTGATTGGCCGCAATTTGCCGTCCCTCCAGGACTTGTTTGCTTCAAGGACCCTGAAGCGGGCGAGGAAGATTGTAGCTGATCCCTCTCACCCTGGACACAAACTGTTCATGTCCCTCCCCTCTGGCAGGAGGCTGCAGTCCATCAGGACCAAGACCTCACGCCACACCAACAGTTTTTTTCCGTAGGCAGGCAGGCTCGTCAACAGAGCCTGGGTCCCCCACTAACTTGACTGACTCTGTCACCCCCAGACAATTTCCCACTGGACACTCCCCTGCACACACCCTCATGCCTTATATTTAAATACACTCGCCACTTTAACACTACACTTGTCACTTCCACACAACACTTCCATGCACATTCCATGCACTTTATCTTATTTTTTGATATTTTGATATGCTACTGTTTCAATTGTAAATATTCATTCATTCATCCATTCATCCTCATTTATTGCACTGCGTTTACTGTTAAATGTGTATTGTTAAATGTTAAATGTATGCACCTTCCCGCCAGGACAAATTCCTTGAATGTGAAAAACAAGCAATAAATGGTTCTGATTCTGAGAGAGGAGCTCATTGTAAGCTCCTCTCTCCTAGGATGTCCCCCAGCAGTCTAGGCCTAAGGCAGCATATCTAGAGGCTGGACCAGGGCCAACCTAAGCCAGCCCTAACTATAAGCACTATCAAATAGAAAAGTCTTAAGTCTACTCTTAAATGAGGTGACTGTGTCTGCCCCCTGGACTGAAAGTGGAAGCTGTTCCCACAGATAAGGAGCTTGATAACTGAAGGCTCTGGCCCCCATCCTACTTTTTAAGACTCTAAGAACCACAAGTAGCCCCGCATTCAGTGAGCGCAGCTCTCTGGTGGGACAACATGGTACTATAAGCTCCCTAAGATATGATGGTGCATCACCAGTCAAGGCTTTGTAGGTAAGAAGAAGGACCTTAAATACGATTCTCTGTCTTACAGGAAGCCAGTGGAGAGCAGCTAATACAGGAGGAATGTGATCTCTCCTCCTAGTCCTCGTTAGTACACAAGCTGCAGCATTCTGGATCAACTGGAGAGACCTAAGAGACTTAGCAGAGCAGCCTGATAATACAGAGTTACAGTAATCCAGTCTTGAAGTAACAAATGCGTGGATCAACGTTTCTGCATCCCTTTGAGATAAGATGTGCCTAACCCTTGAAATGTTGCGTAGGTGAAGGAAGGCGGTCCTTGAGATTTTTTTCACGTGGGAGCTGAAGGACATGTCTTGATCAAAGACAACTCCTAGATTCCTACGGTGGGAAGGGAACACCCGGGAGAGAGCGTCCGGCTTGCCGTTCCGGCTCCCGGGGCGATAGGACATGACATAATTAAATCGACTCAGGAACAATGACCACCGGGCCTGCCGAGAGTTCACCCTTCGCGCCGCACGGATGTAAGCAAGATTCTTATGGTCAGTCCATATCAGAAACGGCTGCTCGCTCCCCTCCAGCCAATGCCGCCACTCCTGGAGAGCGAGGACGACCGCCAACAGTTCCCGGTTCCCCACATCATAATTGCGCTCCGCTGGACTCAGTCTGTTGGAAAAGAACGCTCAGGTATGCAGTTTCTGCGACACGGGGTCCCGCTGCGACAAGATGGCCCCCACGCCGGTCTCTGACGCATCCACCTCCACCACAAACTGCCGACCTGAATCCGGATGCTTAAGGACGGGGGCACTGGTAAACAAAGTCTTCAGTCGGCCGAACGCACCCTCGGCCTCGGGCGTCCAACCGAATGGTGCTTTCGTGGAAGTCAGTTGGGTGAGGGGTGCGGCCACCTTACTATAATCCCTAATAAACCGGCGGTAGAAATTCGCGAACCCGAGGAACCGCTGTAGATCCTTCCGCGTAACCGGCGTCGGCCAGTCGGTCACCGCTCGAATCTTCTCCGGATCCGGCTCCAGACGCCCCCGAGCGATTATAAACCCGAGAAAACTCACCGACGAGACATGAAAGTCACACTTCTCCGGCTTAACGTATAACTTGTTCTCCAGCAGTCGCTGGAGAACCACCCGCACGTGTCGACGGTGCTCCGTGAGGGAACGAGAGAAAATCAGAATATCATCCAGATAAATGAACACAAAACGGTTCATCATATCCCGAAACACCTCGTTCATCATAGACTGGAAGACGGCGGGGGCGTTCGTAAGGCCAAAAGGCATCACCCGATATTCGAACTGCCCCATCGGGGTGTTAAACGCCGTCTTCCACTCGTCCCCCTCACGGATACGGACCAAATGATAGGCGTTCCGGAGATCCAATTTCGGGAACACCTGCGCCTGACACAAGGGCTCAAACGCAGGATCTATCAAGGGCAACGGGGTCTTGTTCTTGACGGTAATTTGATTCAACCCGCGGTAGTCAATACATGGACGCAAGGACTTGTCCTTCTTCTCCACGAAGAAGAACCCTGCACCCAGCGGCGCGGACGACGGGCGAATCAACCCAGCCCCCAAGCACTCCTGGATATATTTCTCCATCGCCAATCGCTCAGGACGAGAAATATTGAACAGGCGACTGGTGGGAAGCGGAACCCCTGGGAGCAGGTTGATCGCACAGTCGAACGGCCGGTGCGGAGGCAACGTGCTCGCCCGCTCCTTACAAAACACCCGAGCAAGGTCATGATACTCGTGGGGGACGCCGGACAGGTCAGGCAAAACCGGCGATGCAACGGGTGGCAACGGTACGGGGTTCGCTGCTCGGAGGCAGCGAGCGTGACAAGCCACACCCCAGCCTGCCACCGACAGAGAAGCCCAATCTACGGAAGGATTATGGAGCTGCAACCATGGGAGACCTAACACCACCGGCGACGCGGGGGATGGGATCACGAGTAGCCGAATGGTCTCCGAATGGTTGCCGGAAATACATAAGATGAGGGGGTGGGTGTGGTGTGTGACCCGTGCCAACAACCGCCCATCTAACGCATTGACTGTCTGTGGGCACTCGAGTGGTTCCAACTCTATGCCTAACCGGGCAGCGAGCCCCGAGTCTAAAAAACTCGCGTCGGAACCGGAATCGATGAGGACACACGTGGAGTGACAACTTGACTGGAAGGAAAGGGTGGCGGGTAGGGAAATCCGGGGCGTGCTGCGGGCGGATGTAACGTTGCTCACCAGGAGGCCCACACTCACTGGCGAGCCCCCCCTTTTGGGGCCTCCGGGCAAGTGGCCGCGTAGTGACCCGGACGTCCGCAAGAAAAACGCAACCGGCGGTCAACCCGTCGCTGGCGTTCCGCCGGGGTCAAGCGAGCCCTCCCCAACTGCATGGGTTCATCTACCCCCCCTGAAGCTTCTAACCCAGTCCCGACGGCTCCAGAACCCGAACCCCCCGAGGAACCCGGGAGCGGACCCTGTCCACTCCGCTCGCGTCTGCGCTCCCGCAGACGATTATCTATCAAAATAGCCAGTGAAATGAGCTGTTCTAACGTGGTGGTGGCATCGAGAGAACACAACTCATCCCTCAGTGCCTCGGACAGGTTACGCGCGAAGATGGTCCGAAGCGTGTGCTCGTTTGCGCCGCTCTCTGCGGCAAGGATCCGAAACTCGATGGCGTAATCCGCCACCGACCCGGACTCCTGCCGCAGAGAGAGCAACCGATTTAGCGCGTCCTGCCCGCGCACCGGGTGATCGAACACCCGTCTGAGTTCCGCGGAAAACCCCTCGAACGAGTGGAACATCGGTGACTGGCCCTCCCACAGCGCAGTAGCCCACTGAGCCGCCCTCCCGCGAAGCAGATTGACACAGAATGCTATACGAGCCCTGTCAGACGTATATCTACCTGGCTGGAGATCGAAGACCAGCGTACAATTCAGCAAGAATCGGCCGCACCCCCCGGACTCCCCGGCGTATGGCTCCGGCAACGGGACTCGTGGCTCCTGGAATGCGCCGGTGGCCGACGGACCTGGAGTTACCGTGACGACCGGAGGATCCGGTGTTCTTGCTGGCGCCGCTGAGGTCTGTGCGTCCATCCTCCGGGTTAACCTCTCCACAGCCTCCACCAGCCGGTTTAACAGCTCCTCGTGACGCCCAACGAGAGCCCCTTGCGCGCTAATAGCCTGCTGCACGGACTCCGGGTTCGCTGGGTCCATAATTATGGTCGGGAGATTCTGTCAGGCCTCGTGAACAGGACCCAAAAGCAAACCGCGGACAGCAGGTAAGGAAGAACAAAAGGTGTAATTTATTGTCTCTTCACAAAAACCAAAACTCAAAAACTCAGGCACGAAGGCGACACTCAACAAAACGTAGTCCAATGACTCTTGTAAACAAAACTCAAAAACTCAGGCCCGAAGGCAATACTCGACAAAACGTAATCCAATGTCCGTTCTGGAAACGTGCCGCTGCGCTGGCGGCGTGTCGTGTCTTGTGTCTCGTGTCTTAGTTCCAGCAGAGTGTAGGCAATCTCCCGACGCCGAACCTCCGGGAGGAAGCCACCTATAAACTGCGCCGTGATGACTTGATTTCCTGCAGCCGCGAGCGGCGGCCGTCCTCCTCCCAGCTGTTCCGCGTCTCCTTAATTAACACACACACACACACTCTGGTCCCAGCCAGCGTTACAATGGCACCCCCTGCTGGTGGTGCCCAGAACCCCCACACATAGCTTGTCTAAAGTCATCCAGATCTCCCTCCTCCTCACATATGAAACATTCTATCCGTTTGGGGTCTGACATTCTCCGTGGTATTTTGCTGCTGCCGCTGCTGCTGTTCTCATCAATTGCAGGAGACGTTTTCTTTTCTGCCCTTTGTAACTTACTGTTGCTGAACAGAAGCCTGCGACTAGCATGGTACTGTGCTTGATTTTTCCTCAGGGTTGCCTTTAACCCACTGCCGTCATAAAGCCTTTGTGGGTCCATCTTGATTGGTAGCGCATTCACTGCATGAAATAGAGGAATATTTCTCCCTAAGAGGCTGTATCCATCCTCTACCCTTCGGGCAGGATTTGCAAGTGGAGAAGTTAGGCATTCGCTCTTCTCTGTTTGACAGAGGCAACACTTGGTCCAGTTGGTCTGCCATGTCTCATATTTGGTATTTGAAGCCATTCTGATGACCAGGGCCGAGGGTTTATCCTTTTACCAACCTGTATCATGGGCACTTTCCTGTATGGGATACAACTAGGTTCATGCGAGTCTGCCCTACACCTAGCCCGATTGTTCATCCAATGTCATTTAAGTCCCGTGCGATCTGTACACCATCCAGATAACTTTGAAACCCCATTATCTCGCGCTGGCACCTCCTGTCAATTCAGGTGCGGTTGCTTAACAGGTCTGTGCGGTAGGTTAAGCAAGATTTGGGACACTAAGTTTGAGATGCACTCCTCCTTAGCTGACATTGAACCCCATGCTGAGTTTCACAGCAGTAATTGTTACCAGTGTGCCATGGTAGTGCCGACAATCACTCCTTTAAAAAAATGGCTTCATGGATCAATCAGGTCTGGTTTGTTGACTTCATGCACTTTGCATCTGGAGCATGGCATACTCCCCACACAGTGCCGTGCAGTGCACTAGCAACTTCTTGGAGCCATAGATGAGAGTTAGGTAAGTACTGAGGACCAGTGCCAGGAGTCCATCAGGAGAATGTGGCTGACTGATGAAACAAAGATCCTACCTCTACTACTACACCCTACACCCTTTGCACTAAATATAAATACTGTTCTATACATTTAGAAATGACTATTATGCACATAGTAAAGAATAGCAAAACACTCATCAGGCAAGCGAAAATGCAGAAAAATACTGATCTAAATAGCCAAAAAGTGTGAAGTTATTCACTTGTGTTTTTTGAAAGTAGAAAAATTATAATCAGCATGCAAGAAAACATAGAAATCGACACCAAGATCATTCAAATCCATTAAGTACATGCATTTCTATGAGCAAAACCATTTTCGGCAGACGCATTTGGCGTCCATCTTGGATTTTTGAATGGCACGTCAGGCAGATTTTCTAAGTAGACCCTTGGGAACCACCATGCCAAATTTGATGCTTGTATCACAATTTGCACAATTTCAGTGAAAAATTGCTGTTATCTGCCCTACTAAACCAGGTAGCTAGACTTCAAGCGTGTCTTAAAGACATAAAAACCTGGATGACCTGCAACTTCCCGCCAGGACAAATTCCTTGTATGTGTAAACATACATGGCAATAAATGGTTCTGATTGTGATTCTGATTCTGATTCTGAACTTCCTGATGTTGAACTCGGACAAGACTGAAGTTATTTTGCTTGGCCCAGAACATCTGAGAAATCATTTATCGAATGATATTGTTTCTCTTGATGCCATTGCTCTGGCGTCCAGCACCGGCCCTAGGTTTCCGTTTGCCACTTCGCCTACATTCGCATTACGCGTAAGGATTCGAAACCCACCTTTTTCGGGCTCTCCTAACGGGCACGCCGGAAGCTCTCAAAAATCGGGTCGGTCCGGGTTCGGATAACATATTTTGTCTAGTTGCGAGAAGGAAAGCGGGGTCCCCCTGCCTCTTACGCTCACCCCGTGGCGATTTTCCAAACTTTAAAAAGGTGTAGTCGAAATGTCCCAGTTCCGAAGTTGGCCACCAGATGGCGAGCGTCCGGGGACACTCGGGAACAAAAGGGACATTTGGGGAGGGACATATGGGAACAAAAGGGACATTTGGGGAAACTCCCCGGACGCGGCCCCCAAATGTCCCTTTTGTTCCCAATTGTCCCGGGACACGGGGGAACAAAAGGGACACTCGGGGGGGACAAACGGGAACAAAAGGGACATTCGGGGGCCCCGATCGGCGAGATTTGGGATTTATTTTAAAACGTTGAGATCTCCGCAACCGAGCGACGCACGACGTCGGGACGTAGATATCTCGACACAGCGTCAAATTGTACCGGGTGACTTTTTGAGGGACATTTGGACTACATTTAAATGTTGTCCCAAGTGTCCCTTTTTGAAATGTAAGGATTCCATAGGACATTTGGACTAACTATCCATCCCGTGTTATTGTAGTCGGAGTGTCCGTTTGTAAGGGAAGACCTTCATCATTCAAAAACTGCCACTTCGACTACATTAATATGGGATGAATGTAGTCTAAATGTCCTCGGAAATCCTTACATTTCAAAAACTGCCACTTCGACTACATTAATATGGGATGAATGTAGTCTAAATGTCCTATTGAATCCTTATCTTTTTAAAAACGGCCACTTCGGCTACATTAATATGGTACGGACAGTTAGTCTAAATGTCCTATGGAATCCTTATAAATCAAAAACTGCCACTTCAGCTACATTAACATGGGCAACCATATAGCCCAAATGTCCCTGAGTTTACCCAGAGAAAGTGCCTCTTTTCCTGGGTAGAGTAAGACCAAACATGCCCTGGAGGAACTACTGTTGGGAACTGGAGTAGACGGGTGTTTTTGGTGCAATTCCTCAGTTCTCAATAAGTTTGGATTTATAAGGGATGTCTCCTTATCATTCAAAAACTGCCATTTCAACTACATTAACATGGGCAGACTGTTTAGCCCAAATGTCCCTGAGTTTACCCAGAGAAAGTGCCTCTATTCCCGGGTAAGCTCCGGGACATTTGGGGTAGTAGCCTTCCCCATGTTAATGTAGTCGAAGTGTCCCTTTTTGATTTATAAGGGATGTCTCCTTATCATTAAAAAACTGCCATTTCAACTACATTAACATTGGAAGTCTGTTCGTCCAAATGTCCTAAGGCAGGGTGAAAGTTGGCCAGTTTAGACAGGGTGGAATCTCGCCAATCGTGACATTCCGGCTACAACTTTGTAGTCCAAGTGTCCCACTATAAGGTTTACAGGTTTTAACATGTACAGTGAGAGGATGCCTGGGCAGGCAGGGAGAGAGGGGGCATTTCCCCAACTTGTACCCAGAGCAGGTGACTGTATTCCTGGGTACAGTCAGAGCACACATGCCCTGGAGGAGAGGGGGTCGATTTCCCGAACCTGTACCCAGAGAAAGTGCCTCTAATCCCGGGTAAGCTCCGGGACATTTGGGGTAGTAGCCTCCCCATGTTAATGTAGTCGGAGTGTCCCTTTTTGAAATGTAAGGATTCCATAGGACAATTGGACTAACTATCCATCCCATGTTAATGTAGTCGAAGTGTCTGTTCGTAAGGGAAGACCTTCATCATTCAAAAACTGCCACTTCGACTACATTAATATGGGATGAATGTAGTCTAAATGTCCTATTGAATCCTTATCTTTTTAAAAACGGCCACTTCGGCTACATTAATATGGTACGGACAGTTAGTCTAAATGTCCTATGGAATCCTTATAAATCAAAAACTGCCACTTCAGCTACATTAACATGGGCAACCATATAGCCCAAATGTCCCTGAGTTTACCCAGAGAAGGTGACTCTATTCCTGGGTACAGTCAGAGCACACATGCCCTGGAGGAACTACTGTTGAGATCTGGAGTAGACGGGTGTTTTTGGTGCAATTCCTCAGTTCTCAATAAGTTTGGATTTATAAGGGATGTATCCTTATCATTCAAAAACTGCCATTTCGACTACATTAACATGGGCAACCATATAGCCCAAATGTCCCTGAGTTTACCCAGAGAAGGTGACTCTATTCCTGGGTACAGTCAGAGCACACATGCCCTGGAGGAACTACTGTTGAGATCTGGAGTAGACAGGTGTTTTTGGTGCAATTCCTCAGTTCTCAATAAGTTTGGATTTATAAGGGATGTATCCTTATCATTCAAAAACTGCCATTTCGACTACATTAACATGGGCAACCATATAGCCCAAATGTCCCTGAGTTTACCCAGAGAAGGTGACTCTATTCCTGGGTACAGTCAGAGCACACATGCCCTGGAGGAGCCAGGGTTGATTTCCCCAACTTGTACCCATAGAAAGTGCCTCTATTCCCGGGTAAGCTCAGGGACATTTGGGGTAGTAGCCTCCCCATGTTAATGTAGTCTGGATGTCCGTTTTTGATTTATAAGGGTATGAATCCTTATTATTTAACTTTCCCCAAGCTCACTCAAAGAAGAGAATTCATGCCCAGGAGGAAAGGGGGTGATGTCCCCAACTTTTACCCAGGGCAGGTGACTCTTTTCCTGGGTACAGTTTGACCATATGTGCCCTGGAACTTGTAGAGTGAATTTTTCGGAATCCTTATGAAATGTCCCCCAAATGTCCCATTTGATCCCAAGTGTCCCTAAAAACAGACATTTAATTGTAATTAAATACTTTAAAACAAGATAGAGACCTGAAACCGGTTCACATTCCAAGAGGGGCATCTGAACATAGACACCCCAAAGTTTGGGACCAAAAGCTGCAGGTTAAGGCCCCCAAAAACGATCCAGAAGGGTAAAAAGTGACCACAATTCCCTTATATTTTGATCTTTTTTGACAAGTGAGAAACAGTCCATCATTTCAAAACTGCTTGTACAATATATCCCAAATTCTGCAGGGACACTCTGTGAGGGTCCTAGAAGGAGGATGTGTTGTGAAATTCCCCCCAAACCCTTCACAAGAGTTAATTGGCTGCCTGGAACTAAGAAGTTGAGAAGGGTGTTGGGGTTGACGGATCCGAGAGCACCTGCAGATCTTGGGCTGATCAGAGCTTTTTTTTCTGAACATGCTAGAGCTTAGCTTTCTTTTCCCCGTTGTACCCACTCCCAAATGGGACCCAGCCATGTTAGCCCCGACCCTGTAGCCCTTAGCATGGCCGAATGGCAGGGCTTTGAAAAGGCCCAAAAATGACCAATTAAGCCCCTCCAAAGGCTAATAACTCCCCGGGACAAAGTCCAAACTGCTTGAAACTCGGTGGACACATCGCCCTGGATGCCCTGAATAGGAATCCAAAAGCCCAAGTCTGTAGACCCTTCAGAAAGCTAACTTCCGTTTTGAGCTAACTACTGAGCTAACTCCAACGGATCCTGGTAGAGTATGCTCTGGCGTCTCTAAATATCATATATTGTGTCGAAAAGTCATTTAAAAGTGTTTTTAATGCACTCAGTAAAAACTCTCCTGACTCCAAAAACGAAGCTCAAATCACCTTTCTGACCTCTCCACAAGTGAGATTTGAAGGAGAAAAAAAAGTTGCCCAGGGCAAGATTTGAACCACGGACCTTGTGGTCCCCAGGCGGGAGCACTACCACTGCGCCACCAGCCATTCTCAGTGATGTAGTCGAAATGTCCCATATAAAGTAGCAAAGTATCCTTATAATTCGAAAACTGCCATTTCAACTACATTAACATGGGTAGACTGTTCCGCCCAAATGTCCCTGGGTTTACCCAGAGAAAGAGCCTCTTTTCCGGGTAGTCAGACCAAACATGCCCTGGAACTTGTAGAGTGAATTTGGGAATCCTTATGAAATGTCCCCCAGGTGTCCCTAATGTAGTCTGGATGTCCCTTTTTGATTTATAAGGGATGTATCCTTATCATTCAAAAACTGCCACTTCGACTACATTAACATGGGCAGATTGTTCCGCCCAAATGTCCCTGAGTTTACCCAGAGAAAGTGTCTCTTTTCCTGGGTAGAGTAAGACCAAACATGCCCTGGAGGAACTACTGTTGGGAACTGGAGTAGACGGGTGTTTTTGGTGCAATTCCTCAGTTCTCAATAAGTTTGGATTTATAAGGGATGTATCCTTATCATTCAAAAACTGCCACTTCGACTACATTAACATGGGCAACCGTTTAGCCCAAATGTCCCTGAGTTTACCCAGAGAAAGTGTCTCTTTTCCTGGGTAGAGTAAGACCAAACATGCCCTGGAGGAACTACTGTTGGGAACTGGAGTAGACGGGTGTTTTTGGTGCAATTCCTCAGTTCTCAATAAGTTTGGATTTATAAGGGATGTATCCTTATCATTCAAAAACTGCCACTTCGACTACATTAACATGGGCAGATCGTTCCGCCCAAATGTCCCTGGGTTTACCCAGAGAAAGAGCCTCTTTTCCCGGGTAGAGTCAGACCAAACATGCCCTGGAACTTGTAGAGTGAATTTGGGAATCCTTATGAAATGTCCCCCAAGTGTCCCTAATGTAGTCTGGATGTCCGTTTTTGATTTATAAGGGATGTATCCTTATCATTCAAAAACTGCCAATTCGACTACATTAACATGGGCAACCGTTTAGCCCAAATGTCCCTGAGTTTACCCAGAGCATAACTCCTCATGACAAGGTCCAAACAGCCTGAAACTTTGGGTGTATGCTGCCCTAGACAGCGCGACCCTGATCCTAGAAGCACATGTCTGTAGACCCTTTAGAAAGCTAACTTCCGGTAGGAGCCAGCTAGTGAGCTAAGACCCCCAAAACCCTGAAGAGGGTGTCCCGCTGTGTCCCACGTTTGATTTAAAATATGAGTGTTGAGAAAACACCAATTACCAAGTAATTTCAAGTATTTGAGCCAATGGGGACTTGCTCCACGTATTTTTAGCTTAATCTATGAATGTTGACCAATTTTATGGTTAAGGAAGGATTTTGACCCAAATGGCACAATTGTTCCCAAGTGTCCCTTGAACCCGCCCATTTCCAACCATTTCCTGTGTCAGGAAGGATTTTGACCCAAATGGCACAATTGTTCCCAAGTGTCCCACAACCACTGGCGCCCTCTATAGGATTTCCCAAATGTCCCTTTTGTTCCCAATTGTCCATCCCAAATGGCCCTTTTGTTCATATCTGTCCCGCCGTTTAACATGGGATGTAGTCGAAATGGCATTAGCGGGGACACTGAGACCAAAAACTGCCATTGGCCCATAACGGCCCATGTTAAAATGGGGGACAAATGGGAACATTCCCTTACCAGGAGTCCAAGGATCCCGCTCCCATCCTTCCTCCCGCCTGTGTGGTGGGGGCAGCGTCATGGGAGATTGAGACGGTGGTCCGGACTGCACAGCAGGACGATCCAGCGCCGGAGGGGGGACCCGAGAATCGCTTGTTTGTCCCAGTGGCGGCCCGGTCCCAGGTGCTTCAGTGGGGGCACTCGTCCGTTCTGGCATGCCATCCGGGGGCCCGGCGGACCGCGTTCCTCGTCCGTCAGCGGTTCTGGTGGCCGGGGTTGACCAGGGATGCACGGGAGTTTGTGGCAGCGTGTCCGGTCTGCGCTCGGGGCAAGGCGTCCCATCAGCCCCCGGCGGGGTTACTACAGCCACTGCCGGTCCCGGGTCGGCCGTGGTCTCACATCGCGGTGGATTTCGTCACCGGGCTGCCACCATCGGATGGGAACACCGCCGTCCTGACCATTGTGGACCGGTTCTCCAAGTCGCACCATTACGTCCCACTCCCCAAGCTACCCTCGGCGTTGGAGACGGCGGACCTGCTGGTGCTGCACGTGGTGCGGTTGCACGGGATCCCGGTGGACGTGGTGTCGGACAGGGGGCCGCAGTTCGCGTCCCGGGTTTGGGGCGCGTTCTGCAAGGCCCTGGGGGCGACTGCCAGCTTGTCTTCCGGATACCACCCGCAGTCGAACGGCCAAACGGAACGAGCCAACCAGGACTTGGGGACGGCGCTCCGGTGCGTCGCCGCAGAACATCCGGTGTCCTGGAGCACCTTCTTGCCCTGGGTGGAGTACGCTCACAATACCTTGGTCAGCGCAGCAACTGGTATGTCCCCATTCATGGTCTGCTCTGGTTTTCAGCCCCCGTTGTTTCCGGAGCAGGAGGCGGAGGTCGCGGTCCAGTCCGTGGGGGACCACCTTCGGCGGATTCGGGCTGTGTGGCGTACGGCGCGGGCTGCCCTCACTCGCTCGGCCGCCACTAACAAGCGGCTGGCCGATCGGCTCCGCGTCCCGACTCCGGAATACAAGGTGGGTCAGCGGGTGTGGCTTTCCTCCAGGGACCTCCCGCTTCCTACGGAGTCCAAGAAGTTGACGCCCAGGTACGTCGGGCCTTATTCCATCGCCAAGCTCATCGGCCCCTCCGCCGTCCGCTTGGCCGTCCCGGAGGCCTGGAGGATCCACCCAACGTTCCACGTCTCGCTCCTGAAGCCGGTCACGGAGAGTGAGTTCAGTCCTCCGGTCGCTCCCCCTCCGGACCCTCAGATCATCGACGGACACCCGGTCCACACAGTTTCCCGGGTCCTGGACGTTCGACGGCGGGGGCGGGGTTACCAGTACCTGGTGGATTGGGAGGGGTACGGGCCGGAAGAGCGATCGTGGATTTCCCGTCAGCAGATCGTTGGTCCCACTCTGCTCCGGGAGTTCTACCGGGACAATCCAGGGAAGCCGGGTAAGCCGCCATGAGGCGTCCATTGAGGGGGGGGGGTACTGTGGGGGTTCTGGGCACCACCAGCAGGGGGTGCCATTGTAACGCTGGCTGGGACCAGAGTGTGTGTGTGTGTGTTAATTAAGGAGACGCGGAACAGCTGGGAGGAGGACGGCCGCCGCTCGCGGCTGCAGGAAATCAAGTCATCACGGCGCAGATTATAGGTGGCTTCCTCCCGGAGGTTCGGCGTCGGGAGATTGCCTACACTCTGCTGGAACTAAGACACGAGACACAAGACACGACACGCCGCCAGCGCAGCGGCACGTTTCCAGAACGGACATTGGATTACGTTTTGTCGAGTATTGCCTTCGGGCCTGAGTTTTTGAGTTTTGTTTACAAGAGTCATTGGACTACGTTTTGTTGAGTGTCGCCTTCGTGCCTGAGTTTTTGAGTTTTGGTTTTTGTGAAGAGACAATAAATTACACCTTTTGTTCTTCCTTACCTGCTGTCCGCGGTTTGCTTTTGGGTCCTGTTCACGAGGCCTGACACTATGACCATGAAACTGAACAACAGAGTCAACAAGTGTGCAAAGACTCTCAATGATGGAAAGCTGCTTGCCAAACTGAGTGCTGGTGATGTGGTGGCGCAGGAACTGAAGTACCACAGTGCATGCTTGTCTGGTCTCTACAACTGAGAACGAGCTCACCTGCGTGCTGAAGAGCTGAGGGAAGCAGGAAACTCTGAGGTAGGAAAGAGGGAGGCATATCCAATTGCCTTCTCTGAACTGGTAACACACATACATCATTGAGACAAAATCTGCAAGTGAGAGTTCAGCTCCATCAGTCTTCCGACTTGCCGACCTATGTATGCTCTACAGGCAGAGGCTGGAGCAGTTTGGCATCGACAGTCCTGATGTTCATGCTACCCGACTGAAGGACCAGCTGCTTCAACACATCCCTGATCTACAAGCTGAATATCATGGACGTGATGTCCTACTGGCTTTTAAGAAGGATGTAGGGTGAATTCTTGCACAAGCAAGCAAATATGGAGAAGCCGTTCATCTTGCAAAGGCTGCTGGGATGATAAGACGTGAAATGCTTCAACACAAATCACAGTGGAATGGCACATTCCATTATGGGTGCCTAGAAGATGCTGTACCGTCATCACTGCTTCAGTTTATTTGCATAATTGAGCATGGAGCAGACATCAAGTCACAACTCCAACATGGAGCCTCAAAATCTGACCTTGCTATGGCTCAGCTCTTACAGTACAATTGTTTTGCCAAATACAAGGCCGGATCTCATGTCCACAGACATTCCAAGGATCGAGAGACACCATTTGTTGTATACATGGGCATGTCTATGTTTGCAAAAACAAGGAAGAGGCAGCTCATAGACATGCTTCATGACAATGGACTCATCATCACCTATGATAGAGTCTTAGAAATCTCAGCCCAGCTTGGAGAAGCTGTTGTAGCTCAGTATGTGGATGATGGAGTTGTCTGTCCACCAGTGTTGAGGAAGCAGGTGTTCACAACGTCCGCGGTGGACAACATCGACCACAACCCAACAGCAACTACAGCTCAAACTTCCTTCCATGGTACCAGTATGTCTCTGTTCCAACATCCAAGCCCTGAACATCCTGGTGAAGAACGAGAGCCAGTGAAGCTCAGTGGAGATAACAGGGTGAAGAAAGTTCCTGAGCTTCCTGAAGCATTCACCAATGTTAAACCAGCGTACCTTACTAAGAACCCCAAACCACTGAATGTTTCTACCATTTACAGTATTATAATGCTAGTGAAAGTAAAAAAATTATAATCAGCATTCAAGAAAACATAGAAATCGACACCAAGATCATTCAAATCCATCAAGTACATGCATATCTATTGGCAAAACCATTTTCGGCAGACGCATTCGGCGTCCATCTTGAAAAATGGCCGCCATCTTGGATTTTTGATTGGCACGTCAGGCAGATTTGTAAAGTAGACCCTTGGGAACCACCATGCCAAATTTGGTGCTTGTATCACATTTTGCACAAATTTTCTATTATCTGGGTATCATCGGCATAACAATGAAAACTTATCGAGTGTTTCCTGATAACATTGCCTAAAGGAAGCATATACAAGGTAAACAAAATTGGTCCAAGCACAGAACCTTTTGGAACTCTATGACGAACGCAAGTGTTCATCGAGGCTTCATCATTTACATATACAAACTGAGATTGATCTGATAAATATGACTTAAACCAGCTTAGTGCTGTATCTTTAATACCAATCACCTGTTATACTCTCTGTAATAAAATGTCATGGTCAATGGTGTCGAACGCAGCACTAAGGTCTAACAGGACCATAACAGTTACAAGTCCCCTATCTGATGCAACTAGAAGGTCATTCGTAATTGTCACCAGTGCTGTCTCCGTGCTATGATGCTTTCTAAATCCGGACTGAAAGTCCTCCAATAAACTATTGCTAAGTAAAAAGTCACACAACTGATTTGCAACTACTTTCTCCAGAATCTTAGACAGGAAGGGAAGGTTAGAGATAGGTCTGTAGTTAGCCAACACATCTGGATCGAGAGTTGGCTTCTTGAGAAGAGGTTTAATTACAGCCACTTTGAAAGACTGTGGCACATAACATATTAGTAAAGAACCATTGATAATATCCAGCAGAGAGGTGACAATCAAAGGCAAAACCTCCTTGAGCAGCCTCGTTGGAATGGGGTCCAGGAGACAGGTAGAACATTTAGAAGCGGAAACAGTTGAAGACAATTGGTCAAGGCTTATGTGGAAAAAGCCATCCAAACACACACCAGGGCCCACAGCCGCCTCCAAGGCCAGTCCACTTGAGGATAAACAGTCTATAGTTCGCCAATCCTACCTCTGATAGCCAGAATCTTATCATTGAAGAAGTTCATGAAGTCATTACTGCTGAGGTCTGTAGGAATACACAGCTCCACTGAGCTGTGACTCTCCGTCAGCCTGGCTACAGTGCTGAAGAGAAACCTGGGGTTATTCTTGTTTTTCTCTATTACTGATGAGTAGTAGGCTCCTCTGGCATTACGGAGGGCCTTCTTGTAGGTTCTCAGACTGTCCTGCCAGACTAACCAGGATTCACCATCTGGTTAAAATATATTCATTGTAGGTCTGAACAACAAAAGGACCACAAACAACTTGCTTAATTTATAAAAAGTTTTCTCTTTTCGTGATCTGTTTTTCCCTCAACCTTTATGTATATAATTAAAATCAGAGAGAGCTGGAGAGAGGAAACACTTCCATCAGTCACATGAGGCTGATCATTCCTGAGTGTCGGGTTTGATTAGTTATATTATTTAAGTTTGGCCTCAACATTGAGCCTAAACAAATTAATTCCAGCGTTGAAGAGAAACCATGATATTGTGTTTTTTTTATAATGTCGCAATCAGAATTTAAAAACATACAGAAGCAAATAATGAATAAATAAGACACATTCCGATGGTAAAAAAACTGCGCATATAAGCAGCACACAGAATAAATACCACAAACTGTATAAATACCATACACTGTGTATAAATACCACACACTGTATATAAATACTCAAATAAGACGAAGAATAACTTCCAGTTCAATCGAGTAGTGAGGAGCGATGAGCGAGGAAACAACAATTAAGAGACTTGAGATGCACCCCTTGTGTCTCTCTATGCATCCCTTTTGGGCTGAACTAAGACGCAAGAAAAAGACGCAAGTGAGGGAAACGGGGATGCAATTAAGAGACTTGGGATGCACCCATGGACTGTGGGAGCTGGGAAACAAACTGCCTTCCAATTGGAAGACGACCCGCTCACCCTTGGCCGCCCCCCAGTGCATTGCATGAGTTATTGAGCTGAGTTACGTTACACCACTTTTGGCTGTGCGAGGTGCATTAATATAAATAAATAAATATTGAATATATATACATTGTCAGAAACAAATGCTGAATCAAAATAAATGTAAAAAATTAGCTTTGATTTTGTTGGAAATAATTAGATATATATCAGAGAGCACAGTCAACATTAACACATAGAGATAATAACATAACGACAGCTGGGGCGTCCTGATAGGAAGTGCAACAACATCCGGTTTCCTCCATCTTTGTTTTACTTTGAAACTCAAATACCAAATGACACAGGAAGTGATAGCGGAAGAGAGTCGAACCGGATTCAAGATGCATGAGCCAGAGTGGGTGGAGAATACCCAGTGCTCCAACCAGAAGACTGTAAACTATGCAAAGGACTCCGCCTCTTTGTAGGGTTGACCAATGGGCTCCACAAGGAGAATCCAATGTACCCGCTGCGCACTCTGTTTAAGCGCCTTTTGTTTCAGGGACCTCTGAACTAGTCAGACGTCCCCATCAGGACCGTGCACGTATAAATGCCCGGAATGCATTGCTCTGCTTAGTTTAGTAATTAAATACTTTTGATACAAGATATCTCAGTCTGGCAGTGAGTCATTAAATGTAGGATTCCCAACAAATTGGTAGCAGAGGATGGTTAAATCTAAACTGAAAGTGTTGAATCCTACGGAGCAGGGAGCGTGGGTTCCTTAACTCCAGGTCCGTGTTTCTGACATTCGGTCTCCACAACCGACTCTATTGGAAGGACCATAGACGCTCCATGCTGACCTCATGAACCTGATCACGAGCGCGCTCTATAAATAAATGGTGAGCAGAACCAATTTAATTAAACTCTGCATATTGTAGTATATGAAAACCAAATTAAGTGATCAGAAGTACTGAGTGTGAGTATGTGACCGTTAGACTGCAAATTTTAAATTGATTGTATCAAGTGGAGAGCAGAGCAATGTGTTTTGTTTATAATTCTGTTTAGAAACATTGTGGTCCGTTTTATGTCGTATCTGAAGACCAATAGGGTCTGAAAACCTTGCGAGGGAACGATATAGTTACGGGGACATTGCTAGTGTTAAAAAGTAAATAAAGAGATAGTGATTCCTTCGGGAGCACCGCCGTTTGTGTCTCACCGATAAACTTCTTTAACAGAGGGGGGTTCTCCGAAAAACCTACTAGAACAGGAACCGGGAAACTTTCTAGAAAAGGAGCGGGGGCTCAACGTTAAACCTTAAAGAAGGGAAGGGTTATTACAGCGGGGTAGCCGGCGTTCACTTAGTCACATCGCCAGTTGTACTACAAACGATAAACCTTGACAGGGGAAGACGTAGAAATAACGGGATGTATAGTCAATGGAAGAGAAAAGAGATGTGATGAACTCAGGCCTTGGAGTAAGAGAAGAAGAATAAGAGAAGCAATTAGAGAAGATTGCAAGTAAGAAGTAACCTCTCGTGATTCCCATTATAAGGAGGGACTGATGAGTGGTATTGACCGGGTCCAATAAAGACAGTTCTGGGAACGTCGACCGGGTGGTTTACGCACCACAGCAGTGTTCACGAGTAAAAAGGGAAGGTTACAAAGCAAGTTTGATAAATGATATTCGTGACGAGATCGAGTGTGGGGTGCTTGGGTTGATTCCTGAACGAGCCTCCGTTCATATTGTGACCGCCGTTGTCACCTGAACAATAGAAGACAAGCTTGAAGTTGCTGAGTGTCATAAAATTGTTGATCGTGCAGTGTGGTGCTCTTGCAGGACTGATCGTAGTGGTACTCATAGCGTTAATTGAAGTATTTTGAATTTAAATAACATATCGTGATAAAAAAAAAGAGAAAATAAAATATACGATAAATAATAAGAATAAGAATAAAATCATGGATACTCCGTATCGAGTGAAAGTGTTGGATGTGTTGAGGAAGAGTGGAAGGACAAAGAAAGGAGATGAAGGGAGAGGAGGAATGTTGCTGGATAGATGGGAAAAGGCGGGGTGGATACCGGAGGTGGGCAGCCCAGATAGAAGACAGCTGGTTGCCATGGTTAAAGATAGTAAGAAAAGACTTTCACAAGCAAAAAGTGATAAAGAAGAAGAGAAAGTGTTGAAAAAAGGCCGTTTCACGGTGCACCCAAAGAAAGCAGCAAGAAAAGAGGAAGAAGAGAATTTCAGAGTGGCAAACTTGTTCTTTTCAACTATGTGGAGGCCAATTCTTCAACAAGAGGAGGACAAAGGAGAAGAAAAGACTACACCCAACATATATCCCCCACTGCCAACTCCAGAGACCCCAACGGCCCCGTCCCCTCCCCCATATAGTAATGATAATCCGATCATAAAAAGTAGCAACCCATTCTTCCAACCAGCCATGCAGGCCCCAGTAAGACAGGCCCAAGTTAAAAGCGTCATTTTAGATATAGAAGAAGGGGATGGAGAAGTGAAAATGATAAAAAAAAAAATACAAGAGTTAGAGCAACAAATCCAGGTTCTGCAGATGCGGGACAACAAAGGAAGCAAGATCCCAGAGAAGGGAGTAGAGGAAAAGAATGCAGCAGGAGAGGTTGAACCTCTCATTGACCTCACACCCTGGCCTGCTCACAGAGAGGGAGGAGAAGGAGGGGGGCGGTTATTTAGTACGGAGTTTATGCAGCAAAACCCAGGCCACTTTGATGTAACTCTGCAGCTTCTACAGAGTTATCTCTCGCATGACAGTAAAAGCGGAGAAAAATACATAAACCCTACCCAAGTGGTGGATTTGCATGGAACATTCATAGGGGAGATTGAATCACCCAGCCCACCTTCCCCTCACCCACCTCCAGGACCTCCCCCACTCCGACGCTCTGAGAGACAAAGAGAGAGAAGAGAGGCTGAAGCAACTTCAGACCTCATGTGGCCCTCACCAGCCTCTCACCATCCATGACACACTTTACAGTAATTGATCTGGCCAATGCGTTTTTCAGTGTCCCTCTGCATCCTCTCTCCCAACCTCTATTCGCCTTTACCTTCCAAGGCCAACAGTACACCTACTCACGACTGCCTCAAGGTTACCGAGATTCACCTGGCCTCTTCAACAAGATTTTGAAAACCCACTTGTTGGAACTACAGCTGCCCCCTGGTGTCGTGTTGATCCAATATGTGGACGATCTACTTGTGGCAGCAGAAAATGCACTGCTATGTCTTTCAGCCTCCGAAGCACTACTGAAACTTCTCCAGACGAAAGGCTACAAGATAAAGAAAGAAAAGATTCAGATGGCACGGCGACAAGTTTTGTTCCTCGGTCGCACCATCTCATCGGCAGGCTTGGGGGTCTCCAGTGCTCATCGCCAGAGCATTCTCCAACATCCCTTGCCGACCACGGTCTCAGATATGTTGTCCTTCCTCGGCCTCACGGGTTACAGCCGCTCCCACATCCCAGATTATGCGAACAGAACCGCTCCCCTTCGCATACTCCTGACAGAGGCCGGAAATCGTAATCTGACTGCCTCACTGCTATGGACTTCTGAAGCTGAAGCAGCTTTCACTGATCTCAAGCAGGCCCTCGCTCAAGCTGCCGCACTGATGTCACCGGACTATGGCTCCCCGTTTCATTTGGATGTTTCTGAACACCACAGCGTTCTTAACGCCGTGCTGTATCAGAAAAAAGGGGGAGACAGACATGTGCTGATGTACCATTCATCAAAACTGGACACAGTTGAAAGCGGTCAGACATCATGTGCAAGATATGTTGCAGCCCTGGCAAAAGCATTGGAGAAGACAGCACACGTGGTGATGTGCCACCCTCTACAGGTACACACATGCCATGGAGTGGCTGCCTTTTTAACCAGCAAAGAATTTTCCTACAGCGCCACACGCAAGTCCAGACTCCAACAGACATGTACTCAGCCACACATCACGTTTGTGACAAGCGAAAGAAACATGGCCTCCAACATTGGAACCACGGGAGAGCCACACACATGTGCTGAACTTGCAATCCAGGAAAGCAAAATCAGACCTGACTTGGACAATGCAGTAGACTTAACTGCAGAATTATGGCTGTACACCGATGGGTGCTGCTATCGACAGGAGGATGGCACAAACCAAGCATCATATGCGGTGGTACAGCAGACAACAGATGGCCAGCATGTCGAGCTGGAGTCCGGAATCTTGCCTCAACCAGCGTCAGCACAAGTGGCAGAGGTTAAGGCCCTAACCGCAGCTCTAAGAATAGGAGCAGACAAAGCCATCAACATATTCACTGACTCAGCTTATGCACATGGAGCTGCACATGTGGATGCCCCGATGTGGCAAAGAAGAGGCTACACCACGTCAGCTGGAGCTCCAATCAAACATCAGCAGGCAATCCAGGACTTAGTGAAAGCAATGGCGCTTCCCAAAAAGTCTCAATTATGAAATGCAAAGGTCATGACACAGTGAATTCCAGAGTAAGTGCTGGAAATGATGCAGCAGACAGGGCTGCCAAAAGAGCAGGAGGCTATGAATCATCACAGATGATACTGAGACCAGAAACACCTCAAACACTTCCGAGACTGACAGCGAAAGACATCCAAGAAATACAAACCAAAGCTGGAGCGTATGAATGGACGGAATGGACGAGAAAAGGAGCCACTCAAGACAAAAATGGACTCTGGAGAGCACATGATGGAAGGCTGGTAGCACCAGCCAGGCTATGCCAACTACTCTTGCCAGAGGCGCACCGCCCCACACACGAAGGAAAGAGACAGACATTGGATAATGTCTCACAGTTATGGTGGCATCCACACATGGAAAGTATGGTGTCATTATACTGTGCAGAATGCAGTGTGTGCGGGGCCTTCAACGTGAAGAAACCATTCACTTCGCCAATGGGCTCATTCCCGGTACCTACCGCCTGCTTCCAAGATATAAGCATTGATTATACAGACATGGGAGCTGAGAATGTAGTACAGGGAAAGAGGTACATGTTGGTAATGGTAGATAGATTTTCTAGATGGGTGGAAGCTATTCCCACTAGACATGAAGACGCCAAGACAGTAGTCAAATGGCTAAAAACTGAACTCATACCACGATATGGGGTCCCGCGACGTATCAGATCCGACAATGGCACGCACTTTAATAATAAATTGTTGAAGGAAGTTGAGGCTAGCCTAGGCATCACACACTCGTTTGGCTCCGTTTATCATCCACAGTCGCAGGGACTGGTGGAAAGAGTAAATCAAACATTGAAGGCTAAGATAGCCAAGGCATGCTACGGTACAAAGATGAAGTGGCCGGAGGCCCTCCCCTTGGCACTCATGGCCATGAGGTCGTCAAAAGGGGGTGGGACACACCTCTCGCCGCATGAGATCTTAACCGGGAGGCGAATGCCAGAACCACCTAGCGATGGAGGTCATATGCCATCGCTAGATGTGGAGCAGATAGAGAAATCTGCCTATATGAATGAACTAATTTCTTTGGTCTCAGCCCTCTCTACCCAGGTGGCGAAAGCCTACGAGAAGCCATCGACAGGCCGGGAGGAGCCACTGACCATCAAGGTAGGGGACTGGGTCAGGGTCAAGGTTCATAAGAGGAAGTGAACTGACCCCAGGTGGACTGGACCGTACGAAGTGAAGGAGGTTACTTCACACTCGGTCCAGGTCAAGGGTAAATCAGGCGCTCCCTGGCACCACCTGACACATTGTGCCCCAGCTGAACCCCCATCCCGTACGCTAGTGGAAGTACGTACTGATTTGAGCCATGCATCGTAATTTGAGGCGGTGTTTTGGTGACCCAGATAATCCTCAGTCTGGGCGGGGACGTAAATCCCTGAAAGAAATAGGGTTGGCAGGAAAACCCACGCTGCCACAGTCGTTAGTCTATTATTGGCGGTTTGGCTAATGAAACATGCAAGTCTCTCCCGCCAATAGAAACGGTATCGCTGTCAACCCCACAAAAAAAAAAAAAAAAAAAAAAAAAAAAAATCATAAAAAGGAGACAAGGTGTTAAGGGGGAAGGGAACTTAAGAGAGACAAGTTAGATGAAGTAAGAGTGTGAGATCAAGAGGGAACCTCACCCGGTGAGAATTCTGTTCCATGAGGAAGTCATTTGAGATGCAACAGATGTGTCCTAGTGAACTAATAATGATAAAGAACAATTAATTAGAAAAGATGTTGTAAAACAGTAATGGTGAAGTTTTAGAAGGATAAATTGAAAGAATGGAAAGACAAGAATGATTTTAGTGGAAGATTGACAGTCACATGATGTCAATATTTGGTTCATCAGATTGAACAAAGAATAAGAGGGAAAAGGGAAGTGAGAGAAGGATTGTGGGAAGTACAAATGTGGTTGGTTGAGGTGTGGAGACGCAAGTGAGAGACAGGTATGGGAAGAGAGAATTAGAGAGAAGAGAAGGACACACACACACACACACACACACACACACAGACAGACACACACACACACACACACACACACACAGATAAGCTGAACAGACTGTTAATTCAGGATGTAAAGCTGTTTAGAACTTAGAAGTAGAGGGATGTGAAGTGACTTTTTTGAGTGTTTCCGGAGCATGCAGATCTGTCATTCTAGCACCTGAAAGTAGAAAACTAAATTGATAGAGCAAAAAGATAGAACCATTTGGTGAGAACAGCATTTGTAATCCTAAATCCTTAAACATGACTATAAGCAAAACAGTTGAAGTTATCTAAGAAACTGTCCAGTAAATCTTAAGCAGAGAGAGAGCATATTGGTGACAAAGTTTAGGATGTTTGTTGGCAGGATGAGTACAAGGGAAAACAAAGCAGCATGATATCAGGAATGTAAGAAGAATTGAGATGACTTCTTCTGTTATCCCCCGACCATTTGGACCACTTGGGTCGTAAAGAGAAAGACTTGGAATGCACCAAGGGGGGAAGGGCCATTCAACTATCATTAGCACATCAACTGCTGTCCGCATATCAAAGAGAGAGCATCCTGGATTCATCACACCTACAGCAAGAAGGTGCACCGGTTGTCTGCAGAAAACTGCATTGCTGAGGACTCCTAAGCGGGCACCCATCTCCTCTGTGGTGAAGTCTGGTTACAAAGGGAGGTGAAACCAATAGGGGCACTTGTCTCAACCCAGTGAAGAAATCATCAAACACCCAGAGGCCTAGGGAGTGTCTGTTTATCAAGGGGAGCTCAGTGTTGATTTTAGAAGGAGAAACTGGTTAACAACTATTGACAATAGCCAAAAGGAATTGTTAATTTTACTGTGATGCTGAGAAAGGCGGAGTCTGTAAAATGTTTGGATTTGCCTGTTTTATTTTCATCCTAAGCAACACAGCTCCTGATGGATCAGTGACCGAAGCGCTGACTGGTTTTACGGCATGGAGTCAGAACCTTGCAGAGAATGCTGGGATTGATGATCCCATCACAAGCTGGTTGGACAGTATGTTTGGAAAAGGAAATGCATTTCTGTCCATAATAACCACACTTTGTCTTGCCACTACAGGCGTGATCCCCTGAGGATGCAGATGCATCCATGGACTTCTGCAGAGATTGATTGAAGCTGCATTTAGTAAAAAACATTCAAGGGAATCAATTAAGAGTTGAAGATGAAGAAATAAGCTTTTGATTGATGCATCTGTTTATCAAGGGGGGATTGTTAGAAAATAATGCTTTTTAGTGCTCCTAGTGAGAGCTAGAGAGTTTACATTGGAGGGTCAAGACAAATAAATAACTCTGTATGGATTATCAAATATCGAATGGATGACATTGTATGTACTACACAAATGTATTGAGTGATTGTGGAAGGAATCCTGAAAACATCAGGAGCCCACAAACAGTTACGCAGCCTGAAGATTGGAGCAGATAGATAAGGAGGACGTGCTCAGGAATGTGAGAGGGTTGATTGAAGTCCTGAGTCCTGAGTACTGTTGTTTATGCAAGTGGGGGTTTGAGTTGACCAACACCAAAAGGACGAAGTCTTGTCCAATCAATGGACTGGAAGAGGGGCTGGCCAGAGGAAGGGGGGCTGACCCCAAACCTAGCAAAGAAGAATGTAGATTGCATTAATTTTGTCCATTATAATGTGTTGCGCCTAACCAATTCTAATAGAGATGCCAATTCAGGTCTGGCCGAGCAGCTGACCCCCACCTCACTGATTGCCTTGCAGAACCGAATGGCCCTCGACATGCTCTCGGCCAAAAAAGGGGGTGTTTGATCTATGTTTGTTCTATGTTTGGAGACATGTGTTGTTCTATAATTCCCAATAATACTGCTCCTGATGGTTCTGTTACTAAGGCTCTGGAAAGTTTGAAAGCTCTGTCTAAGGAAATGCATGATGCCTCAGGTATTGATAACCCTTTTTCTGACTGGATGACAAATATGTTTGGAAAGTGGAAGAATTTGATGATGTCACTGATGATTTCAATTGCAATATTTGTCGCAATATTAGTAGCCTGTGGTTGTTGTTGTATTCCCTGTTTGCGCACCCTGATAGGTCGTCTTATCACCACCGCTCTCTCCAAAGAGGAAGCGCCCCCGCCGTATACAGCTGGCACCTATCCACTTTTGGCACCGACTTTGAACTTGAAATGGAAGAGGTCATAGAGTTAGATCTGTAAGATTAAACATGGAAGCAAAAACTTTTGTCACACCTTTTTAGGTGTGAAAAGGGGGAGTACGTTTTTCCTCCTTTAGACTCAGGCACATTGAACAGTGGAAACTGTTGTAGAAAGTTGAAATCTCAGGTTAAACACATTTGTATCGCCCAATATATAAAATGAGGATGCCACTTATATGTCAGGTGTCTGCGTCTATTTCATGTACTATATAATAGCTTGTCACGCCTTGCAGGCGTGAAAAGGGGGATTTGTTGGAAATAATTAGATATATATCAGAGAGCACAGTCAACATTAACACATAGAGATAATAACATAACGACAGCTGGGGCGTCCTGATAGGAAGTGCAACAACATCCGGTTTCCTCCATCTTTGTTTTACTTTGAAACTCAAATACCAAATGACACAGGAAGTGATAGCGGAAGAGAGTCGAACCGGATTCAAGATGCATGAGCCAGAGTGGGTGGAGAATACCCAGTGCTCCAACCAGAAGACTGTAAACTATGCAAAGGACTCCGCCTCTTTGTAGGGTTGACCAATGGGCTCCACAAGGAGAATCCAATGTACCCGCTGCGCACTCTGTTTAAGCGCCTTTTGTTTCAGGGACCTCTGAACTAGTCAGACGTCCCCATCAGGACCGTGCACGTATAAATGCCCGGAATGCATTGCTCTGCTTAGTTTAGTAATTAAATACTTTTGATACAAGATATCTCAGTCTGGCAGTGAGTCATTAAATGTAGGATTCCCAACAATTTTGTGAAAATCTTAAGGATAACACCCTAAAAGTCCCAGTGAAAGGGAAGTGAGTACTTATGTACTCTGTATTCCCTATTGAACGAAATATTTGAGTGGCGTACAGTTATAAGAGGATTAAAATAAAATACTTTGCATTTGATTGGATGGTGTGAGAGATGGGGTGACTGTGACTGGGGTGACTGTGACTGTGGCTGGATGGGGTGACTGTGGATCAGTTGTTAGCAGGTCTGTCTTTCAAGCACCATACAACACACACCTCCCATGCTGCAAAAAGTTGCAGATAGATGGATGGATAAATTATATGATATCATTGTTTGAAAGTAGTTGACCCTAACGTACATAAGCACACATCATGTTTTGTTTTACAGGAAGAAATGGTGATTAGATGTTTATTGATATTTTTAGACTTTGTTTTGTCACATAGGTGCACAAATAACTGGGGACGTGATCCAAAAAGGTTAGAAAGTCCGGTAAAAAATAAATAAAAAGTTATATTATGAACAGTGATAAGGAGCCGGAATATAAAACAGAATGTAAAACATCTGGATCAGTGTGCATTTGTTTTTGTTCCTAGCAGTGTGGCAGCTGGTGCTGAGTGTAAATATGACTGAATATGAATTTCTTTATTATGCTTCCAGCCTCCTCACTGTCATTATCCCTCCCTTCCTCTCCTTTCTCCTCCTTAACACCTTTTGTGCACGCACGCACACACACACACACGCACGCACGCGCACGCACGCGCGCGCGCGCACACACACACACACACACACACACACACACACACACACACACACACACACACACACACACACACACACACACACACACACACACACACACACACACACACACACACACACACATACACACCTTCTGGCTCCTTCCCTTATCATTGCCTTCCACCCGGGCAGAAAACAACCAGGGGCTCCGTGAAACACTCGTTTCCTTCTTTGTTTGTTTCCTCTCGTCCCCACAGAGGCATCTATCAGCCGTTTTGTTTTCTCTCTTGCCTCGGTTTACTCCACTCTTATAGCACTCTCTTTTTCTCTCTCCATTCCAGGGTGCTCCCTCCTGCTTTCTCCCTTTAATTTTCTCTTCCTTTCAATTTTTATGTTCCCGTTTTGTAATTATCTCAGTGGGTTGCCTTTCCTCCCTCATTGATCCCTTCCTTCCTTCTTTCCTTCCTTCCCCAACCTCTCTTTTTTACCCCCTTAGTACATTCCTTTTACCACCATTTTTCATTTCATTCTTCCTTCCTCCCTTCCTTCTAACCTTCTTTTCTTCTTCCTCACCTCGCTCCCTCTCATACTGTATCTCACAATACTTCCATCTTTTCATGAATCTATCTTCCCTGAGGTTGGAACTACAGACATATTCTCAAACAGAAACCACAATGTTGGTCCAACTGATTCCCTGTAATAGTAACATCTAACACTGTCACAATGATAGTTTGAGATACGCAGAATAAATGATAGGACAAAAGGGGGGAAATAAATAAATGAATGAATGAGGAAACAAGCTTTTAGTCATCATCTGCCTATTGCACCTCACAGATGAAACCATAGCAACATGGCAGATGACATAAGCGTCTGGGTTTTTCTTCCCTCCCTTCCTCACAGAGACAGAAACTAACCCTTTCAGGTTCCTTTATTTCCCCGCAGACACAAGTTGGGGATTTATTTTCCTTTTTTATCTGTTCAACAGAACAACTTCTTGGATGCTGCAAAGAGTGCAGATTTCCTACATACTTTTTAGTGGTGGGCTATATTAAAATTGCTATCAAATATAATAGGGATGGTATATGTTTAGTCCATTCCAGTTATCTCTTGTACATTGACAACTGAAGGAGCTCTGGCAGAAATAGTCTCAATCCAGCATTCCATCCTGTCATTGGTTGTAAATAGCTTCAACACAGTGTGTGAAATACAAATATATTGGTACCATGACTGGCCATAAGCCCAACACAAGTGATGTCATAGTGTCAACAATATGTCTTCCTATTACAAAACTCCAGGACCCTATTCGCAACAATTATCACTTTAAAAGTTTAGCATATTGTTGAAAAGTATTTCAAATGTATACACCTATGCCAGAACACCAGCCATCCATCCAATAGTTAAAATTTCAATCTGGACCATAGTGATAGAGCAACTGACAGACAGACATTTCTATCAGCCTGTCAAAAGTCAAAGAGGGTCCACACAATAGAAGCCACGCTACTGACCACATGGTTCCACATCACCAACCAGTGTTGACCTGCAGTGCATACACAAGTAAAAGTCCTGATTATTATTATGTATTTAACAAAACAATACATTACATTACATTTAGCTGACGCTTTTATCCAAAGCGACTTACATGATATACAGTGTACACAGCAACGGTGAGCAATGAGGGTTAAGTGTCTTGCTCAAGGACACAACGACACGGACTGCCGGAGCCGGGGATCGAACCACCGACCTTCTGATTGAAAGACCGACTTGCTAACCACTGAGCCACAGTCGCCCAATACATTACAGAGTACAAAATTACATTGATTTACAATTCACTTTTTATATTTTCCTGACCTATTGATATGACACTGATAATAATAATAATAATCAGTATTATCATAATAACATGACTATCATTATTTATGTAGCTATTACAGGAACGCAGTCCTACCTGCACCTTCACCCTCTAAGACTCCTTCGTTGATGTTGTGGAGTCCTTCCTCTTCCTGGGCTCCATAACCCAGGACCTCAAGTGGGAGCCAAACATCAGCTCCATCGTCAAGAAGGCTCAGCAAAGCCTCCATCAGTGTCTGGTATAGACAGGTAAGATTGTAGTCGACCGCTCTCACCCTGGACACAAATTGTTCAATTCAATTCAGTTTATTTTGTATAGCACAAAATCACAAAAACAAATTTTCTTCTGAGGGCTTTACAATCTGTACACATACGACAACTATGTCCCGGGACCCGGATCAGGAAAAACTCCCCAAAAAATAGTAAAAACCCTTTCACAGGGAAAAAAGGGAGGAAACCTTTGGGAGAGCAACAGAGGAGGATCCCTCTCCCCAGATGGACAGAAGCAATACTCATGTGTACAGAATGAACATAATAGAGTTACAGTACATTCAATGAATATGACAGAAATTATTTATTTAATAAGTAGTAGGCATGGACTACGATCCAGATAACTACGATCCAGTCCCTTCCCTCTGGCTGGAGGCTGCGGTCCATCTGGACCAAAAAGGAGTCAGTGAAATCCACTGAGTTGTGTGTGGATAATATTATGAACCAGACACTAGTGCGTCTGATGGTCCGACGTTTCTTCCACAGCATCTACATAGCAGAAATAGTGCTTATTTCTTCAATGCTGGATGGATTCCATGGAGATTACATTACATGACACTTTTATCCAAAGCGACTTATAATAAGTGCATTCAACCATGAGTAAAAACTCAGAACAACAAAAATCAAGAAAGTACAATTTCTTCAATAAAGTTAAACTACAAAGTGCTATAAGTAAGTGCCACTAAAGTGATACTAAGGTGCTATTTTCCTTATTCAAGGTAAAATCGGAAAAGATGTGTTTTTAGATCACGGCGGAAGATGTAGAGACTTTCTGCTGTCCTGATGTCAATGGGGAGCTCATTCCACCATTGAGGAGCCATGGACAGAGAATAGTCATGACTTTGTTGAGTGTTTAGCTCGCAGTGACGGCGATAAGCCACTCCTCTGGTGCTTCTAGCGCAAATGAAGCAAATAATGACAAATAGTTCGGCGAGTAAACTCACATAAGGAAAGCGCTTTTGGAGTGAATGCAGCATTACAGTTACACACCCTAGTTTACCATATTTTAGTGTACATTTTCTATATTTTCTATTTTTTTTCTATTTTAAATGAGGTCTTATACTATTGAGCTGTGTTTATTGGTATGCACCATTCAGCAAGCCAAATTTTCATTTATGATTAAAATTGACCAGAACATTATTGGTACCATCTACTGAGCAGTGATATTGGTGACAAGTGGTGCTTGTGAAAAGCTAAAAGATATTAAAAGACAAAACAACCTGTTGACCCTGCTGCCATCATGAAAGAGATACATAACTATCAGCTGCCGTACCACCAGACTTCAGAACAGCTTATTTCATCTAGTTGTCAGACTTCTTAATTCATCACTCAACCTTCAACCTTTTTTTTTTGTAATTCTGTATTTTGTTATGTTGCAAAATGGGACCGCAATCTGCATTGTGTTGTGCAACCCTGTGAAGAAGGCCAGAAGGTTGGCAGGAAGGGCTGCAGCTTCGGCGGTTGACAAAAACCCGAGTTTTTAGTAGCTCCTGAACTAGACCAACACGTCCTGCATGCAGGATGCAGTGTTTGAAGACTCTGGAAGACCATATGCCTGAAAGAGGTTGCTGAGCTAGTCAGACAGCTCCTCAACGGCAAGGCGCCAGGGGTGGATGAGATTTGCCCTGATACTGAAGCTGACATCAGAATCAGAATCAGAATCAGAACCATTTTGTGGGGCAGGGGCGTGGTTTAGCGCGGCTGCAGAGGGGGAGAGAGAAGGGCGGCTCAGGGAACAGGTGCGGGCAATTAGGGCAACGAGCCGCACCTGGGTCTGAGGTGTGTGTGTGTGTGTGTGTGTGTGTGTGTGTGTGTGTGTGTGGGGGCGTGGCTGGGACCGCGCCCTTAAAACCCAGTAGGAGACAAGCTGAGAGGACGGTGTGTGAACGAGAGCAGCGCTGTCGACGGAGCAGCCGAAACGTACTGGCGCATGGACAAGAGAGAGAGAGAGAGAGAGAGTCCGAGTTGCGAACCGCATTCTGTGAATAAAAACCCTAAACCTACCTGCTGCGTCTGTGGTCCTTGAGGACGAACCCGGGGCACGAGAGTGAAACCTACTACACATTTATTGCCATGTATGTTTACACATACAAGGAATTTGTCCTGGCGGGAAGGTGCATACATTTAACATTTAACAATACACATTTAACAGTTAACGCAGTGCAATAAATGAGGATGAATGGATGAATGAATATTTACATTGAAACAGTAGCATATCAAAATACCAAAAATAAGATAAAGTGCATGGAATGTGCATGAGTGTAAGTGTTGTGTGAAAGTGTCAAGTGTATTTAAGTATAAGGCTATGTGCAGGGGAGTGTCCGGTGGGAATTGTCTGGGGGTGACAGAGTCATTAGAGTCAGTGGGGGACCCGGGCTCTGTTGATGAGCCCGACTGCAGACGGGAAGAAACTGTTTTTGTGGCGTGAGGTCTTGGTCCTGATGGACCGCAGCCTCCTGCCAGAGGGGAGGGACACGAACAGTTTGTGTCCAGGGTGAGAGGGATCAGCCACAATCTTCCTCGCCCGCTTCAGGGTCCTTGAAGCAAACAAGTCCTGGAGGGACGGCAGATTGCGGCCAATCACCCTCTCGGCGGAGCGAATGATGCGCTGCAGCCTGGCCTTGTCCTTGGCAGTGGCTGCAGCGTACCAGACGGTGATGGAGGAACAGAGGATGGACTCGATGATGGCAGTGTAGAAGTGCACTATCATTGTCTTTGGCAGTTTGAATTTCCTCAGCTACCTCAGGAAGAACATCCTCTGCTGCGCCTTCTTGGAGATGGAGCTGATGTTTAGTTCCCACTTGAGGTCCTGGGTAATGATGGAGCCCAGGAAGCGGAAGGACTCCACAGCTTTGACGGAAGAGTCACACAGGGTGAGAGGGGCTGGTGGGGCTGAGATCTTTCTGAAGTCCACAACCATCTCCACTGTCTTCAGAGCGTTGAGCTCCAGGTTGTTTTGGCTGCACCAGGTCACCAGGTGGTCAGTCTCCCACCTGTAGGCGGACTCGTCCCCACCAGAGATGAGTCCAATGAGGGTGGTGTCATCCGCAAACTTCAGGAGCTTGACGGACTGGTGACTGGAGGTGCAGCTGTTGGTGTACAGGGAGAAGAGCAGAGGGGAAAGAACGCAGCCTTGGGGGGAACCGGTGCTGATGGACCGAGAGGCTGAGACGTGTTTCCCCAGCCTCACGTGCTGCTTCCTGTCAGACAGGAAGTCTGTGATCCACATGCAGGTGGAGTCGGGCACATGTAGCTGGGAGAGCTTGTCCTGCAGCAGAGACGGGATGATGGTGTTGAAGGCAGAGCTGAAGTCCACAAACAGGATCCTGGCGTAGGTTCCTGGGGTGTCCAGATGCTGGAGGATGGAGTGGAGGGCCATGTTGACTGCATCGTCCACAGACCTGTTGGCTCTGTAGGCGAACTGCAGGGGATCCAGGAGTGGGTCGGTGAGGGTTTTTAGGTGGGACAGGACCAGGCGCTCAAACGACTTCATGACCACAGAGGTCAGGGCGACGGGCCTGTAGTCATTGAGTCCTGTGATCCTAGGTTTTTTGGGTACAGGGATGATGGTGGAGGCCTTGAAGCAGGCTGGTACATGGCATGTCTCCAGAGAGGTGTTGAAGATGTCTGTAAACACCGGGGACAGCTGGTCAGCACAATGCTTCAGGGTGGAGGGGGAGACAGAGTCCGGGCCGGCTGCTTTGCGGGGGTTCTGCTTTTTAAAAAGCCTGTTAACGTCTCTCTCTTGGATAATGAGGGTCGTCACTGTGGAGGGGGTAGGGGGCGCTGTGAACAATGGTTCAGAGGGGTGAGCCCCTGATGGGCTGGGGGAGGGAGGGCTGGTGGTCTGTGGCTGGTTGGTGGGGCTGTTGGTGGGGCTGTTGATGGGGCTGTTGATGGAGCTGTTGATGGGGCTGGCGTCAGGACTATTCCATTGTCTTTCAAATCTGCAGTAGAACTCATTCAGCTTGCATCTTCAGTGTCGCATGGAGGTCAGGAAACATACATGTTGAGAGGCAGAACACTGGGTGGTGGTTGGCACTTTCAAACAGGGTGATTAGAGAGTGTGCTCCAATTACCGGGTCTTCCACCGTTTATCGAACCTTAAATCGAGGAAGAGTTTTCTAACTTTGCAGACATGTAATTCAATGCACATTACTAACTCTACTTCTTCCCGGGAGCCTCTGTGCTTCCTCTCCTCAAGCTTCCATGGATCGTGGCTGTCTGGAGCCGGTCCTGCTCCCTGCCATGGATCGTGGTTATCTGGATCGTGGTCCATGCCTACTACTCATTACATAAATAATTTCTGTCATATTCATCTGTTACGTTGATTCTGTACACATGACATCTATTGCTTCTGTCCATCTGGGAGACGGATCCTCCTCTGTTGCTCTCCTGAAGGTTTCTTCCTTTTTTTCCCTGTAAAAGGGTTTTTACAATATTTTTTGGGGGAGTTTTTCCTGATCCGATGTGAGGTCCCGGGACAGGGTTGTCGTATGTGTACAGATTATAAAGCCCTCAGAGGTACATTTGTATTAGTGATTTTGGGCTATCCAAAATAAACTGAATTGAACTGAATGTATTATGTGGACTTGGAGAGACCATGCACTGCGTCACCTTATTAGAAGAGCGGCTCACCCTGTTCTGCAAGTCTGTCAATCAAATTTTTGGAGTCCAAGTTCAGAAATGGTGTTTTATAAAACATAGTTCGGGAGCGAAGACCACCTCTTGGGGACTCTGCACAGCCAGAGCTTCAGAAGAGATACCCCCCACTCACGAGTCTCCACCCCCGTCGTTCCTGCTAGCCACCGGACGCCAGCAGTCTCATCGCAACCCTCCAACCCTCTTCACGACCCCTTCTACTCTTCTCGTTCCCGTGCCTACAATCATCCATGCATCCCTCGACCCCCGTCCGGTTCCTTAACCCGACCCTCTCCTCCATCTCGCAATAAATGATCTGTAAACTCGTATCGCTACTGGCGTGGTTTTTGTTAGTGAATAATGTCTTTCACAGTAGCAGACCACCTGTTGAGAGATTTTGTCAGAGGGAACTTGTATACGAGACCAAGGATATTTCGGCATGTTGAACCACCTTAGTCTTTGATTGCAGCACAGAGGGCAGTCTCCTCTCCATCAGAGCCATATTTCACTGTCCATGACTTGGATTAAGCCAGTACAGCTTGCTCCACTGTCCTTTTTGTGTTTTCAGCTCAGAATGTATGTTTCCCATTGCTGTCCTGTGGTCTAATCTAAGCAAGTACTTGCTGAGGTCCTGGAGGACAGTCTAGGGAAGAGCACTGGTCCTGATCAGAGGAAATATTTTAAGGTCCAGACAAGCTAAGTCAGCACAAGTGCCACAGGGGAGAACGTGTCTAGTCTTCAGTGGCTGTGTCCATGAATTGATTGTGAACAATCACCTAAGATGCTCTCTCTGCTTCATTCGGGCTCTCATCCTCCCACCATCTCTCTAGGCAAGTCTTTCTCCGCCTGTTGATGTGTGTACAGCCTCCACTACATTAAATGGCGTGGGCTGTGATGGTCTTCATGTCGAATAAAGCCTAAAGTTACTTACCACTATTCATCTCATTCATCTGGTCTCGTCCTCAGGGCTGAAACGTATATTCCTAATTTCTAAACTAGTATGTAGAGGATACAAACAACACACAACGCTTATTATAATGCCTCTGCTGTTAAGTTTCTCCGTTCTCTGCTTGTCATCAGGCCTTTATAAACTTCAATGTTTAATTTATCATCTGAGTTTAGCAATACAAGTTCAATATTCTGAGCCATGACTTTGTTTATTTGAAATCAGTCGAAACTTTGTACATTCATCATAATTTATATACATACATGACATTTTGCATTTGCATTTAACCCAACCTTAACATTTTAGGAGCAGTGTACTGGTGTGAAGTACCGGGTGCCTTGCTCAAGGAGATCCAACGTGCGAACCACGTAGAGATCAGGGTTCGAACCAGCTACCTTGTGATTGCAGGACGACCACTCTACCCATGAGCCACAGCTGTCCCTAATCCTGCCATAGTTAACCATCATCATTTCAGGGAGACTGTGGGGTGAGGGGCGTGGTTAGCGCACCTGCAGCAGGGAGAGAGAGAGGCGATCATGGGGATCAGCTGTGCAGCGCGTGAGTCGGCACAGCTGATCCACATGATCGGGGGATTGCGTGGGCAGGGAGGGAGCTATAAGAGCTCCCAGAGCCACGCAAAGGGGAGCTAGGCAGGGCATGTGAGTACATGTGGATTGAAAATGACAAATAAAGGACGTAGAAGAAGAAACCTTGTGTCGTCCCTATGTCTGGAGCTCCGTCAGACCCTCGACAATGACGAACCTTGCCACAGTGGCGCCCAACGTGGGGCTTGCCGGTGGGGACGGAGCTGCCGGCCTGGATGGACGACGGCAATGCCGAGATTGAGCAGCTGTATGCCGCCATGTCGGGCGAAGGGGCGCCGGTGATCCGGGAGGTGGCGCAGGCAGTGCGGGTCCCGGCGGCGCCGGAGAAGCCGCTGCCGTACCGCACATTTGATGAATGGGGCGAGTACCTCGAGCGGCAGGCGGCGGAACGCGCGGGGCGGCAAGACGGCCAGTTGGCGGGCGCCACGAGGGCGCTCAAGCCGGGTGCGGCACCGGAGGTCCGGGACGTGGCGCAGGCGGCGCGGGTCCCGCCGGCGACGGCGGGCGGCGCCGAGGTGGGGCCGCGGGCCGAGGCGCGCCAGGAGCGGGCCGACAGCGCGCGGCTGCTCCAGCTGGAGGAGGAGAAGGACCAGCTGCAGACGGAGGTGCAGGAGTACGCCAAAGCGGTGCAGGCGCTGGCGCTGCAGCTGGAGGAGCAGTCGCGGAGGGAGACGCTCCTCGTGCAGGCGCTGGAGCGGGTGGCGGGCCGAGAGACGGCGAAGGCCGCGACCCAAACCGACGCGAGGCGCCAGAGGGTCGGGGAGACCCAGACCGATGCCAGACGCCTGAAGACCCGGGCAGCACAGACGGTGGTGACGGCTCGGGCGGCGGCGGAGGCGGCGCCGCAGACGGCGGCGGGCGCGGCGGCGACGATGGCGGAAGCGGCGTCGCAGACGGCGGCGGGCGCGGCGGCTCCGACGACGGCGGAGGTGGCGGCGCGGACGTCGGCGGGCGCGATGGCTGCGGAGGCGGCGTCGCAGACGTCGCTGGGCACGACGACAGCGGAAGCGGCGGCGCAGACGTCGTTGGGCACGTCGACGGCAGCTCCAGCGGCGGCGCCGACGGAGGCGGCAGCGGGAGCGGCCGCTCCGAGGACGGCGGAGCTGCCGAGAGACCGCCAGGGGCCGACTACGGTCGGCAGACAGTCGGCGCGGTGGGCAACGGAGCGGCGGAGGCGTGTGCAGCCGGGGCGGTGGCAGGCCGACGGGGTCCCGGGAGGAACGACACCGGGTCCGGGAAACGGCGGCCTCGCCCGGGCGGAACGCTGGGTGTCCCCAGGGACGGCAAGGCGGGCGTGCTGGACGTGTGGCCGCCGGGGACACCTGCAACGCCAATGCGCCAAGCGGTGCTGGATCTGCGGGGGACGGGGCCACCTGCAGCGGTCCTGTCCAGGGTGGAAGGCAGACCAGGGGAGGCAGGGCGGCCAACCCGGGGCCACCCCGCGGAACCCAGGGGCGGCACCCTGGGTAACGGCACCGGGCCCGCCGGACTGGGGGAGAGACTGGGGCCGGCCGGTCCGCATCGTCTGGAGGGACGAGGGGACCGGGCCGGACCGGCTGACAGGCCAGGGGACCGGGGCCCGGTGGGGCCGGAGACGGAGGGCCGAGCCAGCGGCTCGGGCCCGCGTCTGGGGTCCTTGGGCTGGAGCACAATGGGGACCGGTATGGGTCCCGCCCCCTTAAACTTTCTCTCTCTTGTGTTGCAGGTTGCTGCGGCGGGCTGAGGGCGAGAGCCAGTTTGGCCCCGGGAGGGGGCCGGCGGAGAGCGCGAGGAACCTGCCTCCCGGGGCGCTCGATCGCCCTCTGTCCGGGCCGTGTCCCGCGCCCGGACCCCCACGGATGGAGGATGCCAACGCCCGGACCACCCGGTGGCATCGGGCGGAAACGCAAGTTAATTCCATGGTGGTCCATAGGTCGGGGGGCAGATGGTCGGGACTGACTCCCGCTCCCGCTCCCAGTGGGAGGGAGGGGGGGGGAGTTGGTTAGACCGGTGGCTCCCCGGCCTAAGTCGGGCGGTGGGGGTATGTGGGGTGAGGGGCGTGGTTAGCGCACCTGCAGCAGGGAGAGAGAGAGGCGATCATGGGGATCAGCTGTGCAGCGCGTGAGTCGGCACAGCTGATCCACATGATCGGGGGATTGCGTGGGCAGGGAGGGAGCTATAAGAGCTCCCAGAGCCACGCAAAGGGGAGCTAGGCAGGGCATGTGAGTACATGTGGATTGAAAATGCCAAATAAAGGACGTAAAAGAAGAAACCTTGTGTCGTCCCTATGTCTGGAGCTCCGTCAGACCCTCGACAATGACGAACCTTGCCACAGAGACGTAGCGGGAGGCAGGGAGGCACTGCGGAGAATCAGAGTGCAGTTGACAAGTTTTGCTTCCACTAATTCGGCGTAATGGTGAGTTGTATTTGTATGCACTTAATGCCGGTCGTATCATTTTATTACGTCATATTTATTATGTTAAATTTATTACGTTATGTTTATCGCCCACACTGTGGAGGCCGGTCCGTGAAAATATTGTCTGACACGAAACCGGTCCGTGGCTCAAAAAAGGTTGGGGACTGCTGCTTTAGACGACTGGCAACTCTTAACTTACTAACTTTTTAACAGTTCAGTCCGGCTACTTAGTTGCTGGAGTATCTGCAGACGTCTGAGGCTTCCCGCTCCACTATATGAGAGGATGCTAGAGAATGTGTCTGTTTTGATATCCATGCTGAGCTTCCTGGCCTTGTCCTTGAGTGGACACCCCAATGGCCCAGCTCCCACTATCCTCAGGAGGTTAGGACCTGGTGCACTAAACAATCAGATGCTCGGGAGTCACGCCTGGGTTGCCTTATTGTCTAGTAGCTACCATATTCCTGACCATCAACTGAACCCCAGCTTAGAAAACCCTGGCTGTTAGCGGAATTAATGAATGATTCCCTGACACTATAATACTGTGTACGACTTTAGCAACCACCAGAAGATAATTTCCCTTCTGTACAAGTCAGCCAAGGTGAGGCAAAAAAAAAAAGAAGAAAGTCCAGTCCAGCCCCGCTCATACCTACAGGTAAAGTCTTACCCAACATCCTGCTGCTCTCACATCTCATCCTGCTATGTATCTGGCTGCTTAGACGAGTTAAACAACATAAAGGCTGGCGGCTGTAAAAATTGAGCAGCGAGGTTAGCTCACATAGAAACTGTACCAGCTCCCAGACAGAGACCAACAGTCCTTTAGTCTCTGAGGGTTGCAGAGAAAAGGAATACAGAATGGAGATGGAAACTGGAGAGGAAGCATCCTTAAGGCCAGACAAACACTCAAGCATAAGCACATTACACAGAGTCAGAGTTTGCAGCCATGCAGGCGATGGTAACACAAATGAATGAAAACACATGCAAACACACAACTACATCCAGAAACACACACAAAGGCTGCACCACTCTTCCAGACCGAGATACTCACCGTCTCTACACACACAGTCACGGACAGATATGCATTCACACGACTACATGCACAACCACACACACAGAGGAGAGATTGATAGTAGTAAGATGAGCCAATAAAAAGGCTTTATGGGGCATACAATACTTATCACAGTGGGATGGTCAGCAATACACACACACAGAGGCATACACCAATGCTGTCACGCTAGAGGTCAGTTCCCTGTGTACTCGTCCTTGGAGGGCAGCATCCATGTCTCTCTTTCACACTATCTCTTTATCTCTGTCCTTACAGAGTCAGAGGTCGTACTTCTCTTCAGGAAGTAGCATATTATTGTGAGAGTGTCATACAGATAAGGTTATATGTCCCCTTACATGTAAGACATGGCTGGGGCCGCTCTCATGTCAGAGCTGAACGATCAGTGGTCCATAACATTAGCTCTGTGAGGGACAGCGGAGAGGACATTTATTCAATGTGTGTTTTCTCAATTAAAAAAAAACTTCTCAGCAGCACTTTCTGAGTTATGAGCAGTTTAGAGTCACCAGATAACCTAACCCTGCATGTCTTTGAACGGTGGAAGGAGGTAACAGTGCAAGCGGACTACTGCACCACTGGGCTGCCAAAAATAACGTCAAAATGTTATGACGGTTATGAACTATGTAACCACTTACTGATGGCTTTTGAGTGGGAATGTGATCACTTAAACACATAGTACACACATGCTGATGATTCAATCAAAACAATAACAAAATTTAAAAAATATAACAAAAGGCCAATACTTTGAAGATGTCATGAAGTATTGTGGGATCAGGGGGGTTATTATTTCCACTGGCCGCTGGCCCGGCCCCCCGTCTCCGGCCCCACCATGTCCTGCCCCCCTGGGCGTCCTCCACGGCCCTCCGGAGCCGGCCCCGGAGCGTCTCGACTTTCCGGCGCAGCCGGTCCCTCTCTGCCTCCTCACGACGGCTACTGAGGACCGGCCGACCCCAGTCACCCCTCCAGTCCGGCGGGCCCGGTGGCGTTGCCCATGGTGCCGCCTCCGGGTTCAGCGGGGTGCCCCAGGGTCGGCCAACCTGCCTCCCCTGGTCCTCCTTCCACCCCGGACAGGACCTCCGCAGGTGGCCCCGTCCCCCACAGGTCCAGCACCGCCGAGGGCACTGATGCTGCAGGTGTCCCCGGCGGCCGCACGTCCAGCATGGCCGCCTCGCCGTCCCTGGGGACACCCAGTGTTCTGGCCGGGCGAGGCCGCCGCCTCCAGGGCCCGGTGTCGGTTCCCCCGGGACCCCGTCGGCCTGCCCCCGCCTCCGCCGCTTGGGAGCCCGTCGCCTTCTCCGCCTGCCGGCTGCTGTCGGCTCCTGGCGGTCTCCCGGCAGCGGCTCCTCCCGACCCCCCTGGTCGGGCGGCGCTCCAGCCGACGCTCCCACCGTCGTCGGAGCGCCCCCCGCCGCTGGAGCGGCCGCGCCCACTGCCGTCCGCGTCGGCGGTGCTGCCGCCGCTGGAGCTGGAGCGGCTCTCCTCGCTTCCGCCGTCATTGCTGCCGCGGCCGGCGGCGCCTGCGCCGACGCCTCCGCCATCATCGGAGCTGCCGACGCGTCCGCTGTCGTCGGCGCCGACGTCTGCGGCGCCATCTCCGTCGTCGCTGCCGCGCCCGCCGCCGTCTGCGCCGCCATCTCCGTCGTCGCTGCCGCGCCCGCCGCCGCGCCCGCCGCCGTCTGCGCCGCAGCCGCGCCCGCCGCCGTCTGCGCCGCCATCTCCGTCGTCGCTGACGCGCCCGCCGCCGTCTGCGCCGCCGCCTCCGCCGTCGTCGCTGACGCGCCCCCGCCGTCTGCGCCGCCGCCGTTGTCGCTGCCGCGCCCCCGATCTGGCTGATTAAATCGTGTGCAATTTAAAGACAAAAGCATGTATTTCAGTGATGGTTAATACATATCCAACCCTTATTAAACAGCCTGGGAAGCAAAGGGTTAGTGTGGCCCAATTGACACAGAAAGGATTCATAAAGGCAAAAAAGGATTACAGAGAAATTCTTCACATCTTCAACATCAGATGGCAATATGCAGCAGGTAGATCAGGGAGACCCTTAGAAGAGATGGGTGCGGGCTGCACACAGAAAATACTAGTGCAAATACAGCTAAGAAATTAAATTGTTCCACTTCGTAGGATCGCACCAACTCTCTTCACAGGAGTACTTTACACTGCTCCAGTCACCTTTCACCTTCTGCTCTATTTTCTCGAAGTCGACATCATAACCCTGCAGCTATTTGGGCCCAGCTCTGCACCGTCCTTGTGATTATAAGGCAAATGTAGCGTGAAGGCCCATCGCCTCTTCAGTGATGGGCCAGCCTCCCGGTATTGTCAGAAAGGGAACTTCTACCTACTGTTCACAGAGTTATATAAACCTGGATCGGAAGATGTCAACTGGAATTACTTTGCGGCAAAGTGGCCCCAGATTGTGTTGGTGGAGCGTTGAAGAGAGAAGCAGACAGAGCCATCAAACATGCAGAGGACATCCCTAATGCACAGATCCTTTATTAATTACTGAAATGTACCAACTCTTCAGTGGAGTATTTCTACCCAAATGATGATGAAAAAAGTGAACTACCTACTTATATACAGCAGAATATAATATAAATAACTAACATACTTACCTTGTTCTGTCTGCTGGAATAGAAATAAAGCAAATATCTATATAGCTATATACATTATTATACTTTTTTTTAGGTAAGTGATTGCACAAAATAAATTCATCGAAATCCAGGTATATATTTATATTTTAAGTTAATTGTACTAATTATTTTCAACTAATTTCTGCCTAATTTCATTTATATTTTCTGCTCAACTATTTTGAGTTGAGTTAACTCAAATGTAACTAGACCCATGTTCAGTTTACTAACATGGATTAGGTAAATATAACACATTTTTTGTTTACATGTAAATCAATTTAATGATTACATTTTTACATACTAAAATTAAGTTTCATTAAATGAAATACGATTAGCTGTTATTAGTATATTCTTTTATTCAAATATAGCAAACAGAATATTTTAATACAACTCTTACTGAAACCAAATGTAATAGCACCATCCACTTAAACACAGTGTACCATAAAAACAACTTACCAGCGTTATGCATAACAACAAAAAAAACATACCAATGGAAGTATTCCTACATGAAGCATATAATTCACACATTAATTCAGCTTCTACTCCGCCTTCCTCCACTACAAATAGTGACAATGAAAACATAAAATCAGATCAATGGAGCAATGGGGAAACTGTAACATTCCACACATTGTTACATGAAACAAACATAGCAAAAATGTAATATTTCCATGAACTGGATGTAAACAAATATAAAAGAATATCACATGCTTAACTGAGGTAAAAAAGGTAGTGTATAAAACAAAAGACCAAGTGCATTGGGAACAGACTTGGCGAATAAAAAACATGAAACATGTCACTTGAACGTCCACAGACGCTTTTACTCTCAGACATGGGAACAAAAAATTTAAATAGCAGAGGCTGTGTAGAGCCAGAACGAGACTGTAACCTTCACATCAATAAATTAAACAAACATATTTTCATCAAATATGCCACAGCGTTTCCCCTGTTTAAGATTTGACTGGTGCTTTTTTAATTACATTGACTAATACTCTCTTCGTTTGCAATACTTTAATAGCGCCAGATCACAAGAGCGGCTGAAGATTTCCTACAGTCCAGCATATATCTAGTTCTTTAGTCCAAGGATTTTGGGGGACATTTTCCCCCATTCATTCGAAAGAGCACTTTCTGAATGAATTCATAGTAGTATCTTAGCTCTTTGGGGTAAGCCATGTTCAGAGTGAGATGATTCCCAACATCATTGCACAAGCTCGGGCCACAGATCCACAGTTGTTGAGAATGATTAGTCCTTCAAAGAAAATTCCAAAGTCATCATAATGTCCCATTTCTCCACCCTTCTTGTTGATGACATATATGCCCATGCTATGATTTTGCTGGTCTCTCAGGATGTCATCTCCTTGGATAACCTGTATGTTTAAAGAAAATAGGAGAAAGAAAACATATTCAAGAAATATATTTATAATAATAATAACACATTTTATTTATATAGCGCTTTTCATAATACTCAAAGACACTTTACACAACATTTTAAAATCATCCTATAAGCTAAACAATACAACAAATAAAATACATACATACAATAAGAACATAGAGCACACAATCACACATTAAAAGCAGTTCTGAAGAGATGGGTTTTGATTTGTGATTTGAATATGGAAAGGTCAGTGCAGTCTCTAATGAGTTTGGGGAGAGAGTTCCAGAGGGAGGGGGCAGCTATGTAGAACGCTCTGTCACCCCATGTCCGGTGCTTGGTCCTATGGGGGATGGATATGAGGTTGGCATTAGAGGAGTGGAGTTGACGGGATGGAGTGTGGTGGTGGAGCAGGTTGGTGAGGTAGGAGGGGCCTGATTATGGAGGCCTTTGTGAGTGAGGAGAAGGATTTTGTACTGGATACGTTGCAGGACGGGGAGCCAGTGGAGGTTCTGGAGAACAGGGGTGATGTGGTCACGGGAGCAGGAGTGGGTGAGCAGGCGAGCAGGAGAGTTCTGTATGCATTTGGAGCTGGACATTATCAGCGTAACAGTGGAAGAGGAGACCATGTTGCAGTATGACGTTGCCAAGAGGGAGCAGGTAGAGGATGAACAGGAGAGGACCAAGTACCTCTGTCTTGAGACAGAGGAGCGGTGGAGGAGGTGCAGTTGCTGATGCTGATGAATTGTTGTCTGTTTGTTAGATATGAATTGAGCCAGGAGAGAGCAGTTCCAGTGATGTTGAGGGACGATTCGAGGAGGGAGAGAAGGATCTTGTGGTTGATGGTTTTGAAGGCTGCAGTGAGATCAAGGAGAATAAGAATGTTGAGGTGGCCAGAGTCTGAGGAGAGGAGGAGGTCATTGGTGACTTTTAGAAGGGCTGTTTCAGTGCTGTGAGCGGAAACAGGATTGAAATGGCTCAAACAGATCGTTTGAAATGAGGTGGGTTTTGAGTTGTGCAACGACGACACGTTCCAGTGTTTTTGACAGAAAGGGTAGGTTTGAAATGGGCCGGAAATTGCTCTTGGAGTCCGGGTCAAGTCCAGGTTTCTTGAGGATGGGGGTGACAGTAGCCAGTTTGAGTGTGTCGGGGACTGAGCCGGAGTTTAGGGAGGAGTTAATTATCGCTATGATGAGTGGTGCGATGGCTGGGAGCCAGTCCTTTACGAGAGTAGATGGGATGGGATTTAATTTCAATGACGTCTACTTTACTGTATGAACATTGCTACCACACATATTAATCCCTAAAGATAAATCTGATCATATTTTATATTTTTTTGAATAAAACTACATATCTGGGCATTGCACTTGGGCATTGCACCTGGGCATTGCACTTGCCATTTTCACACAACACTTACACTCATGCACATTCCATGCACTTTATCTTACTTTGGTATTTTGTTATGCTGCTGTCTCAATGTAGATATTCATTCATCCATTCATCCTCATTTATTGCACTGCGTTAACTGTTAAATGTGTATTGTTAAATGTTAAATGTATGCACCTTCCCGCCAGGACAAATTCCTTGTATGTGTAAGCATACATGGCAATAAATGGTTCTGATTCTGATTCTGATTCTGATTCTGATATCTGTGAGGTGTTATTCAAGATTTACATAGGAACGACTGAGCTTCGTTCTGAGTGCCATAGGTCAGATAAGATTGAGAGATGGACTTACACATTGGTTAGTTACGTTCTTTTTTGCTTTTGAACAGTTTGGTTCATTTGAGTCGAACAGATCTTTTTAAATGATTTAGCCTGTTAATGGATCATCATCATTCTATAACAACAACCATGTTGTTTTACGTTTCTGGATTTCTTTTCCAGACTGCAAAGCTAAGTATTTAGAAAAGGGTACCTGTTCACAATACTGTGCAGCCAGTTTTTCATTTTAATATGAATATTCTCAACCTACAGTCAATGATAACATGAACTTCTGAAAATTGATGTGGGTGACATTAGGATCTTAAAACATAACATGTGACTGGCAAATCAATTCAAATGACTTACCATATACTCCCGAACGAGCTGTCCATCATCCTCACCCAGGTGGATGCAAAGACCCTTCAGGATTGCTGCCCTTTTAACATTGACATATCTTGTCCCCTGCGTAAAATAATTACAATTATTAAATAATTAGAAATACATAAATAATAAATACAACAATTTCAATAAATTGAAAAAATATTTCTAAGCTGTAATAACCTAAATGTACAATATAACTTTTTTTTTACATTATAATTACATTATTACAGCTGCAAGCAGCTGTGAGCGGGTCCTTGCTCCGCATGTCGGGGGTGCCGGCGGGTCGCCTGCACGTGCATCACGTCACTCTGCGTGAAGCAGCGAATTGCATGTCAATCCGATATTGTTTGGCTGATTTCCGTTCGCCAATAGGTGGCACTATGACTAGGTGAACATAAACATGCATCAAATCTCTCTGCTTAAAGCGTAGACCATGTCATGTAAATTGCATGTCAATCCAATGCTGTATCACAAACCAAGCATTTCTTCATGTAATGTGCTCAGACCTTGTCTGGCATAATGCACTAGAAGTTTTGGTCTGATAGCATGAAGTACCTTGGACAGCCTAGAGACACACAGAGACATACACACAGAGAAACAGCATACACATACATCATGTTTCTCTACGTGAAACATGATGTATGTGTACATCATATTGTCAATTGCATGTCAATCTGATGCTGTTTGGCAGATTTCCTTTTTTGCCAGTAGGTGGCGTTATCACAAACCAAACATATCTTCATGTAATGTGCTCAGACCTTGTTATGCATGAGAAGTTGTGTGCTGTTAGCATGAAGTACCTTGGAGTTACCACAGCTTTGTATAACACAGAGAACAGCAGAAAATGGGTGTGTCTTTGGGTCCACGTCACGTCACGCAGAGAGACGTGATGCATGTGTATGTTCACCTAGTCATAGCGCTACCTAGTGGTGAACGGAAATTGACTACCAAGATCCGAGTGTCGGCTGAGTTGACCGCAGTTCTGTACTCTACAGAGCAGCTGCAGCTTACATTTTTCAGCATTGAATACTATTTCCTCCGTGCTTTCAGAACTACCTTTTCATGTTCAAACTAACGCTAGCTCATTAGTGTATAACTGAGAAAACGTTGACACAAAGTGAAGAGATACTCCCATAGAAAAGAGTTGAGCAGAGCCGCACGGAACTCCGTCTCCATCTTGAAAAGAACGCCAACTCAGGCAACAACTTTACCTTAACGTAATGACATCATGGCTGCTGTTGAGTTAGCTAACGTTTGCCCCTAGGGAGGTAACGTAACGGCTGCGGTAACATTAACCCATTCGGTGCCAGAGAGCAGCAAACACACATTTATCAACGATATTTCACTTTAGCTTGTGTTCCCCCTAATATTACCGCACTGATAAGTTTAAGTTAGAAAATATACTTAAAGTCGGTCCGTAACGTTAAGCCTTTCTACAAGCCGAGGAACCAGGGAAGTTCAAGCTACAAGCTATTAACGTTAGCTAAATTACCATTAGTTATAGCCAACAGTTATCTTGTCAATTTACATTGGTTAGGTTCGACGTTTAGTGGCCACAAACTCTTGATGAAAAACATTTGATGCATCACTACTAGTTACTAGTCTTGCCACCACTGAAAGCGCCCGTTCATACATACCCATTGTTTGAGTCCATCAAGACTAACTAACATCTCTCTCTCTCTCTCACTGCAGGCCGCAAACGCAAACACAAACACACACACACACACACTCAGAAACATCAAACAAACATGACCAAATATCATCAGCCAAATCTATTTTTGCAGCTCCCTGCTGCTTAGCCAGGGTAAAGAGCAGAATACATTTACACTAGGGGGAAAGAGGGAGGGGGAGAGAGGTAATCTTTAAGACTCCAGATACTGCAGGCTGTGGGTCCAAAACCTATGGATCGGCATAAAAACAAAAACAAATAAAGTAAGGAAATTCAAAACACACATCGAAGCTTCTCCATCAATTCTTCCAAAGTAAAGTATAGAAATATGTTAAAACATAGTAGAGTAGTTAAAGGTGCTCCTACAATATATATAGAAATGCATTAATTGATAAATTGTGGGAATATATATATTGTAGTATGAAATTGGAAAACATAAATTACATTTTCAACATCCCCCACCGTTTTACAAGTGGTATTATTGTTGGAGCTGCTGTCGGAAACACAACCAGATTGGATGACGAAGCTCATTTTAGAAAAGCCACCCTAGAGAACATTTCTTTGTTGGCTGCTAGTGTTAGCATTAGCTTGTGTTAGCAACATGGCTACCACTAGCAACAGTCTAAAACAAGAAGCAATCATAAGAATTCCAATTACCAGAAACGCCAATCTCAGTGTAGAATCGCCTCTATAGCTGTACATTGTGTGATCAACATTTACTTCACCATGAGAAGTTTAAGGACTTGAAATTTTCACAATATCAAAGTCCATCTTTGGTAGCATTTATGTTTGACATTGTTTCTGCTTTGTATTCTGCAATAGCATTCAATGTTTTTGCATTCTGTAATTACCTCCTCGGCATCAGCTCTACCAATATCCACCGCCTCCAACTGGTCCAGAACGCAGCTGCCCGACTCATCACCCGCTCCAAATCTTGGCACCACATCACTCCAGTCCTAAAACAACTTCACTGGCTTCCTATCCCCCACCGGATCACCTACAAAATCCTGGTCCTCACCTACAAAGCCCTCCACCATCTGGCCCCCTCATACCTCACTGACCTCCTGTCCCCCTACCAACCCTCACGGTCCCTCAGATCCACCTCAGCCGGTCTCCTCTGCATCCACAAATCCAAACTCCGCAGTTTTGGGGACAGAGCCTTCTCCAGGGCAGCTCCCAGGCTCTGGAACTCCCTCCCCCAAGAGATCCGCACCTCTGAGTCCCTCACCGTCTTCCAGTCCCGCCTCAAGACCCATCTCTTCACCTCTGCCTATCAGTAGCCCCCTATTGACTGTATCATGTTCTGCTTTGTCCTGTTTTCTTTTGCTTTGTTTTGTTTTGTCTTGTATCGTCCAGTTTTGCCTTCTAATCTTGCTCCCTGTAAAGCGACTTTGAGTCCATGAAAAGCGCTATATAAATTAAATTTATTATTATTATTATTATTATTACCTCTTTACTGTATCATTTTCAGCTGAGTCCGCATTACCCAGAAAGGATTTAATTATCTACAAACACGAATCACAGAAAACGTTTGTGACACTTTCTAATACCTAGAAGCTATTTAGCTTTAGTAAAGCATGACTTAACACTTAATTCATCATCTATGAAACATTGTTCCAGCATTAACACTCATTAGTAACTCATTAGTATGCAATTCAAGATTGCTGTTGTGTGTCTGCTTGACATACATTGAATCTGAATCAGAAATGGTAAGTATTTTAAACAAACAAGGAATTTGGCTAAATACACATTTACAATAAAATATGATATGTACACTACAATCTTAATTGTCCACTTGTCAAGTCATGGAGGAAGGGCAGGTTGCAGCCAATCACCCTCTCTGCAGAGTGAATGATGCGCTGCAGCCTGCCCTTGTCCTTGGCATACCAGACGCTGATGGAGGAGCAGAGGATGAACTCAATGATGGAGGAGCAGAGGATGAACTCAATGATGGAGGAGCAGAGGATGGACTCAATGATGAGAGTGAAGTGCACCATCATGGTCTTTGGCAGGTTGAACTTCTTCAGCTGCCTCAGGAAGAACATCCTCTGCTGAGCCTTCTTGGTGATGGAGCTGATGTCCTGGGTTATGGTGGAGCCCAGGAAGTAGAAGGACTCCACAGCGTGACGGGGAGTCACAGAGGGTGATATGGGCAGGTGGGGCTGTGTACTTGAGGGCGACTGTGGCTCAGTGGTAGAGCAGGTCGTCCATCAATCAGAGGATCGGCAGCTCGACCCCTGGCTCGGCTAGTCCTTGGGCAAGACATTTAAGATAGATAGAAAGACTGTGGCTCAGTGGTAAGCAGGTCCGACTTTGTGAGTGGGGTGACTGTGGCTGGATGGGGTGAATGTGGATCAGTGGTTAGTAGGTCTGTCTTTCAATCAGATGATCAGTGGTTCGATTCCCGGCTCCGCTAGTCCGTGTCGATGTGTCCTTGAGCAAGACACTTAACCCTAATTGCTCACCATTGCTGTGTCTACTGTATAGCATGTAAGTCGCTTTGGATAAAAGCGTCTGCTAAATATAATGTAAAGATTACTTTATTAGTGTGGCGCTGCAGCAAGGGCTCATAGAGCCCTGCTGCAAGCACACTGCATGTTCTCCTGCGGGCTTATTATTAGTTGGAGTGCTTCAGCATGAAGAACTATTGTTCTTAGAATCTTTATTCAGCTTATTAGTTGTAGTGCTTCAGCATGAAGCACCCAACTATTGTGCTTCAAATCTTTATTAAACTTATTAGTTGGAGTGCTTCAGCATGAAGCATCCAACTATTGTGTCGTAGAATCCAACAAACTTATACTTTTTTGTCAAAAAGCAAGAAAGCGACATGAAGTCAGCCAACTGCTCCATTAAGCCCCATGTTAAATCTGCTCACAAATTTCTTCTGTAAAGCAAATGGGGTCACTTTCTGAACTGCGCTCTCATTTCTTAACTTCACAAACATTTAAGTACACAGAAACATTCACAAAAGTCTTGATGCGGTTATTATCGCAAACAGAGTTACGGTTTTCTCTCAAATACATTAGTTTGAATGGTTGTTTTCGTTAAATCTACAGTCCAGTCTCCCTCTGTCACTCACTGACACAGGTGTTTCTAATTAGCTCATCAGGGCAGTTTCACACAGGCGCAGTGTTTTGAGATAGGTGTTTCTCAGCTTAACTCAATGTTAAACTCCCTTTGAAGGCTTCACTATGGAAACCTTTGATGTTACTGTGATGGAAGATTTTCTTCGTACTTCGGGAAAGGAGAAATAAAGTCTCAAAATCAAAGTTGTCTTTGTCCATTTATTTCTTGCAAGAAGGAAGAAAACCCGCAACAGCTACACACAGCAGTATGCAGCAGGAGTTCTTCGAAGAGATAGAAAATCACAAGCATATTTATATACACCAAAAGTAACACCCCTTTACAGAGGAACACTAGGGTCATTGGGTTCGACTAGACTAGTTTAAACCAGATCCTCTGTTTCTAACACTGGGCATTCTTCTCACATAAAACTATCAAATCGTATCAGTGTTAGGGAATGTTAGGGAGGAAGAATGGAGGAAGGAGTTTCCCTCACACCCCGGACAAACTGTTTCCCATCTAGCTAGGTTCACAGGCTTGTACTGAGGCCCTTTGTCCACTGTGACCTTGTACATTATGTCTGCTCACATTGAATACTTTTCATTAGAGACAAACAATTTCTCTAGCTTATGATCTACCAGTATAACATACATAAGCAATGCTATATTTTACCATTACATTCCACTCTTTTGATTACATAATAATCACAATACTAGTAAAAAAGATATAGGTTATACATTGTATTATAGAATATATGTAGGAAAAGTAAAGAAAACACTGTTTTTGGGAGGAATAGTCCCTCGGTGTGTAGCAAGCATACATAAGCTATGATGGTGGTGTATATCAAACCAGGTGATAGGCAAAACAATGGCACATGCTACAGTGAATATTATACAGATCGTCAACCGTGTGCCACAAATTCGACGGAAAGGATTCCATGGTTGATTTATTTCAGGCATGATGATTTTTGAGATGGTGTTTACAGCCAACCAGTTTGTATGGAATTCACCCGAGCAACTGGTTCATGTGAACAGTTCTGTTTGTGTTGACACCGTGAGGTTTCCACAGAAACTGTCAGAGACACTGTATTCACCACTTTTTACGTGTGTGCGACTAGATGTGTATTTTTGGGTGTGGTGCGGAATGGGTAGCTCCCTCGTTGGTGGCGGCTAGCCACTTGTTGCACCCTCGTTGTCAACTGACAGCCGTCAGCTGCTTTTAGCAGTTGGTGACACAGAACTGTACAAGTCTGTCTGTCACAGAGTCTTTTGTGCTTCTCTATGGATGAGCAGTGTTGGTGACCCCGGCCTGTAAGAGGGAGTTGAACACTGGTGTAATACCGTCAATGGCCTCTTGGCGCAGTGGGTATTGATGTTTATGTGGACGGAAGTCTGAGCGAGGTGTGATGACCACAGGTTGGCAGTTTTTGATGAGTCCCACATCATATTTATGCGATGCCCACAATGTTGCTGGAACAGAGCTGAGGGCAGGAGAAATAGAGGAGACATCAGTCACAAACGCATCAGTGTGTGTGTCAGGTAATGTGTTATTGTCATCCATGACATAAACAGATCTGAGAGCAGGTGTGTGAAATTCAAACGGTTGTTTAAAGAAGCCAGTCGATTGAGAGCGCATGATGGTTGGATCAGCAGTAGGCTGCCAATCAGTCAGCGTCTCACACGTGGCAAGGAAGGGTCCCAAATCTCTCCATTGGTCCGTAGGTGCTTTAGACAAGGAGATGTGTGGGAAGGAGGACGTCACCTGAAAGAGGTGCTGCTAAGATGGGGTGAGAGAAACAGAAACAGCTGATTTAAATGTGGACCAGAACAACGTTGTATATTTAATTTGATCATTCAGATCCTCTAAAAACAATTGTTCATATTGTTTGTCTGGTCCAGTCGACACATGCGCAGTACAGTGGAGGTGTGAAGAGGCCAAGCACTGTGCTCCAGGCTGGACGCGTAATGCTGCCAGGTGGGACAGTTGCGATGGTTGGTCAACAAGAAGCCACCACTGGTACACGAACAGAGAATCGATTACAGCTGTTTTTACCATCTGTTTGATGGTTCTGCATCTCACCACTTGCAAACCTGTAGGAGTGGAGATAAGGCTAATGCCAAAAGAACACATGAGATCCCTGCCCATTAGATTAATGGGACAGGAGGCGGACAGCAAAAATGAATGTTTTGTCGTTATGTCAGATTCAGGGTCAGAGGAGTCCGTGTGTGTGCTTGACATAGGTGCTGTAAAATGCTCAACAACTGTTACACCTGAAGCCCCTTGAGAATATACATGTCTGCCACTCATTTTCTGTTTTGGAAAATGTTTCTGCTGGATTACAGAATGTGTAGCCCCAGAGTCAACCAAAAACGACAATTGTTTTCCTTGAACTTCAACCATTGTGGTGGGCATATCTTTAAATTAAATGAACCTTCTAAGAATTTTGCATAAGTGTGTGTAAGCAAAGGCTTTTGTTGTTTCTCCAAATGTTCTATGATGTCAATGAGAGCTTGTTGTTGCTCTGGTGTGTGTGTGTGTGCTTGCATGCTGTTAGTGCAGAAAGCTTTTCTTCATTGCAGGCAGCTGTGTGTGTGTGTGAGTGCATTTGACTTCCCTTATCATGACGAGGCCTTGGCGTATTAGTTGTCGTCTCCTCCCCACATGCAGCCTCCGCCCCCCCTGCATCACGTCAATCTGAGTGTGCGTTGTCGTCTCTGGTCCGTCTGTTTCGTCCACGCCTCCAGCCTCCATGCTGAGGGGATTTCTGTGGACATTCTCTGGACCAATGTCCTTGTTCGCCACAGTTGAAACATGTGTCATTGTTAGTGGGTGGATCTCGCTGAGCTCCTCCCTGATTCCAGGAGGAGCGTTTTCTTGCCTTGCCCCTTCCACGCCCTCCAGATCGACCTCGTTGGTTGGAGTCGTGTGGGCGGTCCCTCATGGTGAGTTGAGTGACAGCTTGGAGCATCGTCAGCTGAGCCTCGTCCTGTTGGCGTGTGCGCTTCTTTTCTGCAGCACAGGTTTTGTCCTGCGCGTTGATTTGAGCATGCGCAGCATGTTTCTTTGTTGTAGACGGATGTTGTAGTGATGTTGGTCTGGCGGTGGGGCAGGGTACGGCGGTGGCGGACATGTGTTGAGGAGAGGACCCCCGACGCCTGTTAGGCTCGGATACAGAAGAGAAGGAGCAAATGGGTTATTTGGTCCAAAAGCATTTGGCTCTTTTTCCTCAGACACCATAGTTTTTGTACATGTCAATTCTTTAGCCTTTTGCCTTCTATTTTGACAGTCACATTCTGTCTCCTACAACAATAGACATTCCTTATGTTTCTCTATGTCCTCTAAGTCTTTGATTTTTATAATTTTTATAGGTTTTTTTTTTTTTTTTTTTACATCTTAATTCTTTTTCCCTTTTCTTCTAAGCTTTTTCGTTTCGTAACACTCCCAATTTTGTTTTACTAAAAGAAGCCCCTTTTGGAAATCCGAAAACTTCTGACCAAACAGGCAAACAGTCTACAGATTTTTCCCATATTTCTGTTTCATCACATCCACCATGGGTCCCTCAGGAGGACTCATTTCCTTTTTACTTTTTCCCTGTTTACCACCCATCTTTCAGGCGTGGTAGGAGTATACTCTTTATTAAAAATATAGTCGTCACTATAAGTCCCGATTTTTCTAGGAATCAAGTAAAACCTAATCGATTTCCTATCGATTATTCAGGTCAAGGGCACAATTGTACGACTTCAGAGCTTGTCTGAATGCAATCGCAAGTTCGTAAATTGCTCCTGTCTTCCCTACTGAGGTCAAGGGCGTGTTTAATGCAGCCTGCAGACAAACGTTACTTTATCCAGGTACACAATGCATTTAAACATTCCTGTCTTCCGTACTGGTCAAGGGCGTGTTCAATGCTTTATAAGGCACTAAACATTCCTGTCTTCCGTGTAGGTCAAGGGCGTGACTAATACGATCTTTAAACAAATGCTGAACATTCGTTAAAGTGCAATCGTTATATCGTATTATTCATTCCTGTCTTCCTCAAGTAAAAAGAAAATTGGATGATAATGAATCAGGAACATTTCACAATATTGTATGAACCCGTGCACGTTTAAAGTAACCCCAGACAAAAACAAGTTATCATCAATAGAGACTGTATCATTAAACATTTGATTCAATCAACTGTATTACGAAGTTCTAATTTTATGACTTCGCAATCTGTTGTTAATTAATTGAATTTAGAATTTGGAATATCAACTTCTTACCCGGTTGGAAGAAAATTGCTTCTTTATTAGGATCAATCAGGCTCTTTGGGCGCAGGTCCTCTCTCTCTTGTCTAAGGAGGTATGAGGCAGAATCTTTTTTAATTCTGAAGTGGCCTCTTCCCGGACGACCTCAGAGTCCCGACGGAGCTTCAAACGATCCCACTTCTGACACCAAGTTGTGATGGAAGATTTTCTTCGTACTTCGGGAAAGGAGAAATAAAGTCTCAAAATCAAAGTTGTCTTTGTCCATTTATTTCTTGCAAGAAGGAAGAAAACCCGCAACAGCTACACACAGCAGTATGCAGCAGGAGTTCTTCGAAGAGATAGAAAATCACAAGCATATTTATATAGACCAAAAGTAACACCCCTTTACAGAGGAACACTAGGGTCATTGGTTCGACTAGACTAGTTTAAACCAGATCCTCTGTTTCTAACACTAGGCATTCTTCTCACATAAAACTATCAAATCGTATCAGTGTTAGGGAATGTTAGGGAGGAAGAATGGAGGAAGGAGTTTCCCTCACACCCCGGACAAACTGTTTCCCATCTAGCTAGGTTCACAGGCTTGTACTGAGGCCCTTTGTCCACTGTGACCTTGTACATTATGTCTGCTCACATTGAATACTTTTCATTAGAGACAAACAATTTCTCTAGCTTATGATCTACCAGTATAACATACATAAGCAATGCTATATTTTACCATTACATTACCAGCACACAGATGTTCTGCTTAGTGCATATGAAGGCAAATCACTGTCATAAAGAGAGAGCGCAAATGAGCTCCGCGCGCGCGCACAAATCAATCATACACGCGTGTAATTTACTTTGACGAGCACTTTTACGTCACTCCGCGAGCAAACCGCGAGCAAAAGTTCCTCTCTCGCGAGCAAAAGTTCCTCTCTCGCGAGCAAAAGTTCCTCTCTCGCGAGTAAAATTCGCTCTCTCGCGAGTAAAAGTCCCTCTCGCGCATTTCTAACCTGCTCGCTCGCGAAGCTTCAATTTGCGCTCGTGTCTCTGTAACCTGCTCGCTCTCGAGTAGATTTTCTTTTTGACAGTAAGTGGGCGGAGCCAGTCACCATCGTATCTCTACATCTAATTGGTTACAATCCTTGTCTTTGGATTGGTTGGATATCACATCCAGGAAGAGACAGATGAACCCAGTCTTATACACAGAGGATACATATATAACGCGCCGTGTAATGAGTGGGCCAGTCTGACAGTACCTCCCGGGCCACTTTTTCCCCCAGTCCGCCCCTGATCCACTGTCTATATGTATCCACTGTAGCGGTTGTGTACTCCCTCTCTCTTGCGTTGTGTTATTAATTCAGTCACACTTGATCAGGCAGAAAGCTCCAGTATACTTGTGGCACGGAGATAACGTACTGGCAACGTAACAGACACACACATTAGCTTCCTCATAGCCCACCTCGTGGTAACACGCCCTGGAACACGGAGATAACGTGCTGTACACTGGGTCTACAGACACTCACATGTCTGTAGACCCACATAACAGAGGGTCAGTCTCTACTGGGTGCTGTAGACTGGGTTCATCTGTCTCTTCCTGGATGTGATATCCAGCCAATCCAAAGACTAGGATTGTAACCAATTAGATGTAGAGATACGATGGTGACTGGCTCCGCCCACTTACTGTCAAAAAGAAAATCTACTCGAGAGCGAGCAGGTTACAGAGACACGAGCGCAAATTGAAGCTTCGCGAGCGAGCAGGTTAGAAATGCGCGAGAGGGACGTTTACTCGCGAGAGAGCGAATTTTACTCGCGAGAGGAACTTTTGCTCGCGAGAGAGGAACTTTTGCTCGCGGTTTGCTCGCGGAGTGACGTAAAAGTGCTCGTCAAAGTAAATTACACGCGTGTATGATTGATTTGTGCGCGCGCGCGGAGCTCATTTGCGCTCTCTCTTTATGACAGTGATTTGCCTTCATAAGTGCAGTTTGACAGACACAGATACACGCACACACATACACAATTGACTTCTGTCTGTCTCTCCCCTCGGTTTCTCTCTCTCCCCTGTCTCTCTCTCCTGCTCTCTCTCTCTCCACCTCTCTGTAAAGCCTCCAGTCTGTCTACCTGTCTGTCTTCCCTTTCAAAATAAAAGCCCCATGAATTAGCTGCATCTTAACATAAATCTCAAATGAGGATTTTTGTATTAAATACTTAATGCTCGTACTAATACTTTGACTACTGCTGCTAATATTTCAACTATTACCACTACTGCTACTATTATTACTACTACTACTTCTATAACTATTACTACTTACTACTACAGCTAATACTTCGAATACTACTCATACTATTAGTTCAACTATTACTTTTACTCATACTACTGTTATTACAACTACTCTCCATCTTTATCTGTCTCTATCTGTCACCCTTTTGGGCTTCAACGTCTTACGGCAGTAGTCGCCACACATAAAACTTTCTAGTTAATCCCCAAGTTGCTCCCATAGCTGTGCCTACGGTGTATGAATGTTGTATGAGATTTGTCGAGATGGATAATAATAACATATCTGGTAAGGTAGGACTGAAAAAGGAAAAGTGTTGTTAACAAAATGTACTCAGATTGTAGAAGGTACCACTGAGATGTTGACAGGTTACTTCCTCTTTTTAGTTTAGTAAAATAGTTTTATTAGCAAATGTTAGGGCGAATAGTATGGGTTCTTCATATTTTAGAAAAGGCTCAACTGAGGAGCGATCTTCTTTATTACAGTTTTTTCAGATGTGAATATTGTAAGAAGGTACCCATTTTATCTGTTTTAGTGTTTTGTAAGGAAAGACTGAGCTGTGTTCATGATGTGTTCCAGATGTGTAATGCCTGCTCTTTTACGTGAATTAAATGCTGCAGGTTTATATTGATCTGAGAGTTCCGGTTGTGCCTGCTTGGGGTACACATATACATCAGGTGAAATAAGTATTGAACACATCACCATTTTTCTCAGTAAATATATTTCTAAAGGTTAAGTAAGGCTATTGACATGACATTTTCACCAGATGTTTTTAGTAATATATACATACATACCAAAAAATAAATTCAGGAAAGTTGGAAACATGGAATGACACAGGGAACAAGTATTGGACACGCTAACTGAAATGTATTGACTACTTTGTACAAAAGCCTTTGTTGGTTCAAGACGCCTCCTGTATGAGAAACTAGTCTCATGCATTGCTCAGGTGTGATTCTGGCTCATTCTTCTACAGAAACAGTCTTCACATCTTGAAGCTTCAGTGGGAACTCTGACCTTTAGTTCTTTCCATAGATGTTCCCTTAGAACACCAATGCTGTCTCCGTGCTATGATGCTTTCTAAATCCGGACTGAAAGTCCTCAAATAAACTATTGCTATGTAAAAAGTCACACAACTGATTTGCAACTTTCTTTCTCAAGGATCTTAGAGAGGAAGGGAAGGTTAGAGATTGGTCTGTAGTTAGCCAACACCTCTGGATTAAGAGTTGGCTTATTAAGAAGAGGTTTAATTACAGCCACTTTGAAAGACTGTAGCACATAACCAGTTAGTAAAGAACCATTGATAGAGGTGCCAATCAAAGGCAAAACCTCCTTGAGCAGCCTCGTTGGAATGGGGTCCAGGAGACAGGTAGAAGATTTAGAAGCAGAAACCTTTGAGGACAATTGGTCAAAGCTTATGGGAAAAAAGCCATCCAAACATACATCAGGGCCCACAGACGCCTCCAAGGCCACTCCACTTGAGGATAAACAGTCAGTAGTTGAGGGCAGGAGATCCCCAATCCTGCCTCTAATAGCCAGAATCTTATCATTGAAGAAGTTCATGAAGTCATTACTACTAAGGAAGGAATACACAGCTCCACTGACCTGTGACTCTCCGTCAGCCTGGCCACAGTGCTGAAGAGAAACCTGGGGTTGTTCTTGTTTTTCTCTATTACTGATGAGTAGTAGGGTCCTCTGGCATTACGGAGGGCCTTCTTGAATGATCTCAGACTGTCCCGCCAGACTAACCAGGATTTCTTTAGATTGCTGGAACGCCATATACCTTCATGCTTCCGTGATGCTTGCTTCAGTATGCAGGTCTGAGGGTTATACCATGGAGCAAGCCTCCTTTGTTTGATGATCCTCTTCTTTAGAGGGGCTATCGAGTCCAGTGTCATTTTCAGTGAGCCAGTAGCACCATCAACGATATGATCAATCTGGGACGGACTGAAGTTTGCACAGGAGTCCTCTGTTATATTGAGGCATGGTAATGAATCAAATACAGAAGAAATCGCTTCCTTAAATCCAACAACAGCAATGTCAGTTGTACATCTGGTGTAGAAACATTTGCCCAATAGCACACAGCAAAACAAACTCAAAAGTTATAAGGCAATGGTCTGATAAAACAGGGTTCTGCGGAAAAACCACTCAATGCTCCCCATCAACGGCATATGTAAGAACAAGGTCGAGGAACTGGTTAAAGCAGTGAGTTGGTTCATGTACTCTCTGACAGAAGCCAATCGAATCTAACAATGAGATAAATACAACACTAAGGCCATAATTGCCGAAATCCACATGAATATTAAAATCACCTACAATAATAACCTTATCAGTCTTAAGGGCCAAACTTGACAAAAACTCAGAAGATTCAGAAAAAAACTCTGGATAAGAACCAGGTGCCCGGTACACTACAGCAAACAGAGTCGGCAGTACAGTTTTACAGCTTGGGTGTGAAAGACTCAAAACAAGGCTTTCAAACGAGCCACAATTCACTCCAGGTTTAGGATCTATTAACATGCCTGAGTCAAAGATGGCAGCTACTCTACCTCCTCGGCCAGTGCCTCGAGGAATGTGAGCATTAATATGACTTGGAGGAGTTGATTCATTCAGGCTGACATATTCCTCATGTCTCAGCCAGGTTTCAGTAAGACAAAATAAATCAATGTGACTGTCTGATATCAATTAATTTACTAATACAGCTTTCGAAGACAGAGATCTAATATTTAGTCCACATTTAATCATCCTACCATGTTGCACTGTGGCAATGGTGGTGTTAACCTTTATGAGGTTATTTTCTATAACTCTTCTTTTAGTTACTTTTACATTAATTAATCTATGTGTCCGTGGGACAGACACAGTCTCTATAGAGTTTAAGGTGGGCAACTGCCCTAAAGTAAATGCAGAGAAGGGTGTAAGACTACAACTCTGCTTCCTTGTCTGAACTCTGGACTGTCATGGACGAAGTCGACCAATAAACTTGGTCATATTTGCAGAAAGGAGATCTGCTCCATCCAAAGTGGAATGAATGCCGTCTCTCCTGATCAGACCAGGGAATACATCTCATCAGTGACCGTATTTGGGAGAGGACCAGAGAAAACTACGGAGTCCGAGATTGTTTTGCTGTAAGCACACACGATTCCACATTGATTTTAGTGACCTCCGAGTGGCGAAGTCGGGAGTCATTACCACCGACGTGTATTACAATCTTACTGTGTTTACGTTTATTCTTAGCCAACAGTTTTACATAAGATTCAACGTCGCCCCGCTCTGGCCCCAGAAATACATTTGACTGAGGTCCCTGGCTTCGCTATCTTCACGCCTCTGACTATGGAGCTGCCGATAACCAAACAGCGAGAGTATCATGAACTGCTCATTCGTTCAATACTAATGGACAAAAACCCTTATTACAAAAGGCAAAACAAGGGACAGTTTAGCCGACAAAGTTATCACAAGAAACTGGACAACATCATATATTATGAAACTATTAGATATAACAATAGAGGAAAATGTATATCTGGGGACAATTCCTAACGAGGAGATAGGGATACCACAGATCATTTAAAACAGTTTGTGTTCAACAATGGAACAGTAGTAGGTAATTACAAACACCTTTGTGAAAAACACAGTCTTTGTAGATGCTGTATCTCTACAAACTTGCTGTGAGGATCGGCAAGGCACCACCGCCAGGGGGTGCCAAAGCAACCCTGGGTGCGGCCAGGGTGTGTGTGTGCAGGTAGAGGAGGGGCAGTGTGAGGAGAGCGCTCCGCAGCTGCAACTCATCCCGGCTCATCAGCGGCGGGTTAAAGCCAGCTTCCTCCCGGACTCCCGTTGTCGGGTGATTACGGAAAGTGCCCCTGTCCTGAGGGTTTCACGCCTGGAGCTACGCCACGAGCTACGCCACGAGCTACGCCTGGAGCTACGCCTGGAGCTACGCCTGGAGCTACGCCTGGAGCTACGCCACGCTACGCCACGAGCTACGCCTGGAGCTACGCTACGCCACGAGCTACGCCTGGAGCTACGCCTGGAGCTACGCCTGGAGCTACGCCTGGAGCTACGCTACGCCACGAGCTACGCCTGGAGCTACGCTACGCCACCAGCTACGTCACGAGTCAGCACGGAGCACCGCCAGGACGAGTGGCTGAGTATCGCCGGAGGGCCTGCGCGTTTGTGTTCTTACCTGAAGAGACAGTGGAGATATGTATTGTGGAGTTTTGCCTGAAGGCCTGAGTATTTGAGTTTGTGTTGCTTAAGAGACAATAAATACACCTTTTTGTTATACTTTGCCGTGTTCCGAGGGTTTTGCTATTGGGTCCAGAACCACACCCTGACAGAATCACCCGACCATATACAAGGACCCAGCAAACCACGTTTTTTTTGTTTCTCTTTTGTTTTGTGTGTCCCCTGGGCTTATGTGGAACTCCAGTCCGGAGGGGCGGTTCTTGGCGGAACACTTTCCCCGGCTGGCGTTTGGTGGGCCCCGGGACTACGTGCGGGATCCCGGATACAAGGATCCCAATGTGGATGAGCAGCCCACCCGGTTCTACCTTCGTGATGGCTTTGGGTACGTCGACTACGTGCGGGATCCCAGATACAAGGATCCCAATGTGGAGGAGGATCCCGAACCGGATCCCTGGGCAGGTGCCCGGCTGGCGTTTGGTGGGCCCCGGTGCCTCCAGCGGGCTAGGGGTTCTGACCCGGAGGCCAGAGCCTCGGCCCGTCGACGCCGGCGGAGGGGGCCCCCAGCGCAGGCTGCGGCTGTGGGGAAGCCGGTCACGCCCGCTCCCTGTATCCCGTTGACGCCTTCACCGACTCCTGCTCCTCGTGTCCTGTCGGCGCCACGGCCGGCTCCCGCTCCACGTGTCCTGTCGGCGCCACGGCCGACTCCTGCTCCACGTGTCCTGTCGGCTCCCCGGCCGACTCCTGCTCCACGTGTCCTGTCGGCGCCCCGGCCGACTCCTGCTCCACGTGTCTCGTCTCCCGCCACGGTGCTAGTCCCGGTCCCAGCTTCCCCAACAGTCCCATCGGCGGTCCGGCCGACACCTGTCTCGTCGGTGGTCCGGCCGATCCTAGTCCCAAGAGTTTCGTCGGCGGTCCGGCCGACACCTGTCTCGTCGGTGGCCCGGCCGATCCTAGTCCCAAGAGTTTCGTCGGCGGTCCGGCCGACACCTGTCTCGTCGGTGGTCCGGCCGACCCTTGTTCCCCGAACCCCATCGGCGGTCCGGCCGACACCTGTCTCGTCGGTGGCCCGGCCGATCCTAGTCCCAAGAGTCTCGTCGGCGGTCCGGCCGACACCTGTCTCGTCGGTGGTCCGGCCGACCCTTGTTCCCCGAACCCCATCGGCGGTCCGGCCGACACCTGTCTCGTCGGTGGCCCGGCCGATCCTAGTCCCAAGAGTCTCATCGGCGGTCCGGCCGACACCTGTCTCGTCGGTGGTCCGGCCGACCCTTGTTCCCCGAACCCCATCGGCGGTCCGGCCGACACCTGTCTCGTCGGTGGCCCGGCCGATCCTAGTCCCAACAGTCTCATCGGCGGTCCGGCCGACACCTGTCTCGTCGGTGGTCCGGCCGACCCTTGTTCCCCGAGTCCCGTCAGCGGTCCGGCCGACACCTGTCTCGTCGGTGGTCCGGCCGACCCTTGTTCCCCGAGTCCCGTCAGCGGTCCGGCCGACACCTGTCTCGTCGGTGGTCCGGTCGACCCTTGTTCCCCGAGTCCCGGCGGTGGTCCGGCCGACACCTGTCTCGTCGGTGGTCCGGCCGCCACCTGTTCCCCAAGCCCTGCCGGCAGTCCGGCCCGGCTTGTATCCTGTGATTCTTGTCGGCGGTCCGGCCGACACATGTCCCTCGAGTTCCGTCGGCGGTCCGGCCGACACATGTCCCTCGAGTCCCGTCGGCGGTCCGGCCGACACATGTCCCTCGAGTCCCGTCGAGGTTCGGGCAATATCCGGTCCTCCGGGTCCGGTCAAGTCCCGTCCCCAGTCCCGTCCGGTCAAGTCCCGTCCCCAGTCCCGTCCCCAGTCCCGTCCGGTTGAGTCCCGTCCCAAGTTCCGTCCGGTTGAGTCCCGTCCGGTTAAGTTCCGTCCCAAGTTCCGTCCGGTTGAGTCCCGTCCGGTTAAGTCCCATCCCAAGTTCCGTCCGGTTAAGTCCCGTCCCGAGTTCCGTCCGGTTAAGTCCCGTCCGGTTAAGTCCCGTCACGAGTCCTGTCCGGTCCAGTCCCGTCCCGAGTCTAGGGTTGGTTGGTCCCGTCCGCCGGCACGTCCTCCTGAGTCTCCGCCTGGTGGCCGTCCTCCGGCCCGTCCTCCTGAGTCTCCGCCTGGTGGCCGTCCTCCTGAGTCTCCGCCTGGTGGCCGTCCTCCGGCCCGTCCTCCTGAGTCTCCGCCTGGGGGCCGTCCTCCGGCCCGGCCTCCCGAGTCTCCGCCTGGGGCCCGTTCCCCTGAGCTCGGTGGTCCAGTGACTTTTTTCCTGTGTTCCAGGTCTCTCTCCGCGAGCCGGTGGTCGTCAGGAGTGTTGTGGCCCTCCTACCGGACCCCCATCCACCCACCCTGGTCCGGTGGTGCCATGGACGCCTGGAGGCGTCCGTTGAGGGGGGGGTACTGTGAGGATCCGCAAGGCACCACCGCCAGGGGGTGCCAAAGCAACCCTGGGTGCGGCCAGGGTGTGTGTGTGCAGGTAGAGGAGGGGCAGTGTGAGGAGAGCGCTCCGCAGCTGCAACTCATCCCGGCTCATCAGCGGCGGGTTAAAGCCAGCTTCCTCCCGGACTCCCGTTGTCGGGTGATTACGGAAAGTGCCCCTGTCCTGAGGGTTTCACGCCTGGAGCTACGCCACGAGCTACGCCACGAGCTACGCCTGGAGCTACGCCTGGAGCTACGCCACGCTACGCCACGAGCTAAGCCTGGAGCTACGCTACGCCACGAGCTACGCCTGGAGCTACGCTACGCCACGAGCTACGCCTGGAGCTACGCCTGGAGCTACGCTACGCCACGAGCTACGCCTGGAGCTACGCTACGCCACCAGCTACGTCACGAGTCAGCACGGAGCACCGCCAGGACGAGTGGCTGAGTATCGCCGGAGGGCCTGCGCGTTTGTGTTCTTACCTGAAGAGACAGTGGAGATATGTATTGTGGAGTTTTGCCTGAAGGCCTGAGTATTTGAGTTTGTGTTGCTTAAGAGACAATAAATACACCTTTTTGTTATACTTTGCCGTGTTCCGAGGGTTTTGCTATTGGGTCCAGAACCACACCCTGACACTTGCATTAATACTGAGCAAGGGGATGTCCCTGAGTATTTAGTACAGGATGAAAAATGGCCGACTCTTAACCCAGAAACCCTATTGATGGAACATCACTTAGGGGTCACACACATTTTGCAAAACCAAATGGCTTAAAGAATGGGTAAAATACTCTGTTGTCTAAATTGGAATCGACGTACTACGTAGGTCCAAATCAGAAATAAGACACACAAACCTCATACGCCCCCAACGGTTACAAATAACTGACTGTAAACCTGACAAATACGTTGAACTGATGCGTACAAATCCAAGAGGAATTAACCCTGGGGTATTGTCATGGCGCATAATGAAAGGATTATTTTTTCAGACCACCAGCAATGTCCTAAAAAGGAACTTTGTCGAGGCAGGCACCGCTATAAAAACAGCTGTAAACAGTGCTGTGGATGCTGTTGGCTCATGGTTTTCATGAATAGTGAGAGGCATTATAATTTTCATATGCAACACCATTGGCGTTCTAATAGCTGCCCTTATGGTATGGAAACTCTTGTGGTTAAGCCTGAAGCGCTGCTGTCAGCAGAATCGAAACTCAGAAGCAGGATATCAGAAGATCACTAAACGGAAGTGAAGGAGGGACTGACCTATGATTATGTATAAGATCAAAGGACAGAGGCACATAATAATATGTAACTATGTGCCAAAAAACTATGGAACACTCGTGCCACTGACGGGCATGACCTCCCAGCACCATCATATTAATAATGTCCTTTATCACTTTGTGTTGTGTCTATTTCACTTTTCTGTTGAGAAGATAACTGAGACTTCTGCTAGCTTTGAGGCACTGTTTATAAATGCTTTGTAAAGCATAGATAGTCTTCACTTAAGATTAGGTCACAGAACATCAGTGGTGGGCCGTCAGGGCCAGCTAAGCCTTCTCTGCTGGGCTAATCAGAATCAAAAAGTTAGAGCTATTTTATAATTTAATTTGTTTTTCACAAATACACTACATGTATTCTAATTATTTTTCCCAATTAGCTTATTTTCTCATTGCACAGTTCATCTGTTGCTCAGCTTCCAGCCTGCTGAGCTGCTTCCAGCTTGTTAAGAAGACCTCTCATCCAATCAGATTTCACCTTAATGTCTCTATGGAAGCAGACGTTATCCTTGATTGTCATAGACTTCAACAAATCAGATCTTTAGTTTGACATGCTGGGTGTATTCTTTGACATGGCAGGGCCGGCTAGCATGCTGGACGTGTGATTGGTCAATGGGGCCAGCATGACCATTAACATGCGCTGTGAATGGTCAATGGGCCAGGTTGACTTTTGTCTAACAGAAAACTATAGCTAGTAAGAACAGTTCAGGTTGTTGAAAATTTTCCCTCTCCGTAAAACCTGTTTTCCATCGCGTCTCCTCGGGTGAGCGTGGTGGGAAATTTTAAGATAGTTAATATCCTTCTGATCGTGGCTCGTACTATTGAGTGTGCTGTGTTTTAGTGCCGCAGTTTTGTTGGATTGTTTTATCATGTTTTGTTATGACAATATGTGACTAGTTCTTGTTGACGTGAATTACATGCATTGTGCGTTAATGACGCAGCATCCCGTCATGCACATATTTATGTAAACGATATCAGACGGCACAGAAGACCCAGGTAGAAAATGCACGACCTGGCACTGCAGAACATTCTTAACTAATACTTAACTAACGAGTAGTAACTACTGAATTAATCATGACTTTTTTCATGCTTTGTAAGGCATAAATAGTCTTCACTTTAGATTAGGTCACAGAACATACTTAACTAATACTTAACTAACGAGTAGTAACTACCAGAATTAATCATGAATTGTGTGCTACCGAGATTAGTTTGAAAGCAAATATCCTCAAGCCATACTCTCACAACAGTCTGTTGTTTCCAGAAGCTAATTTCCCAGCAAAGCCATAGGTATGGTTGCAGGGGCTGTTTCCAACACCCTCCTCATCCGCTTCCTCCTTTATGCACAGTTTCTGACAATTCACCCCGGCACACATGTACCGGCCATCTTTACACAATCTTTGTTCAGGACTTGTCCTTTAACTCCCACGTAAAACAAATCTCAAGGTCTTTTTCACCTGCATAAAATTTCAAAAATTCAGGCACATCTTGTCTCAAAGAGATGCAGAAAAATCTGTTCACGCATGGGTTACTTCTAGACTGGATTACTGAAACTCCTTATTATCTGGGTGCTCCAATGAGTTTCTTGAATGTCTCCAGTTGATCCAGAATGCTGCAGCTCGTGTACTAACGAGGACTAGGAGGAGAAATCACATTACTCCTGTATTAGCTGCTCTCCACTGGCTTCCTGTAATATTAGAATCACATTTAAAATCCTTCTCCTTACCTACGAAGCCTTCATTTGTTGATGCGCCATCATATCTTAAGGAGCTCATACCATATTTTCCCACCAGAGAGCTGCGCTTACTGAATGCGGGGACTTGTGGAGTCTTAAAAAGTAAGATGGGGGCCAGAGCCTTCAGTTATCAAGCTTCTCTTCCGTAGAACCAGCTTCCACTTTCAGTCCGGGGGGCCGACACAGTCACCTCATGTAAGAGTAGACTTAAGACTTTCCTCTTTGATAGTGCTTATAGTTAGGGCTGGCTCAGGTTTATAGTTAAGGCTGGCTCAGGCTATGCTGCTATAGGCCTAGACTGCTGGGGTACATCTTAGGGATACACTGAGCTCCTCTCTCCTCTTCACCTCTTCTCTCTCTCCTTTTCTCCCCCTTTTCTCCTCTTCTCTCTCTCCTTCTGCATGAATTCATGTCTCTTCAATGCAATTACTAACTCTACTTCTTCACTGGAATCTTTGTGCTTTCTCGCCTCAAGTTTCCATGGATCGTGACTGTGTCTGGAGCCGGTCCTGTCTCCTGGACCCTACCTCCTGCCCTGCTGATGACCCTCATCTCCATCTCCTTCTGCTGACATGGATCGTGGTTATCTGGGTCAAGGTCCATGCCTACTACTCATTGTATGAAACATTTGCGTCTTTTTCATTGAATGTGCTGTTACGTTGTTCATTCTCTACACATGACATCTATTGTTTCTGTCCATCCGGGGAGAGGGATCCTCCTCTGCTGCTCTCCTTGAAAGGGTTTTCTATTATTTTTGGGGGGAGTTTTTCTTGGTCCTGGGACAGGGATGTTTAATGTATACAGATTGTAAAGCCCTCCGAGGATAATTTGTATTTGTGATTTTGGGCTATACAAAATAAACTGAATTTAATTTAATTTAATCTGAACCCAATATGTGTCGGCCCTCGAGAAGGGAAAAGCATTTTCTTTGATCGCAGTGTCAATAAAGCTCGTCAAACATTCCTTTTCTGTGTATTATCATAAACTAATATACCACTAACACATATATGAACGTATTATCTAATGTTCACAGGGGTTTTCTTTATATTATACCTTTTTGAAATTATTCAAATAGACCTTGTGAATGAGGAGATAATCAGTATTTAGTATGAGATGCAAACCATTTGCAATTTTCGCCACAAAATGGCTGGTGTGCGATTGAACATTTAATTATTCTGTCAATGTTTGCACTGTAAAATCATGTAGGCACTACCGCCAGTGCCGGGAGCTAGAGGGCTCAATCATGAACTACTTCCATGATCAGTTTGAATGCATTTCACTGAGCGATGTTATGACTGGCTGTGAGCACCGGCGGTCTGGACCCAAAAGCAAGACGTGGACAACAGGGGAGTTAGGTGAAACCAACAAAGGCAACTTTATTGCTCGGCACTCAAGCACAGGTGGTGGATACTCGTGGCTCGTTGCAGGGCTGGCGGTGTGGCTCGTGACTTGTGGCTCGGCGATCGAGGCTCCAGAAAATCCCGCACGAGGATTCGTCCAGCAGTTGACTCGGGAAGGCCTGCGGGTGCGGATGCACGCGTAGCAATCTCTCGACAGCGTGATCCCGGGTGGAGGCTGGTTTTATCTGCCGCTTGATGTTTGACGAGCTGCAGCTGCGACCGGCGGCGCGCACTTCACCCGGCTGTCCTGCATTCCCCTGATTGCGAGAGGGAGAGAGAGAAAGAGAGAGAGAGAAAAAGAGAGAGAGGGAGAGATACACGGGCTGTCGCCCCGGCGATCCTCACAAGCGACCTCTCTTGCTTCTCATCTCTGTTGAAAGCTGCATATGCGCTGAAGATGTGAGACACTCATCGATCGGTAGTGTGTGAACCGCATATCACAAACACCGAGATTTTCAATAAACAAAGTCAATTAATGCCAATTGGGTCCAGATTCAACAGTTCACGTCCCAATTTTAAAGTAATATTGCCACCAATGTGTTTGGACATGGGATAAATATATTTATAGTTATTTAGGTATTTGTGCAAAATGTAAGACTTGGATTCATACATATGTATGCATTTGTAGAAAGCATTGCACATTTATTCAAATAACAATTTACCTGCACAAGTCAGATCCCATTGGATTGGCAAAACCTGAAATTGTCCTCCTGGATCCATTCTTCCCTCTATATTTGTGTCATTCTGAATGTCAAAACTGTATTTTTATTAAGACGTCTAAATGTCCAGCGAGAGGGCCAAAGGAGTCCCTCCTCTGTTGCTCTTCCTCAGGTCAAGACAAGGGTTTCAGGATATAGGGTGCATAATGTAACGCCCCCTCCTGAGGTCAATTTGGGATATTTAGCTATACTGCTGTGTGTATACCTGAGAAATAAGAAGTCTCTCTATCTCTCTCTCTCTCCTGCCTTTTCATCTCTCTGTCAATGTGATCGTCAGTATCTGAATTCAAATCATCCCCCGCCTCCCTCTCTGTCCTACTTATTTTTTCTTTTCGTGCGTCCATTATCTCTGTGCTCTTTGCTCGCCCGTCGTCTCTTTCATCTCTCTCTGCCCTCGTTCCTTCTCTGCCTTTCTATCGCTTTATCACTCACACATACACACACACACCCCGGGGGTAGAATCACATGCATACACACATACATATACACATATAAAAGCCATACTGCCTGTGTGAATAAGTGCAAACTCTCCACAGAAAACTGACGATCATACAGACACACACACATGGACCTTGTATGAAACAAGCACATACTCACACATTTTTTTATTTAATGCTCATATCTTTCAATTTTACTTCATATTTCAGTGTGCATGTGGACAAAAGGACATAGCACACATAAAAGCCACAGCCAGCACTTGTAAAACGATAATTTCTCCCATACATTTAGTACTGTGTTTGCACTGGTAAATACTGCTCCAGGAAACAGCGATTGAGTCCCCAACTATTTATTGTGAATAGAACCTGCAAGAGAGAATTCAATTAAAGCTTCCCAACAGCCATACATGGGAAGGCTTAGAACAGCCCAACTTTACACAAATGTCCAAATGAACCACACACACACACACACACACACACACACACACACAGGGATGCACCAATCCAACTTTTAATTGTCAAACTTTGTTTTTGAATGAACAAATTTATTTTTTTTCTCACATTGTGACTTCCCAACACAGAAAAAAAAGATACATTTGAAAATATGTGTTTGTTAAAAAAAGCCCAAATCACATCATCAAGGCTTCATGTTTAATAGAAAATCCTACTGGGTCAGCCTCCAGTCTCAAAATGAAAGTCAGTGGAAGACTCTTTTGTGTATGTGCTGTGTGCACGTGCCTGGTTGCTCCACTTCCCTTCTTCTGCCGACTCATTTTTCATGAAAAGCTGCAATTTTTTTTTTTTTTTTAACATGTCTGTCATATCTGACTATATATCAATCGAAAGTGAAAAATCCAAGCGCTAATGTGAGAAAGACACAAAGCAAAGCAGGAGTGCATGGGACAAGTTGTGGTGTTGCTATTGACTAGCAACACCAAATAGTTTCTAAAGAGACCTGCTAGTTAAAAACGTATATTCCTGTCATACTGTGTATTCCTGCAGACCTCAGTAGTAATGACTTCATGAACCTCTTCAATGATAAGATTCTGGCTATTAGAGGCAGGATTGGCAATCTCCTGCCCTTGACTACTGACTGTTTATCCTCAAGTGGAGTGGCCTTGGAAACGGCTGTGGGCCCTGATGTGTGTTTGGATGGCTTTTTTCCCAGTCTTGACCAATTGTCCTCAAAGGATTCTGCTTCTAAATCTTCTATCTGTCTCCTGGACCCCATTCCAACGAGGCTGCTCAAGAAGGTTTTGCCTTTGATACGCACCTCTCTGCTGGATATTATCAATGGTTCTTTACTAACTGGTTATGTGCTACAGTCTTTCAAAGTGGCTGTAATTAAACCTCTTCTTAATAAGCCAACTCTTAATCCAGAGGTGTTGGCTAACTACAGACCAATCTCTAACCTTCCCTTCCTCTCTAAGATCCTTGAGAAAGAAAGTTGCAAATCAGTTGTGTGACTTTTTACATAGCAATAGTTTATTTGAGGACTTTCAGTCCGGATTTAGGAAGCATCATAGCACGGAGACAGCATTGGTGTTCTAAGGGAACATCTATGGAAAGAACTAAAGGTCAGAGTTCCCACTGAAGCTTCAAGATGTGAAGACTGTTTCTGTAGAAGAATGAGCCAGAATCACACCTGAGCAATGCATGAGACTAGTTTCTCATACAGGAGGTGTCTTGAACCAACAAAGGCTTTTGTACAAAGTAGTCAATACATTTCAGTTAGCGTGTCCAATACTTGTTCCCTGTGTCATTCCATGTTTCCAACTTTCCTGAACTTATTTTTTGGTATGTATGTATATATTACTACCAACATCTGGTGAAAATGTCATGTCAATAGCCTTACTTAACCTTTAGAAATATATTTACTGAGAAAAATGGTGATGTGTTCAATACTTATTTCACCTGATGTATATGTGTACCCCAAGCAGGCACAATAATTAAGGTAAAATTAAAAAATTTCAGTCCAGATTTAGAAAGCATCATTGCACAGAGACAGCACTGGTGACAATTACAAATTACTTTCTAGTTGCATCAGATAGGGGACTTGTAACTGTCTCTGTTCTTGTCCTGTTAGACCTTAGTGCTGCGTTCGACACCATTGACCATGACATCTTATTACAGAGACTAGAACAGGTGATTGGTATTAAAGGTGCCGTGCTAAGCTGGTTTAAGTCGTGGTTATCAGATCGATCTCAGTTTGTATATGTAAATGATGAAACCTCGATGAACACCACCGTTCATCATGGCGTTCCACAAGGTTCTGTGCTTGAACGAAATGTATTCACCTTATATATGCTTCCTTTAGGTAATGTTATCAGGAAACACTCGATAAGCTTTCATTGTTATGCCGATGATGCCTAGCTATATATATATTGATCAAGCCAGTTGAAACCAACCAGGTGGCTATACTTCAAGCGTGTCTCAAAGACATAAAAACCTGGATGACCTGCAACTTCCTGATGTTGAACTCGGACAAGACTGAAGTTATTTTGCATGGCCCAGTACCATACCACAGTATCAATTATCGAATGATATTGTTTCTCTTGATGGCATTGCTCTGGCATCTATCACCACCGTAAATAATCTAAGAGTTGTCTTTGATCAAGACTTGTCCTTTGGCTCCCACATGAAACAGATCTCAAGGACCACCTTTTTTCACCTACGCAAGGATTAGGCACATCCTGTCTCAAAGGGATGCAGAAACGTTGATCCACGCATTTGTTACTTCAAGATTGGATTATTCAATTCTATTCAATTCAGTTTATTTTGTATAGCCCAAAATCACAAATACAAATTTGCCTCTGAGGGCTTCACAATCTGTACACACGACATCCCTGTCCCGGGACCTCACATCGAGTCAGGAAAAACTCCCCCAAAAAATAGTGAAAAAAAATAGAAAGGGAAGAAACCTGAGGGAGAGCAACAAAGGAGGATCCCTCTACCCGGATGGACAGAAGCAATTACATTACATTTCATTTAGCTGACGCTTTTATCCAAAGCGACTTACAATAAGTTAATTCCACTGTGAGTACAAAAGGGGGTACAAAGTGAGAGAGAAGAGGAGAGAGAGAGAGAAGAGGAGAGAGGAGCTCATTGTATCCTAGGATGTCCCCCCAGCAGTCTAGGCCTATAGCAGCGTGGATCAATGTCTCTGCATCCCTTCGAGTCAATATGTGCCTGATCCTTGAAATTACTATAACTACTTAACTACTCAGGCTGCTCTGTTAAGTCCCTTAGGTCTCTCCAGTTGATCCAGAATGCTGCAGCTCGTGTACTAATGAGGACTAGGAGGAGAGATCACATTACTCCTGTATTATTACAGGAACAGTCTTACTGGTCCTTCTTATCTACAAAGCCTTAACTGGTGATGCACCATCATATCTTAGAGAGCTTATAGTACCATATTGTCCCACCAGAGAGCTGTGCTCACTGAATGTGGTGCTACTTGTGGTTCCTAGATTCTTACAAAGTAGGATGGGGGCAAGAGCCTTCAGTTATCAAGCTCATTTTCTGTGAAACCAGCTTCCACTTTCAGTCCGGGGGGCAGAAATAGTCACCCCATTTAAGAGTAGACATAAGACTTTTCTCTTTGATAGTGCTTATAGTTAGGGTTGGCTCAGGTCAGCGCTGGTCCAGCCCCTAGATATGCTGCCATAGGCCTAGATGCTGGGGGACATCTTAGGATACAATGAGCTCCTCTCTCCTCTTCTCTCTCTCCTCTTCTCCTCCTCTATATCCTTCTGGATGAATTATTGTCTCTTCAATGCACATTACTAACTCTACTTCTTCCCGGGAGCCTTCCTCTCCTCAAACTTCCATGGATTGTGGCTGTTTGGAGGCGGTCCTTCTCCCTGCCATGCTGATGCCCCTCATCTCTACCTCCTTCTGCTCACATGGATCGTGGTCCATGCCTACAATTCATTACACAAATAATTTCTGTCATATTCATTGATTTTGCTGTAACTCTGTTACGTTAATTCTGTACACACAACATCTATTGCTTCTGTCCATCCGGGGAGAGGGATCCTCCTCTGTTGCTCTCCCTCAGTTTTCTTCCCTTTTTTTCCCTGTGAAAGGGTTTTTACTATTTTTTGGCGGTGATGTTTCCTGATCCGATGTGAGGTCCCGGGACAGGGATGTCGTATGTGTACAGATTGTAAAGCCCTCAGAGGCAAATTTGTATTTGTGATTTTGGGCTATACAAAATAAACTGAATTGAATTGAATACCTCTAGATGTGTCTTCTACGGCAGAGTCAATTTCTGGGAATAGAAAATACAAAAGTTATTAGGAATAAAGCACAAACAGTAACATTGCTTAGCCTTCATGCAATGAATCAAACCAACTACACACTAGAGCATGCTGGTGGACAGAAGAAGGGGTCTTACCATCTGAGGTGCCTGGAGGTTCCACAACAGGTTGCCTCCAGAATGTAAAGTACTTGACGAGTACTTGACGAGGCTACCGGTCACATGCCTAGCACCCAAAGTGTCAGGGGTCCCTCTTGCCTTCTCCTGCACAATATCACTCAAAGAGACATTACATTTAATTTTTTCATTTACCAGACATGTACGAACAAGGAAGAGATTCAAAATAACCACAAAGAAAGACAAAACAACTGCAAAGGCAAAGAAACCACAAAGAGACTCGCAACATCTATGAAAAGGGGAACAATGACTACGAAGAGGCATACAGCAACAATGAGATGCAAAATGAATACAGACAAAAGCAGGAAACAACCAACCAAAATCACTCCCAGAGAGCCATTGTTAGACATATTCCATGTCCCCTCTACAAATGGCTGTTTTGTATGAGATTAATTGTTTTAGTGCTTGCTTTGTTACATACGTCCATAAGGGCATGTAAGCATATACCAATGACTTATATTGCTGATGATGTGCTGCAATTCATAAATGTGGATGTGTGAAAAACTTGATATTAGTAGTGCATTTACTCCATCTGAAGTTTATTTTGATGTGAAGCCAAGTGTGATTTCATTTCACACCCACTCAGTTCACACCTCACCCAACTGCCCTCCGGATGCAGGTTCAGAACACTGAGGTGCAGAAGGGCTCACTTTAGGAAAATTATGATCAAGCAGTTGTAAGAGACTGACACCTGATTGTGTGCTCTTGTTTGTGATTGTGTGTCGTTGCTATTGTGCTGTTGTATGTATTGTTGTCTGACAACTCCTTTTTTTCTAAATCAGCTCCCTGGATTTACTGGCGTTGAGCAGTTGGTTGTTCTCTGAGCTCCACGGTTGATGGTTTCTTCTCTAAATGAAGCCTCACAGTAGTTTTTAATCTGGTAGTGTCATCTGCAAACTTCAGAGTTGTCTTTATGTTTGGGGTAGCAGTCTTGGGTGAACAAGAAGGGGCTGAGCCCATAGCTATTGGGGGCTCCGGTGTTCTACACGAGAGGCAGCCAATCCAACCTGCCTGGGGTCTGTTTGTGAGGAAGTCTGACAACCAGTTGCAGAGTGAGGTACTCAAGCAGAGAATGCTAAATATTTAAAAAAAAATCAGTTTCATGAGAATTGTGTTGAAGGCTGAGATGAAATACACAAAAACAAACAAACAACATTCGGATGTAAGTGTTGTTATTTTCAAGATGTATGATGGCATCCTCTGTGGATCTGTTGGCTGTATGCAAACTGGTGAGGGTCCAGTCTGGCTGGGATGTTGTTTGTGATGTGCTGGACAACCAGTTCCTCAAAGCACTTCAAAAGGGTCATCTGTATTATGCTGAAAGAAGCAATGATCTGACCACTGTTTTTCTTATTAATGAATAGATAAACCATTGATCTCCACATATGGCACCACAGTAATAATAATAATACTATTTAAATGTTATATAGCGCATATATTCAGGACACTCAAAGACGCTTTACATAGGTAGAGACAAACAGAACAAATAAACAAACAATTTTTGGTATAAAAGAAAACAGGAGAAGCTGTGTAGAATATGTCCTGTTGTGCAGGGTAGGGAGCAGGGGTTTCCAGGTGAAGGGTAGGGAGCAGGAGTTAGCAGGTGAAGGTGGGTTTGAAGAGGTGGGTTTTGAGGGCTTGCTTGAATAAAGATAGGGTGGGAGCATGACGGATGTGGATGGGGAAGGCATTCCAGAGGGGGGATGCAACATCTGAGAATGCCCTGTCACCCCAGGGCTGGCGCTTGGTGATGGTCTTCAGAGTGTTTGCATCGGCGGACCTGAAGCAACGGGTTGGGTCATCAAAGGGGAGGAGGTCTGAAAGAGGGGTTTTGTAAGTGGTGAGTAATATTTTAAAGTCAATCCTGTATTTGACCGGGAGCCAATGGAGCTTGCGTCAGACCGTGGTGATATGTTTATAGCGCTGGGTGGAGGTCAGCAGACAGGCGGCAGAGTTGTGAACATATTAGAGTTTGTTGATAATTTTGTTGGGAGAGCTGTAGAGGATGCTGTTGCAGTAATCGAGTCTGGAGGTTATGAGGGCATGGATGAGAATTTCCATGGTGGCAGAGTATGGGGAGGGTTGGAGGCGTGCAATGTTCCTGAGGTGAAAGAAGGCAGTTTTGGTGATGTGGTTGGCATGGGGTAGGAAAGAAAGGGTGGGGTCAAGAATGATACAGAGGTTGCGGATCTGGGTGGAAGGGGTGACGATAGAGCCATCAATGTTTAGAGAGAAGGTCTGGGCTGAGCGGTTAAGGGAGTTTGGGCCGATGATGAGTAATTCAGATTTATTGCAGTTGAGTTTGAGAAAGTTCTGTTACATGATTTTATTTCTGTGAGACAGGTCGTGAGAGTGGAGTGGGTGACTGATGTGATGTTCTTGGAGGAGAAATAGAGTTGGGTGGCGTCAGCGTAGCAGTGGAAAACAACACAGACTGGCTGAGCCGGGGTTTGAACCACGGATCCTCTGATTGAAAGTCAGATCTGGTAACCAGTGAGCCACAGTCGCCCCCGTTTCTCCCAAAGTTTGCCCTTATGGCCAGGGAGAGCTGATCACCATGCAGTTGAGGTGCAGCAAGAAACCCTCAGTAGCTACCATGAGCATCAGCCGGGCAGACAGGATGTTGTTTTTCCAGGACGAGTTCTTTCCATTTGATACCTGGGCACAGAGGAGCGTTGTGTCTGCATTGCAAGTGAACATGCTGATGAAGAGGCACGTTCTCCACCTTCTTGCCGAGTTCTTCTCACACAGCCCACATCCACTATGCCCAGGTTGGGTTTATCGGTGCTTGGGTCGCTAGGTTTGGCATCCAATCTGACATTTAGTTGGACCAGGGCTCCCAGTTTCTGTCTGAGCACTGGAAAGCAGTCACAGAAAGCCTTGGGGTGAAGCTCCACCACAACACCGTGTGCCACCTGTTGGCTAACAGAGTGGGTTCCATTGTTGCTCTTAGAGGCCAGTCTCAAGGTCTGTGATGGCTGGACAGGATCTCTTGGGTAATGTTGGGGCTCAAGTCTGCCTCCACGGAGGACCTTCGAGCTTCATCTGCCATGTTGGCCCACCCCGTCATGTCCCTGGGAGTTCATCCCCAACATCACGCCCCCCCTTGGTCTACTACCCAGCAGTCGTCAGCACGGCCTTCCACAAATTCCCATCCCGTCTAGTATATGTTCATCTGCCGCTCAAGTGTGGACTTGGGTGTTGGCTCAGGTTTATTGGTGATTGGAATATAGCTGGTTATATCAGTATCCAGAAATCTGTTGTCATCCAGAAAAGTGTTCAGAATGGTCCACTCGCTTTCAGTCACGCCCTCCTCGTCAGTCTAACTCCCTTCACCTGTTCACTCACCCGCCTCTGATCTCTAATCAAGCCCCTATTTAGACACCTGCACTCACACATCTTGCCAGATTGTTCTTCATTTTTTTCATGCCAGACTCTCCAGCTCTCGTTCACGGACTGATCTCCTGTTGCCGATCCTGCCTGTACCTGTTTAACCCGCTAGCCTGTGTAGCCATCTAACGAATTGTGCCTCCTGGGCTACTGTAGGGGCTGAGGGGGCCTTGGCCCTTCCTGGTTCCCAATTTGTTTGGGCCACCATATATAGGCCGTGTGTGTGTGTGTGTGTGTCTCATTTGTAGTGTATAGATAGCACTTCATATTTAACTTCTTTATATGTAGACTAGGCCGTATACATGGTCTATACTGTATAATTACAATGTGTAGTTATTATTTTGTCTTTAAGATCTTGTTTGTACAAACACGCATACAATAATTTGATTAATCAATGTTCATATTAACTAATGATGCATAGGCCTAATCTTTTTTTAAATCATTGTACAATGTTATAAAGGTGTGATCCATAAAGTAGTATAGGCTACCAATCAAAACTGCTCCCTAATGCTATGTATAGACCCAATGGTACTCTGAGACAAGTTGACAGATTCAGGACGGGAAACACCTGGGGAAATAGAGAATGGAAAAAGGAGTTAATAACACTTTATTTAGTAAGTGAAGATTTTAGTTTAAACTCAGTGGCCAATTAAACCCGAAAAAGAAGATTTAGGACATGAATGTTTTCTAGTTATGTCTCTTAGTTAAAGTTCCATCGGCTAATACTAGCTATTCATTTGTGTGGTAATATCTTAAACTTCCATCAATATAGACTGTGTCTGAATGTTTAGGTTTCAATCTATTTCCAACAACATTTACCCTCAGAAGCTGGGATATGATGGACAGTTTGTGGGACGTATGATCTAATCTGGAAAAGAGCATAGAAATGCTGAAAACCCAAAGTCACCTCGTGGGGTCCAAAGACACCAATTTATGAAGGAAAGTATCAAATTACACATTTTACCTTATTATGGTACAAGTGATGAAGTAGTCCTGTTCCTCTAGTTGAATCATCTCGCTAAGTTTTAGAGGAAAATAAATCAGTATTTTTTTCTTTATCCACTTTTAAGGCAACCAGAATCTACATCAGTAAGACAGAGAGAAAGAAGTAAGAATGTTGCTCTCTTATATTCACACGTGATGCACACTCTCTTATTCCGACTTCACACACAATCTTTACTCAAATCTATTGTTATTATTAATACATCAGTAGAAAAAGAACAGAGATAGAGAAAAAGAACAGAGATAGAGCTTTGATAACAAATTAAGTTACACTACTGTACTGTTTTTAATTGAAAAAACTTTGAACAATATAATATTACTAAATCATAATATATAATTACCAAATCATAATATATAATCTGTAATAAAACCATGTCCTTCATTGGTTAGCTAAAATTGTAAAAACACAAAGATATTCATAATTTACCAATATTTAAACAGTTATAAAAGCAGACCCTTAAAAACGTAACTCAAAATTCCAATGGATTATTGTTCATGAGGACCTCTGCCATGTCCATGTACATTGTCATAATACTGTACTGTACAGTTTTGGAGAAAATGTATTGCAAAGTTACCTCAAAAGAAGAGAAAATGTAATGCAGTCAGCTCAAAAGACATAACGATGTTGATCATTTCCCAATATTTAAACTGTTATAAAAGCAGACCCTGGAAATTCCAATGGATTATGGTTTATGAGGACCTCTGCTATGGCCATGTGTATTGTCAATATATTTTACTGTACAGTTTTGGAAAATGTATTGCAGTCAGCTAAAAAGAAGAGAAAATGTAATGGTCAGCTCAAAAGACAACAATATTCATAGCAGAGGTCCTCATGAACAATAATCCATTGGAAATTTGATATACTCTTTTAAGGGTCTGCTTTTATAGCCGTTTGAATTTCTTTGTGCTTTCCGAGCTGTAAAAGCCCCTGTACCGTAACACCAAGAATAGAGGTGCATTCATTTTCAAGCAGCGGCTCATTTGACCAAGTATCCACGGATGACGGCTCACTTGACCGCAGTACCGCTGAGGGCTAGACAAGAAGCAGGGCAAAATATCAAAGTTAAATGTGTAAGTGTTGGGAAAATGTATCAGCTAATTTTAATATCTCAATCAATCAGATTATATTTCTTTAAATGTGCCTGCTGGCAATAGGCTTAATAATATGCATCATCAAATGAGATCTTATAGCAAAAATAATTATCTCAACTCTTTCAGAACAAGTAGAGTAGATAAAAACAAGCCCAAAGAGGATCTAATTGATAAAAATGAATATATTGTAGTGAATGTGACTTCATAATTCACCCTTGTTCTTAGTGTGGTTCTACACACTGTTGTTTCATGCAGTTATTTAAGTAATGTGTTATTCATGTACGTACGACTGTTTCGGGATCGTGGTCCCTTTAAATATTCTGTTGTTGTTGATGACGTCAGCTCCATGCTTGTGACATTACAGGGCAGCGCCATCTTGTGTCTGCTCAAGTTTTTCTGGATGTAAAAATAAACGAGTCACACACACTTGTGTACTCAACTTGAGGAATTGCCTTTTGTGTTTAAATGCAACTTCCACACTGGTGACCCCGACGTCTGTTTGCTTGACGTATTCACAAACACGGCTCGACCATGGCCGCGAACGCTGTCACCCTCAAACTCCCCGAATTCTGGGAATCGTCAGCGTCGGCATGGTTTGCCCAGACTGAAGCGCAGTTTGCGTTGCGGGAGATAACCACGGATACAACACGGTACTACTACGTTGTGTCAGCTCTCGCTTCCTGCTTTCTTACAGTGCAGACGCTTTTTCTGCTTGCTCTCGCTTCTGCTTGCATTTTTTCTGCTAATATCTTCTTATATTTTGTTTTTCTTCTGTGAGAATCCTTGAGCAGCAGCTGCTGGACACTTCAAAATCACTGGGACTCTATTTCTCTGTAGATTTAACTGGCTATTGCTAAAATTCCGCTGGTTTAGAGACAAATTGCTATAGGCTACTTAGCAGCTAAGCTAAAGCTAAGTAGCAACAAGATGCCAGCCCTTTCCATGGACGACTACCACAAACTCCTGCAGAAGATTGCAGTCTTGGAAACAAAAATCTTCCGACTAGAAGTGAACTCGGAGGTAAATGGACCGTGTGAGAACGATACCACTCTACCATGGACTCAAAATCCTGGACAAGTGCAAGCTAAGACACAGCTAACTAGCACCACCAGGCCTACCAAGAAACAGGAGGGTTGTGCAGCTGTAAATGACTCCTCAAATGGTAGTCCTCCCTAGAACTCTCTCGGTTTAAAGCCGAAGAGGAAATCATTCTCTCAGGATGTGGGAGGACGACTAACAGGACGACTAACAGGCAGAGCCCAGAACCCTGAGATTTCTGATGCGACTGGCTGGCCCGCACTACCACGGAGGCAGAATTCCTCCTCAACCCCTGCACGCAGCTGGACACAGCCGAGAACAGCTGGGAAAAGTAAACCCACCAAAGAACCTCCACAACAACCAAGACTGCAACTTGAAAACAGATTTGCTCCATTGTCGCAGGATCCTGAATCGGATGCCCTGGATAAGCAGCTATCTTCTCAAAGCAGGGTAAGAACTGAGAGTAAATGTGAACGTAAAAGGCCGCAGGAAAAGACTGGGCCTGATACTCTGATTGTTGGTGACTATGCTGTAAAAGATGTGAGAACAGTGTGCAGCAAGAATACCAAAATACTCTGCTTTCCGACGGATATTGTCTCTAATTTGAGAGACAAAATCTTGGACATCGTGGCTGACCATCCTACGGTGAAAAACATAATTCTGCATACGGGAAGCTGTGATATTGTGAAACAAGAGTCTGAAGTTCTGAAGAGAGACTTTATTGACTTGTTAAACACAGTCAGCTCTGTCAATGCCGAGGTGTTTATCAGTGGCCCTCTTCCGCCAGCCAGGAGAGGAGATGTAAGATTCAGCAGACTGTTTGCACTGAACAGATGGCTGTCAACTGCATGTACTGACCATCCAGTACATTTTATTGACAATTTTTACCTTTTCTGGGAACGCATACATCTTTTTAAAGCAGATGGAATCTGCCTGAACAAGTCAGGGGTAAAACAGTTTGCCTCTAACCTGTTTTTCTTCCTGCGTCACCCATCTGTTCCCACTGCCAAGGACAGTAGACAAGAGTCTAAACAAGAGATAACAACACAGCATCGTCGTGGAGACCTCATGGGAAGGATGCCAAAGGAGAGCCAAGAGGAGGAGTCTCCAACCTCACCATCAAGGATTGATCCCCCCCTTCGAGAGAGGAAGATAATTTACTTCCAGCACCAACTTCCACCCCCCATACCCCATCCAGGTACCCCTCCTCTCCATTCTCCCCCTCATCCTCCCCCTCCTCCCCCCACCTGGAGTTCACTGACCACATGAAAGAACTGGTCACTGCTGGAACCAAATTCACTCCCCGCCGCACTCCCATTTTCCCTGTTAAAATCCCTCCAGTTCGACCTCTGCCACTGGCTCTAAGTCCAGCTCGACCTCTGCCACCTCTGCCACTGGCTCTAAATCCAGCTCGACCTCTGCCACCTCTGCCCCCGCCTCCACAACAGCGCCACCACTATCCTCAATCTCTAACTGATAAAGAGATCTTGATATTGATATCTTCTTGATATCTTCTGGGTCCGGACTACAAGGCTAATGACACTACTGATTATCTCCAGGAACAGTCGGGGCCCCGTATGCAGCTAGCGTTCTCAATTCCTGTCCTGACTCATAGAAAAGGAAAGGTGAGGCTGCGAAGAAACATTAGTAAATCTGCAAATTTATCAAACTTAACGATCATTCCTCGTCAGCCTGTCCAGATACATAGGACTAATAGAGCTTTAAACACATTAAACTTAGCTTTATTAAATGTCAGGTCTCTCTCAGGAAAAACATTTTTAATCAATGATTTCATTGTTAGGCACAAGCTGGATTGTTTTTAACCGAAACTTGGTTAGACCAAGATAACAGTGCAGCTGTTCTTATTGAATCAACACCTCCCAACTTCAGTTTCATGAGTGTTTCAAGAGCGCATAAGAAAGGAGGAGGAGTTGCTATTTTATTTAATGAGTCTTTGCAATGCAAGCAGATGTCTTTTGGTCATTTTACTTCTTTTGAATATGTGGCTCTGAATTCCGCTCAAGTTTTATTCCTTAACATTTACAGACCACCTAAATACTGTGTATCCTTCTTCGATGAGTTTACTGAACTGCTGTCTATAATCTGTATTGATTTTGATTGTGTTGTCATTGTTGGTGACTTTAATATCCATGTTGATAATCCCCAGGACAGAGGGTCTATACAGCTATGTGGTGTCCTTGATAACTATGATCTGACTCAGCATGTAACAGGTCCCACCCACAACAAGGGGCACACTCTGGACCTAATCATCACCAAAGGTCTGGACATTTCCAAGGTTGCTGTGACTGATGTTGCACTCTCTGATCATTTCTGTGTTTTCTTTGAGAGTGCAATCTCCCTGCACACAAATGTCCAAACCAAGGTTGTGACAAAGCGTTACATCACTGAAAACACGGGTGAACTATTTATTCAGAAGTTCTCCTCCACACCAGCCCTCTCTTGCATCTCAGTAAATGAGCTTGTAGATCACTTCAATTCTAAAGTTAAAAATGTTATTGATGCCATTGCACCCACTAAGGTGAAGGTTGTCTCAGGTAAGAAAAGATCCCCTTGGAGAAATGCCACGCTGGTCCGAATAGAGAAAAGAGAGTGTCGGAAAGCTGAGCGCAGGTGGCGAAAGACTAATCTCCAGGTTCACTGTGGCATCTATAAAGAGAGACTTCGAAACTACAATTTGGAACTTAGAAATGCAAGGCAGGCCTTCTTCTCTGACATCATAACCAAAAACAATAACAATACACGCGCCTTATTTGCTACCGTGGACAGGCTAACAAACCCTCCGGTGTCAGTAACTGCTACGCTCCAATCCACCTGGGCATGCAATCAATTTGCATTCTTTTTTGCTGACAAAATTCAGAAAATTAGACAAGCAGTTGGTGGCTCCACACCAACCACAGGATGTGTGTTGTCCCCATCTTTAAATAACATCCATCCAAATATCATGACACAATTTCATTCAATTAACCAAAGAAGCTTAGAAGATATTATACAACATCTGAAAACATCCTCATGCTGCTTAGATATTCTACCAACACACTTTTTCAAAAATATTTCACACTGCATGATCACTGACCTTTTACAAATTGTAAACACATCCCTTCTCTCAGGTGTCTTCCCACAAGCCCTAAAAACTGCAGTTATTAAACCACTCCTAAAGAAGGCTGGTTTAGACCCCGAAATAATGAAAAATTATAGGCCAATATCAAACCTCCCCTTTTTAAGTAAAATAATGGAAAAAGTTTTTTATCAACAGCTAAATAGCTTCTTGGCCGAAAATAACTGTTTTGATGTCTTCCAGTCTGGCTTTCGTCAGCATCACAGTACTGAAACTGCTCTTGTTAAGGTTTTCAACGACATCCACTTAAACACAGACAGAGGCAGAACTTCAGTCTTAGTATTATTGGATCTCAGTGCTGCATTCGACACAGTCGATCACAACATACTACTAGACAGACTGAAAGTCTGGGTAGGACTCTCTGGCGCAGCACTTAACTGGTTTGACTCTTACTTGAAGGACCGACAATACTTTGTGTCGGTAGCAAATTACACATCAGAGCTGACTGGTATGACATGTGGTGTTCCCCAAGGTTCAATACTGGGGCCTCTTCTGTTCAACATCTACATGCTTCCACTGGCTCAGATTATGAAAAACAACAAAGTGTGTTATCATAACTATGCAGACGACACACAAATCTACATAACTATATCACCAGGGGACTATAATCCCATACCAGTGCTGGCTAAATGTATTGAAGAAATCAACAACTGGATGTGCCAGAATTTTCTTCAATTAAATAAAGATAAAACAGAAGTACTTGTTTTTGGTTCCAAGGACGAACGATTGAAAGTGAGCGCTGAGCTACAATCACTGATGTTAAAAACCTCAAACCAAGCCAGAAATCTGGGAGTAGTTATGGATTCAGACCTCAACCTGAACAGCCATATCAAGACAGTTACAAAATCAGCCTACTATCACCTGAAGAATATATCAAGGGTTAGAGGACTTATGTCTCAACAGGATTTGGAGAAACTTGTTCATGCATTTATCTTCAGTAGACTTGACTACTGTAACGGTGTGTTCACAGGTCTCAGTAAAAAGTCAATCAGAAAGCTGCAGCTGATTCAGAACGCTGCAGCTCGAGTCCTCACTAAGACCAGGATAGTGGATCACATCACTCCAGTTCTGAGGTCTTTGCACTGGCTTCCTGTCCAACAAAGAATTGACTTTAAAATCCTGCTGCTGGTTTATAAAGCACTGAATGGTTTAGGGCCTAAATACATTAGTGATCTGCTGCTGCCTTATGAACCATCCCGACCCCTCAGGTCGTCTGGGACGGGTCTACTTTCTGTTCCAAGAGTCAGAACTAAACACGGAGAGGCAGCGTTCAGCTTTTCTGCTCCACACATCTGGAACAAGGTCCCTGAAAGCTGCAGGTCTGCTGAGACCCTCAGCCTCTTTAAAGCCAGACTGAAGACCTTTCTGTTTGCTGTTGCCTTTAATTAAAGCAGATTCTGCATCTTACTACTGCATTTTATATCTTAAACTGCACTGCAACTTTTATTCAATTCTGTATCTATCTATTTTTGCTTTTTAACTGTTTTTATTGTTTTAATGAATGTTCTTAATTGTTTTAATTCTTTTATTTAGGATTGTGTTTTTATGCTTTTAATGGTTGTATGTGAAGCACTTTGAATCGCCTTGTGTTGAAATGTGCTATATAAATAAACCTGCCTTGCCTTGCCTCAACAGCGACCAGAGTGGTGAATCTCCTTAAACATCCTCCAGCTACGGAGAAGTATGCAGCGCTCAAAGCCCACCTGTTAAGGACTTTTGAACTGTCCGACGTGGAGAGAGCTACAGGCTTTTCTCCCTCCAAGGACTGGGTGATAGCAAACCGTCTGAGCTCATGGACCGTATGCTGGATCTCCTGGGTGAGCACAGACCCGATTTTTTTTCATCCAACTTTTCCTGCGTCAGCTGCCTTCCCAAGTCAGAGCTGCATTGGCCAACACCACAATCACTGACTGTCGCCAACTGGCTGAAGAGGCTGATACATTTTTCCTGGCAAGTCAGGGACACTGTGTCATGGCCGCGCTTCTTCCCACGCACGTCGCGCCGGTGACAACGGAGGATTCCGCCCTTGTCGCAACAACCTCTTCTCGTCGGCAGCAGTCTTCAGGTCGTCGGCAGTCTTCTTCAGGCTTGTGCTTCTATCACGAGAAGTTTGGACCGAAGGCTCTTAAATGCCGCTCGGCGTGCGGTTTCAGCCCACTTTCTCTGCGTCTGCCGTGAAGCATGGTGTGGAGCACCATATCGCCACTACTGGTCCACCCGTCTACGCCCGTGCTCGGCGCCTTGACCCAACCAAGCTTGCCGTTGCTAGGGCTGAGTTTTCCAACATGGAAAGCCTCGGCATAGTCCGCCGATCCGACAGCCCGTGGGCGTCACCCCTTCACATCGTCCCCAAACCCGGTGGCGGCTGGCGCCCATGTGGCGACTACCGGCGGCTTAATGAGGCAACGACACCTGACCGATACCCAGTCCCGAACATACAGGATTTTTCAGCACACCTGGCCGGTATGGTGATTTTTTCTAAGGTTGACCTCGTCCGGGGCTATCATCAGGTGCCCATGCACTCACTGGACATTCCAAAAACAGCAGTGATTACGGCGTTTGGTCTTTTTGAGTTCTTAAGGATGCCGTTCGGCCTTAGGAACTCAACCCCAATCTTTTCAGCGCCTCATGGACTCTGTTTTACGTGACCTGCCTTTTCTTTTTGTGTATTTGGACGACATTCTGGTGGCGAGCACTGACTTCCTGGGACACAGAGTCACCAAGGACGGTGCAGTCCCTCTCCCATCAAAGGTGGAGGCGGTCGCACAGTTTCCACGCCCGCTCACCGTGAAAGCCCTGCAGGAGTTCCTCGGCATGGTGAACTTTTACCACCGTTTCATCCCTCGAGCCGCTCAGCTCATGCTGCACTTGCACGAGGCCTTGAAAGGTAAGCCCACGCACGCTGTGGACTGGACTGAGAGCAGGGACAAGGCTTTTGCTGACACTAAGGCAGCCCTGGCGCAGGCCACCATGCTGGCACATCCTTCAGCCACAGCCTCCATCGCCATCACCTCGGACGCCTCGGACTACGCTGTCGGTGCCGTCTACGAGCAGTGGGTAGGCGGGGCATGGCAGCCGCTTGCTTTCTTCAGCCGCCAGCTGCGCGCTAACGAGCGTAAGTACAGCACTTTCGACCGAGAGCTGCTGGGTCTCTACCTCGCCATCAGACACTTTCGTTTCCTGCTGGAAGGTCGACACTTCACTGCCTTTGTCGACCACAAGCCGCTGGTTTTCACCATGGCCAAGGTGGCTGAGCCGTGGTCCGCCCGCCAGCAACGTCATCTGTCCTACATTTCCGAGTTCTCCACGGATTTACAGCACGTGGCCGGTAAGGACAACCAAGTGGCGGACTGCCTGTCACGGGCTGTGGCAGGGGCAGTCCATCTTGGTCTGGATTACAGCCGTATGGCAGCGGATCAGACCACAGACCCAGACGTGCACACCCTGAGGACCTCGACTACAGGTTTGAAAATAGAGGATGTGGTTTTTGGTGAAGCCGACACCACACTCATGTGTGACGTCTCCACAGGCAGTCCTTTGATGCCATCCATGGTCTCTCCCACCCTGGTTCGAAAGCGTCACAGAGGTTGGTGGCGGCAAAGTTTGTTTGGCACGGCCTCAAAAAGGACGTAAGAAACTGGGCTACCACTTGCCTTGAGTGCCAACGGGCCAAAGTACACCGCCACACTAAAGCCCCGTTAGAGTTGTTCCCGGTGCCAGAGAGGCAGTTTGACCATGTTAACGTGGATCTGGTCGGCCCTCTGCCCTCCTCTCATGGTTTCACCTACCTGTTGACCATGGTTGACAGGACCACCCGTTGGCCCGAGGTTGTGCCACTGACATCGTTGGCATCTGCCGAAATGACACGGGCATTTATCGGCACCTGGGTTGCCCGTTTCGGCACCCCTTCGGACATATCCTCGGACCGGGGCGCGCAGTTCACGTCTGAACTGTGGAACGCGGTGGCCCAGAGCCTCGGAGCGAAACTCCACCGCACGACTGCATACCACCCGCAGGCTAACGGACTCTGTGAGCGATTCCACAGGTCGATGAAGGCTTCTCTTCGTGCCGGCCTCAAAGACAGCAACTGGGTCGACAAGCTCCCGTGGGTGATGCTTGGCATCAGGACTGCACCGAAGGAAGACCTACAGTTCTCATCCGCGGAGCTGGTCTATGGCCAGCCACTGCGGGTTCCAGGGGATTTTGTGCCTGCCTCCACCGTTCCCTGGTCTGCGACTCTCCAACGGGCCACGCTACTGGACAATGCAAGGCTTTTCGCACCTGTCCCTACTTCCCGTCACGGCCTCCCTCAGTCGCACATCCCTGCTGGGCTTCAGACGGCTGAATAAGTTTTTATTCGCCACGACGCTCACAGGGGGCCACTACGTCCGTCCTACGAGGGCCCATTCCGTGTTTTGGAGACGGGAGACAAACATTTTGTGGTGGACATGAGAGGTAAACCGGAGCGACTCTCCATTGACCGCCTCAAACCAGCCCATTTGGACGTTGCTAGGCCCATTGAATTAGCCCAGCCCCCACGACGTGGGCGTCCTCCGACTCTGCACCCACCCCCTGCTCCCCTCCCTCCCAAAACTCCCACACTCCATGCCCCACACCCGTGTCATGGTGGTACACCTGCCACGGTAGTGTCTCCTCGTTCCCCTGTTAAACACAGCCGTTCTGGCCGGTTAATACGACCACCTCGCCGTTGATTGTTTTCTTCTATGGTGAATTCTGGGGGGACGTGTGTAGTGAATGTGACTTCATAATTCACCCTTGTTCTTAGTGTGGTTCTACACACTGTTGTTTCATGCAGTTATTTAAGTAATGTGTTATTCATGTACGTACGACTGTTTCGGGATCGTGGTCCCTTTAAATATTCTGTTGTTGTTGATGACGTCAGCTCCATGCTTGTGACATTACAGGGCAGCACCATCTTGTGTCTGCTCAAGTTTTTCTGGATGTAAAAATAAACGAGTCACACACACTTGTGTACTCAACTTGAGGAATTGCCTTTTGTGTTTAAATGCAACTTCCACAATATACTTATGAGGACATATGTACTTTATGCGTTTTTGTATCATGTACTATATGTGTACATTATATAGGAATTTTAATACGTGTGTGCGAATCTGTTTATGTGCGGATCAGTATGTATGTATGGAATTCAATCAATTGAAGCAGTGAAAATAAATGGTGTGTGATTCTCTATATTCTTATCATGAGTCCACCTAAATCATTTTCTACAATAATGATATGCTATGGTGTACTAATAACACTGTCACATAATTATGAGCCCTCTTTGATTGCATTTACTTGGACATGAATGTAATGAACACATCCAGAAGTTTCTTAAGCTCCAAATAAACTTTACGAGCAGCACGACATGCAGCGCCTGTACAGGCTATGCATATATAGCATATATAATATATATATATATATACGTATATATATATATATGCTATGCACACAGGCTGTGAGACTCAATGCTCGGTTGCTCGTGTGGTGTTCAATGTATGGCTCGAGAAGAGCTCGTAAATAAATTATTCCTTGTTGGCAGAATCGATAGCGCTCATACAGGAAGTCATCTTGATGTGATAACGGATCTTGACGATCTCGTAGAACTCTCTCCTATAAAACTCTAATCTAACTAATATCACTCTGATGAAGGAGCTGCCATTTGTTTCCGGGGGAGTGGCAAGCTTATCCAGCTTACTTAAGTAAGCCTGCCCTGGAGCAGGATCAAGTTTATGAATGTGTGCTATGGTAATTTTGCCAAACTTGCTTTGTGTAACCGAAAAGTCAGACTTATGTAATCTTATCCTGAAAATCCTTATCCTCCTTCGCGAATCGCCACCTTAACGCGGTGAAGGAGTTTGAGTGGCTCAATGATCCTGGGAGCTATGTTGTCCGGGGCATCTGCCCCTGGTAGGGTCTCCCAAGGCAAACAGGTCTCGGGGGAGAGCCCAGACTAAGAGCGGTTCAAAAAACCTCGATGATAAGCAGCCCAAAGACTGTAGCTACCTCGCCCGGACCAGGGAAACCGGGGCACCCTCCCGGAGCCAGACCCGGGAGGCGAGCTCGTCGGCGAGCGTCTGGTGGCCGGGCTTTCGCCCATGGGGCCCGGTCGGGCTCAGCCCGAAGAAACATCATGGTGCAGCCACCCTGTGGACCCACCACCCGCAGGGACAGACATCGGGGTCGGGTGCTATGTAGACCGGGCGGCGGGCCGGGCAGGGGGCCTGGGCGAGCCGATTGCCGGCGACATAGACTAGCTCTAGGGACGTGGAACGTCACCTCGCTAGCGGGGAAGGAGCCGGAGCTGGTGAGGGAGGTGGAGCGGTACCAGCTAGATATAGTTGGGCGACGACAGAGAAACCTGGCGGGGAGTGATTGGGAGGAACGGCTTGCCTGATCTGAACCCGAGTGGTGTTTTGTTGTTGGACTTCTGTGCTAGCCACAGTTTGTCCATAACAAACACCATGTTTGAACATAAGGTGGCTCATAAGTGTACCTGGTACCAGAGCACCTTAGGCCGGAGATCAATGATCGACTTCGTAATCGTATCATCTGATCTGCGGCCGTATGTTTTGGACACTCGGGTGAAGAGAGGAGCAGAGCTGTCAACTGATCACCACCTGGTGGTGAGTTGGATCAGATGGCGGGGGAGTCGGCCAGAAAGACCTGGCAAGCCCAAACGTGTAGTGAGGGTGAACTGAGAACGTCTGGCGGAGGATCCTGTCCGGGAGGTCTTCAACTCCCACCTCCGGAAGGACTTCTCACACATCCCGAGGGAGGTTGGGGACATGGAATCCGAGTGGATCATGTTCAAAGCCTCTATTGTGGACGCGGCCGCTAGGAGCTGTGGTCGGAAGGTCATCGGTGCCTGTCGTGGCGGCAACCCGAGAACCCGGTGGTGGACACCGGGGGTGAGGGAAGCCGTCAAGCTGAAGAAGGAGGCCTTTCGGGCTTGGTTGGCCCAGGGGTCTCCTGAAGCAGCTGACAGGTACAGACAGGCCAGAAGGACTGCAGCTGCGGTGGTCACGGATGCTAAAACTCGGGCATGGGAGGAGTTCGGGGAGGCCATGGAGAAGGACTTTCGGTTGGCCTCAAGGAGGTTCTGGCAAACCATCCGACGACTCAGGAAGGGAAAGCAGGGCCTTCCCCAGGCTGTTATCAGCGGGGGAGGGTTGCTGCTGACCCAGACAGAGGATATCGTCGGGCGGTGGAAGGAGCACTTTGAGGAACTCCTAAACCCGGTCAACATGTCCCCTGAACAGGGGGCAGCGCCTGAAGACTTGGGGTTGGATGAACCCATATCCCTGGCAGAGGCCACTAAGGTAGTCAAAAAGCTCCTTGGTGGCAAGGCGCCGGGGGTGGATGAAATCCGCCCTGAGATGCTGAAGGCGCTGGACTTTGTTGGGCTGTCTTGGCTGACACGCCTCTTCAATGTCGCATGGGGGTCGGGCACAGTGCCCATGGACTGGCAGACCGGGGTGGTGGTTCCCATCTTCAAGAAGGGGGACCGGAGAGTGTGCTCGAATTATCGGGGTATCACACTACTCAGCCTCCCGGGAAAAGCTTATGCCAGGGTGCTGGAACGGAGGCTCCGACCGTTTGTCGAACCTCGGATTCAAGAAGAACAGTGCGGGTTTCGTCCTGGTCGTGGAACAGTGGACCAGCTCTTTACCCTTGCAAGGATACTGGAGGGGTCCTGGGAGTTTGCCCAACCAGTCTACATGTGCTTTGTGGACTTGGAGAAGGCTTTCGACCGGGTCCCTCGGGGCTTTTTGTGGGGGGTGCTGCGGGAGTATGGTGTGCCGGACCCGTTGCAACGGGCCATCCGGTCTCTGTACGCCTGCAGTAGGAGCTGTGTTCGTATCCTCGGCAGTAAGTCAGATACGTTCCCGGTGGGTGTTGGCCTCCGCCAGGGCTGCCCTTTATCACCGGTCCTGTTCGTGACTTTCATGGACAGGATATCTAGGCGCAGCCGTGGGGCGGAGAATGTCAGGTTCGGGGATCTCAGGATAGCCTCTCTGCTGTTTGCAGATGATGTGGTCCTGTTTGCCTCCTCGGACCATGACCTCCAGCATTCACTGGGGCGTTTTGCAGCCGAGTGTGAAGCGGCGGGGATGAGAGTCAGCACCACGAAATCTGAGGCCATGGTGCTCTGCCGGAAACCGGTGGATTGCTCCCTCCGGGTGGGGACAGAGTGCCTACCACAAGCGAAGGAGTTCAAGTATCTCGGGGTCTTGTTCACGAGTGAGGGTAAAATGGAGCGGGAGATCGACAGGCGTATCGGTGCGGCTGCAGCAGTAAAACAGGCGTTGCACCGGGCCGTCTTGGTGAAGAAGGAGCTGAGCCGAAAGGCAAAGCTCTCAATTTACTGGTCGGTCTACGTCCCAACCCTCACCTATGGTCACGAGCTTTGGATCGTGTCCGAAAGAACGAGGTCGCGGATACAAGCGGCCGAAATGAGTTTCCTCCGTAGAGTGGCCGGGCTCAGCCTTAGAGATAGGGTAAGGAGCTCGGACATCAGGAGGGAGCTTGAAGTCGAGCCGCTACTCCTTCGTGTCGAAAGGAGTCAGCTGAGGTGGTTCGGGCATCTAATTAGGATGCCTCCAGGACGCCTCCCTTTAGAGGTTTTCCAGGCACGTCCATCTGGTAGGAGGCCCCGGGGAAGACCCAGGACACGCTGGAGGGATTATACAGTGGGGCAAAAAAGTATTTAGTCAGCCACCAATTGTGCAAGTTCTCCCACTTAAAAAGATGAGAGAGGCCTGTCATTTTCATCATAGGTATTCCTCAACTATGAGAGACAAAATGAGGGGAAAAAATCCAGAAAATCACATTGTCTGATTTTTAAAGAATTTATTTGCAAATTATGGTGGAAAATAAGTATTTGGTCAATAACAAAAGTGCATCTCAATACTTTGTTTTATACCCTTTGTTGGCAATGACAGAGGTCAAACGTTTTCTGTAAGTCTTCACAAGGTTTTCACACACTGTTGCTGGTATTTTGGCCCATTCCTCCATGCAGATCTCCTCTAGAGCAGTGATGTTTTGGGGCTGTCGCTGGGCAACACGGACTTTCAACTCCCTCCAAAGATTTTCTATGGGGTTGAGATCTGGAGACTGGCTAGGCCACTCCAGGACCTTGAAATGCTTCTTACGAAGCCACTCCTTCGTTGCTCGGGCGGTGTGTTTGGGATCATTGTCATGTTGAAAGACCCAGCCACGTTTCATCTGCAATGCCCTTGCTGATGGAAGGAGGTTTTCACTCAAAATCTCACGATACATGGCCCCATTCATTCTTTCCTTTACACGGATCAGTCGTCCTGGTCCCTTTGCAGAAAAACAGCCCCAAAGCATGATGTTTCCACCCCCATGCTTCACAGTAGGTATGGTGTTCTTTGGATGCAACTCGGCATTCTTTCTCCTCCAAACACGACAAGTTGAGTTTTTACCAAAAAGTTCTATTTTGGTTTCATCTGACCATATGACATTCTCCCAATCCTCTTCTGGATCATCCAAATGCTCTCTAGCAAACTTCAGACGGGCCTGGACATGTACTGGCTTAAGCAGGGGGACACGTCTGGCACTGCAGGATTTGAGTCCCTGGCGGCGTAGTGTGTTACTGATGGTAGCCTTTGTTACTTTGGTCCCAGCTCTCTGCAGGTCATTCACTAGGTCCCCCCGTGTGGTTCTGGGATGTTTGCTCACCGTTCTTGTGATCATTTTGACCCCACGGGGTGAGATCTTGCGTGGAGCCCCAGATCGAGGGAGATTATCAGTGGTCTTGTATGTCTTCCATTTTCTAATAATTGCTCCCACAGTTGATTTCTTCACACCAAGCTGCTTACCTATTGCAGATTCAGTCTTCCCAGCCTGGTGCAGGTCTACAATTTTGTTTCTGGTGTCCTTTGACAGCTCTTTGGTCTTGGCCATAGTGGAATTTGGAGTGTGACTGTTTGAGGTTGTGGACAGGTGTCTTTTATACTGATAACGAGTTCAAACAGGTACCATTAATACAGGTAACGAGTGGAGGACAGAGGAGCCTCTTAAAGAAGAAGTTACAGGTCTGTGAAAGCCAGAAATCTTGCTTGTTTGTAGGTGACCAAATACTTATTTTACAGAGGAATTTACCAATTAATTCATTAAAAATCCTACAATGTGATTTTCTGGATTCTTTTTTCTCATTTTGTCTCTCATAGTTGAGGTATACCTATGATGAAAATTACAGGCCTCTCTCATCTTTTTAAGTGGGAGAACTTGCACAATTGGTGGCTGACTAAATACTTTTTTGCCCCACTGTATCTCCCAGCTGGCCTGGGAACGCCTCGGGATCCCCCAGAATGAGCTGGTAGATGTTGCGGGTGAGAGAGAAGTCTGGGTCAGCCTGCTTGACCTGCTGCCTCCGCGACCCGACCCCGGATAAGCGGTTGAAAATGGATGGATGGATGGATGGATCCTGAAAATGATCCGGCTATCTCAGTAAGCCAGGTACGAGGAACAGGGCCCTGGTCTAGAAGGATAAGGACAGAGGAGAGAAAGGCTGCTCTAGCAGTGTGAAGCTGCTCAGAGACAGGAAGGAGGGCAGTCTCTGTTGAGTGGCCTGCCTTGAAACCAGACTGGTGGACACGTCAGAGCAACATGCCAGAGCCTATATGGGCCAGAGCAACACGTCAGAGCAACCTGCCAGAGCAACATGTCAGAGCCCATCGGGAACACGTCAGAGTCTATAGGGTCAATGCTCCCGACCATATAATAATGGCTTTTCTTTTAAAAGGTGGACTTAGTATAGTTAGTACCATATATATATTAAGATCAACGATCATCACAACAACTGCTAAACAGGTTTCAGCTTTAACAGCCAAAGGAGGGAAATGGATTACCACATGTGTGTATGTGACAACCTGAAAGATGTGTACTTGTAGCAGTTTTATTTCATTGTTTGTTTGTTAGAATGTGATGTAAGAAAAGATCGTTAGATAGTGATCTGAGATCGACTACTTTCGTCACCGTCCACATACCTCAGGGAATACGGGGACAAGTTGAGAGATGTGCATAGATATGTGTGATCTTGTGGTTTGTTTATATTGCACTGGGTTATGTGAAAAAGGTTGTGTAAAAATAACAAATGTAAGAGGATAAATGATCTACGTGAGGGTCTTGATCTAAAGATCTGAGATTGATTACTCTAGTCTCCGCCCACATACCTTGGGGGAATTCGCGGTCTTTCCTCACTTCAGTAAAATACTGGCTGTGAGAAAGACCATATCACTCTCGTGATCATTTCTCCCCCTTTTCAGGTATGTTGTTACATTTTGTGAAATTAAGTTGTCGGTATGGATTAGGAATGTTTTTGAGAATGTTGTGTGTTTATTGCAGGCTACTTTAGAGTTGAGTTTGACGTGACTGTTGGTATGTACGTATGTGCGTATGTGTCAAGTGTAGCCGCCATTTTGTGTGTATGTGTGTGCGTATATGTATATTAAATGAGTGTGTGTGTTGTTTTGAAATTAACGATCGTAATGTTCTAAAATGTACTGTGAGTAAATTGAAATGGAAGACGATCGCCTGTTCTCCTGTAAATTGTTTCCTGTGTTGATTATTGTTTTGTGTATAAACACTTCAGTAAAATACTGGCTGTGAGAAAGACCATATCACTCTCGTGATCATTTCTCCCCCTTTTCAGGGGTATAACATTTTGGAGGCACCGCTGGGATTTGCTGTTCAGATGTCCAGTGTCCACAACTTGTTCACTGAAGTCCGAGCCACCTAAATCCCCCACATTACAACCCAGGCAGGCTGCAGGGAAGGAAGTGCTGCTGTTCAAGGAGAGCTCGAAGTTGGTGGTTGATGTACATGTCACCTGAGGCCGGTTAGAGATCATCAGGGACAGAAAAAGACCATCCAGTTCAGAGCTGTCTTCTTTACAGTTAAAATCCATCCTGACCTGCCACCATGATGACAACCCGGGAAGCGCTACAGGAAGAAGTAGTAGGTGTATTACCCACTCTGACCAAAGATAATCTCCTCGAAATATGTGATTTTCTCAACTTATCATATAAACAAAGAGCAACTGTCAAAGGAAAGTCACGCGTGTCATTGGTGACTCACATTCTGAACCACCTTGAAAGAGAGGAGTTGGCCGAGCTAGAAGATGAGGGTATGTCTGAATTATTGTTACTGAAAGACTACGTTTTTGAGCATGCTGAGAAGGCAAGAGCACAGAGAGAAATAGAGGAGCAACAACAAGGACTGGAATCCAACCAGAGTACTACTGTTAATGATTGTCAACCACAAATCCCTGTTGGCCGACAAGTGAACATGCAGACCTTAGCAAGTGCTCAACCGCAGCAGAACCCGTACTGGCGAAAAGAGCTAAAGATTTCTGGTCAAATTGGCGAACCAGGCCAGAGAGATAAATTGACATTTTCCAGTCTTGCTCACCAGATAGATAATGGACTAAGCAGAGGGTATCCTGAAATAGAAATAGTAGACGCTGTGATCAGAGCTATTTCTCCTGGCTCACAGCTGCGCAGTTACTTGGAGGGAAAACCCCACCTCACTCTTCCCACTCTTAGATGCATCCTGCGTTCGCATTTCCAAGAAAAAAACGCCACGGAGCTAAGACAGAAAGTACTGTTTGCGTCCCAAGAATCAGAATCAGGGCTTCAGTATGACCCAGCTCTAGTTCAGCGCATGTGTTTACACACAGTACTGACGGGTCTCCAGAATGACAGTATCAGAATAGATATGCAGCCCCTCTTGTTAGATGCCGACACCTCAGGTGAGCTCTTGCTGGAGAGGTTAAACATGGCTTGTGCTAATGAGACTGAAAGAAAGAACAAAAAGAGGTTCACTACTACACAGCTAAGTGTAAGTGTAGTCCAGTCAGAAGATCAGCTTTCTGAAAAATGCCCTGTGAAGGAAGCTAAAACAAAAGTGCCCACTGAGTTGTTAACAGAGTTGGCAGAACTGAAAATAGGTGTCAGTGCAGAAATAGCTCAGATTAAAGAGACATTACAGCAGCCTAGGTTCCAGTCACAGTCCTATGCACCACCAGCTAGAGGGCTAGAGAGGGACCCCCAGCCAAATATTTCACAACAGCAGTATCATAACAGCCACCACCAGCCCCGAAATCCCACTCCAACTCACCCCCAGCATGCTCCCCACCTTTACACCAACCGCCCTGCTTATGTTTCGAGGAGGTGTTTTGTCTGCCAGCAGGCAGGGGTAGAGGAACGTTGCACGCACTGCTACCACTGTGGAAGTGGAGAACATTTTCAAGCTGGATGTAAGAATAGAGGAGCCAGACCATCAAGAGTCTGGATGAGCAGGAACTTCCTAAAGCTAAACGGCAATAAAACTGAGGCCCTGCTCATCGGCTCCAAATCCGTCATTACCAAATCCCAACACACCCCAGCCCCACCCATCATTGTCGACGGATTCCCTGTACCCTTCTCCCCCCAAGTTAAGAGCCTTGGTGTCATTCTGGACAGCACCCTTTCATTTGCACCCCATATTCAAAACATCACCCGGACTGCATTCTTCCACCTCCGCAACATCTCCAGACTCCGCCCATCATTGACCCAGTCCAGCACCGAAATCCTGGTCCACTCATTTGTCACATCCCGCATCGACTACTGCAATGCCCTCCTCACCGGTCTCCCCACCAAACTCATCAACAGACTGCAAATCATTCAGAACTCGGCCGCCCGGATCATCACCTGTACCAAATCATCGGACCACATCACTCCTGTACTCATCCAACTTCACTGGCTCCCTGTACAACACCGCATCGACTACAAAAACCTTCTCCTCACCTATAAAGCTCTCCACAATCTAGCCCCCACTTACCTCCATGACCTCCTTCAGGAATACACTCCCTCCCGCACCCTCCGCTCATCCTCTTCTGGACTGCTAACCATCCCCACGTCACGCCTCAGTACCATGGGTGCCCGAGCCTTCAGCTGCTCAGCACCCAGGCTCTGGAACTCCCTCCCCCCACACATAAGACAGTCAGACTCCATCACATCATTCAAGTCTCAACTCAAAACTCACCTGTTCAAACTGGCATACTCTTTGTAACTGGATCCTGTGCACTTCACCTGTTTTTATGTTGATGTTCTGTTTTAATGTTGTTACTATCTTTCATGCTTTTATCTTTTATCCTGTATTTTTATTGTAAGGTGACCTTGGGTGACTTGAAAGGCGCCTCCAAATAAAATGTATTATTATTATTATTATTATTAAGAGAGGCCCCTTTAAACGGGAGGTGGTTACCCCTGCGGGACGAGTGTTAACCATCGCCAGTGACATGTCCCAGAAATGTGCAAAAAGTAAAAAACCTCCCAACAAAGACGATGCAGTACACTACTCGCCACCCCTTGCTCCAATTGGTCACTCCCACAAAGTCACCTCACTAGTTGGCAGGCGGTGTCTGGTCGAATGCTACCTGAACGGTCACCAGCTTGAAGCTTTATGGGACACAGGTTCTCAGGTATCGATCATTGATGAAAGATGGAAAGCGGACTACTTACCAGATATAAGACTGAGAGACGTGTCAGAACTCCTTGACTCACCTGATGGATTAACATTGACTGCTGCAAATGGAATTGAAATGCCTTACCTGGGATGGATTGAGACAACTTTCCGGCTTGCTTCTGAAACTGACCAAACGAAAGAACTGATCGTTCCCGTGCTTGTGATGAAAGGCTGTCACTTGTCCCATCCCATCATAGCTTTCAATGTTATTGAACACATACTGGCAAAGACTGAGAAGACTAAGAAGTACAGTGCTGTTAGGAAAGCTTTCCCAAGTCTCAAAAGAAATAAGGTGAGGGCTTTTATACAGGCTGTGAGTGTAGAGCAGGTAGACGAGTATATAGTGAAAACAAAGAAAGAGATGGTCACAGTGCCAAAACACAGTAGCATTCAGATTGAATGTCGTGTAATTGTCCAGCCTTTCAAGGAAGACATGACCATGCTATTTCAGCCAGACCTGAACCCTGGGTGGCCAGATGGTCTTGAATTCTATGATACACTAGTCAGAGTCAGAAAAGGTGTTTTACCAGTCATTTTAACTGATGTGTCTAACCCAACTGATCATGACATGGATTTGTTTGGGCGCACTGTAATTGGGACAGTACAAACCATTTTGACTGTAATGCCTGCCCAAAGTTTTGAAAAAGTTGTCACACCAGCTGCAGTGAATCACACTAGCGCCCAAACTCAACGTAAAACTATGGAACAGTGGGATCCACCTGTGGATGTAAGTCATCTAGATGAAGACCAAAGACAGAAAGTTCAACAGATGCTGAGAGAAGAGTGTCATTCCTTTTCAAGGTCAGACAATGACATCGGCTGCATTGAAAGGTTGCAAATGAACATCTCTCTCAAAGACCCTGAACCAGTCAAACGCACATACATATCAGTGCCAAAACCACTGTATCAGGAGATGAAGGGTTACCTCCATGATCTGATAGCACAGGGGTGGGTGAGAAAGTCTAATTCTTCATATTCCTCACCTGTCGTGTGTGTTAGGAAGAGAGATGGCACCCTTCGGTTGTGTATAGACTATAGAGACCTGAACAGAAAGACATATCCTGACCGCCAACCTATCCCTCGGGTCCAAGACATCATGGACAGTTTGGGTGGTAATTCCTGGTTCTCCCTCCTGGACCAGGGAAAAGCTTATCACCAAGGATTTATCTCCGAAGAGAGCAGACCAGTGACTGCTTTTGTGACACCGTGGGGACTTTATGAGTGGATACGCATTCCCTTTGGCCTAATGAACGCCCCTGCTGCCTTCCAGCGTTGTATGGAGGATTGTTTGGAAGGGCTCCGGGATAACATCTGCATCCCTTATTTGGACGACACACTGGTTTACAGTAAGAACTTTGAAAGTCATGTGGATGCTGTAAGAAAAGTGCTGAAACGTCTCAGGGAGTATGGCATTAAACTCAAACCAAGCAAGTGTGATCTCTTTAAACCTGAGGTCCGTTATTTGGGAAGAATTGTGTCTGCAGAGGGCAGCAAAGTTGATCCAGCAGATTTTGAAGCAGTCAGGGCATTGAAAGACATCAGACCACAGACGGTGGGCCAGCTCAGAAAAATGCTTGGTCTACTCACCTACTACCGACAATACATAAAAAACTTCTCGAAGAAAGCGAGCTCCTGACCTCCTGAAAGCAGACCCAGATGAAGCCCCTAAAAAAATAACAAGATCAAAAACAAAGAAAGTGAGCCATGTTGTGTCCTCTAACAAGCCGGTAACATGGACTGAGCAGCACCAACAGGCACTTGAAGGACTAATTGACTGTTTGCTCCACCCACCAGTGTTGGGCTTTCCGGATTTCAATCAGCCATTCGTGTTACACACAGATGCGTCACACCAAGGCTTGGGAGCAGTACTTTATCAAAAACAAGACGGCAAGCTGAGGGTCATTGCCTATGGCTCCCGTTCATTAACAGCAGCAGAGAAAAACTATCATTTCCATGCTGGAAAGTTAGAGTTCTTAGCTTTAAAATGGGCAATCACTGACAAATTCCGTGATTATTTGTATTATGCGCCAGTTTTCACTGTGTACAGTGATAACAACCCCCTCACATACGTCCTGTCCACTGCAAGGTTGAACGCAACCACTTCCAGGTGGGTTGCAGAGTTGGCCGACTTCCACTTTACAATAAAGTACAGGCCAGGAAAAGAAAACGGGGACGCAGACGCCTTGTCAAGGATGCCACTGGATGCAGAGTCATTGATGGGAGAATGTTCTGATGAGTTGTCACCTGAAATCATTGCTGCCACGATCCAAGCAGTTGTGGTACAAGAAGTGTCTCCAGAGATGTTGTCATTTTCAGCTGCATCCATGTCAATCTCAGTTGCAGATGAGTCAGCATCAGTAAGCCCCATTCCAAAAGATCAATTAAGAGAGGCACAAAAATCAGACCCATATATCTGTCCATTGCTAGAATGCAAACTGTTAGGTTCCAAACCGCCTCAAAAAGAGCTAAAGACATTCAGTTCAAAGACAAAATGTCTGTTCAGAGAATGGGACAAATTCACAATTGACACTGATGGTATTTTGTACAGAACGACTGTGGCTCAGTGGTTAGCAAGTCGGTCTTTCAATCAGAGGGTTGGTGGTTCGATCCCCGGCTCCGGCAGTCTGTGTCGTTGTGTCCTTGAGCAAGACACTTAACCCTCATTGTTCACCGTTGCTGTGTCTACGGTCTAATGTATATCATGTAAGTCGCTTTGAATAAAAGCGTCAGCTAAATGTAATGTAAAAGCCCATAGACAGTTGGTCCTACCAGAAGGGTATAAAGGAAAGGTGCTGGAAGAGCTGCACGATAACATGGGACACCAAGGTGCAGACCGCACTGTATCTCTAGTACGAGACCGCTTCTTCTGGCCATATATGCAGTCTGACATTGAGCACTATGTAACTAAAGTTTGTACCTGCCTCAAGCAAAAAAAAACATCCCATGAAACAAGAGCTCCCCTGACAAATATTGTGACAACACAGCCCTTTGAACTGGTATCTATAAATTTCCTACATCTCGACCAATGCAAGGGTGGATATAAGTACATCCTTGTGATTGTGGACCATTTCACACGTTTTGTTCAAGCATATGCCACCACCTCAAAGTCAGGAAAAACAGCTGCAAATCTGATCTTCAACGACTTTGTCCTGAAGTTTGGGTTCCCCTCTCGCATCCACCATGACCAAGGGAGAGAATTTGAAAACCAGTTGTTCAAGCAGTTGAAAAACCTCAGTGGCATGGCGGGATCTAGAACGACACCCTATCACCCGATGGGAAATGGTCAAGTGGAGCGTATGAACAGGACTTTGTTGCAGATGCTTAAGACACTGACTGAAACACAGAAATCAAACTGGAAGGAGTCTCTTAACAAACTGGTATATGCCTATATCTGTACCCGATGTGAAGTGACAGGTTATTCACCATTTTACCTTCTTTTTGGGAGATCACCGAGACTTCCAGTTGATATGCTGTTTGGATTGTACACGGAGTCAGGTTCCAGTGACCAGCGAGACTATGCTGAGAAATGGAAAAGAGGTATGGAGGAAGCCTATGCCATTGCAAATGAGAATGCAAAAAAAGCTGCGGGGAGGAGTAAAGAGCATTATGACTCCAAAGTGAGGAGCTCTGTGCTACAGCCTGGTGAGCGGGTTCTGATCAGAAATATGACACCAAGAGGAGGGCCAGGAAAGCTACGTGACTATTGGGAAGACATAGTTCATACAGTAGTGAGACAAATGGGATCTGACTTGCCGATTTATGAAGTAAGACCAGAAAAGGGTAAGGGCCGCTTCAGGGTCCTGCACAGAAACCTGCTCATGACCTGTGACCACCTACCTATTGAGACACAACCAGAAGTGAGAAAGAATGGCAAAAACAAACAGAAAAAGAGATATCAGCTCGCATTACAGCCTCAAGAATCTGAAGACAGTGGAGATGAATATGACCTTCACTATGAGCCGTTTCAGGTTTCCACGTTGCCTGCAGAATCAGGGATGGAGCCTGAAAATGGGCCCCGCCAGTGGAACAGAGAGTCGAAGTAACAGTCCCTGTTGCGATGCCAGAACAGCCTTCTGATGAAGATCAGCTGGAAGAGGCCAGCACACTTGCTGAAAACCTGTCTGATGTTTGCTCACCACAGACCACCTCCCCAGCACCAAGTGCTGAACTTGGGGAACCGATCTACCAGCTGCCACAAAGGGAGAGACATCCACCAAGACGCATCACCTATGAACAGCTCGGTATTCCTTCATGCTACATCATTCAGTCACCACAACAGCTGTTAGCGACCTACCCTACACCCGGACTGGTACCATGGTTGCCACCCTTACAGCCATACTACTTTCAGCCACCCTGTATGTATGTAATATAATAGGAGTAACCTTTTTTGGGTTAGGACCAGGTACTGTGTTTTCAGATGCGTTCCAAGGACAATTTATGAACTGTATTTGAGCTGTGCCTTTTGTTCAGGTAGCAGATGCAGAAGAGGATCCGCAGCGTCAAGTTCATAGGAGAATGTTTAAAGGAAAAGAGTTCGAGTGAATGTCGAGACGACATTTATTTGGTAGGAGAGAGTGTGCCTGAAAGATGTGTACTTGTAGCAGTTTTATTTCATTGTTTGTTTGTTAGAATGTGATGTAAGAAAAGATCGTTAGATAGTGATCTGAGATCGACTACTTTCGTCACCGTCCACATACCTCAGGGAATACGGGGACAAGTTGAGAGATGTGCATAGATATGTGTGATCTTGTGGTTTGTTTATATTGCACTGGGTTATGTGAAAAAGGTTGTGTAAAAATAACAAATGTAAGAGGATAAATGATCTACGTGAGGGTCTTGATCTAAAGATCTGAGATTGATTACTCTAGTCTCCGCCCACATACCTTGGGGGAATTCGCGGTCTTTCCTCACTTCAGTAAAATACTGGCTGTGAGAAAGACCATATCACTCTCGTGATCATTTCTCCCCCTTTTCAGGTATGTTGTTACATTTTGTGAAATTAAGTTGTCGGTATGGATTAGGAATGTTTTTGAGAATGTTGTGTGTTTATTGCAGGCTACTTTAGAGTTGAGTTTGACGTGACTGTTGGTATGTACGTATGTGCGTATGTGTCAAGTGTAGCCGCCATTTTGTGTGTATGTGTGTGCGTATATGTATATTAAATGAGTGTGTGTGTTGTTTTGAAATTAACGATCGTAATGTTCTAAAATGTACTGTGAGTAAATTGAAATGGAAGACGATCGCCTGTTCTCCTGTAAATTGTTTCCTGTGTTGATTATTGTTTTGTGTATAAACACTTCAGTAAAATACTGGCTGTGAGAAAGACCATATCACTCTCGTGATCATTTCTCCCCCTTTTCAGGGGTATAACATGTAGAAGGACACACTGTCAGTTACTAGTAAAGCTCGTAATATTCCTCACACAAACACACACATATAACCACAGAACAATGTATCATTGTATTGGAGATTGACAGGGAGATCTGGATGATATTTTATTCATAGACACCCTAAAGGCACTAACCGGCCAAGGCTCAAAACGCTCCTAAAACAGAACAGAATGGTGGACAGTACCAAACCTGTGCAGCCCACTGTGAGAGAGAGAAACACAATTGGACAGAATGGGAGGACCAAGCAAGAGGGAAGGATCAGACAGAGAACAATGGCACAAGTCAATATAAGTTCATTTGACATGTTTATAACACTATTACATAATAAATATAAGATATACCATAAGTATGACTCAAAGTGACCCCCAAAGTGGCTGAGGATGCACCCCGAGTTTTGAAAAAAATGCTGATTAAAAACATTATGAATATGCTAGAATGCTAAACTCAACGGTTTTGGAATCCTTAGAACCTACAGAGTTCGCCAATATCATTCCACTCTCAGATCTTTATCACACAAGAATGTAATTTGTGTCCAGCAAAAAAAAGAAAACTGACTTACTTATGGCTGAAATATGAATATTCCAGGCCTTCCTGCTGCCTCCTCAGAGTTAAGGCCACGGAGCACCCGCTGCAGTGAAACGAGCCCCATTCAGGGACCACCAAGGACTGTGGGAACTTTCTTGCTTGAGCGGAGTTTACACGATTTCTTGAAATGTCTGACAAAAATAATACTTAAAAATACTTAACTTCCCTCAAAGCCAAACTTCGCACAGATACTCCTACAATATCTAGCTATTTTATATATTAAAAACGTGTCTGTTAATATAGTTAAGATAAAAAATAATTAACTTTTAAATTTCTTTTTTGAAAGATACATTTTTTTTGTGTACTATCATAAACCAATATACCACTAACGCATATATGGCCTTATCTATTTTCACAAGGGTTTTCTGTATATTATACCTTTTTGAAATTTTTCAAATAGACCTTGTGAAAGAGGAGATAATCAGGATTTAGTATGAGATGCAAACCATTCGCAATCTTTGCCACAAAATGGCTGTCTTGCAAGTATTTTGTGTGACCTCATCTAAAGTGAAGACTATCTATGCTTTACAACGCATTTATAAATGGCATTGAAATGCCAGCAGTGCCTCATAGCTAGTAGAAGTCTCAGTTATCTTCTCAACAGAAAAGGGAAATAGACTCAATACAAAGTGATAAATAACATTACTATGATGGTGATGGAGCATCTTTTTTTTGAGTGTACATTGTCTTTTTTTTGAGTGTACATTATTGATTATGAGTATTTAGCTGTGACTTGTTTGCTAGCTAGCCAGCACCATGGGACCAAAGGTGTCCCACGGTGCCAGGCCAGAAAGAATGCCTGTCTTTCTGGGTCAATATTAGTTAATATTAGTTTTAGAAAAAGGTCAACGCGTATGCAGTCAGGTAATACGTGCTTTGTTGTTTATGAAATGGAGATACTTTAATTGGTCTGCTTTTAAAGCAAAAATTGTGATAGCTCTATAATTAAAATCAGGGATAAAACAAATTTAAAAAGTGAATGAATTTAAAACATTCTAAGCATGTTTATGGAAGTGCAAAGTGCAAACAGAGCTAACAATGTTTACCTTTTTAGAGAAGGCAGGAGGATGGAGGCAATGCTTCCACGACGACGCTGCCCCATCAGTTGTAGCCGTTGTATGAGAGAGTGAAGAGCAGCAGTCAAAAGCTAACAAGTGATGAATGCTCATGTGCACAAAAATTCTTCTTCTAAATTATTAAAATATCTGGCTAACACGACAATACAATGCTATAATTATTTGCTACTTCATCTCTTAGCATCTAAAACTGAAAATCTAACTAAAACTAAAATCAATCACAACACATCCACAAACCTCTCTGTCAGCAGTTATTTTGGTAGGACCTACCAAAGACACGATAACCCAATGACAAACCTCCACGGCACAGCATGCTGGTTGGTGGGAGAAAAACGAGATGGAGAGAAGGACCGATGAAGAGAAGAAGGGAGAGACAGAGAAAGAAAGTGAATGAGAAAGGAAGAGGAGGTAGAAAAGAGCTAAGAGAGTTGAGTGTGAGAGAAGGACGTTTTGCTTTCTGAAAGCAATCGGTGGAAAATAAAACATGTCCCAAATTGAATCCAGAGGAAATTGGTGTCCAAAGCTCCTGGCTCTGTTTTAAAGCCTCTGCTGGCCTGCAACATAAGATAGGCTGAATAAAACACACCGCTCGGCAGGCTCTGGGTTGTGAAACAAATTATTTCATAGTATTATTTTGAAAGCATTGACACAAAGAGGCTCTACAACACAACACAGGATGTAAGGAGAATGAAGGGTGGATGAGACAAAGGCTGGCCAATCGAATCCCAATGGGAAGCACTCATGTGTATATACCCTCTGATGCGACTCGCCAACATCAGATTGTTTTAGAATTCATAATGGTTATCTTTTGGTAATTCATTGGGCAAAATGTATTCATTCTTTTTTTTTTTAGTCACAAATTTGAGGAGCACAATTTATTTGTATGTATTAGGGATGCTGGTCTGAAGGAAGAGAGCACATTACTGGCACCATTTAGCCCTTGTTAGCAGTAGATCACTATGTTTCAGTGATTTCAGTTTTTAATAAAACATTGCAGTTATGTTGTCACCTTTCATTTAGCTCCTACACACTCAGCTAGGGTCAACACAGGGTCAAAAACTACACATGCAATACGTGTTAGTGTTTGTTGACCCAAAGTAACAGAATATCCAGTATGTCTCATTTAATCAGCAACTTTTCTTCACTGGTAGAGTGTCTTCACTGTACCACATATATCCTGATATCCAGGTTGCTGATTACAGCCTACTACTACTACTACTACTATTACTACCACCATCGACGGTAAGCGTATTGAATCACTTCCGGTTGCCACCGTGTGTGTTTGTCGATAATGTACTTTTCTCAGCTCCAGCTAACTGTGTGATATTCTTTAGTACAAGCGGCTGATTGCCTGCTGTACATCTTTAACGTTTAAACACTTGACTCACTTCTTCTTTTAGCCACCCATCGCTTAAATCTAACTGTCCTATTTTTATATTGTTAGTTCTGCTAACGCTAGCTACTGTAAGAAAAGTAAAAGCTTTATGGTGCTCCTACTGAGAGCTAGTGAGTTTATATTGGAGGGTCAAGACAAATAAATAACTCTGTATGGATTATGATTATCAAATATTAAATGAATGACACTGTATGTATTACGCACATGTATCAATTAGAATTATGGAATTTATTAAGTGATTGTGGAAGGAATCCTGTAAACATCAGGAGCCCACAAAACAGTTACACAACCTGAAGATTGGAGCAGATAAAGATGACGCACTCAGGAATGTGCCTGTGAGGGGGTTGATTGAAGTCCTGAGTACTTTTGTTTATGCGAACGGGGGGTTTGGGTTGTCCTAACATGGGATATCTCTCTCCCGTGGGATATGTTTTGTGTAGTTATTAGTGTGATTAAATTTGAAATGTTATTCATCATCTTTTTATTAAATAAATTTTTATTATAACTTTCTGCAGCTGGGACTTCTCTTCGCCCAATCGTCCAAATATTTTTTAACTTAACACTACCTTGCTTTAGCAAAGCTGCTAGCGATGTCTTCCTCTTCTACCCTTTCTGCTCTCTCTTGCTCAGTGTGTCGCATGTTTAGCTATTCCCGTGCCTCCTTTAATGATAACGGTACATGTAATAAGTGTAGTTTATTTGCTTGGTTGGAGGCAGGTCTTAGTGGGTTAGATGCACGGCTCCGCACCATCAAAGCTCAGACTTTAGCTACATTAGGCAGCCCTCCCCCCTAGTCGGTGCGGACTTACTAGCCGTAGCCTCTGTTAGTGTTAGCGGTTCATCAGAAGCCCCGGAGCAGCCGGGATGCTGGGTGACTGAATGAAGGAAGCAGAAGTCAAAACAGCCCTCTGGGCACCGCCAGCCTCTTCACGTTTCTAACCGGTTCTCCCCACACGGCTGAGAAACCAACTTTGGTTATCGGCAGCTCCATAGTCGGAGGCGTGAAGATAGCGAAGCCAGGGACCACAGTCAAATGTATTTCTTGGGCCAGTGCGGGCAACGATGAGTCCTATTTAAAACGGTTGGCCAAGAATAAACGTAAATACAGTAAGATTGTAATACACGTCGGTGGTAATGACTCCCGACTTCGTCACTTGGAGGTCACTAAAATCAATGTGGAATCGGTGTGTGCTTACGCCAAAACAATCACGGACTCCGTAGTTTTCTCTGGTCCTCTCCCAAATACGGTCACTGATGAGATGTATAGCCGCATGTCATCATTCCACCGTTGGTTGTCCAGGTGGTGTCCAGCCTTGTGGATAACTGGCGGACATTCTGGGGGAACCCTGGTCTGATCAGGAGAGACGGCATTCATCCCACTTTGTATGGAGCACATCTCCTTTCTGCAAATATGACCAAGTTTATTGGTCAACTTCGGCCATGACAATCCAGAGTTCAGACAAGGAAGCAGAGTTGTAGTCTTGCACCCTTCTCTGCATTTCCTTTAGGGCAGTTGCCTACCTTAAACTCTATAGAGACTGTGTCTGTCTCACGGCCACTTTTTAATGTAAAAGTAACTAATAGAGGTGTTATAGAACATAACGTCATAAAGGTTAACACCACTATTTCAACAGTGGAACATGATAGGATAATTAAATGTGGACCCCTAAATATTAGATCCCTGTCTTCGAAAGCTGTATTAGTAATTTAATTGATATCAGAGAGTCACATTGATGTATTTTGTCTTACTGAAACCTGGCTGAGACATGAGGAATATGTCAGCCTGAATGAATCAACTCCTCCAAGTCATATTAATACTCACATTCCTCGAGGCGCTGGCCGAGGAGGTGGAGTAGCTGCGATCTTTGACTCAGGCTTGTTTGTAGGTCCTAAGCCTGGATTGAATTGTGGCTCGTTTGAAAGCCTTGTTTTGAGTCTTTCACACCCAAGCTGTAAAACTGTCCTGCCTACTTTGTTTTCACGTTAGTGTACCTAGTATTTGTCAAGGTTGGTCCTTAAGACTGATAAGGTTATTTTTGTAGGTGATTTTAATATTCATGTGGATTCATGTGCAATGATAGCCTTAGTGTTGCATTTATGTCATTGTTAGATTTGATTGGCTTCTGTCAGAGAGTACATGAACCGACTCACTGCTTTAGCCACACCCTCGACCTTGTTCTTATATATGGTGTTGATGTGGAACATTTGATGTTGTTTCCGCAGAACAGAGTTTGTGCTGCCAGTGTGTGTACCGTTGGGCAAAGGTTTCTACACCAGATGTATAACTGATGTTGCTGTATTTAAGGAAGTGATTCCTTCTATATTTGATTCATTACCATGCCTCAATATAACAGAGGACTCCTGTGCGAACTTCAGTCCGTCCCAGATTGATCATCTCGTCGATGGTGCTACTGGCTCACTGAAAATTACACTGGACTCGATGGCCCCTCTAAAGAAGAGGATCATCAAACCCTCAGACCCGCATACTGAATCAAGCATCACGGAAGCTGGAAGGTGTATGGCGTTCCAACAATCTAGAGGAATCCTGGTTAGTCTGGCGGGACAGTATGAGAACCTACAAGAAGGCCCTTGATAATGCCAGAGGAGCCTACTACTCAAGAAAAATAAGAACAACCCCAGGTTTCTCTTCAGCACTGTGGCCAGGTTGACGGAGAGTCCCAGCTCAGTGGAGTCGTGTATTCCTACAGACCTCAGCAGTAATGACTTCATGAACTTCTTCAATGATAAGATTCTGGACATCAGAGGCGGGATTGGTGATCTCCAGCCTTCAACTGTTTATCCTCAAGTGGACTGGCCTTGGAGGCGGCTGTGGGCCCTGATGTGTGTTTGGATGGCTTTTTCCCCATAAGTCTTGATCAATTGTCTTCAACTGTTTCTGCGTCTATATCGTCTACCTGTCTCCTGGACCCCATTCCAACGAGGCTGCTCAAGGAGGTTTTGCCTTTAATTGGCACCTCTCTGCTGGATATTATCAATGGTTCTTTACTAACATGTTATGTGCCACAGTCTTTCAAAGTGGCTGTAATTAAACCTCTTCTCAAGAAGCCAACTCTCGATCCAGAGGTGTTGGGTAACTACAGACCTATCTCTAACCTTCCCTTCCTGTCTAAGATTCTTGAGAAAGTAGTTGCAAATTAGTTTTTTACATAGCAATAGTTTATTTGAGGACTTTCAGTCCGGATTTGGAAAGCATCATAGCATGGAGACAGCACTGATGACAATTATGAATCACTTTCTAGTTGCATCAGATAGGGGACTTGTAACTGTTCTGGTCCTGTTAGACCTTAGTGCTGCTTAGTGCTGCTTAGGCCAAAGTCAATGCAGCACATGAGTCCATAAACTGTGATGGATATTCACAATAGACCATTTAGATCATAATTCCATGTTCGCCTTTGTTTTCTCCTCCAAACTGAAGGAATGTTTCCCACCTGCCGGACTGACTCGCTTGTTGACGCGTTCTCAAATCTCAGCTATGGAATGTATATACTACAAAAATAAACAGCTATCCCTTGAGAGCCATTCTCATCATCTAAATGGTGACTGGCTAGTTCTCCTGCTAAATTAACAACGCCCTGAGTACCCTTGTTTACCTGGCAGCATAATTCCTGACAGGTGGACGGCAGTGAGGAAGCACTCTGCTACATCTATTGTCTTGCAGCTCTGTGTATTTGCTCCAACACCGGCAATATGTCCTGCTGCAATTGGCAATTTTGAAAGAAAGTCCCAGCTAATAATAATAATAATAATGCATTTTATTTATAGGCGCCTTTCAAAACACTCAAGGACACCTTACAAAATCAACAAGGAAACACTCAATCCATTAAAACAATGAGTCAGTGTAAGTAACGGAGCTTGTGGTGGTGGGTTGCAAACAGAGAACAAGGCAACAGACGGCTGTCAATCTGCCTCACAGGAAGAGACGCCCAGCACAGAGGAGCAGTGGCAAAGGAGACAGCCGTAGAGGTGGTTGGTTATCTTGGTCACAAAGCTGCTGTGAAGCCATCACACACGAACACATGCTATTGACCAACTATGTGTACGTGTTCAGTTGCGTGATGCATGTTCTGTTCTACTGTGGGCACATAGCGATTACACACATTCTATCAACTGTTATGCTCATAAGAACGAGGCATGTGATAAGACACTTAATCACACAGCCATCATTAATGTGAGCAGTAACACTTGTGCTGTAAGTCAAGACGTCGATGGGTGAAACACATCTCAAGGTCAAACAGGTGTTAAGGTCACACTACTCTCAGCTCCTTTCACATATCTAAGCACCTCCGCCTGCCCCTAAGGGTGAAACAGAAGCCCTGCAAAGGAAACTCGTCTTAGCCACTTGTGTCTAATTTGTTTGGGCCTCTGTGAGGGGAGGAATGTTGGTCAAATTAAGCATCTAATACTATTAGTTCCTTCTCCAAAACAGTTTGCTGCAAATTCCTTGTAACTGTAGTCATCACTATAGTGCACATGTATATATACATATATTATATACATGTCCTGCTGAAATTTCACATTAAAAGCCTGCCAGTTGAAGGAGGGGGTATGCTATAGCTTCTGAAAGGCTTTTAATGTGAAACATTTGTGCCGTGAGTGTTGAGCGTCATTGACAGTGGCTCAGCGCCAATCAGAAGAACGGCAAAGTAGAACCAAGTGTGGAGAGGACAAAGATGGCTGTGTGTATGAGCAAGCAATGGCATTGAATACACTTCTTCATTACACAATTTCATTGCGGAAGTGTGTCGGCAACATTGTGTTGTTTTCTTATAGTTTATAATGTATGTGACTCCCAGGAAATGCATTGATAGCTCTATACATATATAACAGTAAATACAATACAAATTCATTGGCAACATATTTAATTTGGTTTCTACCAAAATATTGAAAGTTGCAATGAATTAGCATAATTAAACATGTGGTAACATGGGCACTGACACCACTTGGTACAAAAAGATCTTAGGGAAAGATGAGGTATATCTCCAAAGTCTGCTTTGTACGCCCCACAATCACCCAGACCACATGGGGACTCTGTTGTAGCTCTTCATTTACACAGAAAACATAATACAGTGTGATTGCAATATATAAAACACAACTTATCTGACACTATAAAGCAATCCACTTTTCAAGCCTCCTACCCTCAACCTTTCAGCCTCTTTCATCCTTGTCCTTCCTTCCCTTACTCCACCTCTTTCTAAACCCTTTTTTGGTTTTCATCCTCTTATCCCTCCCTGTTTCCCTCATTCTCATATGTATTTTACCTCTCTTTATCTTCACACTCCCCTACCGTTCACCTCCGTTTTTCCTTTTCCTTTAAACCCATAACCCTTCCTTACTGAGGATTACCCATGCAGCCTGTTTAGTAGCTTCCAAACCTTTCATTTTGACTTTTATTTACCTGGGGACGAGTGTCTTCAGCTGAGCCCCGGAGAAGCAGGGCAAACCATTTATTTTGTTCATTTTACCCTCTACTTACCCTGAGCACTGAGCACAAATGCTCTTTACCTTCATTCAGTCACACCGACATGTGGGAGCGGCCCAGTGCAGCCAGTCAGCGGCGTCGCTGCTTAAGCCACCAATGTTTTGATTAAACTCCCAAAATGTATTTTAAATAGAACACTGCAAAGGTCAACAAAAACGTAATATTTGTGAATACACAATAGTGTGTCTGTAAAAATAAATGTGTTAAAAAAAAGGTGTGTGTGTGTGTGTGGGGGGGGGGGCATCAATGCCGAGTGACTCACAGCAGTATAATTTAAAACATATATAAATAACCTACGTTACTAATGTGTGAGAATATTCACTTTCTTATACTCACAGTGGAGAGGGAGACACAGCAGCAGATGAATGAGAGGTAAACAGTGCACACAACTGTATCTGAAAACTGTGAGTGACAGAAAAGCCTAGTTTCATAAACTAATGTTACAGAGGTGGAAGAAATTCTTAGATCTCTATTTAAGGAAAAGTAGCAATACCACGGTGGAAAAGTCACAAGTAAAAGTTTTGCATTAAGTAAAAGTTCTGCATTCAAAATATTTCTCAAGTAAAAGTACAAAAATATTACAACCAGGACATAAAAAGGACCTAAAGTAAAACAACTCTTAATGCAGAACAATGAATGTTGTATTATTGGTTCTAATCATTGATGTGTCATCGTGTCCATCAGGTGAAGGTGGAGCTCATTTGAATGACTTTACAAGCTGTAATAACACTTCAACATTCCTTAGATTATATTTTGTATTGGTAATCAGAATCTGTAAAGTAACGAATGTTGTCACATACATGTAGTGCAGTAAAAATACAACATTTAAAATCTCCAACATTGTAGCCAATTTGTGAATTGAGTTACATTCCTCCAATGTTAAGGTATATACATTTAATTAAAAATAATTCCAACTCTCTTCTGTAGACGTGTTAGCAGTTATAAAGGTATCTGTTTCTACCAGACCACCGTGACGGGTGTTGCAATGCAGAATAACAGAGGTTCAGAGTTGAGTCATATCATCTCTATTCCTCTCAGGAACACCCGATAAATAGGAATACCTGTCTAAAGAATCTTAACCTTAGTGTTTGCACCAAGCTTCCTGTCACACTGTGACACAACATTGTGTGCATTTGGCATTTTGCAAGAATTATTCATAACAACAGATTTGTTCCGAGCTAGTACGAGTGATTTCAGAAAACATGCAGCATTCACCAATTTTCTCAAATTTGGAATTTTTTAAGTATGAATAATATTTACGAGTGGTCCAGCTCTGTTGTACTAGTCGGGTGGAACTAGTCTGCTCTTTTCAAAGCTTAGTTTTTTCACGTCCGGGTTTTACATGTCATTTCTCTGAAATGAGTTTCATTTTGAAAACCTTTTTCAAATTACACTTCATAATTATATTGACATTATCCTGCTTGACAGCAATTCAAATGATAGGCTAATATAATTCTAGATTCATTCATATAGCCTGATGATATCACCCTTCATTTAAACTGTCCATTGATGCTATCGTATAACACTATGATATCAACATGAGCATCGTCATCCCTCTCTCTTTTTGTCAGTAACATTAGACTCTCAGGTGACACGGCATGAGCAGCTCCGGATTCATCCCCAGTCCTGGTCTTTAGCAGGTCCCTGCATTCTGCTGCTGACACTGTTGAAATGATAGACTTTCTTTTTTTGATCTGTGAAAGCAAGACTTCATTATTAGACATATGGGGTAGGACGCGTAGCCTTATATGGTATTAATGGTTAATTATGCTAATTCACAATTCTGATAATTGTGCACTCCCTTATACACAGGTGGCATTCATCATGGTCATTTACACAGTTATCTGAAGTGAGGAGAGTTTGCTGAATGAAAGAAGAGGAAGTTAAGATAATAAGATGAAAGCCCGATGACAGTTGCCCGATGACAGTTGCCCGATGACAGTTGCTTATGAATTCCAGTAAAATGTGAATGTTTTGTACGGTCTTGACACACGCTTCGGCTTCCCTTTGCTCATTGATTCAGTTGTTAAAGGTTTAAAGTAATAGATAGTGGCAGTGTGTGTGTTTACTCTGTGAGTTCAAGCAAGTTCCTTCTGTCCTGAGTGTTTCTTTTCCATCTCCAGATGGCACGATTCAGATCAAACAAAGCAAATTATGGATGATAAGACAATGGGCCACTGAGCACACCCAATTAATGAAATCAGTCTGGAGACTGAGCATTAGAAATGTTTCAACTACAGCAATGTTTTAACAATATTTAACATTCAATTAAAACTTTTTGCCATTTTCAATCAATATAATGGCTGCGGTTGAATAGTCCAAAAGAAATGACCTCCTAACGACAAACCCTAACCAGTTTTCCTTGACCTCTGTGGAAAATGTCACGGGGTTAAGGAAAGATGGGAAGGAGAATTCATGGTGAGTTAGGAAAAGACAACCGCAGTGTTTAGAGGATCACACACCACTTTCACTAAGCCACGTAGTTATGATGCGGCGGCAGGCGATGTTAGTGACGTCAGTCTGCAGGGGAAACTACAATGTTCAGGAGATGGACTACAAAAAATATCATCTTATATAATTTGTCCGTGTGTGTCACGATTTGGGACTCCGGCTTTGGGCCACTGGCGGCCTCTGGCGGTCTAAAGACGTTACTGCGGACTTGTCGAAATGTTGGGCTCTGTTCCCTGGTTCACACCTGGGGCTCATTCACAATCAGGAGGAGTGGAGGCACTGGTTGGAGGGTGCTCAACACCCGTTCCTGGTGTGGACGGACCACCGGAACTTGGAGTACCTCCAGGTCGCCAAGCACCTCAACCCCCGACAGTCCCGCTGGTCCCTGTTTTTTAGTCGGTTCGACTTTTCCCTCTCCTACCGCCCGGGCTCGAAGAACACCAAGCCCGATGCCCTGTCCCGGTTGTTTCCTTCGGCCAGCCCAGAGAAGGAACGGAGGCCCGTCATTCCCCTCTCCCGGATCGTGGCAGCTGTCCGCTGGGGAATCGAGGCCAAGGTATGGCGGGCGCAACGGGACAAACCCGCTCCTGGCCCGGAGCGGCCCGGACTCCTCTTCGTCCCTCAGGCGGTACGGTCGCAGGTAGTCCAGTGGGGTCCCGGCTCACGGCGCACCCTGGGGTCCGACGGACTTTGGCGTTTTTACAGAGGCGGTTTTGGTGGCCTGGCATGGCCGGGGATGTGAAGGCTTTTGTCGGGGGCCTGTCCGGTGTGCGTACTTAGCAAGGACCCCCGCCTGCGGCCGCAGGGGTTGCTACGCCCGCTCCCCGTCCCACACCGCCCGTGGTCACATATCCATGGACTTCGTGACCGGGCTCCCGGTGTCGGAGGGGAACACCGTTATCCTGGTGATTGTAGACAGGTTTTCTAAGGCCTGTCGCTTTGTGCCTCTGCCCAAGTTACCGTCCGCTCTGGAGACCGCGGAGCTCACATTTAACCATGTCTTCCGAGTGTTTGGTCCCCCACAGGTTATCGTGTCCGACCGTGGCCCTCAGTTCTCCTCCAGAGTGTGGAAGGCTTTCTGCAAGACCATTGGGGCGACGGCCAGCCTATCCTCCGGTTTCCATCCCCAGTCGAACGGGCAGACGGAGAGGGTGAACCAGGAGCTCGAGGCCACCTTGAGGGCACTGGTGGCCGACAACGCGTCCTCCTGGAGCTCTTGTCTTCCGTGGGCCGAGTATGCGCATAACACCCTCCAGTCCTCCGCTACTAACCTGTCTCCCTTTCAATGTCAGTTTGGGTTCCAGCCGCCCTTGTTTGCAGACCAGGAGGAGGACGTCGGGGTGCCCTCGGTTCAGCACTTCATGGGACGGTGTAGACGGACCTGGAGGATGGTCAGGAAGGCGCTGGTGCGCACGGCGGGGACTAACCGGTCCCAGGCCAACTGGCATCGGCGTCCTGCCCCATCCTTCCGTCCGGGGCAGAAGGTGTGGTTGGCTGCACGGGATATCCCCTTACGGGGGGTGACCCGCAAGCTGGCTCCCCGGTGGATCGGTCCGCACAAGGTCGTCCGGAGGGTCAACCCGGTGACATACCGGCTTCAGCTTCCTCGCACCCTGTGGATCAATCCCTCGTTCCACGTGTCCCTGCTGCGGCCTGTCCTGTCCTCTAAACTGCATTTCGTTGCTCTGTACTTGTACATGTGTAATGACAATAAAGTTGAATCTAATCTAATCTAATCTAATCTAAAGACGTTACTGCGGACTTGTCGAAATGTTGGGCTCTGTTCCCCTGGTTCACACCTGGGGCTCATTCACAATCAGTACCAATTCACCTGGTGTGGCCAGGGGATAAATACCTGGCAGCAGGCTGGACTCGTCACCGCGACGTTTGCACTCTTGACTCGTCTCTTGTTACTCTCACGTAGCATTTTGTATCTGTTATCTTGGCCGCTGCTTCGCGGCTTCAGTAAGCCACTCTTTGTTTCCTGGTGTGCGTATCCTGTCCTGGGTGAGCAAGAGCGATCTCCCCTTTTTGACAGCGTCCTTAGTTAACCGTTTTCAACTGACTGTTCCCTCCTGAGTTTGGATTTTTTGCCTTTTTGGGATTTCTTCTGTGTTTTGGGAAACGGTCCAAAGTAACTAAGTTATGGTGTTTTCAACATTGCCAGCCCTCATGTCGAGGCTCTACCTGTTGCCTGAATAAAACTCTGAAGTGACTCCACTCTCTGCATTCGGGTCCTCATTAGCACACGGGGTAACTCGTGGGCTTTCCCTCCAGCGACCCGGGTTCGCATCCCAGCCCAGCGGTCCTGACAGTGTGTTCTTACAGTGTTGCGTCATGCGGACGATTCAAACCATCCGGTTCTGAGTTTTACTTTATTAACGACGTAAACAACCTGGTTCAAAGTATTATTTTATTAACAAGGTTGGAATGGAAAGGAATATGAAAGTGAAACCAAGGTATTTTTCACAGAGTACAAAGCTACTAAACTGTCTTGGTTCTGTTTCAAACATGCTGAATTAAATTTGTTCTCCCACTAACAATGTCTTATATCCCTTTATGTTATGATTTATTATCTGATCATAAGAATATGCAGACAATAGTTTATGAAACACCACATAACTCAGATCAACCTAGAAGTGTTGACTTGATATGTTTTATTGTAATGTGACAAAATAGTTGATTCAAAAGATGATAATCAGAAAGACTGAAGAGCTCGTTCAGTTTAACACTTTCATCAAAGTTTCTGTAGCTGACGTCAAATAAAAGAATGAGGCCTGAGGCTGCAGTACAACACCAGAGAGAATATCAATACAGTTTGATCACTTTACAGAAGTATGGTCACTGTACAGCAGTTTGATCCCTTTACAGCAGTTTGATCACTTTACAGCAGTTTTCAGCCAGAGCAATGTAATGTCCGTAGTTTTCCAGCAGGTTTAACAGATTATTTAAAGTATTTCCAAGTTATAGCAACGATTATTTACATGATCTGCGTTTGTCTTCTGTTGTGAAATATCAAATGCTCTATGATAATGTTTTATATTAATTTGCTTTGTGTGGTTTTTATATTCATATACGTATGCAAGACCTCTTACACAAGCAGAACTATGTCTGTTGGCCAGGGAGCCCACCAGAGAAAGAACCTTCATAGAGGCAAATAAGGAGATGAACAAACACATCTGAAATTCCTCTTATGTTGATCTTATGTTATCTTGCTGAATAACAGGATGTGCGTAGGGGAAGATCTTGCTGAAGAACAAGATGTGCGTAGGGGAAGAACTATGCTCCCCCTAGAGTAAACAAAGAGCGGCGGTCACGTTGACATGAATCACGATCTACATGCAATGTGGGCGTATGTTGGTGTGTAAACTCTCTGTGTAAGAAATCTAATAAAAGACGAAGCCACGAGAGGGAGGACAGATTCCGTTGGTGAGGCTTTGACTGCGTAGTCTTTGCAAGGAACGTTATCTCCTCCGGCCGGAGCTTTGACAAACTGTTATACTTGGTCTTGTGTCTTATTGTCCATTACAGAGCACCTGAGTGGGTGCGTCTGCGAGTCATCAAAAGAAAGTGGTCGGAGCCACGGTGGTTGGGTCCATTCAAGGTAACAGCCCGAACCACGCACGCTGTCCAGCTCCAAGGCAAGGGAACGCAGTGGTATCACTGGACCCAGTGTACACCAGCGCAAGAACCAGGTCGTTCCGTTGCAGAGGTAGCCAGGGATCTGGCTGCCAATACAAACAACTCTCCGGTTGACACTAGGGCAAAAGAGGCAGAATAATCCTCTCCAGTGTCCAACAGAGTACAGGGTAGTCTACCCCTGTTACTTGAAGAAAGGATACCTGCAGAAGAATCGACGCCGACGTAACGTATATTGTTGAATGTATATCATGCTGTATTGCCAGAGTTGTAACTAGAACCCATAAAGGAAAGTTGAAACCTTATTTACAGAGTCCTACTGCTGTAATAATCTTGTGAAAAAGGAACTAGTTAAAGAAAATTTGCTTGCTTAAAATAATACCCGTGTGGACATATGTGTGTAAAAGTAATTGTGAGTGTGGGCATTGTGACTCTAACCCTCTGGTGGTACTGTGAGCTCCCTAGACAGGAATGTTAATTGTATGGGACCGGTGGAGGCCATACACACTATGATGCCCTTGTTGGCTGAAGGGGAGGCCGATGACCAAGTAGAGGAATTGGAGTTACAATGCTGAATTAAAATGTCATGTTTGGTGGACTCTTGTTAGAGTCCAAAAGGGGGAGTGTGAATTTTCTTAAAATTACAACAACATTGCTATTGAAAGTGTAAACATGCTATGTATGCTAGAAGGCTAAAAGATAACCATGCTTCTGTCTCCTATCATAGTGTGAACTCTTCGTAGAGTTCAAAAGGGGGATTGTTGTGAAATATCAAATGCTCTATGATAATGTTTTATATTCATTTGCTTTGTGTGGTTTTTATATTCATATACGTATGCAAGACCTCTTACACAAGCAGAACTATGTCTGTTGGCCAGGGAGCCCACCAGAGAAAGAACCTTCATAGAGGCAAATAAGGAGATGAACAAACACATCTGAAATTCCTCTTATGTTGATCTTATGTTATCTTGCTGAATAACAGGATGTGCGTAGGGGAAGATCTTGCTGAAGAACAAGATGTGCGTAGGGGAAGAACTATGCTCCCCCTAGAGTAAACAAAGAGCGGCGGTCACGTTGACATGAATCACGATCTACATGCAATGTGGGCGTATGTTGGTGTGTAAACTCTCTGTGTAAGAAATCTAATAAAAGACGAAGCCACGAGAGGGAGGACAGATTCCGTTGGTGAGGCTTTGACTGCGTAGTCTTTGCAAGGAACGTTATCTCCTCCGGCCGGAGCTTTGACAAACTGTTGTACTTGGTCTTGTGTCTTATTGTCCATTACAGAGAACCTGAAGAAGTCCGTACGTGGGTGTGCACGTAAGAAGCGCATCACTTCCTGATCGTTTGTTCTCGTGAACGGCCAAATGGTGCGTCACTTTAAATGTTCATGCCGCAAGGAACTGTGGGTTGGCATTATCTCCTTTCCTTTCGTAAAGGATTCCTATGCTAAAGGAGCTAAGTTAGGAAACATTGAAGCTCCTTTCCTTTGCGTTTAGAGAATTCAACCAGCACTTATCATGGCAGCCACTTAGGTACTTCCGGGTCATTTCACTCAGTTAGGAAGGTTCCTAACCACAAAGGACTATTGGACTGCAGCCAATACATATTTCACCGCTATGAGTTGTGGCCATGGGTATACACTCCCATTTATGTATATTATACTATCCCATACTATAATATACTATTGTTACGTGCCATGTTGTGTATTCTTTCTGCTCTCTTTTTTACTGTGTGTACCGGGGTTGCTACCGTGACCTATTAGTTGGTTTTATATTGTTGTTAAAGCTCTATACAAGTACAGTCCATTATGTGGTCTTAAGATGTAGGACTTAAGTTGTTGCTTTTGTTAATTAGTACAGCCTTTGTCACAGTATTGGGTTATTTCCTGTTTTGTTTTGAAGTCTGTGTCTCGTGTGTCCTCTCTTTCCCCGCACTTCCTGTCCCTGTGTTCCCTGCTGTGTCTAATCACCTGCACCTTCAGGTGGCTCCTTACATGGTAGCCCCTCCCATCAGTGTATGGATGTTAGTTAGTCCTGATGGACAGGTGGCTCCTTACATGGTAGCCCCTCCCATCAGTGTATGAATGTTAGTTAGTCCTGATGGACAGGTGGCTCCTTACATGGTAGCCCCTCCCATCAGTGTATGAATGTTAGTTAGTCCTGATGGACAGGTGGCTCCTTACATGGTAGCCCCTCCCATCAGTGTACCAATGTTAGTTAGACCTGATGGACAGGTGGCACCTCATATGGTAGCTCCTCCCATCAGTGTGTGAATGTTAGTTAGTCCTGATGTTTGAAGAAGAAGAAGGATCATGACTGATGCTGATTGGAGGAGCCTGGGGTGGAGGAGGGTTCATCTGTTTGAGCTGAAATGAAAACTAGCAGCAGCAGCAGAGAGGAGAACATTTTGAAAGGTTGACAGCAATGATGTGATTGGCTGAAGGAAACTGTGCAGAATCTGATGTAATTTAAAGTGAATTATCCACAATCAGCTGTTAGAGTATAACAATTTGTCTTTTTTCAATACGTTTTGGCTTGAACAATTACAGAGACGAAGATAACTGAGAACCGCTTGTGTTTGAGGAGGGGAAGATAATGGAAAAAGATTGTATAGAAGTCTATATAAAATGACTCTACTTCTCTCTTGATTTATTCCCTCAGTAAACATCGTGAACATGAGTTTATGTCTCAATCTCTAGTTTCAAGTATTCTTCGATACAGCTTGATGTTGATTTAGTAAATGATGGGTCATTCAGAGTCAAATAGACTATATAGCAGGGGATGATTCAGTAGCTTGTCAGCCCACTTCAATATTCACACCGGTTGTCAGAAAGGTTAGTGTGACTTACTGTGAACAAACTAATTAATCTAGCCGACACAGTGGCAACCCATCAGAAGGTGCAACTACACCATCCCTCCAGTTAAGTCCCAGAGAGAGTCCTAAAGCTGCAACACACATTTTTATATCAACGATTGATCTAATTAATGTGTGACGTGAAAGAGGTGAGAGACCTGCTCAGCAGCCAGCCAGACACCGATAGAGATGGGCTGCTGGACATTGCAAAGCATTTAGCAGCGGAAACAACATTATATAGGTCACCTGCTGCCGAAAACCCAAATGTCTTTCGTATGAATCTTTTTTTTTTCACCTTCCTTTCAAATCCACCAAGAGTGTTTGTCTTGGTGGATTTGCAGCACAACAGCCGACAAAATCTTACAAGCCGCTTTGAACTGTGTACAGACGACCATGACTAATTTTAGCTGCTTTCAAAACTGTTGTCAAACTTAATGGATGAGCTAAAAAGAGACCCGGTCGAACCCCTGATATTTTGGTATTTTGGCTTTTCTTTTCTGCAGCATATTCAGCAGCACCAGGCTGAGGAGGACACGCTGAAGCTGGGATTTCATCTCTGCAGCAAACTGCCTCTGCACTTTCATTCCCCAGAACACACAATGGAGGGTAAATAATATATATTTATATATATGTATATATAAACTAAGCATGGAACAGCTGATTTCACGGATCACCACACCGTCAACCAGTTGTAGTTGTGTGTGTGTGTGTGTGTGTGTGTATTGTTTTATTTACAACTGGTAGGTTATTATGTAGTTATTTATTAAAATGTTCTCCATCTTGATAAAGTAGAAAATCTTCCCCGATACACATGTTCGATGTTGCTTGTGTTAGCGTATTCCAAATTGGATGCCTGGTAGAAACTCCGGAAGAATTCAGCCAAACAACTTCTCTCATTTTTGTAGATTTATTTCTCTGGTCACAAGCAAAGTATAAGCGCTGCAATTGCAAGAGCAGGAATTCGCTTCGTCAACATGCAGGTTGAGAACAAAACAAACTTCTCCCACAACCGGATGTTCGGCTGTTTTATACACAGATTTTCGTCACAGGTTTCATCGCATCATCCTAACATCTAATTGGCTCTAACCTTTCAAGGAGGAGGAAAGACACATATCCTCTCCTTGTCTCACAAGACTGGGGCGTCCATGGCCAGTCCCACTGCACCTGGTCTAACATAATGATAACATGTGAGTGTTGTGGCGGTGCCCGGCGTGTATCTAGTCTAAACAGTCAGTGGTTCCCCAGGGACCTCTCCAGCTTCATGATCCAGTATTATTATTATTCTGACCCTAAGCGACCTGAACAGGTTTCATAGACAAAAATGTACAATTATATAACGAATGTCATGATTTATATTTTCACTTGGCCATCCAGTCTCACACTCCCCATACGTGGCAGAGAGATGCAGGTTTTGGACATTGTGTACGAACATTTCACGCTCCCCAGACAATGACTTCTAATTACTTTTTTATAGTGCCACCAGCAGGCTGACGTTTCTTTGTTTTTGACTATTATTGAATGAATTACCAGAGGATGAATCCTAGTGACTTTCATGCATCGTTGAAGGGACTTCTCAATTGCATATTGTATAAAAGGAAAAAAGAGCAAATGATAAAATGTGTGTGTCTCCTTCACAATGATGTGTCTCCATCCCCGATAGTGTAAGTCAAACTTTAGATTAGGACCTGTGGCAATTAAACATTTGTGTGCTTTTGACCAATATATTGGTATTTAATCATTATTTAAAAAAACACTGATTAAAACATATGAAGTCATGTTTATATATAAACAGAGAAAACAATGATATGAAGTCGTTAGGATCGTATTGATTGACAAATTCAATTGGAGCAATAGAATAAAACAGTGCTGCCTGTGATCTGCCCCGTTGAACAGTGCTGACTCAGGTTGGTTAACTGTCATTGTTTACACACTCACCTACTTCAACTACACTATTATTTCAATGAGTGCAATGTAATCAGAGCTGATGCAAAAAAAGTGACAGAAATTGTTGTGGAGTCTCCAGCTCGTCCTCAGCCTGGGCACACGGAGGCGGCCGAGGCATCGGGGCGCACAGCCAGGGAGCTGCGCGCCAGGCGACGGGAGCGAGCAGGGCGCGAGCTGGCGCACACCGGAAGCTAATTAGCGTGGGTCGCAGCTGAGAGACATCAGCAGTTTTGACGGGGATAAAGGCAGGAGAACGGAGGGCGTCAGACGTGGGTTCGTGCTTGAAGGTGAGGCTACGTACCAGGCTAGCCTAGAGTGGAATTGCAAACGTTGAAGTGACGGAGGAGAAGAGACTACGTCATCGTGAGTCACGCTGCCAACTAAGGAGGTAGACGTGTGAACTGTGGATTAATGAACTATCACTGTCAGTTTTTGAGACAGCTGTTTTTTGTTGTGTTTGGATTATTCACGTTTTGGTTTTTTGGGAATAAACAACGCCAGCTTACTGGCTAAACTGAACCTTGGCTGTGTCTTGCAATTGAGGTCTGAAGGCAACACGTAACAGTACGAACCCACCATGGAGACCTCAGCAGACGGGGAACCAACATACCGGAACGTACTGGAGCAGCAGAGAGTAGTGACTGATGGCCACTCACACCAGCTGGGGGCAGCAGCGACCGCCATCCAGACACTTCAGGAACAGGTCCGGAGTCTCAGCAGGTCAGTCGAGAGTATGGCAAGACTCCAGGCAACGTCGGCGGCCCAGCATTCGGAAGTACTAGATCGGCTTCGGGCGCTGACGGAGGGCCGTTCCACAGCCCCACGGGATCCACCTGCACCGGGGCCGACAGCTGGATCCAGCACGGCGTCCGCGGAACCATGGCTGGCCAGCCCGCAACTGTTCGGGGGTGATTTTGAGACCTGTGATGTATTTCTGATGCAGTGCGAGCTGGTCTTCACTCACCAACCCAGCCGGTTCGTGTCGGACGACTCCCGAATCGCCTACATTACAAACCTGCTCACCGGACGGGCAGCACAGTGGGCGGCGGCGGCATGGACCAGGGGAGTGGGATTTCGACACACCTACCGGGAGTTTGTGTCGGAGCTCCGGTGGTTGTTCCATCATCCGGCCCGTGGACCGGAACCCGGAGCCCAACTGGCCAACATTCGGCAGGGTGAGGGTCGAGTGGCAGACTATGCAGTGGAGTTTCGACTAGCCGCTACGGAGAGTGGGTGGAACGACCCGGCGCTGCGGGTGACTTTCCGGGCAGGACTTAGCGAGGCTGTCCGAGACCAGCTCGCAACCCGAGAGGAGCCCGCTTCGTTCGAGGAGCTTGTGAGACTCGCACTGCGCATTGATGAACGGTTCGAGGAACGACGACTGGAGCGGAACACCAGGAGAAGGCGGCCGAGTCCTCAGAGGAGTAGAGACTGGGAGAGGGTTCCCGGAAGATTCCAGCGGGGTTTTAGAAGCCAGGAGGTTCTGACTCCGGTCCAGGCGGCAGATGGAGAGGAGCCGATGCAGCTGGGACGCACGCGCCTTGGGCTGGAGGAGCGGGAGGCTCGATTCAGGGCAGGACAATGCTTTTTGTGCGGCCAGAGGGGCCACCTCCGCCGCAACTGTCCCGACCAGCCAAAAGATCAGGCTCACTAGAACCACGGGGGGTTCTAGTGAGCCGAGTCGTCGACGCCCGTGCAGCTACACCGCAGAAACGGTTCGTGAAGGTTAGCCTGGCTTGGGGTGATCAACGAATTGAGGTGGGGGCTCTCGTCGACTCGGGGGCGGATGACTGTTTCATGGACGTCACGTTCGCTGCAGAGGCCCAAGTTCCGTCCATGGAGCTGGAGGAGCCACTGGAGGCGTTTGGTCTGGATGATCGGCGGTTGGCCCAAGTTACTCGGTGCACTCGTTCTCTGAGTCTCACGGTGGCAGGTAACCACGTGGAGAGTCGTCAGTTCTACCTGATCCAGTCCCCGGCGGCTCCGGTGGTGTTGGGTTATTCCTGGTTGGTGCAACACGAGCCCCGCATCTCATGGGCAGCCGGGACCATCTTGGAGTGGGGAGCTGCCTGTCACGCCCAGTGTCTGCGGTCCGCTCCGGGAAGACCGCTACGGGGAACGTCACAGGGTCCGCCTCCAGATCTGTCAGCGGTGCCGGCAGTCTACCAGGACCTGGGGGAGGTATTCAGCAAGGTACGTGCTAAGTCTCTTCCTCCACATCGGCCGTACGATTGTGCTATTGACCTTCGTGCAGGGGCTCCCCTACCTGGCAGCCGTCTGTACAGTTTGTCCCTACAGGAGAAGGCGAGCATGGAGGAGTACGTCACAGAATCCCTGGCAGCGGGGTTGATTCGTCCTTCGTCTTCCCCGGTGGCCGCGGGATTTTTTTTTGTCAAGAAGAAGGATGGTGGCCTTCGACCCTGCATTGATTACCGGCAGTTGAATGAGATCACGATTAAGAACAGGTACCCGCTTCCTCTCATGGGTTCCACTATGGATCCACTCACCCTGGCTACCGTCTTTACTAAACTGGATTTGAGAAACGCCTACCACCTGGTGCGAATTCGGGAGGGCGATGAGTGGAAGACCGCCTTCAAGACGCCGCGTGGTCACTACGAGTACCGGGTGATGCCGTTCGGGTTGACGAACGCTCCGGGGGTCTTCCAGGCCCTGATGAACGACGTGCTTCGGGACATGTTGGAGGAGTTTGTGGTCGTGTACCTGGACGACATATTGATTTTCTCACGGACCATCGAGGAGCACATCCAACACGTCCGGCAGGTACTCCGGCGTCTACTTCAGAACCAACTGTATGTGAAGGCAGAGAAGTGCCTGTTTCACGTCGATTCCGTTGAGTACCTGGGGTTTATCGTCGAGAGGGGACAGGTTCGTGCCGATCCACGCAAGATCCAGGCGGTGGCGGACTGGCCGACTCCGAGCTCTAGGAGGGAGCTGCAGGTTTTTCTGGGGTTCGCAAATTTCTATCGGCGGTTTGTACGTAATTATAGTGCTGTGGCGTTGCCAATGACCAGCTTGACATCTCCAGCCCAGCCATTCATCTGGTCCCCAGCAGCAGCGGCGGCATTCCAGGACCTGAAGCGGAGGTTCACCAGCGCGCCTGTGTTGTTGCATCCTGACCCGGCAAGACAGTTCATAGTGGAGGTGGACGCTTCAGACGCCGGACTGGGGGCAGTCCTTTCCCAACGAGCACAGGCCGATCAGAAGGTACATCCCTGTGCTTTCTTCTCTCGACGGCTTCTGCCCGCAGAGAGGAACTATGATATCGGGAATCGGGAGCTGTTGGCAGTGGTGGCGGCCTTGGAGGAGTGGCGTCATTGGTTGGAGGGGGCGGAGCAACCATTTGTGGTGTGGACTGACCACAAGAATCTTACTTACATCCGGTCAGCAAGGCGGCTCAACGGACGGCAGGCGCGCTGGGCGGGGTTCCTCAGCCGTTTCAACTACTCCCTAACTTATCGCCCAGGGTCCCGCAACACGAAGGCGGACGCCTTGTCACGACGGTACCAGGAGGAGGGGCCGACCACGGAGGAGCCGGGGTCCATCGTTCCGGAAGCCCTGGTAATTGGCCGGATCAATTGGGGAGTAGAGGCCGCTGTGAGGAGGGCCCTGCGGGATCATCCGGCTCCTAGCGGCGTTCCCACGGGTCGCCTGTTTGTGCCGGAGGTGGTCCGGGCCCGGGTCCTTAAGTGGGGCCACGCCAGTAGGCTGGTCTGTCATCCTGGGGTCCACCGGTCCTTCTCCTTCCTGGCTCGGCACTTCTGGTGGCCGCGTATGAGAGGTGATGTGAGGGAGTATGTCCAGGCCTGTCCCATTTGTGCCCGCAGCAAGTCCTCGCATCAGGCGCCAGCGGGACTGCTGCAGCCCCTCCCGGTTCCGAGCCGTCCGTGGTCTCACATCGCCTTGGACTTTGTGACCGGGTTGCCGTCGTCCCAGGGGAGGACCGTGTTGCTGACGGTGGTGGACCGTTTCAGCAAGGGGGTCCACCTGGTGGCCCTACCTAAGCTACCGTCGGCTGCTGAGACGGCAGAGCTGCTAACGGCACAGGTGTTCCGGCTCCACGGCCTCCCGCAGGACATCGTCTCGGACCGGGGTCCTCAGTTTACTTCTCAGGTATGGCGGGCGTTCGGAAAGGGGTTGGGTGTCTCAGTCAGTTTGTCTTCTGGATATCACCCACAGACTAACGGGCAGACGGAGAGGACTAACCAGAGTGTGGAGTCGGCACTCCGCTGCATGGCCGCCAGGAATCCGTCCGCCTGGAGCAGGTTCCTACCGTGGGTGGAGTATTCCATCAACTCCCTGGTGAGTGCGGCAACGGGCGTATCCCCATTCGAGGCGGCCCTGGGGTACCAGCCGCCTTTGTTTCCGGCGCAACATCCGGAGGTGGCGGTTCCGTCCGTGCAGGCCCATCTGGACAGGTGTCGTCGCGTCTGGGTGACCACCAGGGAGGCTCTCATCCGAGCGACGGATCGGAGCAGTCGGGGGGCTAACCGTCGCCGCGTTCCAGCTCCAGTGTACCGAGTAGGGCAGAGGGTATGGTTGTCCACTAAAGACCTCCACGTGCTGCCGGAGGCCAAGAAGTTGGGACCCCGGTTCGTGGGACCATACGAAGTGACGAGGGTGCTGAATCCGGCGGCGGTAAGATTGAGATTACCAGCGGCTTTGCCGGTTCACCCTGTTTTTCATGTCTCCAGAATCAAGCCTGTCGCTCACAGCCGGTTGCTGCCACCAGCCCCGGATCCGCCGCCACCCACGTTGGTGGGAGGTCACCCCCAATGGGAGGTACGTCGGGTGGTGAATGTTCGACGACGGGGGCGGGGATATCAATTCTTGGTGGATTGGAGGGGGTATGGGCCGGAGGAACGGAGTTGGGTCCCTCGTCGACAGATCATGGACCCTGGACTGCTGGACGCATATTATCGGGCCCACCCGGAGAAGCCGGGCAGGTCGCCAGGTGGCTCCCGTAGACGGGGGAGTACTGTTGTGGAGTCTCCAGCTCGTCCTCAGCCTGGGCACACGGAGGCGGCCGAGGCATCGGGGCGCACAGCCAGGGAGCTGCGCGCCAGGCGACGGGAGCGAGCAGGGCGCGAGCTGGCGCACACCGGAAGCTAATTAGCGTGGGTCGCAGCTGAGAGACATCAGCAGTTTTGACGGGGATAAAGGCAGGAGAACGGAGGGCGTCAGACGTGGGTTCGTGCTTGAAGGTGAGGCTACGTACCAGGCTAGCCTAGAGTGGAATTGCAAACGTTGAAGTGACGGAGGAGAAGAGACTACGTCATCGTGAGTCACGCTGCCAACTAAGGAGGTAGACGTGTGAACTGTGGATTAATGAACTATCACTGTCAGTTTTTGAGACAGCTGTTTTTTGTTGTGTTTGGATTATTCACGTTTTGGTTTTTTGGGAATAAACAACGCCAGCTTACTGGCTAAACTGAACCTTGGCTGTGTCTTGCAATTGAGGTCTGAAGGCAACACGTAACAGAAATACTGTAAAACTTGTGTTGCAACAAGCTGTTTTGAATAATTCATCATTTTAATTTGTTTTCCTTTACACATTCAGAGCATCGTGAAAAAGCCCCTCCCCTCCACACAGCGCTTTTTGCTTGTTTATTCAAAATTTATTAATATTGAACACATCTTGTGTCCACTATTCCCATGAGCCCCCATCAATACGCTCGTCAAGTGTGAAGTCGGTGGATGAACGTTTCTTGAGACCTGCGCAGGACTCAGACAGAAAGAGCTTCCTTGCTTTATAGTCAGATGTCCTGTTGAACAGTCGGATGTCATTTGAGTTGTATAATATATTTAATATATGGCAGTTTTCTGTGATGACTTCCGTTCTCATTCCATTTCTCAGGTCACTGTGTTCTCTCTTCTGCTGCGATGCAGCCAAGGAAAATGCATTTTGAAGTGTGACTCTTTTTGCTCCAGCAGAATTCTTTTTAACTGGAACACAGCTGTGGGGATCCTGGGTGGCCACCGCCAGGTGGAGCAGTGGTAACCCGGGTAACGAGCATGTTTGTGTTTATGTGCAGGCAGAGACTGAACAGCCAGCTGGAGCACTCCCGCCGAACGCGCCTGCAGCTCGTTTTCCAATCAGGCGGAGAATAAAGCCGTCCTCCCCGGGGACCCCAGTGTGGGGAAATTGTCTATGCATCCGGAGTTTCCTGCCAGCGCCATCCGTACGCCTCACGAGCCACAGCACGAGCCACCTCACGAGTTACTTCACTAGCATCTTCACGAGTCACCGCACGAACCTCGGCACGAGCCGACCCCAGACCCGAGGACCCCACGGACGGCCACGGAGCCGCCGGCCGCGCGTCTGAGTATTGCACGTTTTCCTCCCCCCTCCCCGTGCCTGATATCCCGAAATAAACACCCTTGTTAACCACCACCTCTCTGTCTTGTGCTCGCGTTTGGGTCCAGCCACCTCGATCATAACAACAGCCTCTGTAAGAACATAAAGGTGCTTGCAAAAGGCCATTATCTCCATCTTTAATTAGAATACAATTGTCGAATGCATTGCAATAACTTGATAAAATTCAATTCAATTCAGTTTATTTTGTATAGCCAAAAATCACAAATATAGATTTGCCTCTGAGGGCTTTACAATCTGTACACATACGACATCCCTGTCCCGAGACCTCACATCGGATCAGGAAAAAGTCCCCCAAAAAATAGTGAAAACCCTTTCACAGAGAAAAAAGGGAAGAAACCTTCGGGAGAGCAAGAGGAGGATCCCTCTCCCCGGATGGACAGAAGCAATAGATGTCATATGTACAGAATGAACAACGTAACAGAGTTACAGCACATTCAATAAATATGACAGAAATTATTAATTGCATAATGTGCATTGAAGAGACATGAATTAATCCAGGAGGAGGAGGAAAGGAGAGAAAGAAGAGGAGAGAGGAGCCCAGTGTAACCCTTCCAGAAGTCAGAGGAGGTAAATTGATGTGTAAAATGTGAGCGTCCTTTGGGGATTGCCTCATTTAACAAAACTATTTCAATCTTTGTATTTACGGTCATTTCTTCAAAATAATTTTGGGATGGTCTCCTGTAGTTCGTAGTTTGCTGAAAACCTGGATCTCTGTCTCATGGGATAGCTCTCTCCCATGGGATATATTTTGTATATTTTGTGTAGTTATTAGTGTGATTCAATTTGAAATGCTGTTCATCATCTTTTTATTAAATCCATTTTTATTATAACTTTCTGCATCCGGAACTTCTCTTTGCATAATCGGCCAAAGATTTTTGAACTTAACACTGTATTTTGGCAGTTCTTTGCTGAGGTATTAAAGTCCCCAAGAACAATGAGCAGGGAGTCTGCGTGTTTGTGCTCCATGGTGGTGACCCGCTCAGCCAGGTGTCGGAGCTCTCTGTAGATAGGGAGCATATGTTCACTGACTCAGTGTTAAAATTGACTCTTTAAGTGTTGGCTAAGCACTGTCAATTTTACTGTGTAGGAGTAAACAAAATGATGCTTATGTTTTCCTGACAAGCCAACCTCTTGTGGTCATGTGAAATATGATAATTGTCTCTGAGAAGCAAATTCTAAAGTATTGGGACATTATTGTACGGCAAATCTATTTTTCACATATTCAACAACAGCATTTTCAACTTTATGAACATCTACAGAAAGGAGGTAAGGGGTGTAAAATCTGGTCATCGCATGGACCCAACCATCAGGCTGTTCCCTCCCAAAGACATTACATTGTCTTCTCTGTGCTGTGGATGTGCTTCAACAGGAGCCTTCTGTTGAGGTGGAGACTAACAGTGCTCAGTTGAACCAGTTCAACCCAGCCGTGAGTACCATGCCTCTGCAGAAGCTGCCTGAGAGGAGGAGTCTCTCTCCTTATCCAGACGGTCTGAGTGAGAGAAATCAATCCGAAGAGCCATTCCATGGGAGCGTGGTGAGTCCCAGCCACACATGGCGAGGACCTTCAGCAGGTAGAGGCATCACAACGCCCACAGCCATTGCAACTCCCTGAATCAGATAATTTGTTTGGCCGATCCTACGACCCAAGATTGCTGTGCCACCAGATGTCGGCGGTGGACTTCTGCGGGATGCAGATGTAGCAGACACCGATGAGATATTGTTGTCATCATTGTCTGCAGATGAAGCCGGTGTCTCAGCACAGATGACAAGGAGACAACGGCAGAGCATTGAGAGTGAAGAATAGCTTGTTAATAACGTTATCCAGCGTTTGTGTAACGTTTCCTCTGAAGCGTCACGTGAAGCAACATCTGTTTCTGATGCCGACTGACAGCTGATCACAACTGGATCAGCTGTCAGTCGGCGTCAACAGCTGGAGAAACGTACGGAGTTTGTGTCTGTACACATGATCAGTGTACATATATTATTAAAGACAGTTATCATCACTGTACTAATACTAATAAAGACTGTGGCTTAGTGGTAGGACTGTGGTAGTCCTTCAATCAGAGGATCAGCGGTTTGATCCCTGGCTGCTCTAGTCCATGTCAATGCTTTAACCTTAACTGCTGGAGACGGTGTTGTGTGTTGGGGAGGACCCACGAGTAACACGGGGTTGGCTACAACATGGTTCCTCTCTGTTCCATCCATCCATCCATTTTCCACTGCTTAGCCGGGGTCGGTTCGCGGAGGCAGCAGGTCCAGCAGGCTGACCCAGGCTTCTCTCTCACCTGCAACATCTACCAGCTCATTCTGGGGGATCCCAAGGCGTTCCCAGGCCAGCTGGGAGATATAATCCCTCCAGCGTGTCCTGGGTCTTCCCCAGGGCCTCCTACCAGTTGGACGTGCCTGGAAAACCTCTAAAGGGAGGCGTCCTGGAGGCATCCTAATTAGATGCCCGAACCACCTCAGCTGACTCCTATTGACACGAAGGAGTAGCGGCTCAACTCCAAGCTCCCTCCTGATGTCCGAGCTCCTTACCCTATCTCTAAGGCTGAGCCCGGCCACTCTACAGAGGAAACTCATTTCGGCCGCAGTGTTCTTCTTGAATCCGAGTGTGATACCCCGATAATTCGAGCACACTCTCCGGTCCCCCTTCTTGAAGATGGGAACCACCACCCCGGTCTTCCAGTCCATGGGCACTGTTCCCAACCCCCATGCGACATTGAAGAGGCGCGTCAGCCAAGACAGCCCAACAAAGTCCAGCGCCTTCAGCATCTCAGGGCGGATTTCATCCACCCCCGGCGCCTTGCCACCAAGGAGCTTTTTGACAACCTTAGTGGCCTCTGCCAAGGATATGGGTTCATCCACCTCCAAGTCTTCAGGCGCTGCCCCCTGTTCGGGGGACATGTTGACCGGGTTTAGGAGTTCCTCAAAGTGCTCTTTCCATCGCCCGACGATATCCTCTGCCTGGGTCATCAGCCCCCCTCCCCCGCTGATAACAGCCTGGGGAAGGCCCTGCTTTCCCTTCCTGAGTCGTCGGATGGTTTGCCAGAACCTCCTTGAGGCCAACCGAAAGTCCTTCTCCATGGCCTCCCCGAACTCCTCCCATGCCTGAGTTTTAGCATCCGTGACCACCGCAGCTGCAGTCCTTCTGGCCTGCCTGTACCTGTCAGCTGCTTCAGGAGACCCCTGGGCCAACCAAGCCCGAAAGGCCTCCTTCTTCAGCTTGACGGCTTCCCTCACCCCCGGTGTCCACCACCGGGTTCTCGGGTTGCCGCCACGACAGGCACCGATGACCTTCCGACCACAGCTTCTAGCGGCCGCGTCCACAATAGAGGCTTTGAACATGACCCACTAGGATTCCATGTCCCCAACCTCTCTCGGGATGTGTGAGAAGTCCTTCCGGAGGTGGAAGTTGAAGACCTCCCGGACAGGATCCTCCGCCAGATGTTCCCAGTTCACCCTCACTATACGTTTGGGCTTGCCAGGTCTTTCTGGCCGACTCCCCCGCCATCTGATCCAACTCACCACCAGGTGGTGATCAGTTGACAGCTCTGCTCCTCTCTTCACCCGAGTGTCCAAAACATACGGCCGCAGATCAGATGATACGATTACGAAGTCGATCATTGATCTCCGGCCTAAGGTGTTCTGATACCAGGTACACTTATGAGCCACCTTATGTTCAAACATGGTGTTTGGTATGGACAAACTGTGGCTAGCACAGAAGTCCAACAACGAAACACTGCTCGGGTTCAGATCAGGCAAGCCGTTCTTCCCAATCACTCCCCGCCAGGTTTCTCTGTCGTTGCCCACGTGAGCATTGAAGTCTCCCAGGAGAACTATGGAGTCAGCAGGCGGCGTCCTTTCCAGGACCCCTCCCACCGACTCCATAAGGCCGGATACTCCGAAATGCTGTTCGGTGCATAAGCACAAACAACAGTCAGAGCCTTACTCCCCGCAACTCGTAGGCGCAGGGAGGCGACCCTCTCGTTCTCCGGGGAGAACTCCAACACAGCAGCACTCAGCCGGGGACTCGTGAGTATCCCCACTCCCGCCCGGCGGCTCTCACCCTGGGCGACTCCAGAAAAGAACAAAGTCCAACCCTTCTCCAGGAGTTTGGTTCCAGAGCCAGCGCTGTGCGTGGAGGTGAGCCCAACTATATCTAGCTGGTATCGCTCCACCTCCCTCACCAGCTCCGGCTCCTTCCCCGCTAGCGAGGTGACGTTCCACGTCCCCAGAGCTAGTCTATGTCGCCGGTGATCGGCTCGCCCAGGCCCCCTGCCCGGCCCGCCGCCCGGTCTACATAGCACCCGACCCCGATGTCTGTCCCTGCGGGTGGTGGGTCCACAGGGTACCTTACCAATTTTTCAAAAATCTTCATTAAAATTGATGTAAGAGCAACTGGTCTAAAATCATTTAGGCTTTTGGGGCAACTGGATTTGGGAAAAGGGACTACCACAGCATCCTTCCAGACCTTGGGTACATGCTGTGCCTGTAAGGATTTATTAAAGATTTTGTGGATTACAGGAGTCAGTTCTTTAGCACACGTTTTAAGTAAACAACCACAGATGTTATCTGGTCCCTGACTCTTGTGTACTCTTGTTGAAAGGAAGGCCTTTTCAACATCCTTTTGGTCTATGTCAAAGTGCTGATTGTCTTCCAGTTTGTGATTTAATTCCTGAATCTTCTGGCTAAATCAAAGGTATCAAACCGAATATAAAAACTACTAAGGGCATTGGCAAATTCCGAATCTGAATTAAAGCCATCTAGACTGACATGCCTGCTCTTTGGATTCCCAAGGACTGCTATTGTCACCTATATTCCCCTTTATATTAGTGGTTTCATTCTGTTTGTATGGTTAATTAACTCTCCTGTCATTTCAGATTCTGCCAATCACACCTGATCATTCCTCATTCCCTTCACCTGGTCCTTGTGCCCATTTTACCTGCAGCCCATTTCCCTCATTTAGTCCCTCACTACTTAGGTTCCCTCACTTGCACTTATCCTCTGCCAGATTGTCTTGTTTGTTAGTGCCAAACTTTCCAGCGAACCTGTACGTTGCCTGATCTGCCCGTGCTGACCCAGTTTTGCCTGTTCCGTCGACCCTGGATTTTGCCTGCCCCTTCTCTGATTTGGGTCAAAGCCGAGAGGTGTCAATGCAAGTGAAGGAGGCCATTAAAAGGCTTACAGACTACAAACATATCAGGCACAGCAGAAACATTAGGATCGACAAAATCAACAGTTTTCTACATTCCCAAAAATAAGGAATGTACTGGGAAGCTCCCCAACACCAAAAGACCCAGAAGATCACGGAGGACATGTACAGTAGATGTAGCAGATACATTTCCTTGGTGAAAAAGCTTCATAACATGAATACTGAGGTCAATAATACTCTGGAGGAGGGAGGTGTGTCTTTGTCAAAGTCTTCAATCAAGAGAGGCCTTCATGAATCTGAATACAGGTTTACAACAAGGAGCCTGAACAGCTTTTGATGACTGTTATTTGGAAGATGAAACCAAGATGAACTTGTACCAGAATGACAGGAAGAGAAAAGTGTAGACAAAGAAAGGAACGGCTCATGATCTGAAGCAAACCACATCCTCTGGTTAACATGGTGGAGGCAGTGCTATGCATGGGCTGGTATGGCTTCCAATGGAACTGGGTCACTGGTGTTCATTGATGATGTCACAGCTGATAGAAGTAGCAGGATGAGTTCTACAATCTGCTCACATTCAGCCAAATGCTGCAAAACTGATTGGACGGCGCTTCTCAGTGCAGATGTATAATGACACAAAACATACTGTGAGAACAGCCCACAAGCTTCCCAAGGCAAAGAAATGGAATATTCTTCAATCGCCAGTCAGTCAGCTGATCTCAACCCAAGTAAGCGTTCTATTTCCTTCAGATAAAAGTTAAGCAGAAAGACCCAGAACAAGCAGCAGCTGAAGGAGGCTGCAGTAAAGGCCTGCAAAGCATCTCAAGGGTGGAGACTCAGTGTTTGGTGATAACTATGGGTGGAAGGCGTCAGGCTATCATTGACTGAAGGATTTTCCTCAAAGTATTAAAAAATTATCATTATATTCACTATTATGTTAGTTTGTCCAATTACTTCTGAGCCTCTGAAAATATGGCGACTGTAAAAATGGCTATAATGTCATATTTTAGTTATGTCATTGATGAAAGTCTACATTTCAAACACGTATTGACCGCCTTATTTAAAAGACATTGCAGTCGTGTAAATGTAGCAAACCCTGCAAGTGTATTATTGTCTCGTCCCCTGTACTTTGTCCAGATCCACGTAAACTGCTTCACTCACTGGGACAAGGGTGATGTTTTTAGCTGCAGTTCCACATTTAGCCCACCGGGATAAACAGGCAGCTTGGTGACTCATCGGCCTGCTGACACATCTTTATGTCTAATACATCCCTGACTGTAGGGAGATTAGAGGATTGTGAAACTTGAACAATGATTATTGCCGTTATCAGCCAAAGGACACCGACAATGTGAAGATCTCCCTAACAATCACTGATCTTGCTGCTGCTGAATGTTTTCAGCCGTCATCACCTTAGTTGGTCAGCGTCCTCGACTCCAGCTCCATCAGGAACACAAGCAGCTCTGCTCTGTAAATAATGAGAGAATGAGGGCAGCTCTGAAAGTGGAGCGGCCCGCTTTGAGCAGCAAAGCTGCTCCTAACTCACTCTCTTCAATTCATTTAGGAATGCAATGGAGAATAAGTACAGGCATCCTGTAGCATAATAGGATTGAGTTTATATCATGGTCATGCACTGCAGTAATGAATGCAGGGCATAGACTCATCCTTACTCAGGACTTCAGTGCTAATTGAAATGGCAAATGTGTTTTAAAAATCCATGGACTGCATTTCAGCTGAGTGCTTTCAATGTGAAAGAGCAGCAGCTGTAGATTTTATATAGTTTTGAGATGACTGTAGAGAGAGATCAGTTTATTGTTTATTTTATTTTTAATAGACAATAGGTTTAGGTGTTGTCAATTTCAGTCAATTTGGATCACCTTGTTTCATACCTTATTCTTATCTTAGACACTTTATATTTGCACTCTTCCACTAGCAATGCAAAGCTCAAACATGTGAAACCTCTCTAAAAAGGATGTATATCTTATTGATTAAAAACTCTAGTTCTCAAACTCAGATAAAGAGTCAGGCGGCAGACAGACAGCTGTAGCGTTAGTTGTAGTGAACAACGTGCTGTTAGCCGAGTTAGCGCCGTGTGTGTTGGTGGAGGAGAGACTGAGGACAGAGCAGAGTGAGGGAGCTTCCTCTTCTGTTGACATGTTGGTGCTTGTTGATCAGATATTTAGTTATGAAGTATTGGCTTTTTACTGTGAATGTCTTCCTGAACTCACAGTAACCAACAAAGTCTCCGTTACCTTGAATAATCTTTACTTCACCTGGTGCGTGTGTGTGTGTGTGACCCTATGTCGATATAAATATAAGCTAAATAAAACAGGATTCTTACTTTCAAGTCATTATAGGATAATGAAAACATAGTTATGCATATTATATTATATTTCTGTCAATTACTCCCCCTGAATGTTACACACTGGTGTAACACACTGAGCAGATGTCTCACTGCTTAGTGTGTGTGCTGTACATCTGACCTGTACAACTCTCCAGACGCTCCACTATACTGAAGAGGCCTGGACGTGACACCCGTTTGACTTGTAATTAAAACCTTGTGTGCTGCAGGTAGAACGTACACTTGCTCCATGTCGACAACAGGAGGACTTGGTCAAAATAAACAGGCTGTTGACACGACCATTGTTAGATGTAAAGTATTTTTCCTGCACAACCTAGACTTGCTTTCATATTGAACGATTATGCAGATTATGTCCAGTGCAAACGTTTATAAAAATGCAAGGGAAGGAAAGATTAGATTTAGTAATAGGGAAGCCCCATTGTGCCGCTCATGTATTTCATTCTTCTTCATTCTCTTACCATCGTTTCACAAAGCTGTGCCAAGTCCCCTCAGCGGCTTGACTGCTGTCTCCAGAAGGACTGAGACCTATCACACACTTCATCATTACAGTATTGAGAGACTTCAAAGTAGTTTAACACACCTGGTTCAACACCACACAGAAATTTAAGGCATGGAATAAGAACATTAATACATATATGATAATATAATAAGCCTCTTCTGATTCAGAATCAGATTCAACTTTATCATCACTGCACGATGATCGTCAAGTACTAGGGCAACACAATGCAGTTTTAGGATCTGACCAGAAGGGCAAAAACTCTCTTCACAGCACGGGCCAGGGAGAGCCACAGGAAGCTGGAACACAGGAGAACAAAACAACAGCAGCACTGTGTGTGTGTGTGTGTGTGTGTGTGTGTGTGTGTGTGTGTGTGTGTGTGTGTGTGGATATGAATGAAGGGGAACAGGGAGGCTGCACACATCAGACAAGCACTGAACACTGGATAGACATACTGGGACAAAACAAAGAGGAAAGAAAGACACAGAGAAAGCAAGAGAGGGGAGCAGCGAAGTGTATTTACTCACCATGGAAACCATGTTGAAAAGATGTGTGCAGGCACACATAAACTTACAATACTTGTAGTAATTGCAATCAATCAGACCGAAGGCAGCAGCTCACCATTACATTGGTTGTTACATTATTATCACGTTCCTGAATTGTAGCTCAGGACGCCTTCAACACTGTATTTTAATGTCAATAAGAAATGAGGTAAAAAGAGGTGTAATGCAAAATGTCCTCAAGGATCCAGTTGAACAGAAGGACAAAAACACTTTGGGAGACTCTCAAAGCTTTTATTTCTAATCTGCAGAGGAGGGAGGAGCGAGGAAATTAGGAGGGAGGAGCAAGGAGGGAGGGAGGAGGGAGGAGCAAGGAGGAATCCCCGAAGAGGGAGGAGCGAGGATGGAGAAACGAGGGGGGACAAGCGAGGAAGGAGGAGCAGGGAGGGAGGAGCGGGGAGCGAGGAGGGAGGAGTGAGGAGGCATCTCTGCAGAGCCATTAGCAAGGAGGGAGGAAGCAGGCGCAAGGAGGGATCTCTGAGGAGCCATTAGCAAGAAGGTAGGAAGGAGAAGCTAGGAGCGATGAGGCATCTATGCAGAGCCATTAGCGAGGAGGGAGGAGGTAGGCGCGAGGAGGGATATCTGAGGAGCCATTAGCGAGAAGGTAGGAAGGAGGAGCAAGGAGGGATCTCTGAGGAGCCATGAGTGAGGAGCAAGGAGGGATTTCTGAGGAGCCATGAGAGAGGAGCAAGGAGGGATTTCTGAGGAGCCATGAGTGAGGAGCAAGGAGGGATCTCTGAGGAGCCATGAGTGAGGATACGCGACCAACAAACTCATTGGACTGATCTAATAAATGTGAAGACAGATCACAAATTATTCAAGTTTTCAAGTGTTTTCTGATTCCCCATCGGGATAAAATACATGTTAACATGTTCACACATGTCGGTGTGAACAACCAAACGACCACAAACAGCTTTCTTCATTCATCAGAAGAAAGGAGAGTTGTGTTGTACAACACGTGAGGCGGATCCTTCCTGAGCCTGATGAGTTACATCGTTTCAATTTCCCCCGAAACATTCAGCAATATATATAACTTATGTGTTCAAAATCAAACCATAATTTTAAACTGCATTGTTAAATAATGATGTCATAATCACAATATGAAGAAATAGAAGTGGACACAGTACACAGCAGGAATGCAGGATGCAGGTTGTTGTTTGTGTTTGTTAAACAGGTAACAGCCTCCAGCGCCGATCAATTCACCTTCGTCTGAAACAGACATTGCTTGACGTCACGATTCAGAGGAAAGGACATCTCACATCTCTAAAAACATATTTCCTTGTTTCATGGGTAAAAGGAGAAGACGCAATGGAGGGAAACATGGACGGACTTTAAGAGACTTGGGCTGCAGTGATGCTGGGATCACAACCGTGTGAGATGGAGTTGAAACTTTACAGTTGTGGAGTTACAATCAAAATGTAGGCCAGGGTCCATGTGGCCCCCCCTCGGAGGAGAAGCCAGAGAACAGTGATGGGAAAGACAGAATATGGGCGCACACATACGACACACGTTTTTGAGACAAGTAAAGTATGGGTTGGGACACCAAAGGATTCTGGACCACTAAGAAAGATCCACAAGTACGATGGAAATATTTATTTTGCACTTTGTTGTGCAAATACCCGAAAACAATTAAACTAACACATTGAACACAGGGCATGTCTGGGCCCCTGCGGGTCCCAGTCATGGGACAGCAGTCTAGCCCATGTAACCCCTTAACTATATACCCCCCATCAGGCCCGATCTTGGAACATTGGGTTCAGCCTCTGGGATTGAGCATATCAAAAAAATATAAGAAAAAATCAAATAAATAAAACAAAAACCCCCCAAAAAATGTAAAATCCCTGCCTCACAAGTCAATATAAGTTAATTGTGTCATGTTTATAACACTATTACACAATAATTATAAACATAAACCATAAGCATGACTTAAAGTGACTCAAAACCGACTAAGTATGGACCCCGAGTTTTGAAAAATGCTGATTAAAAAAGTTAGGTTTTAGAATCCATAGAGCCTACGGAGTCCGCCAATACCAACCACTCACACAAAGCATCGCAAAGATATGCACAAGAATGTCATTTGTGTCCAGCAAAAAATATGAAAATTCAATTCAATTCAATTCAGTTTATTTTGTATAGCCCAAAATCACAAATACAAATTTGCCTCTGAGGGCTTTACAATCTGTACACATACGACATCCCTGTCCCGGAACCTCACATCGGATCAGGAAAAACTCCCACTAAAAAACAAGGGGAAGAAACCTGAGGGAGAGCAACAGAGGAGGATCCCTCTCCCCGGATGGACAGAAGCAATAGATGTCATGTGTACAGAATCAACATAACAGAGTTACAGCACATTCAATGGATGTCACAGAAATTATTCATGAGTAGTAGGCATGGCCACGACCCAGATGACTATGATCCACGACAGCGGAAAATTGACTTACTTATGGCTGAAATATGAATATTCCAGGCCTTCATGCTCCCTACTGAAAGCTAAGACCAAGGAGCACCATGCTGCAGTGAAACGAGCCCCGTTCAGGGACCACCAAGGACTGTGGGAACTTTCAAGCTTGAGCGGTTAACATGAGTTCTCGACATTTATCTGAACTAAAATAATTGTTAAAAATACTTCGCACAGATACTCTTACAATATTGAGCTATTTTATAGTATTTTAAAAAGTGTTCATATAGATGTGTAAGGTAATCAAAATTAACTTTTAACATATTTTTTTCAATAAATACATCTTTTTACATTTCTTTTGTTTTTTGTATGTGTATTATCATAAACCAATATACCACTAACACATATATGGCCTTATTATCTATCTTCACAAGGGTCTTCTGTATATTATAGCTTTTTCAATTTTTCAAATAGACCTTGTGAATGAGGAGATAATCAGGATTTAATATGAGAAAAAAAGCATCCGCATTTTTGGCTAAAAACATTGGTGGGGGGCATATGCAATGTTGTATACGACAGCAAAGTAATCCCACGGCGTGAGGATCCAGATGCTGGACCAGATCCAGATCCAGATTCGAATCCAGATCTCCGCGTTAGGTGACTCACACCCGTAGCCAGTAGCCAGCCATATCCTGTAAAGCTGAGACGGATCCTCATGTAGGTCCGTCAAGAGGAAGCAAGACCCCCTGGATGAATCATCAACTGAATTCAACACAGGGAGGGACCAGGGGGAACCACAACCCTTCAGTGCCTTTCTGCAGGAGCTGACAGACCAGTTGTGTGGTGTCCCTCCTTTCAAAAGCCTGAAATTGTGTTCCTTATTGTTCTCTGTGTGGTTTGAATACATTTATGTGAGACTCAATTAGCGTTTTGTTTCTTTCTCTTGTCTTTTTGGTCATATATCTATTCAGACATGACAACACTGCAGCATCTGGAGTTTATACTGAAAGAAAAGATTTGAATGGCATGATTGCATGACAGTGTGGAGGTTATATACACACATTGTTACAAAAAGAGACCAGGTGACCAATACTAGGAAAAATGGCTTTGACCCCAGAGATGTTTTATTAATCCATCCTTTTGCTGGACTGTATTACAAAAGCAACATGATTATATATCTGATAATGCAATTGATAAGATATTCATGTTCCATGAGCATAAACTAATATTGTAGCAATCTAGGAATATCCAGAGTGACTCTGTGGATAAAAGCATGCATGCCTGCAATGCAAATGTAGGTTAGACTGCAGTAAAGTGGGTGGGTGCTTTCTGAAGCACTCACTTATCAAACTGTTAACATAAAAGCTGCTCTTCGTGGGCTTTTATCTAGAGCCTTGCAGTACAGGGTGCAGTCATCGTCCAGTGTGGAACGCCTCTAATCCAGCCACTGAAACTGTGCAGCCCTCAAGCAGCCCTCCAGGTCAGATATTCATAATACTATTACAAATAATACAATATCATGGAGTCTTTACAATTACTGTGAACCAAACCAGAGTGTCTGAGAAGGCAGTCTCAAGAGTTGGTTTTGTTTCAGCTTGAGGAACATTATGCACAGTTATGTCCAGACCACCAGAACAGAAAGATCTGCGTCGGTCTGGAGAGGGCTCAAACAGATCACCAACTACAAGCCCAAAACCCCCCACTCCATGAACGACCTCCGCCTGGCAGACGAGCTGAATGAGTTCTACTGCAGATTTGAAAGACAATGGAATAGTCCTGACGCCATCCCCCAAAGCCCCATCAACAGCCCCACCAACCAGCCACCTCTGAACCATCGTTCACAGCGCCCCCTACCCCCTCCACAGTGACGACCCTCATTAACCAAGAGAGAGACGTTAACAGGCTTTTTAAAAAGCAGAACCCCCGCAAAGCAGCCGGCCCGGACTCTGTCTCCCCCTCCACCCTGACGCATTGTGCTGATCAGCTGTCCCCGGTGTTTACAGACATCTTCAACAGCTCTCTGGAGACATGCCATGTACCAGCCTGCTTCAAGGCTTCCACCATCATCCCCGTCCCCAAAAAACCTAGGATCACAGGACTCAATGACTACAGGCCCGTCGCCCTGACCTCTGTGGTCATGAAGTCCTTTGAGCGCCTGGTCCTGTCCCACCTCAAAACCCTCACCGACCCACTCCTGGATCCCCTGCAGTTCGCCTACAGAGCCAACAGGTCTGTGGACGATGCAGTCAACATGGCCCTCCACTCCATCCTCCAGCATCTGGACACCCCAGGAACCTACGCCAGGATCCTGTTTGTGGACTTCAGCTCTGCCTTCAACACCATCATCCCGTCTCTGCTGCAGGACAAGCTCTCCCAGCTGCACGTGCCCGACTCCACCTGCAAGTGGATCACAGACTTCCTGTCTGACAGGAAGCAGCACGTGAGGCTGGGGAAACACGTCTCAGCCTCTCGGTCCATCAGCACCGGTTCCCCCCAAGGCTGCGTTCTTTCCCCTCTGCTCTTCTCCCTGTACACCAACAGCTGCACCTCCAGTCACCAGTCCGTTAAGCTCCTGAAGTTTGCGGATGACACCACCCTCATTGGACTCATCTCTGGTGGGGACGAGTCCGCCTACAGGTGGGAGACTGACCACCTGGTGACTTGGTGCAGCCATAACAACCTGGAGCTCAACGCTCTGAAGACAGTGGAGATGGTTGTGGACTTCAGAAAGATCTCAGCCCCACCAGCCCCTCTCACCCTGTGTGACTCCCCCGTCAAAGCTGTGGAGTCCTTCCGCTTCCTGGGCTCCATCATTACCCAGGACCTCAAGTGGGAACTAAACATCAGCTCCATCTCCAAGAAGGCGCAGCAGAGGATGTTCTTCCAGAGGCAGCTGAGGAAATTCAACCTGCCAAAGACAATGATGGTGCACTTCTACACTGCCATCATCGAGTCCATCCTCTGTTCCTCCATCACCGTCTGGTACGCTGCAGCCACTGCCAAGGACAAGGCCAGGCTGCAGCGCATCATTCGCTCTGCCGAGAGGGTGATTGGCCGCAATCTGCCGTCCCTCCAGGACTTGTTTGCTTCAAGGACCCTGAAGCGGGCGAGGAAGATTGTAGCTGATCCCTCTCACCCTGGACACAAACTGTTGGTGTCCCTCCCCTCTGGCAGGAGGCTGCGGTCCATCAGGACCAAGACCTCACGCCACAAAAACAGTTTCTTCCCATCTGCAGTCGGGCTCATCAACAGAGCCCGGGTCCCCCACTGACTCTAATGACTCTGTCACCCCCAGACAATTCCCACCGGACACTCCCCTGCACATAGCCTTATACTTGAATACACTTAACACTTTGGCATTGCACTTGCCACTTTCACACAACACTTACACTCATGCACATTCCATGCACTTTATCTTATTTTTGGTATTTTGATATGCTACTGTTTCAATGTAAATATTCATTCATCCATTCATCCTCATTTATTGCACTGCGTTAACTGTTAAATGTGTATTGTTAAATGTTAAATGTATGCATCTTCCCGCCAGGACAAATTCCTTGTATGTGTAAACATACATGGCAATAAATGGTTCTGATTCTGATTCTGATTCTGAGAATCAGAATCAGCTTTATTGGCCATGTGTGTTTGCACTCACATTGAATTTGACTCCGGTTACACATAGCTCTCGTTGTACATATTTACAATTTACAATAAGCAAGATAAATATAAAAAAAGTAGTCAGATTAGTGCAGGTAGTGCAGATGGGGAGTCTGATTTATTGTTCATCAGAGTGACGGCCAGTGGAAAGACGATGTTCCTGTGTCTGGTGGTCTTGCCGTACAGTGCTCTGTCCTGTTTGGTGGCCGATCCGAACCACACAGTGATGGAGGAGCAGAGGACAGACTGGATGATGGCGGAGTAGAACAGGATCAGCAGATCCTGAGGCAGGTTATACTTCCTGAGCTGGCGCAGGAAGTACAACCTCTGCTGGGCCTTTTTCCGGATGGTGTTGATGTTGGAGGCCCACTTCAGGTCCTGTGAGATTGTGGTTCCCAGAAACCTGAAGGACTCCACCGCAGAAACAGTGCTGTTGTGAATGATAACCTGTGTGATTTAATATAGAATATATACAATTAATTTTATAAACTTACACTTATAACACTTATATTTTATTGAATATTTATTAAATAACACTTTTTTAATGGGTGCATTTTTTTATCTCACGTACCCACTGGAGGGCCTTCATGTACCCAGTGGTTAGACCATGTAAATATAGAAATATAAGAAGGATATTAACCACGAAAATATAAATGCATCGCAAATCCTGTGATGAATGATCCACGGTCTCTTAGTATAAAAAGTGACACCTTTAGAATTGTAATATCGCTTACTGTCCGCTTACTACTCCGGCAGCCTTTGGACCAAACCTCATGTGTGCATTTGCTGCTTCTATCACAAGTTTCCCTGAATACCTTTAAGTGGGCTCAGGGGACTTTAGTTTGTTTTATTCTGCCCTTTTTATAAACTGCAAAAAGAAGATGTCATTGATTGCTTGAAAACCACTGATAGACTATAGATGAGGAGGGTCGCTGCTGTGCTGGATCCGACCCCTGAACTGCTCCAGATGGACTGACTGCCCCCTCAGCTGTGAGTCCCCGTGCAGGGCTTCATCCCCGTCTGATCCCCTCCTGGTCTCTGCAACCACATCCATCCGTTCTGCGTGCTACTCATCTGTGTGTCCGCTCCTGCCCCTCTTTCCTGCTGAGCGCAAGCTCCTGTAACAGTTCGTGGCTCACTGTGCCACAGTGCACACAGGGTAAATGAGACGCGCGGCCTCGCTCCGCTAAGCAAACATTTAATTATCAGCAGATAGTCACGGGACTCCGCGCATCCTTTTCAATCACTTGGCTTCAATTGGCACCAGTGTTTCTGCTCCGCGCTTATGCGCTCTGGAAGCGAGCCGCGGGCAGACACGGCCAGAGATCCTCTATGCCTGAGAGGAAGGCTCACTCGGTGAGGCAGGGACTTTGGAGCCGTGATGCTGGAGAGACGTAAAGGAGCGGGACGGTCGAGCTGGGACGTCAGCAGGGAGGGTTAGGCCACAGGAGAGCCTGCAGCCTCCTGACTTCCTGTTATCTCCGATGACAGAGAGTATTCTGAGAGTGGGCATCCCTGATTGGACTGTAAGGTTTCAGAGATTACAGGTAAAACAGGTGGGAAGGGGCGTGTCCCTAAGCAACCATGCAGGTCATCAGGATGCCCTGAGTCTGATCCAACATGAAGGCTAAAACTGGTACATCCTCTACATTCTGAACCTTTTCAAGACTTGTTGCACTAACAGCCATGTTATATTTACATCCAGAGCCATACATTAAATTAATGTCTATAGCAAAAATACCTCAAAAACAAAATAGTGTGTTTATGTTAAAGTATGTTTTTTGCTTACTTTATTTGTACCCGTGCAGTAGAAAGCGAGGCATCTAGCTCGACATACATTACAACAACCAAGACAACCAGACAAACATGATACAAGTATTCTCAAAGCTAGATCAGTGCGCCGTTATAATTATAATTTCTTCACCTGAGTGATGGCTGCTGGAACAAAGCTGTTTTGTATTAAATACCTCCGTCTAGAAGGGACAAGCTGAAACTCTGTCTAGCAAGGAGAAGCTGAAACTCCCTGTGCAAAAGGTGAGAGTCGTCCTTTACAATGGAGCCGGTTATCCGTTGTATCTGTCTGGTGTACATGGAGTCTGGGCTAAGCTGTGACTCACCAATCAGCCTGCTAGACCATTTGACAATATGATACAGAGAGTTTATGTTCTTTAAAGACAGGTTTCCAAACCATGACACCAAATAAATGCACGATAAAATAAGGTCATCATGGTTTTGTCAATGTGGAAATAGAACAGTTTCCTTAAACAAAACAAACGCTGGTGCCCCTTTTTGCACACAGCTTCACGGTTTGCTTCAAAGTTCAGTTTTGAGTCAATAATTGTCTCAAGATATTTATAAGATTGCACACAGTCCACAGTCTGACCCTTAATGGATATGGCTTCATGTGTGTGGGCATGTCTTCTAAAATCAATGATCATGTCTTTGGTTTTTGATATGTATAATTGAAGATATGACTCCTCACACCACTTCACAGTCGTGGATGACCGGACCGTTGCTGGTCTCACTGTCCTGGAGCTGAATAGCAATAACAGAATCATCTGCATACTTTAAAATGGTCCTGTTATCATACCTACTCTGACACATATTTGTGTAAAGGATGAATAAAAGGGGCGATAGCACACATCCTTGTGGGGCGCCAGTGGAGGAGCACACTTGGTCCAACATAATTCCATTTACCCTCACTCTTTGAGTCCTATTAGTTAGAAAAAATCCAACCCACAATATTGTGACTTAAGTCAAATTGTTCTAAAAGCCCACTGGTTAAAATATGGGGTTGAATTGTGTTAAAAGCAGAGGAGAAATCAAAAAATATAAGTAAATGAAACAAAGTGACTAGCATCTTCTACTCTTTACATTACATTACATTTTCATTTAGCTGACGCTTTTATCCAAAGCGACTTACATGATATACAGTAGACACAGCAACGGTGAGCAATTAGGGTTAAGTGTCTTGCTCAAGGACACAACGACGCAGACTGCCGGAGCCGGGGATCGAACCACCGACCTTCTGATTGGAAGACCGACTTGCTAACCACTGAGCCACAGTCGCCCCTTACTCCTCTTTGTGGCTGATAAGCAAACTGCAGCGGATCAAGTGCTTGTTCAGTTTTCCTTAAACTTTCTGACCTTACCAGTTTTTCAAAAGTTTTCATTAAAATGGCTGTAGGAGCAACCGGTCTAAAATCATTTAGGCCTTTGAGGCAACTGGATTTGGGAACAGGGACTACCACAGCATCCATCCAGACCTTGGGTACATGCTGTGCCTGTAAGGATTTATTAAACATTTTGTGGAATACAGGACTCTTCTTTTGCACACGTTTTAAGTTTAAGATGTTGTCTGGTCTGGTGCTGATTGTCTTCCAGTTTGTGATTCAATTCTTGAATTATCTGCAGGCCTCAGTCAAAGCCACAAGTTCTGCTGCCTGTGCAGAGAAGTTGGCTTGGAGGCTGCCAGATCTGACCAATGCAGAGTCAGAAACAACAGAGAAACCCATACAGTTGGTGCCTGACTCAGGATCACGTGAGGCAGAGCCATCAACATAGAGTACAATGTCAGAATTGACGAGAGGTGTGTCCAAGAGGTCAGGTCTAGGCGTGCAATGGTCCTGGAGATCTGCAACACAGTCATGCTCGTCACCATCTCCTTCGATGGGCATGAGGGGGGTGACTGTGGCTCAGTGGTTAGCAAGTCAGTCTTTCAATCAGAGGGTCGGTGGTTCAAACCCCGGCTCAGCCAGTCCATGTCGTTGTGTCCTTGAGCAAGACACTTAACCCTAATTGCTCACCGTTGCTGTGTCTTTGGTATACTGTATATCATGTAAGTCGCTTTGGATAAAAGCGTCAGCTAAATTAAATGTAATGTCATTGCAGTGTTTGACTGTGACATTGGGCATATCAAGCAGACAGGTGTGATATCTCAGATATCGAGCAGCAGATAGATGAGAAGGTTTTTGCTCATCACAGTTATAGCATTTTGTGGTATCTGAATTCTTTCCTGGCCTGAAATTACCTTGATTTTGGCCATTTTGTCCATTTCCGCTTCCTCCACGTCCTCCATGTCCTCTTTGTCTTCAGCGGTTGCCGCCTCGTCCATTGGAGTTGTTTCCATCACGCCAGTTGTTCTTTCCACGAGTGCCATCTTGGTACATCATGGTTACGGTATTCAGCATGGTCAGTTGTCAGTTCGGTGGCAGCCTTCACTTCAGGAAGGAGTCCGTTGAGGAACGCTGAATTGAGGTGACAGCAGGATCTTCAACTTTCACGATGCCTTAATGGAGAGTAAACACTGCACATATACGCTGATAAAAGTCCATTACAGATTCATCATGTCTTTGTTTTGTGGCATTGATTGTAGCCATGTCAACTCTTGAAGTTTTAGTTACTATAGACTGTGTGAGCTAGATTCACTCCCGCCGGAAACTTGGAGACTGACACAAGATTGCACAGTACGATAAGCTGTGTGAACTAGATTCACTCCCTAACTTAAAGACTGGACAGTAGAAATTCACAGAAGACATACGACTATGGCATAGTTATTTTACCATTACACTAGGTTAAAATCAACCAAAATAAAGTTTGGTGCATCAGGTGAGGTCATCTGCAGTTTTTGCATTACATCAAAGATAGTGCTGGAGGCAGAGGAGGCATTTGCCTTCGGGCGGATGTGCACTGTTGTTATAAAAAGTTGTAGAAACTCGCCGGGCAGGTAGAAAGGGCGCAACGATACAGATAATAGCACGGAGACAGCACTGGTGACAATTACAAATTACCTTCTAGTTGCATCAGATAGTGTCATGATGTGGCTGTTCTGTTTCCTCTGTGCTCCCTGCACTTCCTGCCCCTGTAATTGTCTGCCCTGTGTGTTGATTGTCCCCTGCTGTGTCCAATCACCTTCCCCTTGTATTTAAGCCCTGTTTGTCCCCTTGTATGATCATTCTTTGGCTACGTGTGAGTGAGTATGTGTCGTGGGAGTCTTAGTGCCTGTTTTTGCCTTTTTTTTCAAGAGAATAAATTTATGTTGCACTGTTGCCGTTTGGGTTCTCCTTTAACCCCACCCCCTGACAGATAGGGGACTTGTAACTGTTCTGGTCCTGTTAGACCTTAGTGCTGCGTTCAACACTATTGACCATGACATTTTATTACAGAGACTAGAACAGGTGATTGGTATTAAAGGTACAGCACAAAGCTGGTTTAAGGTATATTTATCAGATCGATCTCAGTTTGTATATGTAAAGGATGTGGCCTCTGTGAGCACTGGCGTTCGTCATGGAGTTCCACAAGGTTCTGTGCTTGGACCAATTTTGTTCACCTTGTATATGCTTCCTTTAGGCAATGTAATCAGGAAACACTCAATACAATTTCATTGTTATGCCGATGATACCCAGCTATACATATCGATCAAGCCAGATGAAACCAACCAGGTGGCTAAACTTCATGCGTGTCTCAAAGACATAAAAACCTGGATGACCTGCAACTTGTTGAACTCGGACAGATTATCGAATGATATTGTTTCTCTTGATGACATTGCTCTGGCATCAAGCACCACCGTGGGGAATCTGGGAGTTGTTTTTGATCAAGACTTGTCCTTCAGTTCCCAGGTGAAACCGATCTCAAGGACTGCCTTCTTTCACCTACGCAACATCTCAAGGATCAGGCACATATCGATTCGAAGGGATGCAGAGACATTGATCCACGCATTTGTTACTTCAAGACTGGATTACTGTAACTCCGTATTATCAGGCTGCTCTGCTAAGTCTCTCAGGTCTCTCCAGTTGATCCAGAATGCTGCAGCTCGTGTAGTAATGAGGACTAGGAGGAGAGATCACATTACTCCTGTATTAGCTGATCTCCACTGGCTTCCTGTAAGACAGAATTGTATTTAAAGTCCTTCTTCTTACCTACAAAGTCTTAACTGGTAATGCACCATCATATCTTTGAGAGCTTATAGCACCATATTGTCCCACCAGAGAGCTGCGCTCAATGAATGCGGGGCTACTTGTGGTTCCTAGAGTCTTAAAAAGTAGGATGGGGGCCAGAGCTTTCAGTTATCAAGCTCCTTTTCTGTGGAACCAGCTTCCATTTTCAGTCTGGGGGGCAGACACAGTCACCTCATTTAAGAGTAGGCTTAAGAATTTCTGTAGACATATTTTGAATGTTTTAACAGATTCAGAACAATAGAATCCTTAGAACCTATTGATTTCGGCAATACCACCAACTCCGCTGTCAAACAAAGCCTTGCAAAGATACGCACAAGAATGTAATTTTTGTCCAGCAAAATAAATGAAAATTGACTTATGTTAAGTTTAAAAACCTTGGGCAATCGCGTGAACAGAAGTGCAGGATTTAATTAGTTATAATAAAAAAGTATTTAATAAAAAGATGATGCCCTGGAATGAGTGACTTCGTTTTTGTGTTGTGGCAAGAGAGAGGGATATGTGACTTAAATTCACTGTACATAGAGGGTATATTTGCTTCTTTTGCTCAGCTCCAGAGTTTGTATTCAATCCCAGCTTCCAATCTGTTCAGATACTTTCAAATACGTGAATTCACCAAAAAACACATATCCAGTTATCCAAACAAACCCTGCCATGAAACTCTAAATTTATTTAACAGATTTGACCCCCTCTGGAAAGGGGCGGTCTCATATTTCTACCAAACTTTGCTTGAGCGTACACCTAAAGATTCCTCTGTTCACAGACAGGCATGGGCCAGTGAGTTAAATGAGGAGATAGGCGAGGGGTTCTGGGAACAATGTCTGGCAAATATAAGTGATTGTTCAGTTAATGTCCGACATAACTTGATACAGTTAAGACGTTACACCGGTTGTACTATTGCAGGACCAAGATACATAAGTTTGACCCATCGACATCTCCACTTTGTAACAGATGTAAGATTTCTGAAGGTACACTTGCTCATACTCTTTGGTCTTGTACAAAGTTGTCTTCTTACTGGTTTGATATTTTTCAATGCTTCTCTAAAATCTTTAAGAAGATTTTGAAACCGGATCCATTGGTTGCGATCTTAGGAGGGACAGGGGCTCAACTTTTGGCTAATACGTATGAAGCTCAAGCTGTTTCTTTCGGTATGGTTGTGGCGAAAAAAATTATTCTGCTTATGTGGAAAAGTGACTCAGCACCAAATTATGAAATGTGGCTAAGAGAAATGGGGAATGTACTCAGCCTTGAAAAGATCAGATATCACAACAATGATAAATTGAAATACTATAATAAGATCTGGGACCCTCTACTGCTGTACATGAAGGGCCATGACTGACTCCTGATACGGTAAACAATATTTTCTTTTGGATGTTTCTTTTTATTTTATATACTCTGTATTGAACTACATTATGTTCATGACCGTGATGACTGTTGTGTACATTTTGTGCTATGTTCAGTCCATAACAAAAAGGAAAATAAAAATATATATAAAAAAAAAAAAAGATGATGATGAACAGAATATAGTTCCCGTCCGGGGGTGTCTTGCTTCAGGCAGTCCACTTTCAGCCGTGCTGTAAGCAGTTAGCTGTCTGTGTGATTCACGAGAAGGGATAATCACCACGTACAAATGTTCAAGCGACTGGTTAAATACTCTCATTCGATGAGCTTAAGGCCTCTCCGTTGGTTAGTTTCCCAGCATGCAAGATAACATAACAATAACATAGCATGCTATTGGCTAAACCGCTTCACATGGGCGGAGTCCTACTCAGGTAAACAGTCCTACCTTCTGCTAGCTTTCTTACTTCCGGTGTTTACGCCCTCCTGTGCTTCAACAAAATAGTCCCTTCTTACGCCATGCTTGTTACAACCTCCCACCACGTGCAACCTCCATTTGTCTATGCCCTCCATCTTTAATTTATTCCATTCACACTTATACCATTTCACAGTAACAAAAAACCCAGTGTCTTTCTATTATGTTACAATACACATCTTCATAATCTTAATTAATGTTCCATATTAATTATTATTATCCTTCATAAGAATTGTAATTTAAACATATGCATTCTTTATATACATGTGCAAGTTAAAATAAACTATTACAACTCTACACTTACTTATGGCTGAAATATGAATAATCCGGGCCTCTTGGTCTTGAAGTAATCCATCAAGGAAAAGCCTTTGGAAATATCGTTAAGATAATAAAAATTAGCGTTGACACAATTTTTTTTTTCTGTGTATTATCATAAACTACTACTACTGTAATATACCACTAACACATATAGGAACGTATTATCTATGTTGACACAGGTCTGTATATTTTAGCTGTTGAAATTGAAGCAACAGGAGGAGGACCCCTCTCCCCAGATGGACAGAAGCAATAGATGTCATCTGACCAGAATGAACAACATAACAGAGTTACAAGCAGACAGGGCTGGGGCTGCATTTTGTGACCATTATGGACATGCCCACAGCCTCAAGTGTTGTCTCATGGAAAATATAGCAAGGTTCTACTTTTCACCAGTTACTCTAAATGCAAGAGCCAATACTTGCTGCACAGTTAAAAGCATTGCAGAGGCAGTGTTGCAATGCAATAAACCCTGGTATCTGGTTTTGGAAACTTAACAAAAAATGCCTAACCCAGGAAAGATCTGGGTTTACACAAACAGTCAGATGTGCTGAAATGAATTTGCAAAACCTTAATGCATTTTTCTATCCCCTTTTCTTTGTGTTTTTTTGACAGAGAGTCATTTCAGACGATGAGCTAGAAAATGAAATAGTCCTTTCCTTTTAAACATCTGGAGCTGGTGATGTACCAGAAGGCGTTGCTTGGCAGCAGTGCCCGTGAGGGAGGGCGTGAAAAGCGCTTGTCTCGCCGTCAGAGTGAGACCTCCTCCTCTCCTCTTCTCTGTGACGCTGAAGCAGCGAACTGCCGGTCCGCTCCCTCACTCCGCCCTGCTGACTGCGTGCGTGCACACCCGCGTTTACCGGGGACATAGCGAGACACAGAGGGCACACACACACACACACACACACACACACGCACACACACGCGCACAGGCGAACGGACCACGGCAGCGGATCTGCACCGGAACCGTGCGCACTGTGGATTTAAGCAGAGGGAAGACGGACGAGCTGAAGCCGTCACAGCCGCGACAGGGAGCCGCTCAGACTGCTACCCGGTGAACAAGGTAACCCGGCCGGTGTTTTTACGCGTGGTACCCAGCCCACGAGCTCGGTCAGCACCAGATGTTGTGGTGGGCTCGGTCCCCACCAGATGTTGTGGTAGGCTCGGTCACCACCAGATGTGGTAGGCTCGGTCACCACCAGATGTTGTGGTAGGCTCGGTCATCACCAGATGTTGTGGTAGGCTCGGTCACCACCAGATATGGTAGGCTCGGTCATCACCAGATGTTGTGGTAGGATCGGTCACCACCAGATGTGTGAAGACGTCCAGTATGTGACTTGCATCATCTCTGTCCTCTTGAAACTTCACCAGTCTGATGCTCCTCTCCAGTGTGAGGGCTCCACACACACACACACACACACATTAATGTGACCATCGCATTGAAGGGGTTTTCTTTAGGGATCTGGAAATGTGTGCTGCTATATAGAAGTAATAATGTATGCATTGTAAATATGGAAAATTTCTCTCTCTCTCTCTCTCTCTCTCTCTCTCTCTGAAACAGTGACCAATGGGGAGCTTGACCACCTCCACCTGTAACACACCATTTACATGAATTACCTTTCATTTCTATTCTTGTTGCTGTTAAATAATTCAGAAACAGTCTCAGGAGTCGTCACTATGTTCGTCTGACAGCCTCCGCTGCACCGGTCCTCCTGCCGGTGTGTGTGTGTGTGTGAGAGAAAGTAGATTTATCACCTTCCTAACCGTCTCATCAGGTGAAGCCTGTTTTCTGGCTGAAGAGACTTAAGCCTTCAGGCTCTGTTTGAAAACGCTGACGTGATAAAGATTCATGGATGAGATGAAGCTATAATGGTGGAGGATGGTGGATGGATGGACAGCAGCGAGCTGGAGACATTGTTCAGCTCCCTTCGTGCTGTTGTACCGCCATTGCATTGTGTGTGCTGTAGTGTTGTCGCCACTAGAGCTGTGTGTTGACAAGACTGGAGATAAGATACGTATCATGACACAGCAGTTATGATTTAATACACTGCGATACATAGCAATACTTTAAGCCAGGAGATATATTTTCCAAGTCCTATCATATGGACACACCATGGGGCGGTTCGATCCCCGGCGCCGCTAGCTCATGTTGATGTGTTAACCCCAAATGTCTCCCGTAGCTGTGCCAACAGTGTGTGAATGTTAGCTACTCCTGATGGCACCTGTGGCATTTTAGCTCTTCCCATCAGTGTATGACTTGTAAATGATGACGAGTGGTGTTACAGCGCTTTGAGTGGTCAGAAGACTAGAAAAGATCTAAACAAGTACAGTCCATTTACCTTTTACCATTTTAAATAAAGTGAATATCTTCATGCAATAGAACGATGAGATCTGCCTTCACAATCAAATATGTAAAATCCAACATCAAAGTACTACTTTCTGTGTAATGTGATCCGCTGTCTGCCACCAATCTCTGCATGTAAACTCGTTTAAAATCCTCAATGATTTTGAGAATGAATACAGTTAGTCATGACACCAAAATGATGACTTTGATACCCTACCTAAATATCTCAGTACTGGTACTGAAACAAAAACCAAAAACCTAAATCAATGCAATACAGTAAGGATGTGAAAAGAAGACATGAAACATCAAGAGTGAAGTATTGTACCATAGTGTGTTCAAACATTGTAACGTCATTAAGATCAGCTGCACCTTCATCCCAGCAGAGAGACGTACAAGCAGTGCTGTCCGCTATACATACTCTGGTAAGCTGTGGTGCAGTGTGTATGTCTGCTGCTTGTATTGTGGAAGGTAAGGACGAGTGAGGCTCTGATGCTCTGCTGTTGACGTCGACAAGGTGGGAGCAATAAAGGGTTTACCAGCTTATAAGCCATATTTCATGAGTCTGCTTTGTGGACGAGCTGGGGAGCACTTTATATTGCATCATGCATATAAGAGAGAAACATGCCCACTATGTCTGAAGCCTCTCACTGCAAACACGCACGCACGCACACACACGCACACACTGTCTCGCTGTCGCACGTTGATGCAGCCCATAAATACAACTCTTATTAAAACACTGTCTTTCTTAAAGTATTTGTACTAACACAATGATGTTGTGTACTGTTGCTGGCAAGGTACTACGATGCTCTTCTAGTATTGTACACTGGGCAACACTATCTGTGACACGTTCTACATGAAACTGTAAGAATGTTGCTGGTATGATATTAACATGCTAACATTTTCACTCTCTATTTTTGTTGTGAAGTGTATGGCACGCAGAGAATATAGACAAGACCTCCACTCTCTAGAAGACACGCAGCTGACAGACAGCCTCACCTAAGTATCACCTTAACCTCACCTGAGCCTCACCTTAATCTCACCCGAGTCTCACCTTAAACTCACCTGAGCCGCCCCTGAGCCTCACCTTAAACTCACCTGAGCCTCCCCTGAGCCTCACCTTAAACTCACCTGAGCCGCCCCTGATCCTCACCTTAAACTCACCTGAGCCTCACATGAGTCTCACCGGAGTCTCAATTCAATAGCCCAAAATCACAAATACAAATTTGCCTCTGAAGGCTTTACAATCTGTACAAATACGACATCCCTGTCCCGGGACCTCACATCGGATAAGGAAAAACTTCCCCCAAAAATAGTGAAAACCCTTTTATAGGGAAACAAAGGGAAGAAACCTTCAGGAGAGCAACAGAGGAGGATCCCTGTCCAATAGATGTCATGTGTACAGAATCAAGCGAGAGAAGAAGAGAGAGAAGGAAGAGGAGAGAGGAGCTCATTCATGTAGACAGCCACAATCCATGGCTTGAGGATACGATTCTCTGTCTTACAGGAAGCCAGCGGAGAGCAGCTAATACGGGAGTAATGTGATCTCTCCTCCTAGTCCTCGTTAGTACACGAGCTGCAGCATTCTAGATCAACTGGAGAGACCTAAGAGACTTAGCAGAGCAGCCTGATAATACAGAGTTACAGTAATCCAGTCTTGAAGTAACAAATGCGTGGCTCAATGTCTCTGCATACCTTCGAGTCAATATGTGCCTGATCCTTGAAATGTTGCGTAGGTGAAAGAAGGCAGTCCTTGAGATCTGTTTCACGTGGGAACTGAAGGACAAGTCTTGATCAAAGACAACTCTAAGATTCCTCACGGTGGTGCTTGACGCCAGAGCAATGTCATCAAGAGAAACATCATTCGATAATCTGTCCGAGTTCAACAAGTTGCAGGTCATCCAGGTTTTTATGTCTTTAACACATCGAAGTCAGGTTCCGCATTTATGCGGAATGTGGTTACGTTTTGTTTAAATTCATATCTTCGCGATAAAACGTCACAGAAATAAGGTTCAAATTCTACCGTAATCAGTAGACTTTCTACTTCCTCGTCCTGTTCTCGCGTCATCGTACGAGATTCACACAGCGAGATCTGAGCATTTAAACATGGACGTGTCGTATGACGCGTGCAAAGCTCCAGGTGAGTCAGAGTGAACCTGCCGAGCAGAGTTTACCCCGAGCGAAGCAACTTTTTGTCCGAAGCAGAGACGAGCACAGCGGAGGAGCCTGAAGCAATGATTTGATTCCTGAGATGAAGAGGACTACGCCAATAAAAGGGATCCATTTCAAGATGGGTAAGTGTATTTACTAAACTTTGTTTTAGTACATATTTACGTTAGCTCATGCCGTGAGCATGCCGTGAGCATAGTGCTGGATGTCCTCTTACCTGTCCGTGAGACTGCACGGTGTGTAATCAACTATCTTTACTATCACCGTCAACTTTCTTTCAGTGAACTCAGTACCGATTAGTAGTGTGGGGTCTCCGTTACGTGTTTGTACAAACACGTAGCGTTGGTTTGTTTACGTTAGCACATGTAGCTCCTTCCGTTAGCATAGTCCGTGCTGGATCTCCGTTACATGTTTGTGAAACTGCACGGTGCGTAATCGTAACTTTCTTTCAGTGAACTCGGTACCGACTAGTAGTGCGGGATCTCCGTTACGTGTTTGTAACGATAGTTACGTGTTTGTAGCAATAGTTACGTGTTTGTAGGACGTAACCATCGTTGGTTTGTTTACGTTAGCACATGTAGCTCATGCCGTTAGCATAGTCCGTGGTGGATCTCCTTTACATGTTTGTAAAACGGCACGGTGCCTAATTGTAACTTTCTTTCAGTGAACTTAGTACTGACTAGTAGTCATTTATTTTACAGAGAGGATTCACACTGCCAGGGCCCAGTGGACAACATGCAGCTTCACTGCAGCAGCCTCCCAGTCACCGCCACCGGCCACAACGCCAGCCGCTCCATCATATCTATCCACCATATAATACAAATTTTATTTGAAAACAAAAAGTTGTAATGCTCTTTTTTCATTTGCACACACCCCATGAAGCTTGATCTGCAGTATGAAGCCATTTTTAAGCCATTTCACCATCATTTTGGTGAAAGGTGTACCAGACATCATTTCTACAAAACAAAAAAGATAATATATATTTTGCTTTTTTACATTTATTTACATGTATCTACCATTGTAGTCATATATTCCACTGTTTTTGTGAACCTAATACTTTTGGTAAACCAATTCCTAGCACCAAAACAGTTAGACCACATGAGTAAAGGTATGTTTTCAAAGGAGATATGAAGAATTTCAAAAATCAAGCTTACATTTTTTTAGCTTTAGGGCCATATTATCTCTTTACACGTTTGCCTTAGGACAATGGTGCCTCATTATATAGAGAGCTGAGATTGTTCTGCAATTTTTGATATACAACACATGAGTATGTATCATACGGAAGTGCCTTAAAAAGATGAATTTAAGAAAATAGGGAAAATGGGGACAATCGAGAAAATGACCTCATGATTCCCAAGTGTTAAGACATGCTTGAAGTTTAGCCACCTGGTTGGTTTCATCTGGCTTGATCGATATGTATAGCTCGGTATCATTGGCATAAAAATGACATTTTATTGAGTGTTTCCTGATAACATTGCCTAAAGGAAGCATAAACAAGGTGAACAAAATTGGTCCAAGCACAGAACCTTGTGGAACTCCATGACGAACGCCAGTGTTCATAGAGGCTTCATCATTTACATATACAAACTGAGATCGATCTGATACATATGACTTAAACCAGCTTAGTGCTGTACCTTTAATACCAATCACCTGTTCTAGTCTCCGTAATAAAATGTCATGGTCAATGGTGTCGAACGCAGCACTAAGGTCTAACAGGACCAGAACAGTTACATGTCCCCTATCTGACCCAACTAGAAGGTCATTCGTAATTGTCACCAGAGCTGTCTCTGTGCTATGATGCTTTCTAAATCCGGACTGAAAGTCCTCAAACTATTGCTATGTAAAAAGTCACACAACTGATTTGCGACTACTTTCTCCAGAATCTTAGACAGGAAGGGCAGGTTAGGGATAGGTCTGTAGTTGGCCAACACCTCTGGATCGAGAGTTGGCTTCTTGAGTAGAGGTTTAATTACAGCCACTTTGAGAGACTGTGGCACATAGTTAGTAGAGAACCATTGATAATATCCAGCAGAGCGGTGCCAATCAAAGGCAAAACGTCCTTGAGCAGCCTCGTTGGAATGGGGTAGACGATATAGACGCAGAAACAGTTGAAGACAATTGGTCAAGGCTTATGGGGAAAAAGCCATCCAAACACACATCAGGGCCCACAGCCGCCTCCAAGGCCAGTCCACTTGAGGATAAACAGTCAGTAGTTGAGGGCAGGATATCGCCAATCCTGCCTCTGATAGCCAGAATCTTATCATCGAAGAAGTTCATGAAGTCATTAGTGCTGAGGTGTGTAGGAATACACGGCTCCACCAAGCTGTGACTCTCCGTCAACCTGGCCACGTGCTGAAGAGAAACCTGGGGTTGTTCTTGTTTTTCTCTCTTACTGATGAGTAGTAGGCTCCTCTGGCATTACGGAGGGCCTTCTTGTAGGTTTTCAGACTGTCCCGCCAGACTAACCAGGATTCCTCTAGATTGTTGGAACGCCATACACCTTCCAGCTTCCGTGATGCTTGATTCAGTATGTTTGATGATCCTCTTCTTTAGAGGGGCTATTGAGTCCAATGTCATTTTCTGTGAGCCAGTAGCACCATCAACGAGATGATCAATCTGGGACGTACTAAAGTTCGCACAGGAGTCCCTAGGGCGACTGTGTCTCAGTGGTTAGCATGTCCGTCTTACAATCAGAGGATCGGTGGTTCAATCCCCGGCTCCGCTAGTCCATGTCGTTGTGTCCTTGAGCAAGATACTTAACCCTAATTGCTCACCGTTGCTGTGTCTACGGTCTACTGTATATCATGTAAGTCGCTTTGGATAAAAGCGTCAGCTAAATGAAATGTAATTGTGGGGCTGTGGGCGTGGTTAGCGCGCCGGCGGCACGGGAGAGGGAGGGAGAAAGCACTGGAATCAGCTGTGGCTTATTAACCACAGCTGATTCCAATGAGCGGCCAGGGGATTTAAGCCCGGCTGGGGAAACAGTCGGGGTGGGAGATCGGTGGTAGCTCGTGGTAGATCGGGAGACAGGAGAGCAGAATGTATGCTGTAACGAAACCCTGTAATAAAGGACCGATGCAACCCATATATGAAGTACTGAGTGCGTGTGTGTTTCCCTCTACCGCCACAGTAATGTAATGAGTCCTCTGTCATATTGAGGCATGGTAATGAATCAAATACAGAAGGAATCGCTTCCTTCAATACAGCAACATCAGTTATACATTTGGTGTAGAAACATTTGTCCAACGGTACACACACCGGCAGCACAAATTCAAACGTTATAAGGCAATGGTCTGATAAAACAGGCTTCTGCGGAAAAACCATCAAATGCTCCACATCAACACCATATGTAAGAACAAGGTCAAGGTAGTGCTTTAGCCACTACCAGTGAGTCGGTTCATGTACTCTCTGACAGAAGCCAATCGAATCTAACAATGACATAATTGCAACACTAAGGCTATCATTGCCAACATCCACATGAATATTAAAATTCAGGAAGCTCAGGAAAGACTCTCACCTGAGTCTTTCCTGAGCCTCACATAACCTCACCCATTCTTGTGGATCGCAACGGCTAAAGGATGAACTGCTTAAAATGTAGTTGCCGAAGGTCACTGTGACCTCACAAAACAATTGTTTAATCATAACTAATTTGCCAATCATGACAATTCCACATACATGTATATAGGGATAGATGATGAAGTGATGACATTTGACTGGTTGGCAAAGGTTAACAACCATGAGTCCTTCATAATATATGCATTCATTAGCAGTAGCTCTGCTTTCATGGTGGAAGTAAACTGAATGTGTCTTTGTAGCAAAACAAGATACTCGGCCCTGAACATATTCCTATTTAGTTGTCCAACATAACTATTATTCATCCAGACAAGCTGTTGAAGAACAATTTATTTTTATTTATTTCCGGTTTGCAGTAACTGCCATGGCCCCCCCCCCCCCCACCCCCTCACACACACACAGCCTGATTTGACAGGTGAAGCACAGTACATTTTCCGCACCAGTGACGGTGCTGCTGCGGGGCTGTATGCAGCAAACCTCCCAGGAACATCAGAGGAAGGTTTGACTTTGGTTGCATACATTAAGGGGTGTGTTCTCTTGCAATATCATATTTATCTATTGAAGCCTGGCTCTGAGACCTCTGTGATACTATTCAACCTAACTTCCCTTTGTCACAGTTGTCTGTACATTCACACAGAGGAGACACACCATCAACTCTGCTGTGCATTATGAATGCATGCCATGGATCTGAATGGAATAACAGGAAACAAGATGCCTGATAACTGAGAATTATCAGTAATTTAAGTTTTCTTCAGCAACAAAGTATTCAAAGTGACTGCACATCCAAGGTTGAAATGCAACCTGAACCACTAACAGCTAATATGATCAATATTATATTTCATATATACATCGGGAAACCCGCACTTGTACTGTGTTTCGGTCCGATACTGTGCTCATGAACTCGTAAAACTACTAAGCCTGCATGGTTGTGGAACATGCGGCCTCCTTCCCAGTACGTCTCCACCACATCCATTGCTTTAGCTGTGAGGGTGCCGGCTGGGTGTCTGCCCCTTCAGTGCATTGCGAGCCGGGCATAACGGCACTGAGTGTCCGGTTGAGAGGCAGCCTGTATGTGACGAGGAAGTATCAAGTCATCAGTAACGTCACACAGTAAGGACACCGGCTTGAGTAGGAAAAATATGAAAGGTTCGGTGCACCTTTAATGTGGATGGGAGTTTGAGCCGGAACACAGAGGAATTGATGATTCTATCCACCTCATAGGGTCCAATGAAGCGGGGTGCCAGTTTGAAGGACTCAACCTGAGGTGGTAAGTCCCGCGAAGAGAGCCACACTTTCTGACCCGGGCAATAGGTGGGTGCAGGGATTCGCCGTCGGTCGGCCAGGCGCCTGGTGCGGGCAACCGAACGGAGGAGCGCAGACCGGACCTCCCTCCAAATTCGCCGACACCTACAAAGGCCTGCTTGAACGGAGGGCACCACCACTTCCTCCTCCTGGACCGGAAACAGAGGCGGTTGGTATCCCAAGGAGGCCATGAAGGGGGACATGCCTGTGGCGGAGCTGGTCAGGGAGTTATGGCCATACTCAACCCAGGCAAGTGTGTGGACCAGGAGGACGGGTGGCGAGTAGTGACGCAAAGTAATGCTGTCTCCAAACCCTGGTTTGCCTGCTCCAACTGGCCTTGTGATGAAGACTTGTGATCAGACGGTGTCAGGCAGAAACAGACGGTAAGGGGGACCGTTGCCCGGGTCCGGATGGGAACACTGGGCCTCAACTCCACATGTGACCGCAACCACCACACGAGATGGAGAGAGGATGGTTTCAGGCTTAAGGGTGAGCTTCTCTGTGGTGGACTGACGAAAAAGGCCATGGGGTTTGGTGTTACGTGAACCAGGGAAGTAGGTGAGGGTCAAATTGAACCTTACCAGTAGGGATGCACCGTCGATACTGCGTTAAATACTCGTACTCGCATCGGTTTCAATGGCCGATACCAAGAACCGATACTCACTCAACAGTATTTCACTACAACAAACTGGTCGCGCTTTGTGGAGAAGCAACCCCGTGGCGGAGCCGGAGACGGAGACACTCTTCTCTGTCTCAACTGTCTCAACAGTCTCAACTTCTGAGCAGCCAATCACGCTATCCAAGTTGTTTTGCCGTCCAATCAGATGGCCAGTTTGTCTCAACAGCAGAATCTGGAGCCGCCATCTTGGATCCCCGCTACGCAGCGCTCACTTCTTTCAATAGACAGGAGAAAAGTGAGACGCGAGTACAATACAAGACTTTATCGATATTGTGCTTATTAACCGGTGTTGCATACGTGTGTATGACATATTAGTGCTCATATTAGTGCTCTTGTTAGTGGCTGACAGCCCCGGAGTTACTTGTAATCAGTCCGTCCCAACGCGACGCAAATGTTTCGCGCGACCAGATTACATGTAAAGTATATGCACAGACGCGTGTGGTTGCGACAGACGCAAATTTACGCCGGCGGCACGTTAGACGCGAGAGTTGAAATTTTCCATATTTAATACATCTATAATTGAGAAGCTCTGCGCGTCATCACCGCCGTCCTGCCGGTTTGAATCAAACGGCTGCTGATCCACCTGAAGTAGCGCTGGCAGCGGCCTCATTCAGACGCTGTTGTGCGGCTACGGATGATATTATTGTAGCCGAGTGTCTGTTGTGTGTCTATTTGTAATTCTAATAAAATGAAAACACGCTGCAGGGTAACTTGAACCACTTTTTTATCTCCTTCACACACGTATATCCCACAATTCCACTCTTTTCCTTTCCGTTTCTCCCTCCACAATAAAAGCACCGGAAACATAACTTGGAACACAGCTTCCTATATAATTGCTCATCCCTAATATTATCGCTTACATTATGAACCCGGACACGGGGGCGTTTTATGGTCCGACATTAGAGGGACTTCCACAAGAAGTTTAAAGCTTGGGATAGCCTTCTGTTAATTTTGTACTATAGGATTGACATAATCTGCAGAGGATAAAATAAAATCTGCCTCCAAATTAATTGCACTTTCATGGAGACCAAATCTAAGAAGTATCGGTATCGGTACTCGGTATCGGCAAGTACACAAATAAAAATATCGGTATCGTATCGGTTTGTAAAAAATGGTATCGTTGCATCCCTACTTACCAGGAACAAAGCCCACCAAGCCTGGTGGGAGTTTAACCTCTTGGCAGAGCGAAGTTAAGAGAGGTATTTGTGGTCGGTCCAAACTATGAACGGTTGCTCTGCTCCCTCCAACCATTGCCTCCACTCCTTCAAAGCCAGAACCACAGCCAATAGCTCTGTTATCTAGGGCTGCAACTAACGATTATTTTAATAATCAATTAATCTGTTGATCATTTTTTCCTCCTCCCGTTAGTGCTGGGTTCTTCTTTATCTTTATTTAAGAAGGACCACATGCTACACCCCTGCATTGATTACCGTGGCCTTAATGAAATCCATTAAGAACAAAATACACTCTCTCTCTCATTGACCCTGCCTTTGAGCCCCTTCTCAAGGCCACTGTGTTCTCCAAAAAAGGCCACTGTGTTCTCTAAAAAAGGTGGTAGGCAATGCCTACCACCTCATTAGGATACAGGAGGGAGACAAATGGAAAACAGCCTTCAACACCCCCCTGGGCCATTTTGAGTAACTCACCATGCCTTTTGGCCTCACCAATGCCCCTGCAGTTTTCCAAACCTTGATCAATAATGTCCTCCGTGACATGCTCAACCGTTTCATCTTTGTATACCTGGACGATATCCTCATCTTCTCCCGGAACATGGAGGCACACACCCAACACGTCAGGCTTGTGTTGCACTGGCTACTGGAGAAAAAGCTTTTTGTCAAGGTGGAGAAATGTGAGTTTCATGTGATCACCGTCAGCTTCTTTGGCTTCATCATCCAGCAGGGCCTGATTATTCTGTAAGGGTTAAGTCTTGGCAGGACCCAAGTGGAGACACAGGGACGGCAAAGTTGGGTGAAGGTAATGGATTTTATTGAAAGAACACTGGTGAGATGGTAGGACAGGAGGTGGGTGTAGGCAGAGCGGTGAGTTGGCATGAGCGGTGAGGTGGCGTGAGCGCCGGCGGAGCAGGAGTGCAGTTACGGGAATACACTGGAAATGGTGAAATGATCTGGCAACTGGAGAGAGGGAAGCCAGGGTGTTTTAACAGGAAGGATCTGATGATATGATTGAAGACAGGTGCTGGAGATGAGGTGCAGGTGTGGAGATGAGGCCAGGTGCCGGAAGCCACGCCCACGGCACAAATACAAACACACACACACACACACACACACACGCACACACACACACACACACACACACACACACACACACACACACACAAACACACACACACACAGGGAACAAACAGGGGACACAAGAGACACAGGGAATAGACAAAAGGATTCTGTTTGTATCAGGAAAACACAAAGTATGAATGTTAAGATGTCAGCTACAGCGTTAAATTCATATGTCATTTGTTACAGTGAGAAACATGCCATCGAAAAATAAAAGTTGTTTTTAAGGTCAGAACATGGATGGTATCATTAAGTACTCGTGTTTGTACTTGGTCTGTAAATAGGGGTTTCATGATGATCATTTTGGGGGTCTGCCAGTGCTTCTCACCTCATTCAGGGACTTTAGCACCTTATGCTGCTTCTACTTTGGTTGGAAACGAGTTTGCAATGTGTTTGTGGTTAATACAACGAACAACCATGTCCAGCTGTTTTATCAGGATGGACTGTTTTCATGTTCTGTTGCTAACAGTGAGAAACACAAACCAAAAGGTTGGTAATCAAGCAATTCAAATTCTTTGGAGAGTATCGTATCCTTGGCATGAGCAAGACACCCAGCAGGCCTGGCCTTCGTTAAGGCATCCTTGTGAAAATAAAAGTTTTAGGCATTTATTCCTGAAAAAGCTAGCTGACAGGACATTTTCACTCTCTTAAATATTGATATTCCTACTTGTCTAAAATAAATCAGCCAGACTTGACTGTTCAAACATCATGAAATACATAATACATATGATAAAGACAAATTAATAAGTATATACAGTATATAGCATCTCATAGATTCAGATTCAGTGACACATAGGCGTTTAGTCGTCTGATAAAGTGAGCATAGATATTGTGAAAGTACTGTAAGATGAAACCTAGACTAGTCCTTCGCTTTCCAAAGATATCATCTGTTTGGCTTGTCCAAGTTGCAGTGAAATGGATTAATATTCAGTGCGCTAGGTTTTACAGGGCTCATTAAAGCGGACCACATCACATGACTAGCAGGGAGGAGGCTTTGACTCGGCACTGATCTAGTGAGACACCAGTTCTCCTCCTTCAGTTCTTCTCCAACACCTCTATGAACACTGTTCAGCATATTGTGTCTGTTCTCTTTAGCCCAGACATCCAGGCCGTCCTCTGTCACTCCTGTTCTCCGGTCTGGCAGCCTGCCAGTCGGTTCACTTCCTTCAAATGGGTCAGCATTATGTTATGTTCTCACTGCGAACGAACTGCTCGGGGTCATCTTGGAAACGAGAATCTGAGTTTGCTTGCGAGAGCTGGTCTCGAACCAGTTTTTTTGGTCCGTACCAGAATACGATGACTGTGTTCACAGCTGCCCAAACAAAACACAACCGTTGCCGTTGAGGCGCCTCACACGGAGAACAAGCCTTGCTCTGGCCCTTTTGTTTCTTCCACCAATCAGGCACTGTTACTCAGTCTGAACTATCAATACCAAATATTTTCAAATAGAAAATCTGAACAACACCTGACACCTTTCAGGTATAAACTGCTCCCGGCACCAGCAGCTGTGACAGAGCGGGCTGTTTCCCACGGAGGACAGGCAGAAGAGTAATGCTGCAGGATATTTTACGGGCTGACATGAAAATCAATGTAGAGGTTGTAGAGATGCCACTCCTAAATCTAGACTCTCCAGGGATCCCTCTGTTTATGTGTGTGTGTGTGTGTTGTCCAAACTATCATCTTTTCTCTCTTCTCATACACTGAGCTTGCTTAGCATGTGTTTCTTCATCGGGTTTCTCTCATATATCGCTGGAAACATGTAATGTCATTAATCTCTCACATACACATGTTAATAATATCATTTAATCTCCTTTTTCAAAATAACTACAGCAGAATGTATGAAATAACATGAGTAATGAGAATGAGGAAATGACAATCCTCACCGATATGGGTATAACACCTTCGATCTTTTATCTCGCCCTGTGCTAAATCGTTAGGATTTTTAAAAATAAGTTATAGGTTTTTTCCGGGGGTGTTTCACCGCTTGCGCTCTAGGTCCCCTTCGGTAGGCTGTAACTAATCTCAACCCTTATCAAGCGAGTAAGTATAACGTCTATACCTTCTCTCTACCTATTTACACCATCTCATCATTTTTGACAAACACTTCAAATGTCTTCACCCTAAGATACTTACCTTAAGTCTCTTTGGTCGTCACTTCTGTAGCCCACGGTGGTGGACAAGGGACGAGGGATTAAATTGTTTTAAAGAACCAGAACACTTTGTTTGGTTTCAGTTACTTACCAATGGTAAGGCAGAGTTTTATTTTAAGTTTATCTCATATACAACATTTTCAATTCAATGAAACAGTCTCTGTGTCACATGCAAATAAAAATAATGGTCTTTTCTCTATCCAGTCTCAGAGCTGCCCTCTTATAGCGTCCCATGCATTCTATATGTTCTAATAACAAACTATAATTGAATTAAAAAAACAGTATATACATTCAATTGTTATACTGAAAAAGCAAAAGGTTACATGTTATAAAAGATATACTTTTTTACTTTCATATTTTCCTTGCACACTCAACAAGAGAGAGACTGCACAGTTACCTTGTCTCTGCTGAGCCCCGTTAAGCAGACGTCCTCCAGATTCGCTTCCTTTATGGACCTGAAACAACTTCTCTGACGGGCTTGATAAAAACTATTTGGCTGCTGAGGCCAACTCAAGGCAAGCTCCTCTGTAGACAGCCTCTTTTTTTCTTTCACACAGTTCATATTAGTGACAAGAGCCACTAAGAAGAGCCGATTGCTGACATTCTAGTAATATCCTCACGACAGCAAAGAATTTTTCAATTCAATTCAGTTTATTTTGTATAGCCCAAAATCACAAATACAGATTTGCCTCTGAGGGTTTTACAATCTGTATACATACGACATCCCTGTCCCGGGACGTCACATTGGATCAGGAAAAACTCCCCCTAAGAATGTAAAAGAACCTTTGTAGCTGACGCTCAAAGGTGGGGACCTTCCACTGCATCTCCTCATGACATGTTTGTGTATTTTCATGGACTGCATCCTTGAAGACTGAGACTGAATGAAGACTGAGAATGTGGTTCAAGGCTCTGAACCCTTCGTAGGTCTGTATTGTGTAGTGTATTAGATGTGTTACATTCTCTTCATCATATCAAGTGAGCCAGAATTATGTTTAGAGACATGAGTGGTGGGAGGTATCTAATTGTGTTTACTCGAGTACTGTACTTTTAATGTACCTGTAATTTACATTCCATATTATTTCATTACTTTCCATGTCAGAGTGCTACAGGTTTCAGCAGTTTAATGCTAAATGCACTGTACTCCTGATCACTCAAAACTCTTTAACACTTCATGTCATTATTCACATCATGCCTCCTGCCCATCAGGACTAACTAACATTCACCAAGCATGCACACACTATAGGTGCAGCTATTGGAAACATTTGGGGTTAAGTGTCTTGCCCAAGGACTCATGGACATGGACTAGCAGTGCAGGGGATTGAAGGACAACTTTGACGAGCTGTTCTTTAGATCCCTGCTCGCTTCATGGCACTGAGGTCTGGGTGAGAGACATTAGCAGCTGACGCTGTGGCAGTTTGTGTTGGGGATAACTAAGGACCAGCGGAAGGAGTGAAAGTGAAAGTGTTATCACAAAGTAATACATTAGAATACATTTGAGGTGAGGCTCGTGCCAATTTTGTGACTTGGCGAGATAACAGAATACCACAGAGCCAGATTCTGTGGGCCGCTCTGCCAAGCCTGCGAGGACACACACTGATTCACAGGCTGTCTGAGACCTGATAACTGGCATTACAGTGTGTGTGTGTGTGTGTTGGCATATTGGGGTTTGTTTGTTTGAGAGAGAGAGAGAGAGAGAGAGAGATTTTTGATTTTTACAAAAACACTTTATTTACATATTGTTTAAATTTTTACAGTCACAAACTGTCTCAAATGCAAATAAATACAAAAAATAAATTAAAAAACTTGTTTTCTTTTGTTTTTAAAATACATCAGTCAGTTAAAAAGTGTGAAAAAGACAGCTGATCATTTAAAACCTCACACAGTGTGTTTTTAAAACACCATCGCTCTTTAAAAGACTCGAGATCGGAAACATGTCGATAAAATCCGAACTCAAGCCGGAGTCTTGACCGGAGGTTTGTCTTCCACACTGCCGCCACTTCCTGCCCCTCCCCCTGCTCCACCTTCCTCTTCCTGCTGGTGTAAATGGCCAGTTTAGCTTGGGCTGAGAGGAAGTTGAGGAGCTGCCACTTGATTTTAAAATTTTTGTTGTAGCCAGCTCCCATGATAAAAATCCTCTCAGTAAAAACAACGTTAAAACGTGTAAAAACCGATGTTAAAAGAGAGAAGAGACCGGTGAGTCTCTTGCACTCAGTAAAAACGTGGTAAACTGTCTCACGTACGCCGCAAAATGGACACCCGCTAAAAACAGTTGGATTAAGAACAGAAATAAAAGCGTTGGAAGCGACGGCACCGTGCAAGATTCTCCACTGGAGGTCGCCTGTCCGTTTTTTGAGGGGGGCTTTGTATAAAATCCTCCACTGTGGGTTGGGTCCATCCTGTCCCCATCTCTTGGTCCACACAGTTGGAGGCCTGCCGCTCAGTCCGACCTGGTGGATGCACTTCACGCAGTTGCGGTACAGAGTCTCTTTGCCCGCTCTCGTTATTGTTAGTTTTTCTGCGTGGATGACTCTCAGAAGGGGGCCGGTCTTTTCTCCCAGCCCTGGGCTCAGGATGATGTCCGGGTAGGGGTCTGCAGCATCCGGGCTGGTCCTGGTCTGGTCACCCATCAGGAGGTCTTTATCTTTCTTTGTCAGCCTTTTGGACCAGAGCTCCAGGATCCTCCTTGCCACCCGGAGAGACTGCAGCCCCAGCAGAGAACCCAGGGCCTGGGTGTTGGTCAGTGCCGGCCCCGCTGCATCCACCAGCTGCTGCAGGGTCAAGGTTCCAGACTGGATCAGCGCCGCCGTCAGGCCGTGGGTGGTGTGGTTGCTGACGTCCAGCCTGGCTCCGTTGACCAGTGGTTCTCTCAACAACCAGTGCAGAGAGTTGGCTTCCGGGCACCTTTTATGGTTAAAAAGGGCCCATGATTTAAAGACACCCTGATAAAAAGGAGGCAACATAGTTAATTTTAAAACTTTAGGATCAGTTAAAAACAGAGCATCATCCAACCCCAGGTTATTGGCACGCCTCAGGATGCTGCTGGCCACATCTCTCCACACCAGATCTGCCGGGCCTGTGAGGTACCTTTGAATAAACTGTAGTCTAAAAGTGGCAGTCCGGCTGGCCAGGTGGACAAGGCCCTGTCCCCCCTCCTCCCTGGCTAAAAACAGCACCCCCTGTGGCACCCAGTGCAGACCCCCCCCAGAGGAAGTCCACCATCTTCCTCTGGATGTCTGCAAGTAGGCCTAAGGGGGGGTCCACACAGGCTAACCGGTGCCACAACTGGGATGCTACCAAGTTGTTTAAAACCAGCACTCTCCCTCTAAGTGACATCTGGGGGAGCAGCCATTTCCATTTTTTTTGTTTTTCTTCAACCTTTTCTGTGACGGTCTCCCAGTTCTTCTTCACTATATGGTCTGCTCCCAAAAACACCCCTAGATACTTTAAACCTCCTCTCTTCCACTCCAGGTTTTGGGGGAGAACTGGGAGACCGCCGCGCCACTCACCGACAGCGAGGGCTTCACTCTTTCCCCAGTTGACCCTCGCTGCCGATGCTGAGCTAAAATCCTGTATAATACCTGCTAAAATGTTGACCTCACTTTGGTTTTTAATAAAAAATATAATATCGTCTGCATAAGCAGATAAAATCATTTCTTTATTAAAACCCGGATAAAACAAACCCTGAGTGCTGGAACGTATCTTGTGGAGGAGAGGTTCAAGGGAGAGAGCGTAGAGCATCCCAGACAGAGCACAGCCCTGCCGGACCCCTCTACACACTCTAAAAGGAGCACTCAGACTGCCGTTGATTTTCAGCACACTCTCAACATCCCTGTACAGCACCTTGATCTTAGCTATGAAGCCCGCGCTGAACCCAAACTTCTCCATCACGCTCCACAAAAAGCTGTGCTCAACGCGGTCAAAAGCCTTTTCCTGGTCCAGGGAAATCAAACCAGCGTCTACACCTAATGAACTAGAGACATCCAAAACATCTCGAATTAGGTGGACGTTGTCCACCATGGACCTGCCGGGGACGCAGTAGGTCTGGTCCCGGTGGATGACCTGCTCCATAACTTTTCCCAGCCTGGAGGCCAATACTTTGGACAGGAGTTTATAATCCACACAGAGCAGTGACACAGGGCGCCAGTTTTTGATGTCCTGCAGGTTTCCTTTTTTGGGCAGCAAAGTGAGGACTGCCCTCCTGCAGGACACTGGCATGGAACCAGAGGCCAGACACTCATTAAAAACCTCCGAGACATCCTCTGCGAGGATGTCCCAGTAGGCCTTATAAAATTCAACCGTAAGGCCATCGATGCCAGGAGCCCGCCGCCCCTGCATGCGTTGCAGGGCGGCCAGCAGCTCCTGCATCTGGAGGGGGCCTTGGAGCTGTGAGTTGGCCTCTTCAGAGACCTGGGGCAGTCCTCCACAGAAACTCTCCAGGAGAGCTGGCTCTTCCTGGTATTCCGTGGAGTATAAATTTTGATAAAAGCTCACAGCTCGCCCCCGTATCTGGCTTGGTTCCGTCAGTTCCTGCCCTGTGTCAGACAGCAGTGCGTGGATTACTTTCCCCTGCCCGTTCTTTTTCTCCAGACTGAAGAAATAGCTAGAGGGAGCATCCATCTCTGTAATGTTCAGGAACCGGGACCTGACCAGGGCGCCCTGCACCTTACTATCCAGCAGGTCGGCTAAAGCCCTCTTTTTCTCTTTGAGGTTTTCAATATAACCTCGATCTCCTGTGGACTCACTTAAATGTTCCAGTTCCACTATCTCGGTCTCTAGATCTTTCATAGATCTGGCGCTATCACGTGTGACGTTTAAAGTGTGCTGTTGACACAGTAGTCTTATTTGTGTCTTACCATGGTCCCACCACTGCTTAAGACTGCTAAAATCACCCTTCCTCTGTCTAAAAGTACCCCAAAAATAAATAAAAACCTCTCTAAAACTCTTATCAAATGTTAAAACAGAATTAAAATGCCAATACGCACTTCTGGGTAAAATGTTCCTGATAAGAACATGAGCTAAAACCAGAGAATGATCACTAAAACCAGTAGGCATAATAACACAACTCTTAAAAATGCTAAAATGATGCTTAAAACAATAAATACGATCTAACCTCGCTGAGGAGACCCTGCTCTCTCTGAGGTGGGACCAGGTGTACTGTCTGGAGTCTGGGTGCATCCTCCTCCACACGTCCACCAGGCCGTGAGAGCGGACCAGCTGCTTCAAGGCGTGCTGAGAGGCTGGATGAGGCTCTGCGTGATTACGATCTAAAATTGCATCCTCTGTGCAGTTAAAATCCCCCCCCAAGAATAAAAAATCCTCCGTTGAGCAACCATTTAAAACCTCATTCACTTTGAGTAAAAACTGCCTCCTCTCCGCACCGGATGTTGGAGCATAAACATTGATAAAAACAGCAGAAAATTTGTCGAACCGAGCTTTGACTAAAAGAAGCCTCCCCTCGATAAAATGCTGGACCTCCAGTGTGAAAATATAAATCATGATGTTTGTTATATTATTGTACATTCTTGTCTATGGAACAGTTCAGGGCGCTCAGGGCCAGAATAATAGTGTTATCATGGAGTCAGAGAGGTCCCTGAGGAGCCGCTGAGTGTTTAGACTAGTTACACGCCAAGCACTGCCACAACACCCACATCTGTTATTATTATGTTAGACCAGCTGCAGAAGACCGGCGTTGGACGCCCAGTCTTGTGAGATGGGGAGGATATGTGTCTTTCCTCCCCGTTGACAGGTTAGAGCCAATTAGATGCTAGGATGATGTAATGAAACCTGTGACGAAGAATCTATGTATAAAACCACCGGGCTTCCGGTGGGAGGGGGTTGGTTGGTTGGAGTTGGAGTTGGAGGTGGAAGTGGAGATTGAGGTTAGGTTCTGTTTTGATCTCAACCTGCGTGTTGATGAAGCGAAGCGCTGCTCTTGCAACTGCAGCGCTAGTACTTTGATTGTGACCAGAGAAATAAACCTACCAAATGAGAGAAGTCGTTTGGCTGAATTCTTCCGGATTTTCTACCAGGCATCCAATATAGAATATGCTAACAAGTGCGTTGGGTTTAAAAGCCCGTGAGAAGAGGAAGCCCACTCCTGCGCTAAGGGAGGTGTTGTGGCTTAAAATTACTTCCCCTTCCCACTCCCTCCTCCAGTCAGACTCATTGTTAAAATCACTGTGTGTCTCCTGTAGGAAGAGAACGTCTATCTTCTTCATTTTGGATGTTTCATAGATAGGACGTTCTCTTCTGTTCTCTGGACAGGCCCACTTTAAAAACATCCATGGTGGATAAAATTAAAGTAAAAACCAACCAATAAAACAGTAACTTAGATAAAATATCCCAAGCTGCCCTTTCCATCACTGCTCAGCTGACGCTTTGCCTTAAGCACAAGTTTCTTCAATCTAAAAGCCTCCTGGTCTGTGAGGCCAGACTCCTCCCTCTGGCTCATGTGGAGTCTGGCCGAGGCAATAAAAAGACCTAGGTCTGGGAAGTGCTCACCCACCTTTACCCCATGCTGGTTCTTTGTCTGTGCTAAAAACGATTTTAATTTTTCTGATGTAAACATTTTTTTTTTTGACTACTGCTAAAAACCGGAACATCACTACTATCAGACACACACTCATCATTCGCACTCTCATCAGTCACACCCACATTCATCGCCACCACCCTGTTCGACCTCCTGCGTTTTGTTGTACTTTTTCTTTTTCCCCCCTCGTTTTCCTCCTCCATCTCCGCCTCCTCCACCTGCTCACTCCTACAACCTCCTCACCCACCACCCCCTCTTTACGCACAATACCCTCACCCAAAACCCCCTTTTCACCCGTAACTACCTCCACCCCCGGTGCACCAACTGAACTCACCCCCTGTGTTGGTCCGGCCACAGCGACGGGTTTCCGCGGAGAGCTCCGCGGAGCCGCGATCGGCCCCCCAGGCGGGCGCCCTCCGCCGCTCCGGTACCGGTGGAGCGGCGGGGGCCCCCGCGTCAGCAGCCGCAGCCGCTCCCGGGCCGGGCGGAGCCGGCTCGCTCCGCTTTGGACAGGCCCTCACCGAGTGTCCCTCCTCTCCACAACCGAAGCACTTCATGCCCGCTGAAGTGGCGTATATGGTGTAGTCATAATCATCTACTTTCACAATGAAACGGAGGTTGAGCTCCTCGTTCCGGTTGTTCAGTATCATATACAGCTGCCTGCGATGGGACACCACGTGCTTCAGTAATGGAGACTTACACCCAGACAACATCCTGCGGATCGGGGACGCCACCTTCCCTTGTCTAGACAGCTCTCTGCTGAGGAACTCATCGGTGATGAAGGGGGGGACGTTCGAGAGGACTACCTTGGTGGCGGGTTGGCATAAAGGCAGTACCTGCACGAAACAGCTGTTTACGGTGATGCCTGTCTCGACCACCGAGTTCACCTTCTCCACCCGGTCCAGGAAAACAACCACGGCACTGTTCATACGTGCGGCCGACACGACGCCGCTGTGGCCGACCTTTTCCCCCACAGCGAGGCCGATGTCCTCCACGCTGCAGGGGAACGTGGCACACACCTTTACACCGTGTTTGCGGGTGAGGTGTTTGTAGCACCCGCTAGCCATGGCGCCTGCCACGCTACCGGCAGACGCCGGTGAGAAAGAAAAGAAAAAAAAATAAACCCACAAAATACCCAAACACTAAACTACTGTGATACTGTGATTATTAAACTATGTGAACAATATAACATTAACAACAAAAAACTACGGACACAAACGCTCTTGCTACCACCACCTGCTCTCAGCTCACGCACGCTCTGTCAGTCAGAGAGAGAGAGAGAGAGAGAGTCATGGCGTGACAAATGGGTCTTTTCTGCTGTTTTAAGTGTCTGTATATGCTTTGTGTTGGACACTTGATGGCCGAACAGGGTGAGTCGCCCAATGGGCTCCCCACATTGGAAAGAGTTGACATGTCAGTGTCACAGAAACAAAAGGAATACACAGAGCTCCAGACTAATTTTTTTACATTTCCTCAGTTGGTTGCACCAGCATCTGATTTGTTCACACCCTTTTTTTTGGTAGAACTTTGTATTAATCAGTGGTGGAGAGTAACTAAATAAATTGTATTAAGCTTTGTATTGAAGTACAATTCTATTTTCTACTGGCGGATATTGCACTTTTTAATTCACTCTATTTAAACATGAAACATAAAATACACTGCACTGTTTGAGAGTAAATTAAACCTCCCAAAACAGAGGTTAGCACAGGCTAACACATTCACATACATGCTAACCTCTGAGCCCACGGCCTCCTCAGTCTCTCTCACACTCCTTTGCAACTGTGTAGTCTTGAGGGTGTGGCGTTACTCACAGAGTGATGGGATTTCTCTCACTCCAACACACCGACTCGATCATTGCATCTGATTGTCTGCTTGATTGGGAAAAGAGCTCCTGACAAATGTGTTTGCTCTGCTTACAGCACCCAGAGACCAGCCAAGACTTTCTGATGACCTCATGTAACTTCCACCACTCAGTGATCATGGAGATCCCAGTGCATTGAAGATGTGGAGAAAACCCAGAGATCAAGTCTATTTTGTGTTTTGTTTATTGAATATTACATTTATATATATATTAGGCGTGGGGGTAAAAATCGATACAGAATAGTATTGCAACATTTTGCGTGGTGATATTGTATTGATACATGGAAGCCAAGGAACAATCTTTTATTATATCAATTATACACTGATGACCTCATGTAACTTCCACCACTCAGTGATCATGGAGATCCCAGTGCATTGAAGATGTGGAGAAAACCCAGAGATCAAGTCTATTTTGTGTTTTGTTTATTGAATATTACATTTATATATATATTAGGCGTGGGGGTAAAAATCGATACAGAATAGTATTGCAACATTTTGCGTGGTGATATTGTATTGATACATGGAAGCCAAGGAACAATCTTTTATTATATCAATTATACACTTTTGGGTCCTAGAATAATACAATAAATTACTTTATCAGTCCACTATATGCTGCTGTGTTGTTTTCTGCTGAGGTCAGCAGATGTCCCGGGTCAGCGCGGTTGAAAAAATTTAATAAATCACAATATATCACAATACTTAATATATCGAAGTATTGCGATATATTGAGTATTTATATATATATATATATATATATATATATATATATATATGTCGGTTCCAACCACATCTACCGGCACATAAACAGGAAGTCAGTGGTAAAGTAAAGCTGCCTCGCAGGTGTGACATTACAAGTGGTGTGACTCCTGGTGCTGAAACATATTTTAACTTCAATGCACGTCTAAAAACTGATTGAAAAAAGAGAGGAGCACTGTACAAAAGGAAAACAGTGGTTTTGCGGAACTCCTTTACTCTGATTGGTTGTTTTTTTCTTCTGTTTTTTTCTTCATTAGGAGCCCTGTCAGCAGGCAGTTTCACAGAGGATCTCCCACATGGATTCTTGGTCACAATTATGACAAAAGTTATTTTTAAACTTGTAGCTTTAATACCATGATGGGAGGGACTATAATGAAAAGAAAATGACACAATGTAACACTGATATGGATGGCATTAATCCTGCTGTGTGTGTGTGTGTGTGTGTGTGTCTGTGTATGTAGTGGTTCTGAGGTGAAAGCATGGTTGTTCCTCTCTAGGGCTCAGAGCGCTCTGATTGGGCGAGAATGAGTCACAGACATGTTTCCTAATGAACTGACAGGCCACATCAGTGCTCAGTGTGTCTGTGTGTGAGTCTGGCCGTATGCATGACTGATTGCACCTCAGGGCCAGCAGAGTATTGAGGCCAGTAGAAGCAGGACGACATTAGAGGTATGCAGATCACACACCAGCAAGTCTCTCTCTCTCTCTCTCTCTCTCTCTCTCTCTCTCTCTCTCTCTCTCTCTCTCTCTCTCTCTCTCTCTCTCTCTCTCTCTCTCTCTCTCTCTCTCTCTCTCTCTCTCTCTCTCTCTCTCTCTGTGTGTATGTATGTATGTATGTATGTATGTATGTATGTATGTATGTATGTGCATTTACTGAGGATGTATGTTCCACAAAGGCTCCACAATTACAGCTTGAAGACTGGGTCCTTGTTGATACAAAAGAAAAGACTAGGTCATATTGACACACAGGAGTGTTTGAGAAAAACAAACATCTGAACTTCTGTCTGTCCGTCACAGTCTGAAAGACAATACTACATTAATGGTACATTAATGCTAATTGTGAACTAAATGTAAATGGACTAGGGCTGCAACAACGAATCAAAATTTGACTATTAAAAGCATTGGTAACAAATTTCATTATCAATTTGTTGTGTCGCGCAATTATTACTCCACTCAATAAGTCACGGAGATGTTTGAGTATAAAAAAAGTTGAGTTGAGCGCGGAACGGAGCGGAGGTAGAGGAGAGACCATCTGAGAGACCGTAACGTTGTTCTGAAACACATAGCTGAGGCAAGGCCGTTCAACAGCACAGTAGCAGCTCAAATCATGGCAGCGGCAGCTAGTAGAGGCACTTCCGGTTGCAGGCTCCGGTGCCGCAGCCAGTCGGCTGGTTTTGTTCTGTTTTGAAGTGAAGACGTAACGTCCCTCCAGCAGCTCTTCTGCTGTTTACTCGTTATTAGCTTGACAAGCAGGCTAAGTTAGTATTAGCTCGTAAGAACAGCGCAATGTGTCTGAACAAAGGGTGTGTGTGTGTGTGTGTGTGTGTGTGCGTGCGCGCACGCCTGTGAGTGTGCATGTCTGTGAGTGTTTGTGAGTGTGTGTGTGTGTGGGTCTGTGAGAGTTTGAGTGTGTGCGTCTGAGTGTAGTGTAGAGAACAAGTTCTGACGTTCAAAAAAATCCTGTTAAGTTTTCTGATTTGTATTTTTCTTTATTTTTTATAAGTTATTTATTGTTCTGACAGCTCAGGTCCCTTTAAACAAAAATATACATCTTTTTGTGCACTTTAAAAAAAAAAGCCTATACAGTCCCCTCCAAAAGTATTGGGCCGGTAAGGCAAATTCCTTTATTTTTGTTGTTCACTGAAGACATTTGGGTTTAAGATCAAAAGATGAGTATGAGACAAGAGTTCAGAATTTCAGCTTTTATTTCCTGGTATTCACATCTAGATGTGTTAAACAACTCACGACATACGACCCTTTGTTTGAACCCACCCATTTTTCAAGTGAGCAAGACTTTCTGAAGATTTTTGCACCGTCAGTTCTGTTTTTGAATAAAGGAATGGAAATTAATGCTTTTTGTTTTTTTTATCCGATTCAAAAATAATCGTTAGTTGCAGCCCTAAAATGGACCGTACTTGTATTTCTCTTTTCTAGTCTTGCGACCACTCAAAGCATCATTCGCCCATTCAGTATGATCCACACACACACACACACACACACACACACATTTATGTAGTATAAACACATGCATACATTTCTCTTGGATGCACACACTGTGTGTGTCTGTGTGTGTGTGTGTGTGTGTGTGTGTGTGTGCATGTTTTCCTGTCAGATTAGCCTATACTCTACATTCGCTGTATACTATGTGCCTAAACCGTACACAGTCCATGTCTCTCTTTCATTCAGTCCTTATTTCTGCCTCTACTTACAGTTTTATTTGTCAGTGTCTATGTGTGTGTCTGCCTGTGTGTGTGTGTGTCTGTGGGGTGGGGGGTTGGATAGGGGTTTGGGAGGGCGGTGAGAATGAGATTGAATAGGAGTGATGGGGGATAAAGATGGAGACAGAAAGAAAGGAGGAAGGAGAGGAGAGAGGTAGCCAGTAGGGCAGGATGGATATATGTGTGTGTGGTGTGTGTGCGTGTGCATGTGTGTGTGTGTGTGTGTTAGGAAGTGCAGCCAAGTGTAAAGAAATAATCTTGACAAAGCCTGAAATGCTGCAGCTCAGCAGTGGCCGAGCCAGCGTACAGTTTCCCTCTTCGTCTCTCAGAGGCCTAATGAGTGTGCTCGGCATAGTTTTATTTCTTAGTTCTTCTCAGATAGCAACAGAGACTAACGTTAATCGCCACGTTATGTCCAGCATGCTCTCAAACTTGCTCGCTTGCGCCCCAGATGAACTTTGACTTTACCCACCTCCATTTTATCCTGAGTGTCCGATCGGCACCAAGCGAGATGCTCAGGTTTCTCCTGACGCCTCAGAACACATCATTTTAGATGTGTTCTGAGGCGTCAGCAATGAGGACCCGTGTCCTCATTGTTGAGCCCTGCCTCGTCTTTAGCCATTAACCACGATCCCACGAAGACGTCCTCTCCTGATTCAGGGACAGATAAACAGACACAAAACAGGTCAGACATTTTCCCGAAATAGCAATGGGTGAGCTCGAAGCGATGTACCAGTTGATTAGTAAAACTCTCTGTAAACAACAAAACACATATTGTGTATCCCTGAGGTTGAACATTTGACTGCCGTGATGACTGCAGTTCTTCTTTGCCAAGCTGATTTTAAAAACATCTTAAATTGTGCATTATTGATATCCTGGTTTAGCAGGTCGCTGCTCTGTGGCACAATGCTGCATCTTCACCTCGTTCACCTGTTGATCAGCAGGAGGGCAGGACGTGCACTGTGTGGCCAAGATGCTCCTGAGCATACAAACAAAACCACTAAAAGCATCACTCCACAGCAGTGGTAGTGGTCCCCAGGGTTCCTTTAAATCATATCATAACAATAAATATATAATAAATCATATTGATTTACTCAACAGACAGAGAAACCTGGCGGGGAGTGATTGGGAAGAACGGCTTGCCTGATCTGAACCCGAGCGGTGTTTCGTTGTTGGACTTCTGTGCTTTGTGTTTGAACATAAGGTGGCTCATAAGTGTACCTGGTACCAGAACACCTTAGGCCGGAGATCAATGATCGACTTCGTAATCGTATCATCTGATCTGCGGCCGTATGTTTTGGACACTCGGGTGAAGAGAGGAGCAGAGCTGTCAACTGATCACCACCTGGTGGTGAGTTGGATCAGATGGCGGGGGAGTCGGCCAGAGAGACCTGGCAAGCCCAAACGTGTAGTGAGGGTGAACTGGGAACGTCTGGCGGAGGATCCTGTCCGGGAGGTCTTCAACTCCCACCTCCGGAAGGACTTCTCACACATCCCGAGGGAGGTTGGGGACATGGAATCCGAGTGGATCATGTTCAAAGCCTCTATTGTGGATGCGGCCGCTAGGAGCTGTGGTCGGAAGGTCATCGGTGCCTGTCGTGGCGGCAACCTGAGAACCCGGTGGTGGACACCGGGGGTGAGGGAAGCCGTCAAGCTGAAGAAGGAGGCCATTGGAGCGGGGCGTGGTCCGAGCAGAGGGTGAATGAGCGTCCCAGGAGGTAATATCGCAGGGAGTCGACCGCCCACCGGATGGCCAGGCACTCCTTCTCTACGGTGCTGTACCTGGCCTCCCGCTCGGACAACTTCCGGCTAATGTACAGTATGGGTCGGTCGACCCCCCCCACCTCCTGGGACAAAACGGCCCGCAGCCCTCTGTCCGACGCGTTGGTCTGCAAGACAAAAGGGAGAGAGAAGTTAGGGGTGTGGAGAAGCGGCTCCCCACAGATGGCCCGTTTTACCGCCTCAAACGCCAGCCGGCACTGCTCCGTCCACTGGACCGGATCTGAGGCACCCTTTCGGGTCAGGTCAGTCAAGGGGCTGGTCAGCTCCGCAAAGCCGGGAATAAACCGCCGGTAGTAGCCCGCCAGCCCCAAAAACTGCCTCTTTTTTGGTCTTGGGCGGCGGGCAGGCTGCAATTGCCGCCATCTTGTCCATCTGGGGACGCACCTGCCCCCCGCCCAAGTGGTACCCCAGATACCGTACCTCCCTCCGTCCAACTGCACACTTCCCTGGGTTGGTGGTGAGCCCGGCCTCCCTCAGGGACTCAAGCACCGCGCCCACCCGCCGCACATTATAAATAAAAGCCAATAACTAAAAAGTAAAGAGAACTTACATTACTTACTAACGAATATAACTTAAATGACTCAGCTTTTTTGTTTAACTTGCTGGCTAAGTCTTCGTCAATTAGTTATACACACCGAGTCACTGTCCTGCGTGATAAACTACATTTTTCGAATTTGTTTTTGCTCTCTGGACACAAGAGACCTGTTGCAGAGGGGCTCCATGCAGGAAGCTGGCAGGAGGCTGGCAGGCAGAACCTTATATGTCACATGAGCGCGCAGGGCGGCGCAGTCCCGTGGGTCTGATGTGCGTTCGTTATGCCGTATAAAACGGACCATGTCTCCGTGGCGCGCTGGCCTGTGGGGGAGGGGTGGAGGTGAGCAGCGCAGACAGCAGCAGCTGGACTCGCAGCCTGATGCGCTGCAGAAAGCACGGCACGTAAAGACCGCTGTAACGCTTCTCCGTACCCGACTTGTACCCAATAAAAACTGACCCGCGGGCCGCAGTTGGCCCGCGGGCCGTAGTTTGGACACCCCTGGTATAGACCCATCCTTCTTGACCACAAGAACGATGGGACTACACCAGGCGCTGTTGGACTCTTCTATTACCCCCATCTCCAGCATAGCTGCCAATTCCCGCTGAACCACCTTTTTTTTGTGTTCAGGGAGCCGGTAGGGGCGTGACCGCACGGTCACCCCCGGGGGGGGGGGGTCTCAATCCGGTGAACTATGAGGCTGGTGCGGCCGGGCCGGAGCGAGAACACGTCCGCAAAACGCTCCTGTAACTCGGCAACGTCTGTTTGCTGGGCCATGGAGAGGTGGGCTTCGTAATGGAGCGAGGCTGGACCGGCCGATTTTGGAACCTCGGGCCCCAGCTCCTCTTTCTCCAAGACTGCGGACACCAGCGAAACAGACTCCGCCTCCCTCCACGCCTTCAGGAGGTTGAGGTGGTATATCTGCGTATCCCCGCCCCTGTCAGACCGCACCACCTCATAGTCGACCTCCCCGACCCGTCGTGTGACCACAAAGGGCCCTTGCCACTTGGCGAGGAGTTTCGAGCTGGAAGAAGGAAGCAATACAAGTACCTTCTCTCCGGTGTGAATTGCTGCAGCTTGGCCCCTCTGTTGTACAGGCGTTCCTGCCGCTCCTGGGACTGGCGCAAATTGTCCCGTGATAGCCGAGACAAGGCGTGAAGCTAGTGCGCAAGTCCAGGACGTACTGGATCTCATTCTTGCTGGTGCTCGGCCCCTCCTCCCAGCTTTCTTTAAGTAGGTCGAGCACCCCCTGTGGCTTCCTGCCAAACAGCAGCTCAAAGGGAGAAAATCCCGTGGAGGCCTGGGGAACCTCCTGCACTGCAAACAACAGAGAGTCCAGCCATTTATCCCAATTGCGTTCATCCTCACTAATGAATTTACGGATCATGTTCTTCAAGGTCTTATTCAACCGCTCTACCAGCCCATCGGTCTGGGGATGGTAGACGCTGGTACAAATAGACTTGACTCCCAGTAATCCCTAAAGTCCTCGCAGTGTGCGTGACATGAACGACGTGCCCTGGTCGGTCAGAATCTCTTTCGGGATTCCGACTCGGGAGATGACCTGAAACAGCACCGCTTCCGGATATCGCGTTGCGTAATCCACCAGGACTAACACAAAGCGATATCCGCATGCGCTCCGGTGGAATGGCCCGATGAGGTCCATGCCGATTTTATCGAATGGCACCTCCATTAATGGCAGAGGGCGCAATGCCACCCTCGGAATGGCCGGGGGATTTACCAATTGGCATTCCGGGCAGGACGCGCACCAACGGTGCACATCCGCCCGGATGCCCGGCCAATAGAATCGGGCCATTATCCGGTGCAATGTCTTATCATACCCCATGTGCCCAGCCATTGGGTTATAGTGAGCCGCCGGGAAAATTATTTCCCGGCGGCTCTTCGGCACCAGCAACTGGGTGACTTCCTGCCCGGTCTGGGTGTCACGGCTCACCCGGTATAACCGGTCTCTAATCAAGTGCGGATATGTCTGCGCTGCGTCAGGGCGCACCAGCTGACCATCAATCTTTATCACCTGGTCCAAAGCTGAGCGCAGGGTCTCATCCCGCGACTGCTCGAGGGGGAAGTGCTCCACGGTGTGGAACTCGCGAGTCGGCGGAGCCCCCACGGGAGTCTCCGCCGGTCCTCCCCCCCCGGCTGTTGCGTCGGACGGTCCCGCAGCGCCGCTGAGCACCGCACACATATCGCACGGCCCTGTCTGCCGTGATCGCACCCCCACTGCCTGCCCCATCAGCTTCCCAAACCCAGGCCAATCTGTTCCCAAAATTAGGGGGTGCGTAAGGCGGGAGCTAACCGCAACCTTCACCCTATGCTTTTTCCCCGCATAACGAATTTCCACTGGGACCATGGGATACTCGTGGATATCCCCATGCACACACCTTATCCGCACCCGTGATGCCTCCACCAATGCCCCGGGCCGAACCAGGCTCTGGTGGATCATGGTCTGCATGCAGCCCGAATCCACCATCGCCTGGCGTGTACCCCCCTGGAGTCTTACCGGAACGCGGTACGTCGCTCCCGGGCCTGGGGAGGGCGCTGGAGGGGCGCGGTTCTGGTCGGCAGCCCCTCCACGAACTGCTCCACCGTGATCCGCTCCAGGACCGCCTTGGCTCCCTCCACGCCCCCGGGCTGTAGCCACCGGGCTGTAGCCACCGTCCTGCCGCGTCCCGGAGCTGCTGGGCGAAGGCGAATGGCCGGTCGTCGGGCCCCAGCCTGGCCGCACGGAACCGCCGTCGGTGGTCTTCAGGGGACAGGCCGAGTCGATCCAGGACCGCCCTCCGGACGTCTCCGTAGACCCGCCGGGCCGCCGGGGGGAGCCCCAGGGCCGCCGTCTGCGCTTCCCCGGTCAGCAGAGGCAGGAGCCGCACTGCCCATTCCTCCGTTGGCCAGCCGCACGCCCCCACTGTGGCCTCAAAAGCGTCCAGAAACGACTGGACGTCGTCTCCCCCCGCCATCCGATGGAGAGCCACCCTTGACAGCGGACGGGGTGGCGGAGGGGCCGCTGGTGCCATCGCCGCTGGAGTCTCTCCAGGGCAATGGTCTGCTGCTCTGCCTGGGCCTGGAGGGACTCCAGGACCCGCTGCGTTGCCGCCGCCTGCTCCCGCTGCATGGCGGCGATGCTGGCCAACACCTGACCCAGCACCACGAACGGCTGGGCCGGGCCCTCTGGCTGGCTGTCAATGTTCATCCCCGGAACCCACGTCGGGCGCCACTGTAGCAAAGGTTCTTTGTTCCCGGGGAATCACCAGACACGTACCCCACAGACCACACGTAGCAGGGATCGGTTTAAGGATTTTATTACCAGCGTTGTCACACTCTCGGCAGGCCACTCTGACTCTCGTCACACACCCTCCCTGTCGGGCCATACTGAGCGGTTTAAATATCTCTCTCTCATACACGCACACACCCACACCCACACACACCTGCACCCCATCAGTCCCAGGTGTGGCTCAATCTTCCCGATTGCCCGCACCTGTTCCTTGAGCCGCCCTTCGCTCTCCCCCTCTGCAGCCGCGCTAAACCACGCCCCTGCCCCACAAGAAATTCTGTTATCATCGTCATCATCATTTAGTATTCAATTATTTTTTTAAACAAAAATCATACAAAGAAAACTTTTTTTTATTATTTGAACAAACATTAGATTTCTGCTGAACCATTGCATCATCTGTTTACGGTATAGTATTTAACAGCTGACTGGATCGGGCTTTCCATTGAGAATGAGTGGTGTGTGTCTGTGAGGGTGTGTTTGTGTGTCATGTGTGAGCTCCACACATTAAGAGACAGGTCTGCTCCGTCAGTCCACTTCAGATTTAGTCACTTGGTCAGTTGTCCTTCCCTTGAAGCTATTCCCTCTAGTCCGCTTAGACGTGTCAGGGACGACATGTCAGGATTCACGCCAGAGTCCACACAAGCAGAACTTACAAAAAAATATCATTGAGACTAGGGATGCAACGATACAATTTTTTACAAACCGATACGAGTACGAGTATTTTTATTTGTGTACTTGCCGATACCGAGTACCGATACTTCTTAGATTTGGTCTCCATGAAAGTGCAATTAATTTGGAGGCATATTTTATTTTATCCTCTGCAGATTATGTCAAGCCTATAGTACAAAATTAACAGAAGGCTATCCCAAGCTTTAAACGTCTTGTGGAAGTCCCTCTAATGTCGGACCATAAAACGCCCCCGTGTCCGGGTTCATAATGTAAGCGATGATATTAAGGATCGAGCAATTATATAGGAAGCTGTGTTCCAAGTTATGTTTCCGGTGCTTTTATTGTGGAGGGAGAAACGGAAAGGAAAAGAGGAGTGGAATTGTGGGATATACGTGTGTGAAGGAGATAAAAAAGTGGTTCAAGTTACCCTGCAGCGTGTTTTCATTTTATTAGAATTACAAATATAGACACACAACAGACACTCGGCTACAATAATATCATCCGTAGCCGCACAACAGCGTCTGAATGAGGCCGCTGGCAGCGCTACTTCTGGCGGACCAGCAACAGTTTGATTCAAACCGGCGGGACGGCAGTAATTTTCCGTCGCGTTGAGTGTGAACGCACCATTACTGTACACACCTTGCTGCAAGAGAGCGACGAAAGAGCCGTATGCGGCTCTGGATCACGGGTTGCCGACCCCTGCCCTAGACGTTGAAGTCAGGTAGGACAACAAATCTTTTTCTCCACAAAGCGCGACCAGTTTGTTGTAGTGAAATACTGTTGAGTGGTATCGGTTCTTGGTATCGACAATTGAAATCGATACGAGTACGAGTATTTTAACGCAGTATCGACCCCCGATACCGATACCGGTATCGGTATCGGTGCATCCCTAATTGAGACCTTCCTCTTTGATAGCGCTTATAGTTAGGGCTGGCTTAGGTTTATAGTTAGGACTGGCTCAGGTCAGCCCTGGTCCAGACCCTAGATATGCTGCTATAGGCCTAGACTGCTGGGGGACATATTAGGATACACTGAGCTCCTCTCCCCTCTTCTCTATTCGCTTCTCTCTCTCCTTTTCTCCTCCTCTCTATCCTTCTTGATGAATTAATGTCTCTTTAATGCTCATTACTAACTCTACTTGCTCTCGGGAGCCTCTGTGCTTCCTCTCCTCAAGCTTCCATGGATCGTGGCTGTCTGGAGCCGGTCCTGCTCCCTGCCATTGTGGTTGTCTGGGTCGTGGTCCATGCCTACTACTCATTACATGAATAATGTCTGTGATATTCATTGAAGGTGCTGTAACTCTGTTACATTGATTCTGTACACATGACATCTATTGCTTCTGTCCATCCGGGGAGAGGGATCCTCCTCTTTTGCTCTCCCGAAGGTTTCTTCCCTTTTTTCCCTGTGAAAGGGTTTTCACTATTTTTTGGGGGAGTTTTTCCTGATCCAATGTGAGGTCAGGGATGTCGTATGTGTACAGATTGTAAAGCCTTCCAAAGCAAATCGTTTTTTTTTGTGTGATTTTGGGCTATACAAAATAAACTTGAATTGAATCATTCATTAATTTGCCAGTTTATTTCGTGTTGCAGTTTAGGTTATCTTTAAATAATCAGAATCAGAATCAGCTTGCTCTCAAAGAACACCCCATGTGTGGTCCACACACACATGGAATTTAACTTTCACGTAGCTCTCATTGTAGATGTACATATTATACACAATAAATAAGATAAAGATTTAAAAAAAATACATTAAAGACAACAGTAGTGCAAGTAGTGCAGATGGAGGAGTCTGATTAATTGTTCATCAGAGTGACGGCCAGTGGAAAGAAGCTGTTCCTGTGTCTGGTGTTTTTTTTTCTCACTGAAATCACATTGGTGCCAATCTGGAAGTATTCCTGATGCATTTGTTTGTAATAGAGCATCTCTGTTATCAATTACTAACCAACTATCAAACTGTTATTGATATTTCATAATATTTAGGAGGGCTATTGTTCATCCCTCTCTCCATGATGGTGGCCCTCATACCCAAACTGAAGGCATATGATATGGTCACGGACTGACCATATCACCGTGCCAGGGATGACATTTCAGTATTCACAGGAAGTTCAGGTTTGTGCACTGGAAACACTCGACTCACGTGATTCACAGGACGAATGATACAACTTGACGACTAGTGGCTGACGTGACAGAACAAGTCAACGTTGACCTGGTTTCACTCGAGACATGAACAGCGGTTTCATGGGTGAAAGTCCTGTTGGTGGTTGTGCATTGGTGAGGTGAAGGATGCTTCTTCTCATACAGACACTAAAGGGTGTTCAGTATCACACACTAGGGGCGAGTTGGCCGATTCAGACTAATGAGTTAACAGAAGTACCCCACTCTGCTACAAATGGACATTTTGAGTTATCCTTGTGAAACTGTCCCCAAATGTTAAAGACAAGAGTTTAACACAAAGTAGTCCCTACAAAGGGTTGTCCAACCACGTTTCAATTGTGTTTTCCGTCTAAATTCCGTCTGTAGTTTGAGTAGTACTGACCGATCACGTTTGAGCAGGCTTTAATTGCATCCAGGTGTGGAGAGCAAAAAAGGAAGAACACATTGCACTATGGGAACCCACCTGCTATCGCCTGACCATGATTTAGCTTTTCATTGGTTTAACATTTTAAACTGGTTGCTTGAGAAATGGCGTCCCTCAAATCCAACTTCAGTCACATCTCAAGTTACTAATGGGACTGCAAACAATAACTGGTGCACCATCCCTCGAAAGATATCTGTCACCAGTGGAGGTGGCCAGCCAGCCACGCCCACCTCATCAGACTCACTCCATTCACCTGCACCCACAGCGGGTTCCAGTTGTCCATAATCAGACCTGTACTTAACCATCACTCTCACTCTCCTTCTCTGCCAGATTGTTTCGATGCTTACTCCAAACCTTCCAGCGTACCTCCCTGATTACCCGAAGCCGACCTTGCCTGTTCTCGACTACCCGACTCGCCTAACCCTCGTCTATCCCGAGCTGAGATCCGAAGTTCCGGTGCCGACCCTCGCCTGTCCCTCACTATCCGTATTGTTCTCTGTACCATCTGTGTTGTTTGTGATACTACACGCAAGTAAAGTTCACGTTCCTGATCTACGTTGCTCGTGTCCTGTGTTCTGCACCTGGGTTCTACTCTCACCCGTGATAGAACAATCTGGCCATAACATGAACCCAGCAGGATCCCGGTTCGAGCAGATCGAGGCGGTACTCACGCAGCAGCAGCAGCAGATCGAGGCGGTTCTCGCACAGCAGCGGCAGCAGATCGAGGCGGCCAACACACTCGCCCGGCAAATGGCGGAGTCTCAGGCGACGGCAGTTTCCGGTCTCTCGGACCAGATACAGCAGCTGCTGGTTTCGTTTCGCCCGGCGGCACGAGAGCCCGTCCCGGCGACACCAGCACCGGAGTCGCCACCGTTTGAGGGGATTTTCGAGCCTCGGGTCGGAAGCCCGGAGCGTTTTGGGGGAGAGCCGGAGCAGTGTAATCCGTTCCTGACTTCCTGTTCTCTGCTGTTCAGCTTACAGCCCCGCACATTCGCCACGGAGAAAGCTCGGGTAGCTTACGTCATCAGCCACCTGACCGGCAGAGCTCTTCGTTGGGGAACGACGGAGTGGGACCGGCGGACCCCGGCGTGCGATTCCTTTGAGGACTTCGCGGAGGAACTTCGGAGGGTGTTCGGCGGGGCCGCGACGCGACCGGAAGCAGGACAGGACTTGCTATCCCTACGTCAGGGGAGCCGATCGGTCACCGACTTCGCGATCGAGTTCCGGATCCGTGCTCGTCGGAGCGACTGGAATGCTCCGGCGCTGCGCGACGTCTATCGATATGGACTGGCGGACTATATCAAGGACGCACTGGTCGCCTATCCTCCGGCGGCGTCAGTGGAGGAGCTGATTGAGTTAACGGAGCGGCTGGACCTCCGCATCCGGTCCCGAGAGGGGGAGCAGCGGCGAACTGCGGGGGACCAGCGCGACCGAGGTCGGGGTCCAGAGGACGGCGCGGAGGCCATGCAGGTGGGACACACCCGGGTTACGTCCCCAAGATGGAGACGACGTCGAGGGGGTAAGTCAGGCCGAGGCCGCGGAAGGTATGAGCTTATGAGTACGCAGCATCCAGTAAAGGGACTGGGCCCAGCCGGGACTGGCGACGTCGGGGTGAGCTATGCTAAAGGGGAACCGTCTTTTTCCGTGGTTCGGCCCCGATTCATGGTCAGGCTCGTGCTCCAGGAGGGCGCCCGTACCGTAGCGGTACTCCTGGACTCTGGGGCCGACGCAAACCTCATGTCCCAGAGCCTGGCCGACGAACTGGGCTTAGAGAAGCGCCGACTGGCCACGCCAGTGCCAGCCCGGGCTTTGGATGGGCATCTGTTGGAGATGGTCACCCACCAGACAGCTCCAATACAAATGATAGTCTCGGGCAACCACCAGGAGACCATCCAGTTCCGGCTCTTGTCTGTGTCCAGTGCGCCCCTGATCCTGGGGTATCCATGGTTGCGCCGACACAGCCCGCACCTCGATTGGGCAACGGGGGCGATCCTCAGTTGGGGTGATTCTTGCCATGAGGTTTGTCTGAAGAGGGCGTTCGTGCCACTTCAGCCGCCGTCCTCCCAGCTGTGCCCAACGACACTGCAGGTTCCGGACGAGTACCAGGACTACCGGGGGGTATTCAGCAAGGCAAGGGCGACGTCGCTGCCGCCCCATCGGCCGTATGACTGTGCGATTGAGTTGTTGCCAGGTACGTCACCACCCAAGGGCCGTCTGTACTCACTCTCGGGTCCCGAACGGGTGGCCATGGACGCTTACATCAACGAGTCGCTGGCGGCAGGGCTTATCCGACCGTCGTCTTCCCCAGCCGGCGCGGGATTTTTTTTTGTAGAGAAGAAGGATAAGACCCTGCGGCCATGCATTGATTACCGGGGCCTCAATGACATTACGGTTAAGAACCGTCACCCCCTCCCCCTTCTCGCGTCCGCGTTCGAGCTGTTGCAAGGGGCCACCATATTTACGAAGCTCGACCTCCGGAATGCGTACCATCTTGTCCGAATTCGGGAGGGCGACGAATGGAAGACCGCGTTCAACACTCCATCGGGTCACTATGAGTATCTGGTGATGCCGTTCGGGCTCACCAACGCCCCAGCTGTGTTCCAGGCCCTGGTCAATGACCTTCTCCGGGACATGATTGATAAATTTGTATTTGTATACCTTGATGATATCCTGATTTTCTCCAGGTCCCGTGAGGAGCATATTCCCCAGGTTCAGGCGGTTCTCCAGCGATTGCTTGAAAACTCCCTCTTCGTAAAGGCTGAAAAGTGTGAGTTCCACCGGACATCCGTCTCGTTCCTGGGGTACATCGTGGCTCCTGGGCAGTTGAAAATGGATCCAGCCAAGGTGGATGCCGTCAAGGAGTGGCCGGTGCCGGAGAGTCGTAAGAAGTTGCAGCAGTTTCTAGGCTTTGCCAATTTTTACAGACGGTTTATCCGAGGATACAGTACTGTTGCCGCGCCCCTCACTGCATTGACTTCCACCAAAGTTGTATTTCAGTGGTCCCCGGAGGCGGAGACGGCGTTCAGGACCCTGAGGGAGCGGTTCAGCTCCGGACCCATTCTTCAGGTTCCCGATCCCGAGAGACAGTTCGTGGTGGAGGTCGACGCCTCGGAGGTGGGGGTGGGGGCCGTGCTGTCGCAGCGCGCGGCCCACGACCAGAAGCTTCACCCTTGTGCCTTTTTCTCCAGGCGCCTATCCCCGGCCGAAAGGAACTACGACATCGGCAACCGGGAGCTGCTGGCAGTGAAGTTGGCACTGGAGGAGTGGAGGCATTGGCTGGAGGGGACCAAGCAACCTTTTCTGGTCTGGACCGACCACAAGAACCTGGAGTATATCCGGTCCACAAAGCGCCTCAACTCCAGGCAGGCACGATGGGCTCTGTTCTTCACCCGTTTCGACTTTTCCCTCTCCTACAGGCCCGGTTCACGGAACGTCAAGCCAGACGCCTTGTCCAGGCAGTTCCAGAAGGATGAGGAAGTGGGGAGCCCTGAGACCGTCCTACCGGAGTCCTGTGTCGTGGCAGCCGTGACATGGGAGATCGAACGGAGGGTAGCAGCAGCGGCGGAGGGTCAACCAGGGCCGAGTGCGTGTCCCGACGGCCGCCTGTTCGTGCCGCCCGCCTTGCGGTCTGAGGTGCTTCAATGGGGGCACGCCTCTAAAGTGGCCTGTCATCCCGGGGCCCAGAGAACCGAGGATCTCCTTCGTCAGCGGTTTTGGTGGCCCACTCTGCAGGAGGACACTCGTGAGTATGTGGGAGCTTGCCAGACCTGTAGCCGGAACAAGACGTCCCGCCGAGTCCCGTCCGGTCTCCTACAGCCTCTGCCAGTGCCGCACCGACCCTGGTCACACATATCGGTGGACTTTGTGACTGGGTTGCCCCCATCGGGGGGCAGTACGGCCGTTCTGACCATCGTGGATCGCTTTTCAAAGATGGCACATTTCGTGGCAATCCCGAAGCTTCCATCCGCCAGGGAGACCGCCCAGCTGCTGATGGACCATGTGTTTAGGATCCATGGGATTCCGGTGGATGTGGTCTCGGACCGAGGCCCTCAGTTCGCGTCAATCTTTTGGAGGGAGTTCTGCAGGCTGCTGGGGGCCACCGCCAGTCTGACGTCCGGGTACCATCCTCAGTCGAATGGGCAGACGGAGCGGATGAATCAGGAGATGGAGTCGGCCCTGCGGTGTGTGGCGTCCGAGGATCCGTCGTCATGGGCTAGCCAGCTGGTATGGGTTGAGTACGCCCACAATGCGTTGACCAGCTCCGCCACGGGGATGTCGCCTTTCCAGGCCGCATATGGATACCAGCCCCCCCTTTTCCCGGACCAGGAGAGGGAGGCGTCGTGTCCGTCGGTGCAGGTGTTCCTCCGCCGGTGTCGCCAGACCTGGATCAAGGCTAGGACAGCGCTGCTGAAGGCGGGGGACCGCTACTCCGCCACGCCGAATCAGCACAGATCCCCGGCGCCGGAGTATCAGGTGGGCCAAGAGGTGTTGCTGTCGACCCAGGACCTTCCGCTGCAGGTAGAGTCCAGGAAGCTGACGCCCAAGTTTGTGGGGCCGTTTCCCGTAGAGAAGGTCATCAACCCGGTGGCAGTCCGGCTCCGACTACCGCGGGCCATGCGGGTACACCCCACCTTCCACGTCTCCCGGATTAAGCCGGTCAGGGAAAGCCCCTTGGTGCCGGAGGTACCCCCGCCGCCTCCGCCACAGTTCCTAGAGGGAGGTCTGACGTATGAGGTACGGCGGATCATCCGCTCCCGCCGCCGAGGAAGGGGTTTCCAATACCTGGTGGATTGGAAGGGGTACGGTCCCGAGGAGAGGCAATGGGTTCCGGCAAGACACGTCCTGGATCCCGGGCTCATCCGGCGCTTCCATCGGCAGCACCCCGACCAGCCCGGGCCCGGAGGCCGGGCCGGGGATCCCGTTTCAGGAGGAGCAAGGGCGGACCTTTCCAGGGTCCAGGAGGGGGGCTCCCCGGAGGGTGACGGGGTTTCAGGGTCGCCCGAGTACTGACCCACCGTCTGGGTCCGCACGCCCTGGTCATGGACACTGGGGGATGTCAGGAGACACCCCTAGAGGGGGGGGTTCTGTCACCAGTGGAGGTGGCCAGCCAGCCACGCCCACCTCATCAGACTCACTCCATTCACCTGCACCCACAGCGGGTTCCAGTTGTCCATAATCAGACCTGTACTTAACCATCACTCTCACTCTCCTTCTCTGCCAGATTGTTTCGATGCTTACTCCAAACCTTCCAGCGTACCTCCCTGATTACCCGAAGCCGACCTTGCCTGTTCTCGACTACCCGACTCGCCTAACCCTCGTCTATCCCGAGCTGAGATCCGAAGTTCCGGTGCCGACCCTCGCCTGTCCCTCACTATCCGTATTGTTCTCTGTACCATCTGTGTTGTTTGTGATACTACACGCAAGTAAAGTTCACGTTCCTGATCTACGTTGCTCGTGTCCTGTGTTCTGCACCTGGGTTCTACTCTCACCCGTGATAATATCCTCTTGTCCACTGAGGATTATCAGTCGTCAGACCGACAGCCGATTGGTTCAGAGATTGCATGAAAAGGAACAGAACTAGCTTGTGAAGTGGTCATGGTTTGCTCATTTACAAGAACTGCTGACGCAGCCACCCAATAGACCTTTTAACAGCAGACATGTTGACGTGTCAGAGCAGGAGAAGCGCAGGTTAAATTGATCAGAATAACAATGGCTCCATTCCATTAAGTCTCTCACTAAACTATTCCAGAGTAGAATGCTGCCATCATTAAAGTTATTCAGGTGCTGTTTGATAATCCAGTAAGCTCACCATGAAAAAGCAAAGTACAGGTACTTGTATGGGGAGAAATCTGACTAGTCTGTGTGAAGCACCGGCCCAGTTCAAGCACCAATGCAGAGTCTGCTGTCACACCACCACCCATGTGTAAAAGAACGAGCCACCACAGAGTGGTTCAAACTGGCTGCAGGCTGCACAGTAGAATTGAACAACAGAGTCCACGAAGAAGCACTGGAGAGAGAGAGAGAGAGAGAGAGAGAGAGAGAGAGAGCCTGGGGAGGAGAGAGCGAGAGGGGATCGGAGGGGTGGGGTGATGATGGTGATAGTGATGTTCTTTCTCATAGAGGGAGGGAGAGATGAGGGGAATGACGGAGCGAGCAACATGATTAGATGTTTGTAGACGGAGAGGGAGAGAGAGAGAGAGAGAGAGAGAGAGAGCAAATTATGTGCTGTTATGTGAGAGCACATCACACTAAATAGGCCCCAGAAAAATACTAAGCTTCTTTGTATGTGTGTGTGTGTGTGTGTGTGTGTGTGTGTGTGTGTGTGTGTGTGTGTGTGTGTGTGTGTGTGTGTGTGTGTGTGTGTGTGTGTGAGTGTGTGATGGGCATGTAGGAGGACAGAAATGCCTGTCCCCTCTTTTTATCCTCACACGCTCGTCTCTCTCTTGTTATCTTTCTCTTCAGCTTCTTCTCTTTTCATGCTCTTCCTCACCTCTGCCTGTTATTGTCTTAACTAGTCTCCCTTTCTCTCCTTCCATTTCTCCTTTTCTTATTCTTAAATACACCTGACATCTTTCCTTCCCCTCTTGTTTCCTACATTTTCACCTGACATTTGTTTTCACATTTTCTGCTCCCCTGTCCTCAGTGACCAGATGTTGTAGTGGTTGACCTGTTACCAAGGTAGGCACCTCCCCACTAGTCCTGTGCTAAGATTATTCTCAAGTAATCAGATCACACCACAGGCAAAATCAAATAAATATGCAGCAGCGGGGAGATGTGCCCGGAGTGACTGTCCTGAGTCAGCACATTCTCACTCCCAACTGGTCGAACACAGTCGCTTGGTCAGTTGTCCTTCATATCCAGAGGCATATTCAGCAAAACAGGACTCAACTCAATCAGCACTTACAAAGAAATATCATTCATTCATTTTCACACGTCCCAGTTTATTTCCTGTTGCGGTGCAGGTTATCTTTAAATGAGGAAGTGTCTTCAGGATTACTTCACTGAACTCACATTGGTGCCAAGCTGGAAGTATTCCTCATGCATTTGTTTGTAATAGAGCATCTTTGTTATCAATTACTGACCAACTATCAAACCGTCATTGATAGTCAGGAGGGCTGTTGTTCGTCTCTCTCCATGATGGTGATGCTAATCCTCAAACTGAAGGCGAGAGCATGCGGTCACGTCTCTGACTGACCATATCACTGTGTCAGGGTAATAATTAGAGCCATTTATACATTGACCTCGTCATAATGGCGGTCTGGTCAGGGATCATATATTGGTCATGCGATGTAGTTATAGCTGTAGCTACTGGAGTTGAGTTGTATGATCGCCTGGACCAATAACAAGGGTGAGTGCTCACTCTTGGCCAGTTTGCATATTGGCATCTGAAGTATTACATGTTCTTGTAATATTGGGAGGATGCTACAGAGGTATAATAACAGTGATGATCACATCAATATATTGTTTTAGTTATTTCTCTTTTGCTTTCTTTTTCATCCACTTGGTCTTCTGTGTTTCCTCAAGTGTAACCATTTTGCCAATATGGTCAAAACAAGTTTTAAGATACTGTATCAATCGGCACAAACCCTGTATGACTTTAAATGAGTAGTTTACATGCAGAGATTGGTGCCAGACATCAGATTACACAAAGTAGTGCTTTGATGTTGTGAGTGCAGAGCTCACTGTTCTGATCCGCAGTTCCTGCTGCACGGTGGTCCTCATTCATTCATTAGCTGCTGTATTAATTAATTGATCATTGCATGTATTCATGTATTTGTGTGTTAAGTAGAAGTATTTGGGTCACTGTTCCCTGAGAGACTGTAGTGATTGATAATGTCATTTTTGAAGGACGTTTGATCTTAAGTCACTCTAACTGGGAAGGCAAACTACATGACTTTAAACCTAAAATAAGCCATATTCAAACATTTTAGTGATAGCAATCTTTGCAATAAAACTCTAAATTGCTTGCATTCCTATGGAAGACTCAATCTTGTATTGTCAATTCATTGTCAATAACTAAACAGGAAACAGAGTGAGTTCTTAAATGGCAAACTTTCTTTCCACCGACATTTTTCCCGCCACTTGCTGGACCTCTTCCCAGAGAGTCTGCGTGTGTGTGAACGCTCATGTACATAATGGTTCCACTCTGCGGTTTCTCCGGAGCTAAACAAACACAGATAGGACCTGGAACCAACACACACTCGGTTCAGTGCGCCAGAGGCTTGTGCATCTATTTCTCTGTTCCTCCAGAACCCTTGATGTGTTTTCTCTCTTTCCTCCCGTCTTCCATCCACCGCCCCCCCTTTCTCTGCTGTCTCCAACCCTCCTCCAGCTCTTCCCTCCTTTTCATCCTCCTCTCCCTCCCTTCTTCCATCCCTCTCCACCCTTGTTTTCTCCTTACGCACTTGCTTTAATCTGTAACCTTCATCACCACACAGCTCTCTTTCTTTACTGTTCACTTTTGAAAGACTAATTGAAAAACGAAGACAGTGGGAGAAACCATGGGAGGGGAAAATCGAAAATGTGTGCACCAGTCGAGTATATGTTTTGTATTCCATCTACAAAACTGAAATATATACAAAAAAGCTTCTGGCATAACTCAAAATGGCTAGTGTCAGTGGAGGAAGGAGATGGAGGTGAGGTGTGACAAAGACAAGAGCAGATTAACTGGGAGGAAGATAGATGAAGAGATCAAAAAGAGGAAAGGAGAGAGAGGAGTTGAGACGAATGGTGAGAGGATTAGAGTCATTGTGTTCAGTAAAGCAAGCATTAAACTTCACACAGAGAAAGAGAGCGAGAGAGAGAGAATGAGAGGAGGAAAAGATGAGTCACAGGACCTGTGTTCCAGAAAGTACCTTAGAACAGGCATTTGGTCCTCGCCCAGTAAGTTATATAGACCAGCATAGCACTGAGTTTTGAAGTTGCTGGGGCATCCAGTTGGGGATGATGTCACACAGTGTTCCCAACAGGATTTAGGAAGGCTGTGGACGGGTAGACTGCGTGCTCCCCCAGAAGACATTCTGCAAGTGAGATGCATCAATCTGGTGTTCTTTGAGAGCAAAACAGAGAGGCTATTAAGAACTGTGTGTTCTAGTAAACAATTTAACTCTTATTATACTCTAATTCATCTGAGTCAAAGCTCTCTGTGTGGGCCACTGGCTAATTCTATGAAGTGATGATACCGTTGTCATGGAAGCGTGGCACCCACCCTCCAGTTGTCTCTCAGACTCATGTGTCCTATCAGCATTACTCCTGCTGTTAGCACTGCTAGCTGCTAGCCTCCAGCTCAGACACCTTTCGTGTTCAGAACCTCGTGCAGGCAGCCCAGGCCATGCGGGCTGGAGCCGCTGCTTGGGCCAATAACACGTCGCTGGTTTGTAAGGCTTTAAATGGGCAGGCTTATCGTATGCAGCAGAACTCTGCATCCCCATAGTCCAGCCAGAGCCCCCAACCTTTTCCTTTTGAAACTGTTCCAAATACAGAACCATTCAAGTCACGTCTGAAGAACCACCTCTTCTCCTTGGTGTTCAATTGAGTTGATCTTGACTGGCGGCCTAGTACCGGTACCTCTACGTTTTACTCTTTGGCATTTCTTGCTCACTGGATCTTCTCCCAAGCTGCCGGTGCTCTTCCTGTCTTTTTGGGCGTTATCTAGAGTGAAAATGCTTATCAGAATCAGAATCGTTTTTTGCCATGTTTGTTTACGGGAATGAGTGAATGAATATTTACAATGAACAGTAGAATATAAAATAAAATAAAAATGTAAGTTAAAAAAGTAAAACAAAAAAAGAAATACAAAAAGGATATAGTGCGAAAAAAGTGTGAAAGTGACAAGTATAGTGGGAAAGTGGGGAGTGTATTTAAATATGAGGCATGGGGGTGTGTGTGGGTTAGTGACCAGTGGGAAATTGTCTGGGGGTGACAGAGTCAGTCAGTGGGGGACCCAAGCTCTGTTGATGAGTCCGACTGCCGACAGGAAAAAAACTTTGTGTGGCATGAGGTCTTGGTCCTGATGGACCGCAGCCTCCTGCCAGAGGGGAGGGACACAGGGTGAGAGGGGCTGGTGGGTCTGCGATCTTTCTGAAGTCCACAACCATCTCCACTGTCTTCAGAGCGTTGAGCTCCAGGTTGTTTTGGCTACACCAGGTCACTAGATGGTCAGTCTCCAAACTGTAGGTGGACTGTAAATGAGTCCAATGAGGGTGGTGTCATCCACAAACTGGTGACTGAAGGTGCAGCTGTTGGTGTAAAGGGAGAAGAGCAGAGGGGAAAGAACACAGCCTTGGGGGGAACCGGTGCTGATGGACCGAGAGGCTGAGATGTGTCAGGCAGAGGTCATTCATGAAGTGGGGGGTTTTGGGCTTGTAGTTCTCTCTCCCTCTCCAGACAGAAACAGAATCACTTGCTGAGAGCTGGTGTTGCAGTTTCTCAGAGTACAGTCGTTTAGCCTCCCTCACCGCCTTGCTAAACCTGTATTTTGACTCTGTGTACAAGTCCTTGTCCCCACTCCTGAATGCCTGGTCCTTTTGTAGCCTTAGCTTGCTGAGTTCTGCTGTAAACCAGGGTTTGTCATTGTTGTAACTCACCCTGTTGCTGGTTGGAACACAGCTGTCTTCACAGAAGCTGATGTAGGAAGTTACAGCCTCTGTATACTAATCCAGACTGTTGGTCCTGAAGACATCCCAGTCTGTACAATCCAAGCACGCTCGAAGATGCTCCAGAGCCTCACTGGTCCACTTCTTGAACGTCCTCACCACAGGTTTACAGAGCTTTAATTTCTGCCTGTATGATGGAATCAGATGGACCATGACGTGGTCAGAGTGACCCAGTGCAGCACGAGGGACGGCGTGATAGACCCCGCTGATGGTGGTGTAGCAGTGGTCCAGAAAGAAATAAACTGTCTCTATTTAGGGAGTTCATGGCCGAGGTTTCCTTAAAGATAAATGTGTGTGTGGTCATGGGCTCAGATCTGAATGTAAGCTTCTTGTTAGCTTTCCGATGACCAGAAAACCATGCTATTATGTTGATTTTTGAAGATATCTATCTCTTTGGGAGCAATGGTCTGCCAATATGTGTCAACTGTGTTTCCTGAAAGTTTGGTCCTTCTGATTAATCAAACTATCTTCTCACACTCAGGAAAGTTACTATTTCAGTTTGCATGAAAAGACCAAACTCACTAGAGCAGTGTATAAATCCCTGCGCAAACCGTCCCAGTGTTTGACTCACTACTTTGCTCAGGTGTATGAGACTATGAGATGGTCCTCCCAAGAGAAACAAGAGCAACAGCTGTTTGTTCAAATGTCTAAAAATGGCATAGGTTTACTTCTACGTGTCCTTAGGCAAGACATGTATGCCCGATTTGCTCCTGCATGCTGTTCCTAAGGTGTTAGCAAATCCTGATGGGCAGGTGGCACCTTGGATGGTAGCCACTGCTCTCAGTGTATGAATGGAGTTTCATTTAGCTGACGCTTTAATGCAAAGTGACTTACAGTAAGTGCAATCATGAGAGTACGAACTCAGAACACAACAAAAATATTTTTTTTTCAAAAAAGCCAATTATTATTACACTTTGTAGTTTGGCTCTCGATACATTAAGTGCCATTTAAGTGCTACTAAAGTGTTACTTTTTATTAGATTTTTTTTTATTCAAGGTATAGTCATGATGACAAGTAGTGTTAAAGCACTTTGAGTCTTCGGAAGACTAGAAAAGATCTATACAAGTACAGTCCATTTACTGAGGAAGGAAACCCCCAGCACAGACTCTTCCTCCTGCCACCAGGCAGACGCTACAGGAGTCTGAAGTCCATAAGTACAAGACTGAAGACTGGCTCTTCAATATTTATTGCAATGCACAGTGCACTTTATACACTGATTGTGCAATACTGTTGTCATATTTTTGTGCCTTATTTAAAAAATGTTCTTATACCATTAGCATTTATTGCAATGTTTTTTTGTATTCTTAATTCTAATTCTCTTTTTTATTTTACCTTTAAGTTTTTTGTATTTCTGTGTGTAAGGAGGACCCAGCTAAAAAAGCTTTTCATTGTATGGCGTAACTGTCTGTTATCTGTGCATTAGGGCTGGGCGGTATGGCCAAAAATTCATATCACGGTATTTTGTAAGATTCTGGCGGTTTCACGGTATATCACAGTATTTTTTTCCAAGTAAACACATTCATTTATTGACGCCGAAAAGGACCTGCGGCCACCTGAACAGCTGTTCACCGCTCGTTGTTCACCGCTCGCTGGCCAACTCCCTCGCAACTGCCCAGCGAGCTTTGAACAGCCGTTTGTGTGGCGTGACTTCCGGTCTGTCTCTTCCGGGTTTTTTTCACCTGCGTTAATTGCGGGTTATTAATTGTTGTTATAAAGTTAAAACCATGACTCAATGCACGTAACACAAGTAACTCCGACCGCAGCGCTATTGACAACAAATGGTACTTGAAAAATTCATACCGTACGTAAATTTGACACCGGTAAACCATTTGAAGCGGTATACCGCCCAGCCCTACTGTGCATGACAATAAAAATACCTTGAATCTTCAATCATCTGTATCTGTACCTGTGTCCGTACTCCAAATGGGTGGAGTCCTGACCGGATATGGGTGGGGCTCAACAAAGATGTTTTTAAGCCTGAAATTGCTTTGGGATGGCTGATGTAATTAAACCTGAGTTGAGGGCATGGAGGGCATTTTGTAAACTACATTTTTATAGTAGGTTTGTCATGTGTTTTAAAATATTTACTGCAGAAGAAGGAAGTAGCGAGTTTAAAGAGAAAAGTATGACAAGATTAAAAACTCTCTACATAGAACACCAGTCGTAACCCTTCACTTGGTCATTGGTGGCTTGTATTGTGGTGGTATACAACTCCAGTGGGGACAATCATGAATGCTCCTGCTGTAACGGTACAAAAAACTGGAACCCAAAAGCACGATTCTGAGACAGAGGTAACACAGATAATTTCTTTTACTGGGAACGGGCAGGGTCAAAACCAGGATATCAGAATACAAACAAAGGAAACACTGGAGAGCTTGACACGAAAACACAGGACAAACTGGCAGAGGTCAAGTACAAGTGAGGGGACCTAAGTAGTAAGGGACTAATGAGGGTAATGGGCTGCAGGTGAGATGGGCGGGAGAACCAGGTGACGGGAATGTGACTGGCAGGATCTGAAATGACAGGAGAGTTATTAACCAGGCAGACAGAATGAAAACACTAATATGAAGGGGAATTCATGACAGAACCCCTACCTCTAGGGACGGCTCCTGACGTCCCACTGGGCTGGTCCGATTGAGCCCTGTGGAAAGCCGTGATCAGGGAGGGAGGTTGCGGGAGGAGAGACATCGTAACGCGGTCTCTGTGTCCATTACACTGTGGATGGAATCCTGATGACAGGCTGACCGTGGCCCCGTAAAACTCGGACTAAAAGCAAGAAGTTCATTGTGGGCCCCGGTTGGAGACCACATCAGTGGGCAGACCGTGAAGGCGGAACACCTCCTATTGCGGCATATTAAACTTAAAACTAATCCAAACGCCGCAGCAGGCTAAAACATGTGGGTTTACACTGAAGACGCGTCACGCTGAACTATTGCACATGATGTAATGTCTTTATTGATCCATTTCACGAGCTTAGCAAGAAACAGCACTTACTTGAACTAATGCATTTTATGTCGTGCAAAGATACTTCAGACACAACACAAGGTGACGATGGTGACGATCAACAGAAAGTTTCTCCACATGCTCACCCTGCAGCCATCAGTCCAAACACACACACACCCCCTTTCCCCACAGGTGAGCACACACACACTAATACAGACACCACACCCCCGGTGACACCCACAATAATCAACAATGTCACTACGTGAGTGCACATACACAATAATATAAAAACAAAAAGAGGAAAGATCATAAAAGACTAATCAAACCCAATGTATGGCTCCTACATTCCGGCCCCAAATTATTTCACAGTAATAATTGACCACCATAATCACCTTGTGGGAGACATAGATCAATCAATATACAAAGTGAACTTTTAGTCCTCTGAAAGTCCTTTAATGTCAATGTTCATGTCCGATCTTCACTGCTCCTCTGCTTCCTGCAGAAGGCAGACTTTAGTTATTGGCCGGTTCAGTTAACTGGTTTTCGTTTTAATCCGTACACTTCGCACCAGCCCATTTTTGTCCGGAACAGTATCCACAATTCTTCCTGTAATCCAAGAATTACGAGGGGCCATATCATCCACCAACACGATGAGATCTCCAGGAACAAAGTTTCTTTTAGTAGCATTCCATTTTTGGCGCTCCTGAAGTCCAGGAAGGTATTCCTTCACCCAGCGCTTCCAGAACAAATCCGACATATACTGCACTTGTTTCCAGCGACGACGAGCGTAAACATCCTCCTTCTTGAACAATCCTGGTGGCAACAACGGCTGCGCTTTAAGCAGAAGTAGATGGTTAGGAGTCAACGCCTCCAAGTCTTGAGGGTCTGTTGATGCTTTTGTTATTGGGCGGCCATTAACAATCGCCTCAGCCTCGCAAAACACCGTCACCAAGCCTTCTTCGTCCAGAGTCTGAGTCTTCAAAATGGAGTTTAGCACTTTACGGACTGACCGGATTAATCTTTCCCAAACACCTCCATGGTGTGATGCTGCTGGGGGATTGAAAACCCATTTCACACTCTTTTGTAACAGCACATCATTTATGAGGTTATGGTTCAGATTCTCAACGGCCTCTCTCAATTCACGTTCAGCGCCCACAAAGTTGGTACCATTATCGGAACGGATTTCCAGGACTTGACCACGTCTCGCCACAAACCTTCTAAGCCCATTGATGAAGGAGTCTGTATTCAAAGATGAAAGAACTTCAAGGTGTATGGCTCGCATCGCCAAGCATGTAAAAATGAGCCCATACTTCTTGACCACAACTCTTCCACGTTTAACCTCAAACGGTCCAAAGCAGTCCAAACCAACTCGACTGAAAGGAGGCTCATCAGGAGTTATTCGGTTGTGAGGAAGGTCAGCCATTTTCTGATGTCCAGGAGAAGCGGACAATCTACGACAGATGACACACTTAGACAAAACCTTTCTAATAGCAGCACATGCACCAGAAATCGAATATTTCTGACGCAAATGAGAAAGCATATGGTTTCGTCCACCATGGCCTGTTTCTTGGTGTACATGACAGAGAATAAGATTGGCAATGTGTTGATCTTTAGCCAGTATAACTGGATATTTTGCTTCCACTGGCATAGCTGCTCTACTAAGCCGTCCTCCAACCCTAATGATGTCACCTTCCAGGATCGGGTTAAGCTTGTAGAGGTGACTCGTCCTCTTTACACACTCTCCTTTCTTCAAGTTTGCCAGTTCTTCCGGAAACCTTATTTTTTGACAAAAACGGATAATATCTGTTTCTGCTGCGACCATATCCTCCATGGACAGAATATCCTTTGGCACTTGAGCCTTAACACCTTCCATCTGGACCTGTAGCTCTTTCTCCAGTTGCTCAGCACACAGGTCCGATCCAGAAAGGGTTTCTCTCAGCAGCTTACGATGTCGCACCCGAGACAAAAGCAAGGTCTTAAACTTGAGAAGCCAACCAACAGCCCTTTTCAGAAGGAGCCAGGAGGAAAAGTAATCAATGAGCTTCTCCACTGGACTAACATGCTCAACTTGAGTAGCGTTCACCATCAAAGCCTTGACCTCCGGGTCTACAACAAGAGGGTCTTCCAGGGTCTCAGGGTTTTTAGGCCACCTTCTCTCAGGCTTAAGAAGAAAGTCAGGACCATCGAGCCATGCACCAGTCTTTAACAATGACTGAACACCTCTGGAGGCCAGATCCGCAGGGTTGATTGATGTATTCACGTACCTCCACTGGGATACGTTAGACGTTTTCAATATTTCAGACACTCTGTTTTCTATGAAGATTTTAAATCTAGATGTCTCATTTTTTATGTATCTCAAAACAGAAGTGCTGTCCGTCCAAAAGACTGACTCTTGGAGGTCCATTTGTAGCTCCTTCCTCCACAACTTGTCCATCCTGCTAGCCACCACTGCGGCAGTCAGCTCCATACGGGGAATGGTGACAAGTTTTAGAGGAGCTACTCGCGCCTTTCCCATCACGAATGCACTGTGAGTTTGCCCGCTATCATCATGGAGCAACAGGTAAGTCACAGTCCCAAACCCCTCTTCACTTGCGTCTGCAAAGTGGTGGAGCTGAGCAGAAACAAGACGACCACAATCCACAGGTTTTAAGCACCTACTGACCTTCCAATTTTCAAGGTTATGAAGGTCTTCCAGCCAAGCCATCCATTTTCCGGCAATCGAAAAGGGCAAAGGATCATCCCATCCCAGACGTCTCCTGCAAAGATCTTGGAGGATTTTCTTGGCAGACAAAACGACAGGCGCCAAGAAACCAAGAGGGTCGTAAATCGAACTAGTCACGGACAAAATTCCTCTTCTTGTGAGTGGGTGGGGTTTAAGTGTGATTTTAAACTTGAATGAGTCAGATTGGACACACCACTGTACACCCAAAGCACGCTCTACAGGCAAAGCATCACTATCCAAATCCAGATCTTTCACCTCCTTGGCCCGCTCCTCCTGAGGGATAGTAGCGAGGACGGCCCGTCGGTTACTAATCCATTTCGTGAGCTTAAAACCGCCTTTAGCACACAAGGCACTAAGCTCTCGACATAAAGATATTGCTTCCTCTTCAGAGCCAATAGACATCAAACAATCTTCAACGTAGAAATGGTGCAGGACAGTGTTAATTGCCATAGGACTAAAGCACTTTCGATTGTCTTCAGCACACTTCCTCAAGGCGAAGCAGGCACAACTAGGGGAGGAAGTAGCACCGAATAGATGCACCAACATTCTGTACTCCATTAGCTCCTGACTGCAATCTCCATCAGGCCACCACAGGAATCTCAACAAGTCAGAGTCTTCAGCCGGCACCCTGACCTGATGAAACATGGCCTCAATATCTGCCATGAGCACCACAGGTTCTTTGCGGAATCTTGTGAGGACTCCCACTAACACATTTGTTAGATCTGGTCCTTGAAGAAGCTGTGAGTTCAAAGATGTCCCCTGAAACGTGGCCCCACAATCAAAGACTACCCGTAGCTTTTTCTTTTTAGGATGATACACCCCATGATGGGGTATATACCACACCCTCCCATCACAACGGGCCAGCTGCTCAGTCGGAACTCTCTCTGCGTAGCCATTAGTCAACATCCCGGACATGAAAGTGATGTAATCGGAGCGAAAAGATAGATCCTTATTCAAACGCCTTTTGAGACTCAATGCACGCTGTTCTACAACTGTCTTATTGTTTGGCATTTTGAGGTATCTTTGTCTTACCGGCAAACCAATACTGTAATGACCATCAATGAGCTTGGCAGACTCTGAGACTGACTCAATGAAGCGCTTGTCCTCCCTTGACAGACCAGGTTGTTCATCCTGCAGAGTTTCAGGGAAATCCACCTTCAACTGTTTCTCCCAGAGCTCATCAAGCCTCGCCACTGAGATCCGATTGACTGTGATGTCACAAAAGCTGTCCGAATCCAACCCGGCAACTTCCAAGTCTGACAACTTATAACTGTCCACCACTTTCTCTTGTCCCATAGTTCTAAGGAGGATTCCCATCTTCTTTCCAGTAAGATTGAGCCAGTTCATGAGTCGCTCTGTACAAAATGAGGCAGTACTTCCTGGATCCAGAAACGCATATGTGACCAAAGTCTCTTGTCCCCTTTTGGATTTCACCTGAACAGGCAAAATAGAAAGCGTACAGTCCTGCTTACCGGCCCCAGTTAAGCCACTGGACTGAACAGACACCACAGCACCTTCTCTGGCCAATTCCAAGCCACCATTGGCCTGAGTCGAACTCTTTTGTTTTGCTTTGGGGTGGAAATGCAACAACGTGGGGTGCCTATAATTGCATACTCTACATATTAGACGTTTTCTGCAATCTTTACTCATGTGCCCAATGCACAGACATCCAAAGCACATACGGTTCTCCTTCAAAAAGGAAAATTTTTCATCTTGTGTCCTTTTATCCAAAAGAAGGCAAACATCTAACGAATGTCCAGCTCCACAAAACAAACAAACCTTCGCTAGTGAGTTCTTCTCCATCTTGTTCCCAGACTCCACTTTCTTCTCAGCAGGTGTTACGGTAGTGGCAAAACTACTGCCTCTAACCTTTGAACTAGCTTGAGATTGAGACTTGACCATTTTTAATTCCCTTCTTCCTGTCGCAGGTGTATCTTGTATATTTCCAAAAAGAGGGTCGCTTGCTATCTTGACTTGCCTCTCAACAAACTCCACAATGTCCGAAAATGTAGCTCTTCGACAAAACTTCTCCTGAATATCGCAGGCCGCACTTCTCCAATGATCCCGCAGCTTATAAGGCAGCTTTTTCACAATGATTTGCATATTTGTAGGCACATTCAGGTCACTTACAACAGCTCCCATAGAGTTGCAACATTCCTGCAACAATAAACTGTAGGCCCTTAAAGCATTGATATCTTCAGCTTTAACCATCGGCCATGCAAGCACCTTATCCATGTAGGCAGAGGCTACTTTGAATGGATCACCAAAATGCTCCTGAAGTAATGACTTTGCCTTACTGTATCCATGAGATGGAGGCAGATGTTGACAGCTTCGGATCACATCCCTGGGCTGACCTCTCGTATACTGTTCGAGGTAGTACAAACAGTCCTTCTGACTTTGTGCTCTTCCTTCAATGTTGTGTTCAAATCCTCTTATGAAGGTTTGATACTGCAGTGGATCTCCGTCGAAAACTGGTAAGTCTCGCTTAGGTAAGAGAAAAAGTGACTGTTGTCCCACCAACAACGATGTAATTTGATTTTGCCTTTCCAAAACTGTGAGAAAACGCTGTTCGGAATTACTCACTGTTGCAGGTGCAGCTTCTGGCTGAAGGTAAGTAACTTGTGAATAAAGAGCACGTTCTGGCACAGTGGACATACCAACCCCAGTCACAGCAGCAGGCCGCTCAATTTTGTTGTGAGTCTTGGGCCTCACAGCAGAATAACCTGAAAGCAAAGCTTCTCCTCCAGCCTCTGCAGCCGATGGTTGAGTGTTGAACTCAGGCACAAATATTGCAGCGTCATGGTTTAACTGTGTTGTTCTCCCTCTTTCCAAATAGGAGTTCATCCCATCTGATTTCACAGAAATGTTAGACACACAAGATCCTTCTGCAGCCTTGAACACACTCACTTTAGCCATAGATGCTGCCAGCTCCATGTCCAGGTCCAGCTCCTCCTTTTTTCTCCTCAACAGGTCCTGCTGCTCCTCTAGGGCGTGCTTCTGACTCATCAGCCTTTGACGAGCCTCAAGAGCAGCAGTCTCCGCCTCAGCCCTTAATCTAGCTGATGATGTAGTGGACATAGATTTACTCACCATTGTACTGCATTTCTTTGCCCTCACTGACACATTAGAAACACTATCACTTGGTCTAATGTCGTCTTCTACTACATTTTCCCCAATTTTAAATATGTGTGCCTCATCATTGGAAACAGATCCTAAACATGGTGAGACAATGCACTCTTCTGGTGTGTCTGGCGCCTCCAGCAGCCATTTATTTGTCTCTTCCACAAAGGCGATTTTATTTTCTTCAACACTGCCAAACCAAGCGTTTTGTTTTTCTTGTTCTTCAGGTGGGAGCATAGGAACCACAACACCATGAAGATGACTTGCTTCTTTAAACAAGCTCGACATATTTTCAAGACATGACCGTATTTTTTCAGCATTATCAGCACTTTGCCTTAGGTCTTTAATTTCTCTTATTACACCTTTAATCTTTCTTATTTTTCCTTGCCTTTCTTCTTGGAGCTTTTCCAATTTATATTCAAAAACCTTGGGTGTAAGTGTTATTTGTCTTTTTTCTTTTGCCCTAGTATCATTCAACTCCATTTTTGATTTACAAAATAATCCAACTTTCACGAAAATATCTGCTAATGACACTAAACACAGCGTTTAGTTTACTTTAGTCCAAAGTACATGCGTTGTCTTTGATTCCCCTAACTTCCACCGAGGCTAAGCTAAACTCAACCCTAGTCTTCTGTGCATACTAGCGGTGGGTATTTATGTACCTCAATACCGATAGTCTCTGATGCGCTTCTTACGTGCACACCCACGTACGGACTTCTTCAGGTTCTCTGTAATGGACAATAAGACACAAGACCAAGTATACAAGTTACCAAGCTTCAGCTGAAGGAGATATCGTTCCTTGCAATGACTACGCAGTCAAAGCCTCGCCAACGGAATATCTGATCTTCCCTGTCGTGGCTTCGTCTTTTATTAGATTTCTTACACAGAGAAGTCACACACCAACATACGCCCACATCACATGCAGATCGTTTCCTTGAGACATGTCAACGTGACCGCCGCTCTTTGTTTACTCTAGGGGAAGCATAGTTCTCCCCCTTCGCACATTCTGTTATTCAGCAAGACGGTTTTTAGTCCTTGAACTTTGCAAAATTCCATTTCAACATAACAAGAGGATTTGCTCATCATAAGAGGAATTTCAGATGTGTTTGTTCATCTCCTTATTTGCCTCTATGAAGGTTCTTTCTCTGGTGGGCTCCCTGCCCAACAAACATAGTTCTGCTTGTGTAAGAGGTCTGGCATAAGTAAATGAATATAAAAACCGCACAAAGCAAATGAATATAAAACATTAACATCATGAATATAAAACATTAACATAGAGCATTTGATATTTCTCAACAATCCCCCTTTTGAACTCTACGAAGAGTTCACACTATGATAGGAGACAGAAGCATGGTTATCTTTTAGCCTTTTAGCATACATAGCATGTTTACACTTTTAATAGCAATGTTGTTGTAATTTTAAGAAAATTCACACTCCCCCTTTTGGACTTTAACAAGAGTCCACCCAACATGACATTTTAATTCAGCATTGTAACTCCAATTCCTCTACCTGGTCATTGGCCTCCCCTTCAGCCAACAAGGGCATCATAGTGTGTTTGGCCTCCACCGGTCCCATACAATTAACATTCCTGTCTAGGGAGCTCACAGTACCACCAGAGGGTTAGAGTCACAATGCCCACACTTACAATTACTTTTACACACATATGTCCACACGGGTATTATTTTAAGCAAGCAAATTTTCTTTAACTAGTTCCTTTTTCACAAGATTATTACAGCAGTAGGACTCTGTAAATAAGGTTTCAACTTTCCTTTATGGGTTCTAGTTACAACTCTGGCAATACAGCATGATATACATTCAACAATATACGTTACGTCGGCGTCGATTCTTCTGCAGGTCTTCTTTCTTCAAGTACCAGGGGTAGACTACCCTGTACTCAGTTGGACACTGGACAGGATTATTCTGCCTCTTTTGCCCTAGTGTCAACCGGAGAGTTGTTTGTATTGGCAGCCAGATCCCTGGCTACCTCTGCAACGGAACGACCTGGTTCTTGCGCTGGTGTACACTGGGTCCAGTGATACCACTGTGTTCCCTTGCCTTGGAGCTGGACAGCGTGCGTGGTTTGGGCTGTTACCTTGAACGGACCCAACCACCGTGGCTCCGACCACTTTCTTTTGATGACTCGCAGACGCACCCACTCAGATTCTGGAGCTGGTTTCGGCTCCTCTGCCCGTTGGCCAGCTGCTACCTGCTAGGAGAACAAAGAGACTGTGCCTTGTAGCTTTTGTTATTTTGCCGGCTGTGATCAGTGTGTTCCCGAGTCCAAGCCTGGAAGGTCTTGAACGGATGATGCCTCCGTCTGATTTGGAGTCCGCCGTCTCCTCAGGCGGTCCTTCTCCTTTGGAGAACGGAGCATCATCTGTGGCCCCAGCATTCTCGGCCTGATAAATGTATATGGCAGCACCACTAGAAACTAAACTGAGTTACTCTTGAGTCAACCAAAAATGGAACATATTTACCTTTAAATAGTTAATTAATATGACTTATGGTCATTTTCTAAAACCTTAATTTTCATTCAAATATATATGTTTGTGTTCCTAACTTCTAATGTGTGTATTGCATAAACAGGCTTGTCACAATCCCAATCAGAATTTGCTCACCCTGTGTGCTGAGATGTGTGTGCGTCCCGTGGTCCTTCCCTGGGGTCCGTCCCGCCACCTTCCGCTCCCCTCAGTCGGATTGTTGCCGGGTCCTCCCACCAGTCCTGTCTTTATTCCACGGAGCTTGTGTGCAGTCCCTTCACCGATGTCCAGCTTTGCCACAGGTGGCACACAAGGTCTCTGGTTCATGTGGGTCAAAGTCTCTGGCCCTCAGTTTTTCCTCTGCCGCCCCTTTCTTCTCTTTTGGGTGGAAATCTTGTTCGAAAACACAACTGCAATTTTGTCAATGTCCAGTTTGATCCTTCTGCTCATCAGGTGGCCTGGTTGGCCTGTATTCTCCAACAAAATAGAGAAGAGTTCTTTCAACCTCAACCAGATTATCCTTGGGCTTGTCACATAATTCTTTACGTCTTCAATGTCTTTTCCTCCCCATGGGCATTATCTCATCCTGGGGTTCGGAGTGGGGCAAGCAGGCTCTGGGTGTGTCCTGGCGTGGTTCCAGCTCAGCTTTCCGTGTGAAGGGTCGGTTCTTTTCCTCTTCGGACTGGTGGTTGGACGGCTTCCCCCTTTAGAGCATATGGCGGCGGCACGGAGTCCAGATCAGGATCCTCGTGACCATGTACCTCGGACAAAGAAGGACACGGTTTAGCAGTGCATTCTTTTTCCATCCATTCACATTAATGTTATTTATTATTAATCTCATTCTTTTAATTAATTTTTCCTTACTTTCTGCTGCCCCTCCTCTCTCCGCTCCACACACACTTCGAGCTGCTTCAGTTGTTGCAGCTGAAACTGCCTGTCTCAGGAATCCCCAGTTGCATCCACTCCTCCCCTTGTTTGGACAGTTTGTCTGTCCTCCTCTCACATTCCTCTTATCCCTACGATAAGACTTAGTAGACTGGCTGCACATGCTTGACCCTGCTCCAACTTTTACACATACTTTTAATCTAATTCAAAGTTTATATCGCACAACACTACCAACGTAGTTTTATTTTAGTTTTCTCTATTTTTTAAAAGCTCACTTTGCCCGGCTTAATATTTTGAGTCTTAAATAAAAATGATATGTCAATCATAACTGTGTGAGAGCATCGTCAGTCTTTTTCCTGCAGCACACGAACCTGCCACACTCAAAACAAAAACAAAAAACCCTGGACCCACACCACTCTTATTTACCTTTTATCAGTGGAGGGCCAACTCCCATTAACCATGATTAATAATTTTCCCTCTATCTCCTTTTCCAAATATAATTTCTGCATTACTTATAGTATAGTACCATTTAACCCTTTTATGGTTTATTCACCCTGACTTCTGAGGAAACTCCATAAATCCTTTTAACCGTATAAATCAGAGGAAGGCTCCTTCTCTTAGAGCCTATATCACTTATTTTAAGGTTTTAGCAATAAACAGCACTTCCACACATAAGACACACAACAGGTAATCACCCTGTACAACAGATACAACACACAACAATTAGTACAGTGCACTATTTACCACGCGTATCAGCAGTTCAGCATCTCAGTCAACAACAACTCACCACATAGATCACGTAAGGTTCACCAAATTGTTAAGTTCAGTGTGTGGTTGCTTTCATACACTTTTCAAACTATTTAACATTATCTATGATTCTTCTATGACACATACATGTAGATTTAAACAAAGCACACCATTTTGTCGCAGCCGAGACATATACAACGCTTTTGAAGCAAACAACACACTTCTGTTCTTAGTGAGGGAATGAATCCTCCATTGTCTATTTGATATTCTGTGCTAAATCAGCACGCACTTCCTAGAGTGTTCTGTTTGGGCTAGGAGCTGGGGCACAATGTGTCAGGTGATGCCAGGGAGCGCCTGATTTACCTCTGACCTGGACCGAGTGTGACGTAACCTCCTTCACTTTGTACGGTCCAGTCCACCTGGGGTCAGTCCACTTGCGTTTGTGAACCTTAACCCTGACCCAGTCACCTACTTTGACCCTCGGTTCTTCTTTCTCTGGCTCCTTCTCCAAAGCCTTCCACCTGGTTAGATAGGGCTGAGACCAGAGATGTTAGTTCGCGCATATAGTCAATCATCTCAATCTGACATACATCCAGGGATGACATATGACCTCCATCCCTGGGTGGACTTGGCATTGCTCGACCAATTACAAGCTTGTGCGGTGGGAGGTGCGTTTCCCTCCCTTTGAACTGTGGGGGGCCTTGCTGACCTTGAGGGGGGCCTTGTGATTGTTGCCCTTCCTGCTGGTGTCCCCTGCCCCCTTGCTGCCGACCCCCGTTCTGCGGACAATCCCTAGCCCAGTGTCCCATCTGACCACAGGTAAAACAGGCCCCCGAAGCTCCTCCCCGGGGCGGACCTCCCCGCCCCCTCCCTTGTCTCCCTCTGACTCCTGATGTTTTTTCTGTCATCAAGTGTTTTACTCCCTGCCACATTATGGCCCATTGTGCCCACTTCTGCTTTTCCTGACTTGCTTTATCTCTTGTTTTCTTTGCTTTTTCTTCTATTTTTGCTTTCTTCTCTTGTGTCCAAAAGACTTTGGACAGAGGCTCCTGGCACTGGGTGGTTTCAGCTTGGTCTGTTAGGATCTTTTCTACCTCCTCACGCATATGTTTCATTACCTCCTCAGTCTTTTTCCCTTTTCCGTGTACTCTGGCTACGGCATGTTCCATTATTTTTAACTGTTCTTCTACTGGTTTATACGGCCCACAGCCACCCTTAACTCCCCAGCCTCCATCATCTATTTCCCTATCAAATTCCCCGTCCATTTTACAACTTTTAATTTTATCAAACTGCCAGGGATTTTATTAAATTGCCACAACTAGTTTAAGGGACTTTATTAAACTGCCACAACTTCTTTATTAAACTGCCACAACTTTCTAAGAATGTTATCAGATTTGCCAAGAACACTTTTATGGTTATCAGCAGAGCTTTATTATCTGAATGGCCACAATCTACTTCAACAGACTACTGCTTTTTGTTGACACCGCGAGGTTTCGGGCAGTACTGCTGCTTCAATTGTTTTTATTCAGCAATCATACACATCTCATTCATGCTTATTTTTTTTTACTAGGACTTCAACCTGTGATTATAAAAAAGAGGTTACCAGGACTCAAGCCTGTAACTAGGACTTCAACCTGTGATTATAAAAAAGAGGTTACCAGGACTCAAACCTGTAACTAGGACTTCAACCTGTGTTTATAAAAAAGAGGTTACCAGGACTCAAACCTGTAACTAGGACTTCAACCTGTAACTATTTAAAAAGTGGCCCTAATTCTCTAGGGTTTTACAACCCAGCTACTCCTGCCTTCTCGTCAGAAAACAAGCGGGGTCCGCCACGACCCAGACCAAGGTGAGGACTCTAACCTTTCTGTGATTCGGCGATCACGTTTCTCTTTTCAACAATAATAACAATAATTCTTATTATCCACTCAGAAATGAAAATATATTTATTTTAGCGGTCTGCGGGTTACTAAGACGTTGAACACCCTTAAATTTAGCTGTATTCAATGCAGAAGAATGGTCTGCTTATCCTTTTTTATGACGTCAGATGTTCAACGAGTCTTTTCACCCTTGGACCGAAAGATCACCAATTCGTGAAGAAGCCGTCTTTAGATGAATCCCGGACGAGCCCCCAATTGATGCGCTTCTTACGTGCACACCCACGTACGGACTTCTTCAGGTTCTCTGTAATGGACAATAAGACACAAGACCAAGTATACAAGTTACCAAGCTTCAGCTGAAGGAGATATCGTTCCTTGCAATGACTACGCAGTCAAAGCCTCGCCAACGGAATATCTGATCTTCCCTGTCGTGGCTTCGTCTTTTATTAGATTTCTTACACAGAGAAGTCACACACCAACATACGCCCACATCACATGCAGATCGTTTCCTTGAGACATGTCAACGTGACCGCCGCTCTTTGTTTACTCTAGGGGAAGCATAGTTCTCCCCCTTCGCACATTCTGTTATTCAGCAAGACGGTTTTTAGTCCTTGAACTTTGCAAAATTCCATTTCAACATAACAAGAGGATTTGCTCATCATAAGAGGAATTTCAGATGTGTTTGTTCATCTCCTTATTTGCCTCTATGAAGGTTCTTTCTCTGGTGGGCTCCCTGCCCAACAGACATAGTTCTGCTTGTGTAAGAGGTCTGGCATAAGTAAATTAATATAAAAACCGCACAAAGCAAATGAATATAAAACATTAACATCATGAATATAAAACATTAACATAGAGCATTTGATATTTCTCAACATCTCGAACCAGACTAACCGTCTTAGAACCAGAACTACGGCGGCACTCCCAAGCGCAATGCTTTACCCGCTTGACGCACAAACCAAAACACTACCAAAAATACCAAAAGAAACAAACAGTACAATCACCTTATGCGAAAGTACCGCTGAGCCTAGCAGGGAATACAATGACCAACAATGCACACTGTTCATAAACGTGTACCTTTCAATAGAGGCGCCTGTGATGACCAAATAAGCATCGTAACAGCAAATTTGTGAATGACTGGGCTTTACACGAGTCCAATGAGCGTTCACCTCTAACGTTAACAAGTTACAATTTTGAAAGCGATTTCAAAGATCCAGTGTTATCCCGACAACACGTTTCCGCGCTTCATCAAAAGAGAAAGTTTTCTGTTGACAAATTATTGCGGCATATTAAACTTAAAACTAATCCAAACGCCGCAGCAGGCTAAAACATATGGGTTTACACTGAAGACGCGTCACGCTGAACTATTGCACATGATGTAATGTCTTTATTGATCCATTTCACGAGCTTAGCAAGAAACAGCACTTACTTGAACTAATGCATTTTATGTCGTGCAAAGATACTTCAGACACAACACAAGGTGACGATGGTGACGATCAACAGAAAGTTTCTCCACATGCTCACCCTGCAGCCATCAGTCCAAACACACACACACCCCCTTTCCCCACAGGTGAGCACACACACACTAATACAGACACCACACCCCCGGTGACACCCACAATAATCAACAACGTCACTACGTGAGTGCACATACACAATAATATAAAAACAAAAAGAGGAAAGATCATAAAAGACTAATCAAACCCAATGTATGGCTCCTACACCTCCTGTAATAGAATCTCTGCCGTATCCTTGGCGGTAGGCAATTTGGTTAGTGAATGAGCCGAGCAGACTTGGAAAATCTATCAATGACCGTGAGAATGACTGTTTTACCGTCGGAGGTGGGGGCAGGTTAAATGGGTGTGGTGAAGGGAATGAGGGATGAGCAGGTGTGTTTGGCAGGATCTGAAATGACAGGAGAGTAATTAACAAGGCAGACAGAATGAAAACACTAATATGAAGGGGAATTCGTGACACTTGGGCCCCGTTCCTCGTACCTAGCTTACTGAATTAGCAGGATCATTTTCAGGATAAGATTACATAACCCAGGCTTTTCGGTTCCAAGAAGCAAGTTTGGAAAAATCACCATAGCAACATATCCATAAACTTGATCCTGCTCCAGCGCAGGCTTACTTCAGTTAGCTGGATAAGCTTGACACTCCCCCGGAAACTAATGGCAGCTCCTTCATCAGAGATCCCGTTGAAGGAGCGATATTAGTTAGATTAGCGTTTTATAGGAGAGAGTTCTACGAGATCGTCAAGATCCGTTATCACATCATGACTTCCTGTACGAGCGCTATCGATTCTCCTGACAAGGAATCATTTAATTACGAGACCTTCTCGAGCAATAAATTGAACACACACGAGCAGCTGAGCATTGAGTCTCACAGACTGTGTGCATATGTTTATATTGTAACGTCACGGGAGGCTACGCCTCGTTCAGCGGGGTACACAAGCAGTGCCAGGAGACCAGGTTCAAACAAAACAAGGCTTTTATTAACAGGCTGGGGAAAATTAATGAAAAATACAACCAAACTCTGTTCTCTAGGGAGCTTTTAAAAGTTCACCGTTCCGGGGCCCGTATTCCCGTCGGAGAGTATATTCCATCGGTAAGTATATTCCCAAGGTGAGTATCTCCTAGTCCTTGCATATTCCCAGGGACGTAGCCATGCCAGCCTCTTGTCTTCTCTGGAGCCCAGCTACGTGACTGGGTTTACTCCCAGCCCAACAACAACACCCAACACACCCCCGTGTCCCCGTGTGTCTCCTTTTAACCCTCCCGCTCATCAGCTCCTCATTCGGTTCAGCTGTGTGGGCAGCTTGGCCCTAGAGGGGTGTAGTTCCCGACCCCGCCAGCAGATGGAGCCATAGCTGTCTGGGCTTGCAGCCATCTCAGGGGGATGTAACGTCCCTCCAGGACACAGCCTCTCGTGACATCACATATCCCTCTCCTCGGGACCGACGTCCTCGTCGGGGACAACGCCGCGAAGACGGCGTCCCGCCGAGAGAGGGCATCCGCATTGCCGTGGTGCTTGCCGGCCCGGGTCCCGGCCCCCTGGCCCGTCAGCCGGTCCTGCTCGGCCCTCCGGAGCCGGCCCCGGAGCGTGTGGATCTCCCGGCGCAGCCGGTCCTCCTCCGCCTCCTCCCGGCGGATGATGACCCCCGGCTGACCCGTGGGCCTCTGCCGCCTCGGCGGCTGGCCTTGGCCTTGGCCTTGGCCCCACCGTGCCCAGACCTTCCTCCCGGTTGGCGGGCATGGTGGCGTCCTCCAGGGCGCCTCCTCCGGGTTCAGGGCCTCCGCCCGCCCCCTACAGTACCGCTGGATGTGGCCCCTGAGTCCGCAGGTCCAACACCGTTTGAGGCACTGCCTCTGCCGATGTCCGCTTCGGCCGCACCCCCAGCACCTCCGCTCCGGTGCCTTCGGCGGTGTCCACTGCTCCGGCCGGCCCCATCCGTCGTTCCCTGGCTCCGTCGCTCTCTCCGCCGGGCCCTGGTCTGGCTCCTCCGGCGCCGACCGCCGCCGTCGCGTCCGCCCCTCCTCCACCTGCTCGGAGTCCGGGTCCGCCTTCGCTGCCGTCTGCGCCGCCGTCATCGCCGGAGCCGCCGCCGTCTGTCTGCCGACCGTAGTCGGCCCCTGGCGGTCTCTCGGCCGCTCCGTCGTCCGCCCCGCTGTTGGGTGGGCCGCCGCCTCCGCCGTCATCGGAGCGGCCGCTCCCGCTGCCGTCTCCGTCGGCGCCGCCGCTGGAGCTGTCGTCGTCGTGCCCCACGACGTCTGCGCCGCCGCCTCTGCCGTCATCGTCGCGGCGCCCAACGACGTCTGCGCCGCCGCCTCTGCCGTCATCGTCGCGGCGCCCAACGACGTCTGCGCCGCCGCCTCTGCCGTCATCGTCGCCGCCGCGCCCGCTGACGTCTGCGCCGCCGCCTCTGCCGTCGTCGTCGCCGCCGCGCCCGCTGACGTCTGCGCCGCCGCCTCTGCCGTCGTCGTAGCCGCCGCGCCCGCTGACGTCTGCGCCGCCGCCTCTGCCGTCGTCGTCGCCGCCGCGCCCGCTGACGTCTGCGCCGCCGCCTCTGCCGTCGTCGTCGCCGCCGCGCCCGCTGACGTCTGCGCCGCCGCCTCTGCCGTCGTCGTAGCCGCCGCGCCCGCTGACGTCTGCGCCGCCGCCTCTGCCGTCGTCGTAGCCGCCGCGCCCGCTGACGTCTGCGCCGCCGCCTCTGCCGTCGTCGTAGCCGCCGCGCCCGCTGACGTCTGCACCGACGCCTCCACCGTCGCTGGAGTCCGCGTCGTCGGAGCCGTTGACGTCTGTGCCGCCCGGGTCTTCTGGCGGCGGGCGTCCGTCTGGGTCGCCCCGACCCTCTGGCGCCTCACGTCCGTCTGGGTCGCTGCTTCTGCCGATTCTGGAGCCGCCGGGTCCAGCTCACCAGACCCCTGCAGCCAGCTGTCCAGCGTCTCAAGGCGGAGCCGCTCCCTCGCTGCCTGCTCCTCCAGCTGCTTGACCAGCGTCTGCACCGTGCTGGCGTACCCCTCAATCTGCGCCTCCAGCTGGCCCCGCTCGTCCTCCAGCTGCCGCAGCCGTGCGCTGTCGGCCAGCTCCCGTCCCTCTGGTGCCGTCGGGACCCGCACCGCCTGTGCCACCAGCCGGGCTTCCGGCGCCGCTGGCCGCACACCTTCGCCGGTCCACGCCGCGTACAGCGCCTCTAGCGCCGCACCCCCGTCATCTGGCTCCTCCAGCCGCTGCGTCTTCCCCACTGGCATCCCCCGTTGGGCGCCACTGTGGCCGGGTTCGATGTTGTGGGAGCCACGCAGCTCGTCGCAGAGTGACGCCACGAAGGCGTAGCGTTTATGGCGCTTTGGCATCCTTTCCTCTCACGTACCAGCATATACCCACACCTATGCTTCTCCTCTTCCAGTTGGCGGGGAACTTACGGCCAACTTGGAAAACGGGGTGCTCAAACCGTCGGTTTCCTCCTCTGACATGCACTATTCACGCTTGGTGCCCGCATTCTCCACCATCTGTAACGTCACGGGAGGCTACGCCTCGTTCAGCGGGGTACACAAGCAGTGCCAGGAGACCAGGTTCAAACAAAACAAGGCTTTTATTAACAGGCTGGGGAAAATTAATGAAAAATACAACCAAACTCTGTTCTCTAGGGAGCTTTTAAAAGTTCACCGTTCCGGGGCCCGTATTCCCGTCGGAGAGTATATTCCATCGGTAAGTATATTCCCAAGGTGAGTATCTCCTAGTCCTTGCATATTCCCAGGGACGTAGCCATGCCAGCCTCTTGTCTTCTCTGGAGCCCAGCTACGTGACTGGGTTTACTCCCAGCCCAACAACAACACCCAACACACCCCCGTGTCCCCGTGTGTCTCCTTTTAACCCTCCCGCTCATCAGCTCCTCATTCGGTTCAGCTGTGTGGGCAGCTTGGCCCTAGAGGGGTGTAGTTCCCGACCCCGCCAGCAGATGGAGCCATAGCTGTCTGGGCTTGCAGCCATCTCAGGGGGATGTAACGTCCCTCCAGGACACAGCCTCTCGTGACATCACAATATATATGCTATAAATGCATAGCCTTGTGGTAAATTTCTGTATAGTGTCGGCGATGCGGAGAACATCGGGAAAGCCGCTGCATGCCGCGCTGCTCGTGAAGTTTATTTGGCGCTTAAGAAACTTCTGGATGTGTTCATTACATTCCTGGCCATGTCCGAGTACGTGCAATCAAAGAAGGCTCATAATTATATGACAGTGTTATTAGTACACCACAGCATATCATTATTGTAGAAAATGATTTAGGTGGACTCATGATAAGAATAGAGAGAATCACACACCATTTATTTTCACTGCTTCAATTGATTGAATTTCTGATTATGAATCATAATTACATACATACATACATACGCTGTTAACTAGATTTCGCCAAAGTTATAGTCTTGAATTCCTCATATGCTTTCATGATCCCAAAAAATCATGAAAGTCTCTTCTTTTGAGTTTATTTGCCGTGTAGCGCCTACAGGCGTGGAGGCAAGATTCCGGGCGAAATAATACCACAGGACCAGAGTAGTGCATTCAAAAGAGAAGTATTTAATAGTCCGTAAGGGGGGGGGAAACAGAAAGAAAGGGCGAATAACTGTAACTTAAAGTTCTTCCCGTCCGGGGTAGGCGTCCTCGCGCCGGTGGATCCTCAGGTCCTCAGTCCTGTGGGAGAGCAGAAGCGAGACGTTACGATCTGGAGATATTTCCGGGTGTGACGCCGAGCGGCGGCTGTCGGTCCGTCAGCTCAGCGGTCCGTAGGCTCCCTTCCCCCCTCTCGTTGGTTCCGCCCCGTAGATATAGCGCTCTGATGGGGAATTGCTTCCAGGTGCGTCCACCGCCAGGTCCCGAGGGGTTGCAGCACCTGTACGGGGAAGTAACGCTCGTTGATTACCTTCCCCAGCTGCCGCCGGGGACTCCTCCGTCTGGACTCCCCCTTTTCCCTAGGGACACCACATACCCCCACCACCAGCTCCATGCCGGGGCTGGGAGCGTCCACCCATCCGCACTCCTCCCTCCTGGACAGGGCGTCGGCGTTCCCATGCGCCTTCCCGGCCCTGTGCTCCACCGTAAAGGTAAAGTTCTGGAGCTCCAGGAACCACCGCGTGATCCGAGCATTGGTGTCCTTCGCCGTCGACAGCCATTTCAAGGGGGCATGGTCAGTTATCAGAGTGAACCTCCGGCCGAGGAGGTAGTAGCGCAATCGGGTCAAGGCCCATTTAATGGCCAGACACTCCTTCTCGATGGTCGAATAGTTCCGCTCATGCTTCAGGAACTTCCGGCTGATATAGGTCACCGGGTGTTCCTCCGTACCCCGGACCTGGGACAGGACGGCCCCCAACCCTGATCCCGATGCATCGGCGTGGACGACGAAGGGATCCTTGAAGGTCGGCGTGCTCAGCACCGGCTCGGTGCACAGGGCGGTCAGCAAGGCCGCAAATGCGTCGTCCGCCTCGGCCGTCCAGACGACGTGATGCGGCTGGCTGGTCCGGGTCATCTCGTGCAGCGGGGCTGCAAGGGTGGCAAAATGTGGGATAAAACCCTGGTAATACCCCACCAGACCCAAGAATGTCTTTACCTGTCGTTTCGTGACCGGCTTCGGCCAGGTGGTGATGGCCTCCACTTTCCGCCGTTGGGGCCGGACGCTGCCCCTCCCTATGGTGTAGCCCAGGTACTGGGCTTCTTCCAGGCCCAGGTGGCATTTCTTAGGGTTGGCCGTCAGCCCCGCCTGCCGCAGGCTTCCGAGGACGGCCCTCAGGTGTCCGAGGTGCGTGGCCCAGTCTGGGCTGTGGACCACCACGTCGTCCAGGTATGCCGCCGCATACTCCCGGTGGGGTCGGAGGACCAGGTCCATCATCCGTTGGAAGGTGGCGGGCGCCCCATGGATCCCAAAGGGCAGAACCTTGTAGTGATAGAGCCCCTCGGGGGTGGCGAAGGCCGTCTTCTCCTTGGCCTGGTCGGTGAGGGGGACCTGCCAGTACCCTTTCGTGAGGTCGAGGGTGGAGATAAACCGTGCCGGGCCCAGTCGCTCTATCAACTCGTCGACCCTCGGCATCGGATACGCATCAAACTTTGAGATCTCGTTGACCTTCCGAAAGTCATTGCAGAACCTCTCGGTGCCATCGGGCTTGGGGATCAGCACAATCGGGCTGGACCAGGCGCTCCTCGACTCTTCGATGACGCCCAGGGCCAGCATCTTCCTCACCTCCGCCTTGATGGTCTCCCTCTTCGCCTCCGGAATGCGATAGGGTCGCAGCCTCACCTTCCGCCCGACCTCAGTGATGATGTCGTGCTGTATCACCGTGGTGCGGCCCGGTAGATCGGAGAACACATCCCGGAAGTGACCCGTCAGCTCCGCCAGATCTTGTCGTTGGGCCGGCGCCAACTGGGGCCCCAGGTTCACCGGGTCCGGGGTGGCAGCGGGACCTAGAAGGGTTAACACGGGGGCCGGAACTACGTCCGGGACCTGCCATTTCTTCAACAGGTTGACATGGTAGATTTGACAGGTCTTTCTCCTCCCCGGTTGTCTGACTTTATAGTTTACGTCACTCACCCGTTCCGTCACCTCGTAGGGCCCGTGCCACTTGGCCAGGAACTTACATTCCGCGGTTGGTAGCAAGACCAAGACCATGTCACCCGGCTGGAATTCTCGTAGCAGCGCCCTACGATTGTAGGTCTGGGCCTGGACCCGTTGGGCCTGCGCCATATGCTCCCGCACCAGGGGCCATACTTTTCCCATCCTCTCTTGCATCTGCCCGACGTATTCAATGACGGAGCGATGGGGGGACGGCTGGTTCTCCCAAGCTTCCTTGGCCAGGTCCAACAGGCCCCGGGGTCTCCGCCCGTAGAGTAATTCAAAGGGGGAGAAGCCAGTGGACGCCTGGGGAACTTCCCTGATGGCAAACAAAACATAGGGGATTAACTGGTCCCAATTCTTTCCATCTACCTCGATCGTCCGCCTCAGCATCTGCTTCAAGGTCTTATTGAAGCGTTCCACCAGGCCATCCGTCTGGGGGTGGTAGATCGAGGTCCGGATTTGGCTCACCTTCAACAGCTGGCACATCTCCTTCACTACCCGGGACATGAAGCAGGTCCCCTGGTCCGTCAGAACTTCCTGTACAATCCCTACTCGGCTGCAGAGCAAGAACAGCTCGTTGGCCACCGCCCTTGCCGTTGCGGAACGTAGGGGAATGGCCTCCGGGTACCTGGTGGCGTAGTCCATAATGACCAGGATGTAGCGGTGGCCTCGAGTGGACTTCGGCAGGGGCCCCACGATGTCCATGGCGATCCTCTGAAACGGAACATCAATCACTGGCAATGGGATCAAGGGATTGCGATAGTGTACCTTAGGGGCGGTTTTCTGGCATTCCTGGCAACTTCGACAGTAGTCCTCGACCATCTTCTTCACCCCTGGCCAATAGAAGCGGTCCAGGATGCGGTCGTATGTCTTCTCGACCCCCAGGTGCGCCCCCAACCGGTGGGAATGAGCTAAATACAAGACAGTGGGGATAAACCGCTTCGGGACCAGCAACTGGTCCGTGACCCGGCCCCCCCTTTCAACCAAGCGGTAGAACAGACCATTCTTCAATTCGAAATGGGGAAAGGTGGTAACACTCACCCCTTGGGCCGGGTTCCCCTCGATCACCGCCACGTCTCTCCGGGCTTGGTCCAGGGTGGGGTCTTCCAACTGGGCGGTCCCAAACCTCCCGGGTCCGACCGTATGTCTGCCTTCGGCCAAGGGGAACTCCGAGAAGACATCACTCCCCGAGCCCGCCGTCCCCGGCTGACTCGTCCTTCCTGGGGTCCCTGCCGAGGTCCGTCCGTCCTCCCCCCTCTCGGCGTCCGACGACGTGTCCGGCCCGGAGGGGGCGGCGCAGGCATGTATCTTTCGGCCCGCCCGGGGGTTCCGGGGCCGGGTGGGGGTCCCTCTTTGGTCCTCCGTCGTCCGGTGGGCCCACAGCCGCCAGAAGATGGGACAGTCTCGGCCAATCAGCACGGCCACCGGTAGGTGGTCCACTATCCCCGCCGTGACCTCGAATGTCCCCTTGGTGGTCTGTACTTTAATGGGGGCGGTGGGATACGTCCGGGAATCCCCGTGGACGCAGGATACGGGAATCGGGGTTCCCCGGGGAAGGCCCGTGGCCAGCTCCGGCCGCAGGAGCGTCACCGCGCTCCCCGAGTCCAGGAGGGCCTCGGCATCCTGATCGCCCACCCGAACGGGGAACTTCGGAGCCCGGGCGGCCCCGGGAGTCTCGTCCGACATCAGGTAGCTGCTGGTCTGCCGGGGGGCGTCGGTCGGTCCCGCGGACGGCATCGGCACATCGTTCCCGGGGCAATTCCACGCCAAGTGGCCCTCCTGTCCGCAGGTGAAGCATTTCCGGTGGTCCGGGGTCACCAGGGGCCGACGCCGGGGAGGGGTCCCTGGCCGCCCGGCCCGGGTAGACTGGCGGGGGGCCGTGGTTCCGGGGTCGCCTCTTTTCCCCCGAGGCTGGTCTCCGGCGGGGCTCGAGTGGCAGCTCCGCACTAGCTCTACCGTGACCTGATGGTTTTCCAGTAGCTCTATCAGGTCGTCCAAAGTTTTGGGGCTGCTACGGGAGGCGTGTACCTGGGCCTCTCCGGGAAGGGCTCGGACACACCGATCAAGAACCACTCGGTCCAGGGCTGGGGGTCCTTCCCCCAGGGTCAACCAGCTGCGGGTCAGCCGCATCAGGGTCGCGACCTGCGGTCGCACGGGGCCGGTGGCATCATAGGCCCAGGCGTGGAACTGTTGCGCCCGGGTCTGCAGATTGTGGCCATAGTGGGCGAGGATGGAGGCTTTTAAGACCTCATAATCCTCTGCGTCGGCGGGGCCCAAGTCCCGGCAAGCTTTCTGGGCGTCGCCCGTCAAGAACGGCCCCAGGATCCCCCCCCACTCCGGCTCTGGCCAGCGTTCCCTCCTGGCGGTCCTTTCGAAGATCTCTAAATATGCTTCGATGTCATCTTCCGCCGTCTGTTTGGTAAGAACCTTACTAGGCGGCGTCCTCGCCGCAGGTTTCCCGAGACGCTGTCCCAACGCTGTCATGGCCTCCTGGAGCGCTCGGAGACTCTGGGACTGCTGGACCTGAGTCTGGATCAACTGAGCCAGCGCATTCTCCATGGTCCGGCGGGTCACGTGGCTCTTATTCCGTCCGGAATCTTATAGCGACGGAGCGCTCATGCCCGCATTCTCCACCAAAATGTAGCGCCTACAGGCGTGGAGGCAAGATTCCGGGCGAAATAATACCACAGGACCAGAGTAGTGCATTCAAAAGAGAAGTATTTAATAGTCCGTAAGGGGGGGGGAAACAGAAAGAAAGGGCGAATAACTGTAACTTAAAGTTCTTCCCGTCCGGGGTAGGCGTCCTCGCGCCGGTGGATCCTCAGGTCCTCAGTCCTGTGGGAGAGCAGAAGCGAGACGTTACGATCTGGAGATATTTCCGGGTGTGACGCCGAGCGGCGGCTGTCGGTCCGTCAGCTCAGCGGTCCGTAGGCTCCCTTCCCCCCTCTCGTTGGTTCCGCCCCGTAGATATAGCGCTCTGATGGGGAATTGCTTCCAGGTGCGTCCACCGCCAGGTCCCGAGGGGTTGCAGCACCTGTACGGGGAAGTAACGCTCGTTGATTACCTTCCCCAGCTGCCGCCGGGGACTCCTCCGTCTGGACTCCCCCTTTTCCCTAGGGACACCACAGCCGTTATACCGTTAAAAAATCATGGTTTCGGTGATCGACGCTCCCCCTTTTGAAGTTGAACGGGCAAGCGCAATCATCCTGATTACTGACGTCTAGTTCGAATTAACGAGACCGTTTGAGCGCGGATCAGCCTTTGAGGAACCGAGTTAGCCTGATGTCAATCATCGGGTTGATTTAAGCTGGATAATAGGACATTTGATTGACTTAGTTGAACCACGTACGAGGAACGGGGCCCTGCTATTGTAAACCATGAAGGGGCAACTGCTTGTTTACGGGATTGCTGGACTCCTGCTGTGTATGTATGGACATTTGGCAATGCACTGGCACTTGCACAGCGTATAGCAGTGCACCAGACTGCTCAGGTCACATTGTGTTTTCTTTTCTTGCTCTTCTTAATGACGGTGCAATAACAAATTTCCAAAGCGATGGCTGGTGATGCTCATAATTGCTGGCAATGCAGTGTTTCCCTACCGCAGGTGATCTCAAAGTCATCCATAGATTGGCCATCCAACTCGCTCTAAGTGGTGTGTGTGTGTGTGTGTGTGTGTGTGTGTGTGTGTGTGTGTGTGTGTGTGTGTGTGTGTGTGTGTGTGTGTGTGTGTGTGTGTGTGAGTGTGCTCGCGCGCGCGTTGCCTTGTGACAGAAAAGAAGGGACAGCGGAGAGGTGGAGGGACCCTCTGCTGTTTGCTGTCTCTCATATTTGTCACGAGTTAAATATTTTTAGACTCAAAAGCCTGGTCATAATCACCGCAGACGGAAGTCGTGGGAATCAAATTACTATAATTTCTAAATTCTTAAATATAATTAGTATTCTAGTAGATCCCAGCCTCTGGTAGTCCATGTCGTTGTGTCCTTGAGCGAGACACTTAACCCTAATTGCTCACCGTTGCTGTGTCTACGGTCTACTGTATACTGTATATCATGTAAGTCGCTTTGGATAAAAACGTCAGCTAAATGAAATGTAATGTAATGTAATATTCTAATCATGGAAGAGTCTAAAGTATGAGTCCCGTAAATTCAGAATGATTCATGTCATTATCACAAATCTGCTGATTTTGTTTTTCAGAAATACATATTGTTTTCATTCAATAATCAATTCTAATAACTTATACTTTTCCGTTTTCAGTTTGAAGCTGCTGACAATAAAACTCTAACAGAAAAACATGTTTCACATTAAAAGCCAACTAATGGGAGTAATTATGTCCTTTTAGAAATTATATTGAGTTTGATGGAATTAATGCTGTGCGAATGAATGGTATGCTTTATGGAGACATCAGAGGCATCAGGAAAACAGCAAAAAAAAACATTAGCGGGTCAGAAAACAACAATTATTTTTTCAACAGTTATATTTAAGTGATTCAATTAATGAAACAGGAAAAATCTGGCAGAAATGTTTCAATCACGGGGGCTAATGTGGCTGGTATGATGTATATATAATATATTGTCAATATTTCACTGTCAATGTTGCTGTGAACCAACATAAATAGAGGAGAGCTGGACTCCCGGAGAGATGTGCAGTAAATAGCACTTGAGATGAGATAAAAAATCCGTGCGGACTGATCGTGTGGAATGACTTTTCTTAGAGATTCGACCGGGCGTTTCTCTGAAAAATGCCAAAAACAGCGAGAAATTGTCCCATTCACTTGAATAGGGTTTCGGCGAGAAGAGAGCAAAAGAAACACTCATCTTTGCGCCCATAGTGACTCGCCATACTTTAACGTAGAGAAATGATTGAACCTTCGAAACATTAACAAAAGGATGGAGTTTATTTTCCTAATTGGCAATTTTTTGAAAGCTAGCACAGTTTTCCTCTAATAATTGTTCAGGTTTAGGAAAATATTCAGACCATTTCTGACTTTACAATGGGTGTGTGTGGCGCAGCTCAGAGCACGTGATGTCATCGCTAGAGCACGGAGCAGCTTCAGACTCCTGCGAAAGAAATATTTGTAAATTGCCATTCACTCCACAATTTTCACTCTACAGGCATAATTTCTAGTACAAAACGTAGGAAATCTTGTGCTTGCTTGTACAAATGTGTTGTTGAATCCCACAAACTTTTACCTTTTTGTCAGCAAGCCTGAAAGCGACATGAAGTCAGCCAACTGCTCCATTGGACTCTATGTTAAATCTGGTCACAATTTTCTCTCATGAAGCAAACAGGGGCCCTTTCAGAAATGCCTTGACGCTCTCATTTCTAAACCCCACAAACCACAAACATTTAAGTACACAGAAACGTTCACAAAAGTCTTGTGCCTCTCATGGTTCCGTAATTTTCACAATAGGAGTTACGGTTTTCTGTCAAATTCAGTAGTTTGAAAGGTTGTTTTCATTAAATCCACAGTCGAGTCTCCCTCTAATTATCAGTCTGCCACTCAGTGACACAGGCGCTTCAAATGAGCTAATCAGGGGAATTTCACACACATACTTATTTAACCTACGTAGACTCACACATATACTTGTTGTAGATACATAGAGAGACACAAGAGTCTTAAGATCTCGTCTGCCCTTCACCCTGGTGCCCCAATCACCATGGTAACCATTGACCTGTGTCTATGAAGTAGTAGCTGCTCTCAAGTCCGTCACAAATACAGAAATGACTCCTCAATAGGGATGCACCGATACCGGTATCGGTATCGGGGGTCGATACTGCGTTAAAATACTCGTACTCGTATCGATTTCAATTGTCGATACCAAGAACCGATACCACTCAACAGTATTTCGCTACAACACACTGGTCGCGCTTTGTGGAGAAAAAGATTTGTTGTCCTACCTGACTTCAACGTCTAGGGCAGGGGTCGGCAACCCGTGATCCAGAGCCGCATACGGCTCTTTCGTCGCTCTCTTGCAGCAAGGTGTGTACAGTAATGGTGCGTTCACATCCAACGCGACGGAAAATTACTGAGTCCCGCCGGTTTGAATCAAACTGTTGCTGGTCCGCCAGAAGTAGCGCTGGCAGCGGCCTCATTCAGACGCTGTTGTGCGGCTACGGATGATATTATTGTAGCCGAGTGTCTGTTGTGTGTCTATATTTGTAATTATAATAAAATGAAAACACGCTGCAGGGTAACTTGAACCACTTTTTTATCTCCTTCACACACGTATATCCCACAATTCCACTCCTCTTTTCCTTTCCGTTTCTCCCTCCACAATAAAAGCACCGGAAACATAACTTGGAACACAGCTTCCTATATAATTGCTCGATCCCTAATATTATCGCTTACATTATGAACCCGGACACGGGGGCGTTTTATGGTCCGACATTAGAGGGACTTCCACAAGAAGTTTAAAGCTTGGGATAGCCTTCTGTTAATTTTTTACTATAGGCTTGACATAATCTGCAGAGGATAAAATAAAATATGCCTCCAAATTAATTGCACTTTCATGGAGACCAAATCTAAGAAGTATCGGTATCGGTACTCGGTATCGGCAAGTACACAAATAAAAATACTCGTACTCGTATCGGTTTGTAAAAAGTGGTATCGTTGCATACCTACTCCTCAATAACCTCAACAACACATCTCACTACCAGAAATATATTTATTGCGACGTCTTACGGCAGTAGTTGCCAGACATCAAAATGTCTTTATTATTTTCTAATTATCATTATTATTATCATTCAGCCTATGATATCCATCTATCTGTTGCACTTCAAACAGAACACGCTACCGCCTGCATTGGCACACATACTAGACCTGGAAGTAAAACACGAGGGGCAGAACCATACAATATTTGGATATATGTGGAATATAATATGACATAATTCTATACTGGGCTACAGTGAAATGCTCCATGAAATGACATGTGGCCTCATGCACCAGCTGCCCAGGGGCCCCAAAACTAGAGACACAGGCCAAGATGTCCATGCTGGCCTCTTCTTCACCTTTATGCTGCAGTGTGAATGCAGTATGAGATTAGTTGACAACAACAACAAATAAAAAACAACAAAGGCTGTTAAATACTGTATTTACACTCAGACTACACGTGTTTAGCGCTTTGTGATGCGTAAATTAAATTGCAGTAACACTTCCTTAATAATGTTTCAGAACACAAAACACATATAGAGCATTCATGCTACACAAGCAAATTAATATGAATGTGTGTGTGACTTATAATCCCATTACAATGCATTATAACGGTGGCCACAGAGCAGCTTAATTGCATTCAGTTTGACAGAAGACAGGCTCCTGTGTGTCGTCCATGGCCTCTCATGTGTTGTGTTAGGGTCCCCCTGTTGTCTCATTTATCAGGTTGGCTCAATAAAAAAACACACGCCTCTATAGTCATGAGAATCATGGAACAATCATCGCATTCATTTGATTTCTTCAGTTGTCACTGAGACGGAGTGGCTGTGGTGGACTTGTTTGATTGGACAGGCCCATGATGACGACATGACAGCGGTGAAGTTTGATGAAAACTGGGACAGAAGTTGCTGAGAAAATTAGTGATGTTTTTTTTCTGGCAGATCAGTGGTCCCTCTCTTTTCTTCTCTGTCTTTCCCCGCAGTGCTAATAGAGCAGGATTATCCATAGTGTAGATGAAAATGGCTTCATTTCCCTCTGAGCTTTCTGTGTGTGTGTGTGTGTGTGTGTGTGTGTGTGTGTGTATGTGTGTTATCGTGGAACATTGTTGTAGATGAAAATAGCAGCCAGACAAAGTGAGTAATTATCTGCTCTTCTCTGTCTCTCTGGTTTCCATCTCTCTTCATTGTTTCTTTTCCTTTTTTTATCAATGTTTTTTGGCCTGTTTCATCCTGTCTCCTCTACCTTAACCCTTCTCTTCATCTTCATACGTCAGCGACACACTCAACAGACTCATTGGAGAAAACTCAAAATGACGTGCTCTCAAAGCTTTTCCATCCACACAAACTTCACTTGTTTCCTTCTTCCTCCTCTTTCGGTTGGCGAACTGCAAACTGTGCAGCATGGCCACCATCTGATAAGAAAGGATACAAGGATAGTTATTGTTCAACCCTGATGAAGCATTGCCACACAAATCTTAATGACAGGCATTCATCACACGTGCAGTATTCCAAGAGACGGTCAGAGCAAAAGCACTTAGACTGCTGAGCCAGCACTTTTTACGACGGAGACAAAGCTGGTCCAAAACACAAAGCTGTAGTTCTTTCTGGGTAATATCTGTTTCCTGTGCTGGTTTCAGGACGGGTAAATGTTGGGCATATATAGACTCCATACAGGCTCTCTTCTGTCTTTTGATTCTGACATAATACGATAAAGAAGAGATCATTTGGGGGCCACCAACTTCTCTGAAATGAAAATAGTGACGTATCAGTTTTATTAATTAAATAACTCATTGACACACAGTTCCCACTTCATGAGGTACATGCAGCTGAAAAGAATGCAGATTGATTCAACAGCCCGGCAATAGATCCTCCATCATGAAGTCTGTAACGTATTTTGTTTGCAGATTGCGGCGAGGAGCTCATCAGAGCGCCTCACACATACACCATGCAGTGATCACTGTCATCATCACAGTGTGTAGGGGTCCCTAGGGCCCACCTCCTTTCTTTATCTTTTGGTTTTCTGCCTCTCTCTTATCTCTCACTCTGTCAACATCTGTGTCTCTCTCCTACCTATTTCCCTCTCCACCTCCATCCCTGCCTGTCTCTCTGGTGCTCCTGTCTATATATAGACAGTCTGAGGCTGAGCTTGATCTGACACGTGCTCCTCTGCAGATAGGTGTTAATGGGATTCCTCGTTCTCCTCAGCAATCAGCCAAACTCACTAAAACACACAGACTCACCCACTGATTTGGGTGCTACTCTACTCCAAGCCTGGAGTTTGACGACTTGGCCGTCGCCATCTTAACCAGAAGTGACCATAATCGGCCCAGTGGGGTCAGGTACCGCTTCATGTGATCACCTTAAACTGCGTTTTTAATTCGGGGGTGTTTGTTATGTACTAACTAGATACAATGAACAGCCAACACCTTTAAGTGTCTTTAGTTCAACTGAACACTAAACAACCGCTTCATAATAAATCTGCCCTTCTTTGCAAGATGATGAAACAAAGCGATCAATAGTTTTCTTCATTTAGCAATACCGGTGCACTTTTAGGTTGTGTATTTGCTGAAGTAGAAGTCACACATACACACACACTGACCTGTGTGTGTGTGTGTGTGTGTGTGTGTGTGTGCGTGTGTGTGCGTGTGTGTGCGTGTGTGTGCGCGTGTGTGCGCGTGTGTGCGCGTGTGTGTGTGTGTGAGTAGGCTCGTATTGGCAGACCTATCTCCACACTGGAGTGCTGCAGACACTTTGTGAGGCCAGAGCTGTACAATCCTTTTAGAATCACATTTCAAATCACCTGCAAATAAGGTCTGGGTCCAATTTGCAACATCTGAACGCATCATAACTCAAGCCTGTTGATGTCAACATGGATTTGTTGATGCCATAAAAGTTGAGCTCTGTGTAAATCAGCCTTTAGTCTTGTTAAATACTGTTGCAGAGAACTCCTGTATTGTATTTGTAGCTTCCTGGTTTCAGTGGATAATTCTCATGTCACAATTCCTAAACAGAGCCTCATCGTCAACTCCAGAAGCACTTTTCTTCTTCAGTGTTACACTGATAGCATCCCCATCCTCCTAATGGCTCCATCAGTCATCATAACAGTCTACAGTCGGCTGCTCATCATCGGCTAGCGATTAGCTAACTTCCTCTCCTCCGGCTGTTTTCATTGAATAACCTGCACAACCATTAGCGTTTAATTAAAGGGATATTTCCAAAGGAAGTTCACAATTGTGGTTGGCATTTTTTACATGGTGAGACTTTGGCACATCTCCAGTTGTTTCACATTTGTTTGATGAGGGAGAATGTAAGATATGACAATGCAGCAACACAAATACTGTCTGGTTATACCATTATAAAATTAAGAATTAATCAACTAATCTAACTTAAAGGCCAATCATCTCTGAAAAAAAACTGATAATTCTGAGATCTGCATATTGTGAGGCCGCTGCTTGTTTCCCGTTGGTAAAACTACATCACTTCTTATGGCTCGATTAGAGAGTCCAAAGATGTGATAACAAGCGGCGTCACTCATAACTATCAAATATGAACTTATGATTGAGCTTTGCAATAGACTTCCATCAAAGTTTGACATATGGTATTATGTATTACAAGAGCTATTTCAAACGCCGTCATTACTAATGATGAGCTTCCCCTCACTGGTGCACAGTGTTCCTGGCTGGGTGGGATGACGAAGCAACATCACTCTTCTTCACCTCACTCCCGTACATCTGGTGGACGCGTGGTACACCTGTGAGCTCCATGAGGAGCGCCGGTGAAATCTTCCTTGTGTTCTGTCGGAGCCCCTCTGCTGTCTTCCAAAGCTAAAGATTACTATAATGCAGAAAGTCTGCTGTGGAAGCGGCCAATGCTTTCACACATTACAGGAAAGAATTCAGGCAGGAACTTTATTTAAATCGCTGCCGTCATAGAATAACAACACACTGATGCGTTTTATATACCACCTCAGACAGTATTTTAGTTTAGACGTCTTTGTGCCTGCGAAAACTGTAAAAGTCTAAAAGCCCATCGTCTTAGAAGGCCAGCATTTGCTTAAAATTGCCCCAATGTTGCCTTAGAAGTGTGATTGACAGTCGGTGCTCTTTAGTTTTGGGAGGTGAAGTGTGAAACATGACTTTATATATTATAGGAGAATGGGTACATGTTTGTGATTTTTCACCAGGAACAAATTCAACTTTAAAGATGCGTATTACAGTCAAATAATAAATGTGTGGAACGTCAAGTTGTTTTTCTTTCTCCTTTTTTTTAACAGGAGGGCAAATGCAGTACTTGTTTTCATGTGCAAGTGACATACCAACAATGCAACAGTATAAACACCTATAATCATCTGTACACTCACTGCAACTCAGACTTCACACAATACATACATACATACATACGTATACATATATATCTACTGTATATTACCTCTACACTGTAAAACCATGTTTGTGTATTTCCAGAGCAAGTTTCACCTCGTTGTATTTAGCATCTAGAGTATTTAAGATACTGTCTGGAGTATTGTCACAATGAGCTCCCGGGATTCAGAGCTGCTATTGGATGTTTTCTGGAGCTTTAAATATATAAATGAATGGAATAAACGTGATTCCTTTCAAATCAGCCCATTCAAAACCTGCAATATTTGCAGTGGGCACAATCTGTGTTTACAGGATGGCTTTATTTGGAAAAGTCTGCGTCATTTTCAGGGTCTTTTGCTTTTATCATCAGTTCACTTTTTTTTTTACTGTGGCCTTTAGGGGAGACAGGAGGTGCACTTTGTTGCTTTTGAACAGAGTAAATATTTCTAAATATTCATCCGCTTCCTGGGTTCCATCATTACCCAGGACCTCAAGTGGGAGCTAAACATCAGCTCCATCTCCAAGAAGGCGCAGCAGAGGAAATTCAACCTGCCAAAGACAATGATGGTACACTTCTACACTGCCATCATTGAGTCCATCCTCTGTTCCTCCATCACCGCCTGGTACGCTGCAGCCACTGCCAAGGACAAGGCCAGGCTGCAACGCATCATTCGCTCTGCCGAGAGGGTGATTGGCTGCAATCTGCTGTCCCTCCAGGACTTGTTTGCTTCAAGGACCCTGAAGCGTTCGAGGGAGATTGTTGCTGATCCCTCTCACCCTGGACACAAACTGTTCGTGTCCCTCCCCTCTGGCAGGAGGCTGCGGCCCATCAGGACCAAGACCTCACGCCACAAAAACAGTTTCTTCCCGTCTGCAGTCGGGCTCGTCAACAGAGCCCGGGTCCCCCACTGACTCTAATGACTCTGTCACCCCCAGACAATTTCCCACTGGTCACTCCCCCGCACATAGCCTGAGCACTTTCAATGCACTTTATCTTATTTTTGATATTTTGATATTATACTGTTCAATTGTAGATATTCATTCATTCTCATTTATTGCACTGCGTTTACTGTTAAATGTGTATTTTTAAATGTTAAATGTATGCACCTTCCTCCAGGACAAATTTCTTAAATGTGAAAACGAACATGGCAATAAATGGTTCTGATTCTGATTATAGACATTTAGGACATTTAAAGCTGCAAGGCTTAAGTCGTAGAGCAGCCTCTTTCCTGCCCATAAGTTTATCTATAATCCGCCTTCATTGCTGTATTTTGAAGTTTCCACTAAAAAACATCCGAGTGGTGTTAATTGGTGAGACAAGTTGGCCTGAGGTTTCAGCTGCAGGAGGAGGGTTTTGATGTTGCCGTTCCTATTGATGCGAGTGATGATAGCTCCTGCAGAGGCTCAGAAGTCTGCTGGGAGATGCTGGCTGTCGAATCTTTGCACTGACAAGTACGCACACAAACACAGACACAAATACACACACACAGTAAACAGGATGCACCCTGTGGTAAATTCAAATTACCATCTGTAAAAGCAGGGCAGTTTCTCAGTGTTTATGGAGAGTTTTAATAGACTTCTAATTAGCTCACTGGCAGACTAGACTTCTAGTGTGTGCGTGTGTGTATGTGTGGCGTGTGTGCGCATGCATGCGCGTGTTGGTGTGTGTGTGGCTTTCTTAGGAGTGTTGATGTACCTCAGAGTTACATTTAAATGGGCTCTCTCCCCCTAAACGGTGCCGTTTTGAGGTTGATGTCGCCATACATTAGGCACCGTCTCTGCAGCAGTGACATTAGGCACCGCCTCTTCAGCAGTGACATCAGGCACCACCTCTTCAGCAGTGACATCAGGCACCACCTCTTCAGCAGTGACATCAGGCACCACCTCTTTAGCAGTGACATTAGGCACCGCGTCTTCAGCAGTGCCCGGCTGAAAGCCTGTAATTCATGCATGAACAGGACCGCTTACATTTTTACTCGCGCAATCCCAAAATGGTCACATATGCAGTCTGGAGCTCTGACCTCATGTGCCCTTCGTCCTCATTCTTTTCTTCCAACCTACTTCCCATTCTCTCTTTGTACAATCTTCCAGTCTTCATAACGTTTCCTCACGTCATCCCTTTCTCACCTCCTTCTGTTCTTTATAACCCACAATGATTCAGCTTGATGACTGCACTATTATTTGAATTAAATTAATATATAGCACTTGAGGTTTCACCTCTCTCTCTCATTTTGACTCTGTAGTGAGTGATGCGTCCCAGTGGTCCAAATCCCTCGAGTCCTGGTTGTGTAATTTATTCATGGTTATGGCTTCACTTTAAAGATCTCAGCTGGAGTTTCTCAGGCTGAGCAGACCGTGTTGGGGTTTTACTAAAGTTACTGACTACTGAGTTTGGAGGTTTATCAGATTATAATACTGGAACAGGAACGTAGAGCTCTGGGAAGTTACCGTGCTGACAATCATCACAATCATAGCAGTTGCAAATTACTCGGGGTGTCCTCACTTTGCATTGGTTACGTTGTAGCTCCTGGCGACTGATCGCGGAACGAGTCTGGTGGCTTTATGCATCTATGTGTCTACAGAACATATATATAGTGGTAATGGTCAACATTATACCTGTAAACATCAGCATGTTAACATTTAGCATTTAGCTCAAAGTGTGTCTGTGTGTGTGTGTGTGTGTGTGTGTGTGTGTGTGTGTGTGTGTGTGTGTGTTTAGTAGGACTGAAATGATGTGGAAATCGATAGAGACACGGTTTCTTATCCTGCTGCTTTTCGGTCCTAATCCCATTTTCCACATTGTTGCAATCCACAGACGGTAGCACACGACAGGAAGAGAAGGGACCGTCAGACGGAGAACGACAAAGCTACAAACAGCCGCTTCTGTACGATTCCCAGCTGATTTATTTCAGTGTGGCATGCTATGTGAGTGCTCTGATAATTAAATGGAAGCCTTTCCTTTGATTGTGAAATAGCCATGTTGGTATTTATCTCCACATGTTCCCGTCACTGGTAGACGGATCGGACTCCGTAGATGGAATGGTTGACTACAAAGTACAAAGTAAATGTTTTATGGTCAAGGTTTGGTTCACCCGGTGAGATAGATGGCATGAAGGAGGAGGGTTATGTGTTTCCTTTCCTTCACCATACCTTTGACTTTATTTCCCTGCTACCATCTTTGAGTTTCCCTTCAGTAATTCCCTCATCTCTTTAATCCTTTACATGACATTCATTTGGCAGAAGCTTATCCCAAGCAATTTATAAGAAATGTGCAGCATTTTTTTCCCATTTATTTTCTTCTGTCAGTGTTTCCCTTTATTCCCTCTGTCTTTCTGAGTGTCTTCTCTGTCAGGATTTCTCAATCTGTCCTTCCCTCATGTACCTTCTGCTTCACACCCCCATGTCTCGCTGACATTTAATCGCACTGATATTTTTGCTGCCCTTAATATTTCAGCCATATGTATGATGACTGTTTTCATATGTCAGTCAAATAAGGAAAATCTCTCACCATGAATATTTTCTCTCCTGATGGAAAATGAAAGAGGCTGGCCTTGTGCTGATAAATGCCGCTCCGTGACCTGGATCCGTCACAGGTTTGATCCTCTTAAGACACTCCATCCTGCCAGAGTGTAACAGGCCAGCCAAAATACAGGCCAGGGTATCGTTTTTGGCTCATCGTCGCATTCTTATCTCCCAAACCAGCAAGTTGACATGACAGTTTGAATACGGCATGCTGCAGTTCTTTAGTCATAAGTGGAACATGCTACTGTACTGCATAAGATTCAAAACGTACCACTGTCAGCATGGTTTATAAGTGGATAGGACTCTTAAACGTTTTTGGCACTTTAGTTCATCAACAAGGTCTAAATGTAGCATTTGACCCTAGAAAAGGCACTGCCAGGTGCCCTTGATTAAGGCATCAACCTCTAACTGTTCTGCCTCTGCCTAACTTATACTGATTTACTTCAGTATCTAATGAATACACCAGAAGCAAATACTGCTAAAAGCTAATGCAGCATCGTTTCACAAGCAACATGGAAACCAAAACCATTATGTACCACGGACCTTTCGCTGACATTATAACAGGCCATTTGTTGAGCTTTTATTGGGTCTTGCATGGCTTATTGTTGGTGTTAACATGCTCCCATATTTCAGTTTAGCAAAATCCTTTTTGACTAGTGAGCTAATGACATGGTAGCTCCTCCCATCAGTGTATGAATGTTAGTTACTCTTGATGGACAGGTGGTACCTCACATTGTAGCTCCTCCCATCAGTGTATGAATTTTAGTTACTCCTGATGGACAGGTGGCTCCTTACATGGTAGCTCCTCCCATCAGTGTGTTAATGGGAGAATGATGACATGTAGTGTTAAAGAGCTTTGAGTGGTCGGAAGACTCGAAAAGAAAAAATACAAGTACAGTCTAGTTAGCATTTAATCACTATTATTGAATGTATTAGTTACATCCTACAAACCAACCCTGTTTCCAAATGTTCCCAATAAACTAAAACGCTTTTTTTTCTCTCTTAAATTCCTGTTGTATCTAAACATGTGGTTAAAAAAATAAAACTGAAAGGGAACACAACTACTTTTTTAGATTTAGTTGAACATCTTGGTTTGTTCAGTAACATACAATAAGTCAATGTTCACTGTTGGTTGCACATGGGATACAAACACCGTTCTCCTGGGGGAAACCAAGCTCCCTGTCCGACGCTCATGATATACACGTGATGAATCCTGGAGGAAACACGTTTCCCTCAAAACTTCATTAAAAAACATATGTTTTGGAAGACCAGGCTGTACAAACCTGTTATACATTTAAAAGTATAGTAAATAACAATCAATGAATACATTGAAGTTTGATAAACATGTAATATTCATTGTGAACAAAGCTGAAGTTGTGGAAAGTTGAGGTCCAAAGTTCTTTGTTGATCCATATCAGTTGTGATGCAGAAAAGGTTAAGTATAAACGGATCTGTCATCTTCAATAACAATCTTAACATGCTCAGCAGATTATTATTGTGGGCGGGGGCGTGGTCAGCGCACCTGCGACGCATGAGAGAGAGGCGCGCTCATTGGAAACAGCCGTTCTCATTAGTGGGAGCGGCTGGTTCTGATGAGCGCGGGGAAGGGGTGCGGCTATAAAGAGCCACACGATGGAGACGGCGGCGCAGACGGCGGCGGCGACTCCGGCGACGCGGAGGTTCGACGCCATGGGGACGCAGACGGCGTCGGCGGCGCGGCGGCCCGCGGGCCGGGGAGGGCGGACGACGGCGGGGCGGAGGAATGCGCCACGGCCGAAGGCGGCGGCCCGGTCGGGCCCGGACCCGGAGGGGCGGCCGAGAGCGCGGCCTGAGCGAAGGGCGCCGGGGAATCAGACCTGGGAGTGGCCGGAGCTGTGGACAGTTCCCCGGCGCCACGAAGCGACCTGGGGGGATCCCGGGCGGCCCGCCCCGAGTCCGGAGCCGAGGTGCTGGACGTGTGGACAGCCGGGGCACGTCCGGCAGGACTGTGACCTGATGGAGGTGGATCAGGTGAGCCGGGTCGGAACGACCCGGCCCAACGGACCAGGGCCCGGAGGGGCCAAGGAGGCGCCGACCGGTCGGGGCCCCCTGATGGCCCAACCCCAGCCAGGGGCGGGGAGGCAGAGAGGGGGCAGGAGGCGGCGGCTCCAGGAGGAGGTGGCGCGGCTGAAAAGCCGGCTGCGCAGCGCCGACAAGGACCGGCAGCGGGCCCAGGCGACCGTCCTGCAGCTGGGGAGGAGACTCCGGGCCGAGCGAGAGGCTCGGGCCTGGGCGGAGGCCCAGCTGGCCGAGGGATGGTCGGGGGGGGATACACGTAGGTTGGTGTCTCCCTAATCTTCTCTCTCTTGTGTTGCAGGTTGCCGCGGCGGACGGAGGGTGAGAGCCGGTTTTGACCCGGGAGGGGGCCGGCGGAGGTCGCGAGGAACCTGCCTCCCGGGGCGCTCGATCGCCCTCCGGCCGGGCCATGGCCCGCGCCCGGGCCCCCCCGGATGGAGGATGCCAACGCCCGGACCACCCGTTGGCATCGGGCGGAAACGCAAAGTTGGGTCCATGGTGGTCCATAGGTCGGGGGTGCAGATGGTCGGGGCTGACTCCCGCTCCCGCTCCCAGTGGGAGGGAGGGGGGGGGGAGTTGGTTAGACCGGTGGCTCCCCGGCCTAAATCGGGCGGTGGGGGTATGTGGGCGGGGGCGTGGTCAGCGCACCTGCGACGCATGAGAGAGAGGCGCGCTCATTGGAAACAGCCGTTCTCATTAGTGGGAGCGGCTGGTTCTGATGAGCGCGGGGAAGGGGTGCGGCTATAAAGAGCCGCACAGTGGGGTGCACGGGGCGGTTGGTAGAGGTAGCATGAGCGCAGTGTGACTGTGAATGCAAATAAAATACCTGTAACTATGGAGCACGCGAAGTCTGTCTTGTCTGTCGAGCTGGTGGAATCCCCGGGTAAGCGAGAGGCTTGCCACAATTATTATTATTAATACTTGGTTTAATGCGTCCCTGGGTCGTGTGTACATTTGTGAGTGAGTGTGTGTGAACCTCACTGTCTGTCCATGGCTAATCTGTCATTGTACAAACTGCATTGTATTTTGGTAGCCCCGTAATGGCGGCCTGCTTAAGGACTTATCATGGTTGAGGTCACTTTCTCAAAACACCTTTTATGGCCTGTTGTATAGCCTGTTTGTGGGGTGTTTGGCTAACACCACTCCCAATACACACACTGCTGTGCCTCTCCACCACTCAGCCAGACAGTTGTATTTAGTTTTTTGCAAGATAGCATGGCGTGTCTTATACAGCGACTTAAAGTTGCTTGTCTGCATTAGTCGCGGCTTGTTTTTCAGGCTAAATTAAGTGTTTTAGTTTCCTTACATCCTATAAGTGTCCTGGTCATGTAGGAAAAGTATGTTTTATAGTGCTCCTAGTGAGAGCTAGTGAATTTATGTTGGAGGGCACTGGATCTCGGTCCTATGGGATATCTCTGTCCCATGGGATATATTTTGTATATTTTGTGTAGTCATTACTGTGATTACATTTGATGCTGTTCATCATCTTTTTATTAAATCAATTTTTATTATAACTTTCTGCATCCGGGACTCTTCGTACAATCGGCCAAAGATTTTTGAACTTAACAGTCATCAACTTAGGTTTTGGACAAATTGATCGTTTGAAATGTATTACAATCCATCCTGCGGAGAACATGAATGTTTACCATTTAAAAGCACTTGTTGAGACATCTGATGCTCCACCTATAATTTGTGAAGCACAGTTAATTTACTCCATTCAGGAGGAGGTTTAAAGTAATTTACAATACTTTAAACAAATACTTAAGACATTGAACAGCAGAAAAATAAATAAGTAGAATTAGTTATAAAGCAGCTTTGTAGGTGTTTTAACTTTAGCACAAGTTCCTATTTACCACAGGGAGCGGCTTCAGTCCTCTGACACGCTCTGCACACAATGCGTTCAGGCACAGGGCCTCTGGAAATATATACCTACACAATTTCACACACAAATAGCTGTATGTTGTTCCCTCTTCTGTCAGAAAAACAAAAATGCCAGAAATATAGAATTATAGTATATAAAAGTGTTTCTGTGTAGGTGTGTTTCTGCTAGCAGGTGTGTACATGCATAGCACTCTGGGAGTCACAATGACGTCTGATTCACTGCAGTATGTTGACAACCGTCTCACACGCACACACAAACACAGCCAAGTGAAATACTGCAACAGGGCTGGCTGGGTCTGTGTTTGTGAGCATTTCAGAAGCAGACTGTCATTTGACTTTGAGGCCTGTGCAGATGACTCACACAAACAAACAATAGGTGTAATGGGTCGTTACGATGGAGCTGACAGGGTCAATGACAAGTGACAAGTCAAATCTCTCACAGTCTTCCTCCTCCTCTCTGACAGCTTCCCTCCCATCTGATTGGACTCTGCTGAGTGTGTGTGTGTTCCTGTGGGTCGTATGAGAGGCACAACAGAACCTGACCTTGAAGAAAAGAGGAAATAAACTTTGTCAATCACTGGCTGAAAAATATTGTCCCTGTCTGAATGAAAACATCAATCTACTAAGTGCTGGTTGTTCAGATCTCAGGTGGTAACCAGAGTCGGGAGCAGAGAGAGTGCTTTTTATATCACACAATGATGCAGCATTGCTTTGTAGAAATTTGTATTTTTTCAAAGTGGTGATTCCACACATTTTGTGTTTACAAGAATTCTCGTCTACAACAACTCGGGTTGTGTTAGCGAGACTCGTCGGCTCAATTAGTAATAGACAACAATGTGCTTACTAAGTTTTAAGAGATCTCGAAAACATGGACACTTAAGGTAACTTCACATATCATTCCTTATTAAGGTTAAAACAAGATTAATATATATTACCTGACTTTATATTAAATCACTCAAATATATCTAAAGATTTAGAGGCCTGTGTAAATGATCCATTTTGAACAGACATTCACACTTCTTTGCAGTATATTTTAAAAGCAGTCGGATGCTGGAGGTGGTAGGATAGATAATTCACATCAGGATTGGATGAAAGGAGCACCTGATTGGGCTAAAAGAATAACACACAGATGAGTGATTAGCTGCTGTGTGTGCAAAGAGAGAAAGTGAGAGAAACAATCTTGAATTGTTAACAAACTGGATGATAGAAGAAAGCAAGCTGACCGCTGTAACTGGAACTGAAGAGCATGCTATAAACATGACAAGGGTAAAAACAGGAAGGCAGTCCATCAGAAAAACAAATCCAAAGGGGCAAGTCTAAAATCAGACAGAAGGTCAGACACACAGATAACAGGTTCTAGGAATCAGAAGATCGAAAGCAAATGCCAAGAAACAACAAATAAACTAACAGCTTTGATGGTTTGCAGCTGAATGGGGAGCAATGGATGAGCTTGACCAACTCAATGTAAAGGCAATGGGACTTTGTCTGAAAACCAGCTTGCCCTGGAGGGTTTACAAGTTACTTGCTGATAAGAGATTTGTAGAAAGATGCAGTAAGTATTAGTACTATCAATATATGTCATGTTTGAGTATCAATATTAACATTAAAAGGGTAAAGTCCAAGAGTATGACATCCCATTCTGCATATATGATGTGATCACCTCATTAGTTCAAAGGCAACATGTTTGGTTCTTGGGCTGCACGGTGGTGTAGTGGCTAGCACTGTTGCCTCACAGCAAGAAGGGCCGGGGTTTGAACATGCAGCTTATCTTAATTGGATTCTAGGTGTGAATAGTTGTCTGTCTATATGTGAGTCCTGCGATAGACTGCCGACTTGTCCAGGGTGTACCCTGCCTTCGCCCAAGTGGCTCAGTGGTAGAGCAGGGTCGTCTTCAATCAAAGGGTTTCCTGGTGCAAGACACTTAACCCTGATGGGCAGGGGGCACCTTGCATGGTAGCCCCTCATATCAATGTTTGAATGAGTGTAAATGGATGAATGATGTCATGTAGTGTTAAAGAGCTTTGAGTAGTCGGAAGACGAGAAAAGAGATACAATTACATTTTATTTACCATTTACTTCTAGGGTACTCTAATTAGTCGGCTGCCAAGAAGGCAAATCTGATCAACAGGAGATATTCAGACATTCCTACTTCTTGCTTTTTTGGTGAAGAAAGTATGGGCTGCAGGAGCATTGCAGAAGTGCTTTTCTCCTTCTTCTCATTATTTTCCCACCACTAAGACACTTTCTCAGCATCTGCCAGGCATCATAAAGATGGCAGAAGATCTGAGAGACCTTGCAATTCTGGCAGAAAAACTTGCACCCCCTTGTCCTACACTCAGGCATTGGTCCCAGAGCTTTAACCCTTCACGGAGGAGTTTCCTCCGACCTTGGAAAACTAAGAGCACTGGTACCTTGCTATGGGCCTCTCGTTAGAGTCCACAGAGAACGCCACACAGTGCAACCCGGAACACGGGTTTGCACCGAAGAGCTATCTGCTCCCTTCCCAGTTGTTAACATATCAAGGTGTGGATATATGGACCAGAGGTGGTTTGGCTGCCTCAATTCAGTTCAAAAGGCGAATGCTGACCATCCCTGCTTCACTGCAGTTAGACCCAGCATACCAAAAACAACCTGCGTTCCATGGTCGGGTTTTCCCCTCGGGAGAATGACGTCACAGAAATGAGTCTACAGAGAAGCATCACTCTCTCAAAGACCCCCATCCGTCCACACCAGACCCCGGCATTGTTTGGCCCCCGGGCCACATCTGGCCCTTAGGCTATCCTTGACCAGCTCAAGTGAGGTCAATGGTAAATTTAACAAAACGTTGACTTAAATGCATACTTTTATAAGCTGGCACAGAAACAGGATAGACTAGCAGGTGTTACTTCTCTCTTACTGTCAAATCTGACAGAAAGAGAAACGTGGATTTCTGAAGCGGATGCAAGATAAAGTGAGTGAAATGAACCCAGAACAGAAATTGGTATTTTGGCATTGTATTATACATCATGAGGTGCTAATATAGACAGACAGTTTGCTGCACTCTTGGAGGAGCAAGAGGTTGAACAGTGACATCAGCTACGACACACTGTCAGATGGCTCAGCCTGGGCAAAGTGCTGACAAGAGAATTGGACCTGGGAGCTGAGATTGAAGAAAGATTGATTTTTGTGAGAAGAAAGGCGAAGACGTCCCAGCGCTCTCAGATGCAGGCGGGATTTGCTGTTCATGTGACTGCACTTATGAATAAACTAAATACCAAACTGCAAGGCAGGGGCCTCTTTGTTCATTTCTAACCAGATAGAGGGCAACATTCTCACCAACATGCCAACCCTAAGAGAAGCCACATCATCAGTTGATCACTTTCACAGGTAATCTTCCATGTCAGGGTCACGGCACGGAGGGCACTTTGAAGACTTCAAAACAGTTAAGAGTGAAATGCATTGCACATCATGCATCCTCCCTTCAAAGGGATGTTGAGCTTGAACTCACTGACCTGCAGTATGATACACTCCTGGCTAACTTCAGAGCACTTGTTCAAGTTCAATACTCACTGAACAAAAAAAAAGCAATGAAAAACAGCAAACGAGGTAATTAGACAAAAAACTAAATAGCAAGAGCACTTCCTTTACGTTTTTGAAGAATGTGGGCCTGTGCTGGACATAGGCTCAATTCTTCTCAATATTAAATGCATCTCTTTATGAAAAGCCGTAGACTTTATAGTTTTGAATAGCTGTTACTGGTAAGAGTAGGTGTTATAATCAGGCTATAAAAATGTAGAGCAGGCATAGTAGAAATGTCAACATTGTATCAGTATTTAAACACCAATGGGGAAACGTTCCAACATCCAGCAACACAATTTTTCATGACATTTCAACTCCACATGTATCCTACAGAGTCTGCTCAGTTTTAATTAGGCGGGGACTCCAACTAACATATGGAGGCACAGAGCAATTTACACTGCTCTGACTGCTCAAGAAGCCATGCAGTTCACTGCTATGGAAGGTTGGTTGTTTAAAATGAGGTGAAGAGGAAGTTGCTTGGAGGAAAAAGTAATGATTTTGTGAATGCAAGTAAGAAAAAAAAAGCTTAGCGCTGTGAAAGTGGACTTCAGGGACATTTCCTCCTAAATCAATTTTTTGGGCGTTTTTTTTGCCAATTTTCTTTCGGTGCATACGTTATGTCATGACTGTCGCATCATGTCTGTCCGTCGGTGCGTCACATTCTCATGAAGGCTGTATTTCAGAAAATCAAAAATAAGAGGGAATTTCTTCAAATTTGGTACAAACATCCCCTTGAACTCAAGGATGAACCGATTCGAATTTGGACGTAAAAGGTCAAAGTTACTGTGACCTCACAAATACAAATTTTGACCTTACCTCAAGATTTAAAATGCTAATTATTAAACTTCACACAAATGTTCACACACCTTTTCATCCTTGAAATCTTCTCTGGTTAAAAAAGCGTTATTAATCCCCAGTGGGGAAACTCATTGGCCACCAAATCAACTCATACATTTAACAAACAGTAGAAAACAGAGTACAGCAAATACATAACAGCATTAAGGCCATTTGAGAAATGATTAACACCTGAAGGATGCAATGTCTAAAAAACACGTCTAAAATACACAACTGTTTTAAACTGGCCCTCTGCGGTCATCATGTTTATGCAACACCCGACAACTGTACACAGCGGACACATCAAGCAGACAGAAGTGGAATTCAGGGCACACTAGCTGGTATCTGTTGATCAAGGCATCAAATGTGATTGTGATGCGACCAGGCAGCGAGCAGAGGGAGAACCAGACATTTACATCTTGAAGATTTACATCTCAAAAATGAAATATTTTTCAGCTGGCATATTGGCTTGATATAAATCTTAAGGGAACAAGGTGTTCCCAAATCGGGAGAAAACTGTTCCCAAATTCAGACATCGTCAGGAACTAGCTAGAATGACAATATGTTGAAATAATAGGGCTGAAACTCTTTGCCTGGTGTAGATTGACCTTTTCTCAGTAGTCATCAAAACAGCTGAAGTTATCATCGTTGCTGATGAGCAGCTTGTGTTCTGTATCCTTCTTCTATTGAATAACCAACACCCTTCAGACAAAAGAGGTCAATGTTCATGTCTTCTCCCACAGGCAGAACATTTGTTGTAATTGAGAGTCTATTGATTTTATGTGGGCCGATGGTGTTTTTAGAGAAGGTACATCCACGAGACTGGAGAGATATGAAGACACATTAGACCTACGAGCCAACACGCACACCTGTACATTGGCCACTGGCGTAATGCTTGGCCTTTCCTCAATTCAATATGTTCATATATTGGGCTGACTGGATGGGCCTGATGTCACAGAGCTTTTTACAGCCACAGAACGTACACTTCTTGTACACACATTGTCACATATAGCAAACACAAATAATACACAAAACTTATTTTTTTTTTACTGACATAATATCATATTATGGATTGAAAGTGGATTTGGAGAACATAATTTTAACTAGATCCCAATTTAACTATCCAACATACACAGAGCAACGTAACATCCATTTGTAGTTGTGTTTGTGTGTGTGTTTTGTGTGTGTGTTTTGCCTGATGAAAGAATGTAGAATAAGGCATGCATGGGGGAATGAAATGTAGTATTGATGCACTTTCAGTGATTAGTCAGTACTAGTCCATTTACCAGTTATAAGTGGATGTGCTGTACTTGAGTGGAGCAATATCTTGTGTGCATTCTCATAAGCACAAAGACTTCATCTTAATCTGAGCGTTAGTGTGAATTCCCACCAGGCAGTGGGGTCTGTGAAGGGCTCTTGGCAGGGAAGATGAGACACTGTGACCTTTCACCAGCCGTGGGCTTTGGGAGTTAGATAAAGGTGCTCTCTGGAGATATATATGCTTCGCAACATTGACATTTGTGTATCTTGCTGCTGCTCCCCAGGCACTTTTGAGATTTATGGAAATAAATGATTTCTTATCACAACAGCAATGAATGCAGAGAGGGTGTTCTTTACAACTAACACACTGTAAGAAATGCCCTCAAGTTTATTATGAATGGAAATTCCAGCTACTGTGTTTTAGGTTTTAGGTTTATTGACAAAAATGGTATTCAGTGACAGCAACATACACTTTGAGAAGAATAAAAAGATCACTAGCATGAATGTGGACCCACTAGAGGCGTGTCGGACACAGACTGAAGGCTCATACGTTGGATCCATGCCAAAGCAAATGTTCCCCCCACTGACCCCTCTGATGAACTGTGTGTGGGTGTATTTCCGAGGAATGTGAGAAACTTAACATGCTGTGCGCGATTAAAGCCTTAATCCTGCTGAAAGGATTAGTTGATTTTTTTATGCAATCCTGTTTGCAAAACTAATGTGTGTCTCTCTTGCTCTGCAGGTCAGAGGTCAGTGAAGGCAGTGGAACCCGTGGGTGGAGATGATGTCCATGCACAGTAAGTGCTCTGTCGCCACGGCAGCCAGCTCTTTTCTATCTGCTGTATGCTCGAGCACATAAACACAGTCACTATGTAAAATATTCATTTACTCCTAAACTGCTCATGGTGTTACATGAAGGTGATAATGAAGGATTCAACTTGTCAACCTGCGGTGGCCCTTCTTTTGGCTGACTGAGGTGTTGATGCTGCGGCACCTGCTTGATCCTCACACTACTTACATTCATTTGCAGAGGCAGTTTTTGACACGTTGTTATTTGTGTGTAGTTTAAGTAAATATAGCTGTTTTTACCGACATATCTGACAAGACTGCTCAACTCAGATCAAATCAGGAGGTGTTCAGCCGTGTAGTTAAAAGCTGACCAGGTAGTTTCCAGCATAATATTTCAAATCAAAAGGTACATTTTATTCAATATCACTACTATGAGTCATATTTCTATTACTTTGACTTATTTTATTAGCATCAGGAAGATATCTACTATGCTATCCACTACTGCTGTTATTAGTGATCATTGTCTATTATTATTTCAGGTATGATTAGTGCTAAACCTACTACGCATTACATGTATCATTTATGTCATGACTGTGTTGTATTTGTATCATGTATCATTACATGTATCATTTATGTCATGACTGTGTTGTATTTGTATCATGTCGTTCTTTCTGCACTGTGCCTGCAGTGAGTGAGGCGGACAGCGTGGTGAAGGTGGCAGAATGGCAGCAGACCTACTACGCCTCAGACTCTGGCATCCAATCAGGAGCCACCACAGTCCTGGACGATGAGAGCAGCACTGAGTACAGTGGCCGGAAGAAGTACATTGGTAGTACTACGACCAGTACTACCACTGCCCCTGCTACTGCCACCGCTGGGGGAGGAGGGGACACAGCAGCTGGGGGACTAGAGAGCCCCACAGGTGAAACTTTATACAGTACTTTAACTGAGAGAGGTCAAGAATCCGTTGGTTTCAGTAGTTCATGATTTGGATTTATTTGATTTATTTCTGTCCGTTCCTTCTTGCTTCTCTCCCTTTGGTTTCATCATCATGTTACATTACATTTCATTTAGCTGACGCTTTTATCCAAAGCGACTTACATGATATACAGTATACCAAAGACACAGCAACGGTGAGCAATTAGGGTTAAGTGTCTTGCTCAAGGACACAACGACATGGACTGGCTGAGCCGGGGTTTGAACCACCAACCCTCTGATTGAAAGACTGACTTGCTAACCACTGAGCCACAGTCGCCCCGTGTTCTTCCTCTATTGTATTGTTGTGCACCTTCTGTATTATTGGTTGTTGTTTTTGCTAGGATAAATAATAACTTGTGACAGCATATGTATTCAACAGTGCATTTGCCGGTACAATCTTTTTTTTTTTGTTAATCAATCTGTCTGACTAACTTTTTTTTTTTAGAAAACCCACTTACAGTTCTTATTCATGTGTATGACATATTGATCAGTATCTAACATAGTAAATACCTTAGCTTATTGTGAGTAAATGCATGTAAAATTACTTGTTTTGCTCCTTCAGTAGAAGCTATTTTTTTTACGTTCATCCGTGAATGTCAAAAAAACGTACAATACAACACCAACTTCCACAGTGTGAGATAATCTATCACAGCAAATATGATGAAACATTGTTATATCTTCATTCACTCTGTTACATTCTGCTTCTCACCAATCACCTGACACCCATGGGAAAAAATAAAAGTCTCCTCCAGGAAATAATCCCTGTCAAACTTAAAGTTCCAAATGTGCTGTTAGTTGAGCCAGCTGGCTGTTTCAAGCTCAGTTTGACACAGTGATGCTGGCACTTTCAAAGCAAATGCATGTGCAAAATACAAATATATTATATATGGTGTAAATAAAAAAATGTCAACTAAATGTAAACAGTAATATGTGGGCTGTAAAGATATGGACCATTGTCCCATCTTAGGTGGTACTTTCCTTCCCCAGTAAATTGCCACTACCCTAAGCTATTGTAGGCTAAGCTATTGTAATGCTAAATATAAGCTATAAGCACAGATGGAGCCCTCTACTGGACTGTCTGGGAAATACTTCAGGCAACCAAGAACATTGTTTAAGTGTAGCCTGAGCCGGCAGGGATACTGCGTCGGTGGGCAAACATCATCTTCTGCTTCCTTGACTCGGTAATGTGAAGAACACTCATAGAGCCGGATACCACCGGATGGGCTGCCGCCACAAACCTTAGCACCTGCGTGACGATCAACACCATCAACGTTAAGCACTGCAGCTGTTCCTGACTGCCTGCAGCAAGGGCCTCCATCTGTGATCCAACAGAGGGACCCGCTGCCTGCATATGTCAGGCATGGCCCCCAGATACTCCACTTGTTGGTGTGGCAGGTTAAACATGAACCCGAAGTTGGTGAGTTGTAAGATCAACTGGGCTGATGACAATGAGTGCTTATAGCTAAAAGCATCTGCAGCAGGTGGGCCAGGGCGTAGCTGAACAAAAGCCTGTATACTCAATTCAATTCAGTTTATTTAGTTGAGCCCAAAATCACAAATACAAATTTGCCTTGGACGGCTTTACAATCTGTACACATACGACATCCCTGTCCCGGGACCTCACATCGGATCAGGAAAAACTCCCCAAAAATAGTAAAAACCCTTTCACGGGGAAAAAAGGAAGACACCTTCAGGAGAGCAACAGAGGAGGATCCCTCTCCCTGGATGGACAGAAGCAATAGATGTCATGTGTACAGAATCAACGTAACAGAGTTACAGCACATTCAATGAATATGACAGAAATTATTAATGTAATGAGTAGTAGGCATGGACCACATTACATTACATTACATTTAGCTGACGCTTTAATCCAAAGCGACTTACATGATATACAGTAGACCGTAGACACAGCAACGGTGAGCAATTAGGGTTAAGTGTCTTGCTCAAGGACACAACGACATGGACTACCAGAGGCTGGGATCGAACCACCAACCCTCTGATTGAAAGACAGACTCGCTAACCACTGAGCCACAGTCGCCCCCAATCGTTGACCACGATCCAGATAACCACGATCCATGTCAGCAGAAGGAGGTAGAGAGGAGGGGCATCAGCAGGGCCGCCATGGCAGGGAGCAGGACCGGGTCCAGACAGCCACGATCCATGGAAGCTTGAGGGGAGGAAGCACGGAGGCGTGAGACCATTGAAGAGACATTAATTCATCCAGAAGGATAGAGAGGAGAAAAAGGAGAGAGAGAAGAGGAGAGAAAAGCTCAGTGAGAAGCTCAGTGTATCCCCAACAGTCTAAGCCTATAGAAACACTTCTGAAAAAGTTAAAGGAGGGAAGTTTCTAACGGAATCATGCGGTGAGTTGCCCTCGTGAATTGCGAGGGGGGTTGTCTAACTCTCCCTCTCCTGATGGAGCCATCCCCAACCACACACCAGAGAGAGAAGAGGAGAAAGAGAAGAGAAGAAGAGGAGAGAGGAGCTCATTGTATCCTAAAATGTTCCCCAGCAGTCTAGGCCTATAGCAGCATATCTAGGGGCTGGGCATTGAGATTGCCTAGGTTTATAGTTAGGGCTGGCTCAGGTTTGCCCTGGTCCAGACTCTAGATATGCTGCTTTAGGCCTAGACTGCTGGGGGACATCTTAGGGTACACTGAGCTCCACTCTCCTCTTCTCTCCTTCTGGATGAATTAATGTCTCTTCAATGCACATTACTAACCCTACTTCTTCCCGGGAGCCTCTGTGCTTCCTCTCCTCAAGCTTCCATGGATCGTGGCTGTCTGGACCCGGCCCTGCTCCCTGCCAATGGTGGCCCTGCTGATGCCCCTCATCTCTACCTCCTTCTGCTGACATGGGTCGTGGTTATCTGGATCGTGGTCCTTGCCTACTAGTCATTACATGAATAATTTCTGTCATTTTCATTGAATGTGCTGTAACTCTATTACATTGATTCTGTACACATGACATCTATTGCTTCTGTCCATCCGGGGAGAGGGATCCTCCTCTGTTGCACTCCCAAAGTTTTCTTCCTTTTTTCCCTGTTTTTTTACTATTTTTGTTTTTCCTGATCCGATGTGAGGTCCCAGGCCAGGGATGTCGTATGTGTACAGATTGTAAAGCCCTCTGAGGATATTTTTTTCTGTGATTTTGGGCTATAGAAAATAAACTGAATTGAATTAGATTGATATTATTATATATGTTGCTATGAACACTGTTATGCGCATCTGACAGAGATCATCAAATACAGCATAACAAAACAATGGACAGCTGATGCAGCTATGACACATGTCATCATTAATAGACAACACCTTAAAATGAAGTCCCCGACAGCAATGTCTCGTTTGTTAAATGCACGTTGCCTGGACTCGTTTCTTCTCTCCCTCAGAGGAAAGGTAGGAATTGAGGAGGCGTGTTCAAAAGCATCCTGTGTGCTGCTCTTCCTACTTGATAATCATTGTTTCCTCCTGAGGAAAGGCTTATTCAAAGGCATCAATTTCTCTACTGCTGTCTGCATGCAAGCTTCTGGTCCCATGGCGCCACGCTAGACTTTGTAGTTTAATGACAAACGTTTTTGAGTGTGTCGTCAGGAATCTTAGAGCTTTTCAAATATTGTCCTCTGCAAGTCCAGCACCTCCATGTTGTCACTTTATGAGTGAATATTATCTTAATGATCACTGTGGCAAGGTTCGTCCATACTCTGGGAGTCACGGAGCTCTTGACATAATGACGACACCAGTTCTCTCCGTTTACGTCCTTTATTAAGCATGACCGCTCACAGTACTCACAGGCATTCACTATACATATGCCCTGCCTAGCTCTCCTCTTGCGTGGCTCTGGGAGCTTTTATGCTCCCCTCCCTGCCCACGCAATCCCACACTCATCTGGATCAGCTGTGCCTCCTCACGAGCGCCACAGCTGACCCAAATGAGCGTCCCTCTCCCTCTCTCTCTGTGCCGCAGGTGCGCTAGCCACGCCCCTGCCCACAATCACACTCCCACATTGTTTTCCTTATAGGTTACAAAACCACTGTTGTTTCATGATGTCTCAACATGACATATTGAGGAATTAGATTTCCCAATTCTTGAAGCTTAACAAAATGCTGTGTTAAGACAGAATAGTGCAACGCTGGAACAACAAAGCTGTATAAGCATCCTCTACTTTGAAATATCTGACTTTCCATCCCCTCAAAGGTCAACACTGACAAGATAAATAGCTTTTTGCTAACAAAGTAAAAAAGTATAAGTAAACGTTTACCAAAATTGGCTTTACACACACCATTACCCCTGATAGTGTGATACCCCGATAATTCAAGCACACTCTCCAGTCCCCCTTCTTGAAGATGGGAACCACCACCCCGGTCTGCCAGTCCATGGGCACTGTGCCCGACCCCCATGCGACATTGAAGAGGCGTGTCAGCCAAGATAGCCCAATAAAGTCCAGCGCCTTCAGCATCTCAGGGCGGATTTCATCCACCCCCGGCGCCTTGCCACCAAGAAACTTTTTGACTACCTTAGTGGCCTCTGCCAGGGATATGGGTTCATCCACCCCCAAGTCTTCAGGCGCTGCCCCCTGTTCGGGGACATGTTGACCGGGTTTAGGAGTTCCTCAAAGTGCTCTTTCCACCACCCGACGATATCTGGGTCAGCAGCCCCCCCCCCCTTCCGCTGATAACAGCCTGGGGAAGGCCCTGCTTTCCCTTCCTGAGTCGTCGGATGGTTTGCCAGAACCTCCTTGAGGCCAACCGAAAGTCCTTCTCCATGGCCTCCCTGAACTCCTCCCATGCCTGAGTTTTAGCATCCGTGACCACCGCAGCTGCAGTCCTTCTGGCCTGCCTGTACCTGTCAGCTGCTTCAGGAGACCCCTGGGCCAACCAAGCCCGAAAGGCCTTCTTCAGCTTGACGGCTTCCCTCACCCCCGGTGTCCACCACCGGGTTCTCGGGTTGCCGCCACGACCGGTACCGTTGACCGTCCGACCACAGCTCCTAGCGGTCGCGTCCACAATAGAGGCTTTGAACATGATCCACTCAGATTCCATGTCCCCAACCTCCCTTGGGATGTGTGAGAAGTCCTTCCAGAGAGGGACGTTGAAGACATCCCGGATAGGATCCTCCGCCAGATGTTCCTAGTTCACCCTCACTACGCATTTGGGCTTGCCAGGTCTCTCTAGCCGGCTCCCCCGCCATCTGATCCAACTCACCACCAGGTGGTGATCAGTTGACAGCTCTGCTCCTCTCTTCACCCGAGTGTCCAAAACATACGGCCGCAGATCAGATGATACGATTACAAAGTCGATCATTGATCTCCGGCCTAAGGTGTTCTGGTACCAGGTACACTTATGAGCCACCTTATGTTCAAACATGGTGTTTGTTATGGACAAACCGTGGCTAGCACAGAAGTCCAACAACGAAACACCGCTCGGGTTCAGATCAGGCAAGCCTCCCAATCACCCCCCGCCAGGTTTCTCTGTCATTGCCCACGTGAGCGTTGAAGTCTCCCAGGAGAACTATGGAGTCGGCAGGCGGCGCCCTTTCCAGGACCCCTCCCATCAACTCCAAGAAGGCCGGATACTCTGAAATGCTGTTTGGTGCATAAGCACAAACAACAGTCAGAGCCTTACTCCCCGCAACCCGTAGGCGCAGGGAGGCGACCCTCTCGTTCTCCGGGGAAAACTCCAACACAGCGGCGCTCAGCCGGGGACTCGTGAGTATCCCCACTCCCGCCCCCCACCTCTCACCAGAAAAGAACAAAGTCCAACCCTTCTCCAGGAGTTTGGTTCCAGAGCCAGCGCTGTGTGTGGAGGTGAGCCCAACTATATCTAGCTGGTACCGCTCCACCTCCCACACCAGCTCCGGCTCCTTCCTTGCTAGCGAGGTGACGTTCCACGTCCCCAGAGCTAGTCTATGTCGCCGGCGATCGGCTCGCCCAGGACCCCTGCCCGGCCCGCCGCCCGGTTTTTATAACACCCGACCCCAATGTCTGCCCCTGCGGGTGGTGGGTCCACAGGGTGGCTGCTCCATGTTGTTTCTTTGGGCCACCAGACGCTCGCCAACGAGCTCGCCTCCCGGGTATGGCTCCGGGGGGTTCCCCGGTTTCCCTGGTCCGGGCGAGGTAGCTTCAATCCCTGGGCTGCTGTTCATCAGGGTTTTTTTAAACGCTCTTAGTCTGTAAAAAAGTATAAGTAAACGTTTACCAAAATTGGCATTACACGCACCATTACCCCTGATTAATATCGCCTATTGAACGTTATTTTTTTATTCTGGTCTGTAACCTATAAGTTAGCATAACCGAACCATATGCCATTGAAGGTGGTGTGACTGCCCCAGAAAGAGAGGGAAGAAAACCGGACCCAAGGTTACTCAAGGTTAGGTGCTCCTGGCTAATGTCGCTAGAAAATAAGATGGATGAAATAAGACTCCTGGCTAACCCGGCAAATGGGAAATCAGAGCCCACTGTTACAGAAACCTGACTTGATCTTAACTTCCCTAATCAAACTATTGCGCATGATGGTTGGGAGGCAGGCTGTGTTTCCATCCATGATGCTTGGTGCTCAAATATAAGAAAAGTTGATGGACGTCTCCCTGATGAATTTGTTATGCTAAGATAGCGGCCATGTTATTTGCCCAGATCATTATTGTTGCTGCTGTTTAAATTAATCCAGATAAAAAAATGCTCTACAAGACTGTTTTGAATGTATAGATTTGCCGCCACCAAGGAGAACGCTGGTAGAGTAAATAAATGCCAGACACCCATTAATCAGTGCCAAACCACTCAATTTTTCATATATGAGATAAAAAAAAAGAATGATTACCCATATCCTTGATTTTCCTCCTTCACAAGTACCATCAGCCTCTAAGGCAGGGGTGTCCAAACTACGGCCCGCGGGCCAACTGCGGCCCGCGGGTAAGTTTTTATTGGCCCGCAGCAAATTCTAGAGTCTAGACCAAGGGTGGGCAAACTACGGCCCGCGGGCCGGATCCGGCCCGTTGGGCGTTTTTCCGAAGCACGATGACGGCAAAAGACCAGCATCGATGTTTCTTAACTCAAGTCGGGAACGGAGAAGCGTTACAGCGGTCTTTACGTGCCGTGCTTTCTGCAGCGCATCAGGCTGCGAGTCCAGCTGCTGCTGTCTGCGCTGCTCACCTCCACCCCTCCCCCACAGGCCAGCGCGCCACGGAGACATGGTCCGTTTTATACGGCATAACGAACGCACATCAGACCCACGGGACTCATGTGACATATAGGGTTCTGCCTGCCAGCCTCCTGCCAGCTTCCTGCATGGAGCCCCTCTGCAACAGGTCTCTTGTGTCCAGGGAGCAAAAACAAATTCGAAAAATGTAGTTTATCACGCAGGACAGTGACTCGGCGTGTATAACTAATTGACGAAGACTTAGCCAGCAAGTTAAACAAAAAAGCTGAGTCATTTAAGTTATATTCGTTAGTAAGTAATGTAAGTTCTCTTTACTTTTTAGTTATTGGCTTTTACTTATAATTTATATTGGTTCACACAAACACTCTCTATCCATCTGATACTGGCCCGGCCCGTCTGTCTAATTTTAAAAGTCAATGTGGCCCCTGAGCCAAAAAGTTTGCCCACCCCTGCTCTAAGGCTAAGACTAATACGATTGAATCTACAACCTTCACAAACTGTCATCAGCTCTGAGATGAGAAAATCATTAGCAATTATTTCCTCCTTAGGCATGATTACAAAATATCTTTAATGATGATAGAACCTGAGGCTCAACAGGAAATATAAATTTACCACCCAGTTAGTGTATTAAATGAATCATCCTCAGGTTCAACAGCAGATGGTTCTATTCTGCTCAGTTAATCTTGGCAATGATCTCACAGCTTCATTTTGTAAATCTTAAATATATGAATGCATACTTATCACCCTAATTAAACAACATCAAATTCCGCATTCAAAAGGTTCAAATACTGTTTAGAACCAAAAAGCATTTCAGAGGCTCATCAGGTGAGTGATGAGTGTTCCTCAAATATGTATTCTGAAATGAAACTGAAAAAGTGCTATCAACAATAGCAGCCTGGCAATATCTCTAGGCTTAACTATGTCCACACAAATTAAATGGATTGCCAATGAATTTCAATGTATCCTAAACATGTTATTGATCCTCTTTATGGTTCAGAGTAAAATATCTCTCAAACTATTGGATGGATTACCATGGAAATGTATACACCTTAATGTTCCCCACAGGATTACTTTGGTAACATCCCAAGTTTGAATTGTCCAATACTTGGTCCAGATACATAAATGACATTCAGATCAGCCACAAATGTACTTTATGTTTAGTACTAATTAGTAAATTTCACCATGCTAAAACAATGAACTCAACATATTAGCATTAGTACAATGCAAGATGCACTTAGCTCAAGTGCATCTTTCCTGAGCTGCTAACATGGTGCAGCTTGAAGTGACCCATCCTACAAAAGAGTCACCTTCTACTAACCAAGGATGGGTTGTAAACAGGGTCTCCAACAAGTAGAGCTCCCACTTTGTGGGTCTCGCTTAGGTTTCAAAGAATATGATATTATAGTATTACACATTTAAGCATTATTCAAGTCATTTGTTTTTGCTTTCAGACACACACACAAACAGGCCGCCTCACATTCTCTCTCTATCTCCCTATGACAGATTTAGACAATCAGTACTCACTAACCCGGGCTCAGCGTGTCAGAGCCGCCATGTTCCCTGAGACTCTGGTGGAGGGGGAGGAGGCCATGCCCGTCCAATCAGACCCTTCACAGCAGAGCAACGTGCAACGTCTGGCTGAACCCTCCCATCTGCTAAAGACGGCTATAGTTCACCTGATAAACTACCAGGATGATGCAGAGCTGGCCACCAGGGCAGTGCCAGAGCTCACCAAGCTGCTGGCAGACGAAGATCCGGTATGTTGCTGTCAAACTGAATGATTAATAATTCACTAAATGAGCTTTCTGACACATACATTCTATTTTCTCTACTCTCTAGATTGTGGTGAACAAGGCAGCCATGATAGTTAACCAGCTGACCCGCAAGGAGGCCAGTCGCCGGGTGTTGGTGCAATCTCCAGCAATGGTGGGAGCCGTGGTGCGCGCCATGACGATGGCAGTTGACATGGAGACAGCCCGTTGTGCGGCCAGCGTGCTGCACAGCCTGTCACACCAAAAGGAGGGACTGTTGGCAATATTCAAGTCCGGAGGGATACCAGCACTGGTCCGCATGCTAAGGTAGAAATAGTGACAACTTTGCCTCACCAGTAGTGGGTGTGGACATGTGGTTATCAAATTGAAAGTAAATGATCATGTCCTCGGGAGCATGAATATGTCCAAACGCAGACAAGTCCTCCATTTTGGATATTTAAAAGCTTTTATTTTGAAGCATCAAAATCCGGAAATGTTGTGTTTTTATCAGCAGTAACGTTACAGGACTCAGACTGCAAGTCTCAGCTGCCTCTCTTCTCTTTGGTCTCCTCAGGTGAGACTCTCCTGTTTGGGTGGAAGATGATGGTGACCTTTGTTTGACAAACTCCTATTCCAGTGCAGGCAACATCCCATACGGACTTGACAGTTAATGTGTCCTTGCAGCTTCAAAAATCAAAATTAACATTAATGGTTGGCGAATTTCCCCGGTAAAGCAAAACAGAGGCCAACTGACAATTGTAGCAGATGAGGCTAGCAGGCTTGTCTCTATTTTCAGCACCAAATTCAGACATTTCTAACCCCCAGGCAGGGTTTCAGAGTTAATCTCTTACACTGAGGCTTAACAGAGGAGGGTACGTCAAACTCATAATTGATTTGGGTACTTAATTCAGAAGTAGTATTTTAATAAAGAAAATTGAATACAAAATTGTGAACTAACAGAGCTTCACAGAGAGCAGCCTGTTTGGTATGTGTGACTTTCTGTTTCAACATTCTGCATTTCTCTCTGGACTTCTTCACCTTTGCCTCAGTCTACACACTCCAAGGATCGAACCTTGGCTCCCTCTTGCTGTGAGCGACAAGACTATCCACCACACCAACGTGCAGCCGCTAAATGCAATCCATACAACAGATTAACACAGTACATGCACAAATAAACCCACAAGATGATGTTCTCAATCATCTAAACTGCAGTCTCAATTACATTAAGACTTTGAAAGCAGAAACAGTATCAGCAGATCAATGAATAACTTGGAGACTGTTCAAAGCTAAGGAGCCAGTTTAGAAAGTGCTCAATGACCCTTGGGTATTAAATTCTCACTAATGTACACTGGCTTGGCCGTGTAGATCAAGAGTGAGATTTTAAAATTGATTCGAAAATGAATAGGTAAGCACTACAGGGAGGCTACAACTGGGGGGATGTAAGAAGAGCGTGGTCTTTGTCTGGCAGCAGAGTTATGCTCAATCTGAAGTTGAGCTGCATATGGTTCCAGTCCGCCTTTTAGTGACCCCTGCAATACTGTATGTTTTGAATATACAGGTACCTGTACAATGTGCTTGGTTGATACCTTTATTTGCAGTGTAAAAGTTCTACAAAATAACAAAAAACTGTTAGAAAAAAACTCCCCTGTGTATAAGGGCTTTTCAACAATTCAAGGCACAACAATTCCACCTTGTGGGAACATGATGATGCTTCTAGATGGACCAACCTACCAATTTCTTACAGAAAGAAGCACCATTGCCATCCCTGGAGCCATCCTGCTGGCATGGCTAAAACATTAACTCCAATAATCAAATCACACCCTTTTCTCTCAGTCTTGGGATGTGCCTTGCTGTAGTGACGATGCCAAATGCCTATAAGTAAAGGAAGTGTCAACTGAGCAAAAGAATCAAGGGTTCAAAGTGTTAAAAGACTGGAATGTCTCTTTTATTTGATAAATTACAGGTATACTCACAAAGCAGACGATTTTGTGGAGTTGGTTGGTTGTGAGGTTGTAAGTTCTAAAGGTTTCCAAGTGATAGCTTCATCAGGTGCTGACATTTCCAAGTTCTCAAGTTGCCTTCTCAACTGCTCAATCATGAAGGATGGTGCTGTGAGCAAGCAACACCAGAAGTTTGTTCACTTCATATATTACAAACATGTAAACTGAGATATTGGTGCTTGATGGAAGTCAGCCTCCACTAAATTATTTTTTTCTCGGTCTTCTTTCTTTTCCTAATGCAGTTCACCAGTAGAATCAATCTTATTCTATGCCATCACAACCCTCCACAACCTGCTGCTGCACCAAGAGGGGGCCAAGATGGCGGTGCGTCTTGCTGATGGGCTGCAGAGGATTGTTCCCCTACTGAAAAAGAGTAACCCCAAATTCCTGGCCATTACCACTGATTGTCTGCAGCTCCTGTCCTACGGCAACCAGGAAAGCAAGGTGAGGGGAGGAGCTTGAAATCAGCGAGGTGATCCCTTTTGTGTCCACACAATTATTGCATAATTACACCTCCTACTTCTTATTTCTTCTCAGCTGATCATCCTAGCCAATGGGGGCCCAGAGGGTCTGGTGTTCATCACAAGGAACTATAATTATGAGAAGCTGCTGTGGACCACCAGTCGTGTTCTCAAAGTGCTGTCTGTCTGTCCCAGCAACAAGCCAGCAATAGTAGAGGCTGGTATGTCTACATCACCAACCTGTTCTTACTCCTAACTTGTCAAAAACTGGTCACTCAGATACCAACACATGACGTACCCTTTAGAGTCTGCATGGGACTTACCGGGCATTCAACTTCGTCCAATGTAAACCCATTCATGTCGACTGATGTAGTATGAAATGTAGTATGAAATGTGAGAAAGTCTGCATGTAGTATGAAATGTGAGAAAGTCTGCATAGAACCGATTGGTCGGGAGAAAGGACAGGTAAAAAAACAAAAAAACATGACTTTCTGTTTGTGTCTTGTGTGAAAAAAATTCACAATGACTTATTTACCGTAACGTTTTTTCTAACTTACATACCAAGGTAACGCTACTTTACTTATTTTACAGAACCTAGACAAACTTAACTTTTTCTAACCAAGTATTTCCGTTGAACATAAATGTTCAGTGTAGATGTCTGTAAATACATCTGTTTGTATCTGTGTGCAGGTGGTATGCAGGCTTTGGGCCAGCATCTTACAGGTTCTAGTCAGCGTCTTATCCAGAACTGTCTTTGGACGCTCCGCAATCTGTCAGATGCTGCAACCAAACAGGTACGTATTTAATCACCTACTACCACTACTACAACTACTAACTGAAATAAAACTGGCTTTGATAAGAACACTGAAACAAGTTTAGTCATCTTCACTGCAAAGATTCCTGTCTGGATCTGTAGTGCTCAGTTATTAATGGGAAAGCCAAACAAAGCAGAGACAATGGACATTTTTTCATTTTCATTTACATTTCATTTAGCTGACCCTTTTATCCAAAGCGACTTACATGATATACAGTAGACTGTAGACACAGCAACGCTGAGCAATTAGGGTTAAGTGTCTTGCTTAAGGACACAACAACAACACGGACTGGCTGAGCCGGGGTTTGAACCACCGATCCTCTGAAAGTCACCGATTTGAACCACCGATCCTCTGATTGAATGTCTGACCCACAGTTGCCCCGACATGCAGTGAATGCTGGAGACAGGGAATGCTGGAGGCCATGGTCCGAGGAGGCAAACACGACCACATCATCTGCAAACAGCAGAGAGGCTATCCCGAGATCCCTGAAACTTGACATTCTCCTACCCCCGGCTGCGCCTAGATATCTTGTCCTTGAAAGTCACGAACAGGACCAGTGATAAAGTGCAGCCCTGGTGGAGGCCAACACCCACCGGGAACGTGTCTGACTTACTACCGAGAATACGAACACAGCTCCTACTGCAGGCGTACAGAGACCGGATGGACCGTTGCAACGGGTCCGGCACATCATACTTCCGCAGCACACCCCACAAAAATCACTAAGGGACCCGGTCAAAAGCCTTCTCCAAGTCTACAAAGTAGACTGGTTGGGCAAACTCCCAGGACCCCTCCAGAAGCATTGCAAGGGTAAAGAGCTGGTCCACTGTTCCACGGCAGGGACGAAATCTGCACTGTTCGTCTTGAATCAGAGGTTCGACAAACGGCCGGAGCGTCTCTTTCAGCACTCTGCCATAAGCTTTTCCCGGGAGGCTGAGTAGTGTGATACCCCGATAGTTCGAGCACACTCTCCAGTCCCCCTTCTTGAACATGGGAACCACCACCCCGGTCTGCCAGTCCATGGGCACTGTTCCCGACCCCCATGCAACATTGAAGAGGCGTGACAGCCCAACAATGTTCAGCGTCTTCAGCATCTCAGGGCGGATTTTAACCACCCCTGGCACCTTGCCACCAAGGAGCTTTTTGACTACCTTAGTGGCCTCTGTCAGGGATATGAGTGCAACCACCACCAAGTCTTCAGGCGCTGTTGCCCGGGTTCAGGAGTTTCTCAAAGTGCTCTTCCCACCGCCCGACAATATCCCCCGTCTGGGTCAGCAGCCCCCCTCCCCTGCTGATAACAGCCTGGGGTAGGCCCTTTTTTCCCTTCCTGAGTCTTTGGATGGTTTGCCAGAACCCTTCTTGAGGCCAACCAAAGTCCTTCTACATGGCTTCCCCAAACTCCTCCCATGCCCGAGTTTTAGCATCCGCGACCACCACAGCTGCAGCCCTTCTGGCCTGCCTGTACCTGTCAGCTGCTTCAGGAGACTCCTGGGCCAACCAAGCCCGAAAGGCCTCAGCTTGACGGCTTCCCTCACCCCCGGTGTCCACCACCGGGTTCGCGGGTTGCCGCCACAACAAGCACCGATGACCTTCCGACCACAGCTCCTAGCGGCCGCTTTGAACATGACCCACTCGGATTCCATGTCCCCAACCTCCCTCGGGATGTGTGAGAAGTCCTTCCGGAGGTGGGAGTTGAAGACCTCCCGGATAGGATCCTCCGCCAGACGTTCCTAGTTCACCCTCACTATGCATTTGGGCTTGCCAGGTCTCTCTAGCCGGCTCCCCCGCAATCTTATCCAACTCACCACCAGGTGGTGATCAGTTGACAGCTCTGCTCCTCTCTTCACCCGAGTGTCCAAAACATACGGCCACAGATCAGATGATACGATTACAAAGTCGATCATTGATCTCTGGCCTAAGGTGTTCTGGTACCAGTTACACTTATGAGCCAACTTATGTTTGAACATGGTGTTTGTTATGGACAAACTGGGGCTAGCACAGAAGTCCAATAGCGAGACACCACTCGGTTTCAGTTTGGGCAAGCCGTTCCTACCCATCACCTCCGCCAGGTGTCTCAATCGTTTCCCACGTGAGCGTTGAATCTCCCAGGAAACTATGGAGTCGGCTGGCGCCGCCCTTTCCAGGACCCCTCCCACCGACTACAAGAAGGCCGGATACTCCGAAATGCTGTTCGGTGCATAAGCACTAACAACAGTCAGAGCCTTACTCCCCGCAACCCGTAGGCGCAGGGAGGCGACCCTCTCGTTCTCCAGGGAAAACTCTAACACAGTGGCGCTCAGCCGGGGACTCGTGAGTATCCCCACTCCCGCCCGGCGCCTCTCACCATGGGCATCTCCAGAAAAGAACAAAGTCCAACCCTTCTCCAGGAGTTTGGTTCCAGAGCCAGTGCTGTGCGTGGAGATGAGCCTAACTATTTCTAGCTGGTACCACTCCACCTCCCGCACTAGCTCTGGCTCCTTCCCCACTAGCGAGGTGACATTCGACGTCCCTAGAGCTAGTCTTTGCCGCCGGCGATCGGCTCGCCCAGGCCCCCTGCCTGACCCGCCGCCCGGTCTACATAGCACCCAAACCCGATGTCTGTCCACAGGGTGGTGGGTCCACAGGGTGGCCGCACCATGATGTTTCTTCGGGCAGAGCCCGACCGGGCCCCATGGGTGAAGGCCTGGCCACCAGACGCTGGTCAATGAGCTCGCCTCCCGGGTCTGGCTCCGGGAGGATGCCCCGGTTTCCCTAGTCCGGGCAAAGTAGCTTCAGTCTTTGTGCTGCTTATCATCAGGGTTTTTGAACCACTCTTAGTCTAGCCTTTCCCCTAAGACCTGTTTGCCTTGGGAGACCCTACCAGGGGCTGATGCCCTGGACAACATAGCTCCCAGGATCATTGAGCCACTCAAACTTCTTCACCACGTTAAGGTGGCGATTCGCGAAGGAGCTTTTCTTTTTTAAAAAGCTAAATGCATTTGAGAGTGCAAGGAACTATTTTACAAAGTGCTTCTGGAAGAATTGATGTGTGCTTATCTTTGAATCTCTGAGGGGCGGAATTCATTTGCTATACAGCAACATGATGCAGTACTTGGGTTTAGCTAAGCACTGCAAGGGAGTGAGTCTAAATATACAGGCAATGTCTGGCGGTATTTTCTAAACCATGTGAAAAAGTTCAGTAGCAAAGCAGTTTGACCAAATGCCAGTCATGCGTGCCAGTCATGCAACCTTAGCAATGATTGCACTGCACTCTTGCACTTGCAATCTCCCCCAGATTGTGCACCTACTTCTCCTAGTCTTGTGATTCAGGAGATAATCCAGCAGTTGACTGGTTTGACAGTTTTGAGCAGACAGAGGAATGGCAGCCAACTGTGGGGAGCTACTCAGCAGGGAAGGAGCTGGTCTGGAGCCCGTCTCATTCACTCTGCTCATATATATCAACCTGGCCCTTCCATTCATTTAGTGGCGGTCACTTCATTGTTGAAAAAATGTGAGAGAATTGATATTGGACACTTTTATTGCATCATTGTATACGTAGCAAAATGTTCAGCCCGGTGACACCTTTAACAGAGGTCCAAAACATTCTGCTTTCTAAGACATAGTGGGAAAGTCAGGACAAATGCCTCACTAACTAAAAGTTCAGGTTACGTGAAGCTGTTTTTCTTTTTTATTTATTACATGGAACTTTCTATTTGTGTTGATTTGGATGTCAGCCTGGGCTATCAAGCCATCACTGCTATGATTTGTTCTCTCTCTCTGTAGGATGGATTAGATGGTCTGCTGCAGATATTGGTCACCCAGCTGGGCTCAGACGACGTCAACATGTTGACGTGTGCAACAGGCATCCTGTCCAACCTCACCTGTAATAACTCACGCAACAAGGTAAACATTGAGCAATGGAACATTTCTGCTCTATGTGACAGTTGATCATGTGATTCTCACTCTTCTGTGATCTCACAATCGATCTCATAATCTCATGTTCAGTTCAAATGTCAGTTCAAATCATAATTTGGCCCTACAGTGCAGCCATCAGTATGAGATACTATATCTCCATATGTATACTAGTGATCCAGTGTTATACTGAAGTCTTTCACAGAATTAAAAAATGTGATTTATATATTTACACGCATTGGCTGGATGTGTCACTTGCGGCGGGAATTGTTTTCTCACGTTTAATATTCTTTTTTGTGTTTTCAATTTAAAGAAAGCAAACTGCTGGATATAGTAGACTAAACTAGACATTTTATTCATAATTGCAAGTGACAAATCATTTTTAAAAAGATTTTAGAGACCCCCAATAATTTGTTGTTGAGGCTTTCAGGGTTCTCATATCTCTATCAAGTGTTCGCGGACCCCTCTAGGCCCCCGAAATGTTGCCCTTTACTCATTATTATTAATAATAATAATAATAAATGTGTTGATAAAGCTCCAGTACATTTGGACGGTTTGCAGAACAGTGAGCTCATGTTTACGGACAAACAGGAGGAAGACAATATGCCTTGTGCTGTCATAAATATGATTAAAGATCGAAGTGCTAAAATACACAGCACGTCTGGGTCAGAACTCTTTTTTTTACTTTCTAAATAAAAGCCCTGCACCCAAAATACAGTATATGGTTCATGTAGACTGCTCATACAGATTGCTTCCTCGACAGCTGACAATGTCTACTGTGTGTATACTTTCACAGCACCAAACATTACAGTTGGAACTGGACCTGCTGTTTTCATCTGCACTGACAGCTTTCAGACCAGCCCAGACAAAGTGCACTAATCAGACACATTCTCCATAGAGAATGTGAAAGGTGTTGGCACACCAGAGGTGCGACCGATAAACAACATAAAACTGTAAAATGTGAATATTATGTCTTATGGTAAGGTAAGAATGGAAGGAGGGGATCTGGTCTGTGCTGTCTTTCCCAACATTGTAAGCTAGGGTTGTGAGGAGTAAAAGTGTGCCGTCTCGGTTCGGACGACGGCGCCTCTGTGTTTTGTGAAAGGACAAAAGCAGCAGTTCCTAAACAAATAAAATAAATAAAAAAGTAGTAGTAGTAGAAAGTAGGTAACTGATGATTTCACCTTACGTCTGAACCAAAACGTTGAGGTGAAAGTAGCATCAGCCCGGTTCGACACCCATGGACCTAATCAATATTTGTTTTATTATTTTAAACTAATTTATGAATGCATATTTATCCATGTTGCATATAAACAGGGCTTTAAGAACATTCCTGAATCAGAGGTTCTGAGTGCCATGCAGAGCGCTGACAGCTGGTCACAATTTGATGTCTTATTCTTGCACGTTTGAGTGTTCAGTTGCTCTCTTCATCTCAGACAAACTGCAGTTTGCACTTTTCCAAAAGCAATCTATTTGATTGATATTTACAGTTTTCTTGTTGCCTTCAAGCCATGACTCACTAACGCACACACAGTCTGTGCATGTGCCATTAATTAATTGTTGTTTTCTCTCCATCTTTTAAATGAAGCATTAGGGCACAGCTGCATTGCAGATGAGCTACTCTAGTCTGTTGTCTTCTACCTGGTGTCCCTTAGACTCTGGTGACTCAGTATGGCGGAGTGGAGGCGCTGATCCACGCCGTGCTCCGTGCCGGGGAAAAGGAGGATGTTGCTGAGCCGGCAGTCTGCGCCCTGCGTCACCTTACCTCTCGCCACCAGGAAGCCGAGCTGGCCCAGAATGCTGTGCGGCTGCACTACGGTATCCCGGCTGTCGTCAAGTTGCTGGGGCAGCCGCACTACTGGCCTGTAGTGAAGGTGATTGGAGGCAGTGGTTTGTATACTTATGACATGCAATGGAAGCATTATTATGAATCCCACTGTTCTTTTTAACAAACCCCGTTGAGAACAGCCCATTGGTCAGGGCATCGGCCTTGAACAATCCAGGTTACCAGTACCGCTTTGGGCATGGAGGTCTGGCTAGTTCTAGTGCTTGACTGCTGCACAGGGCGGGTTTCGCTGAGAGTAGTAGTGGGTTTTATAATAACACACAAGTGGACCGCATCGTAGGTATTTGCTACGTCATTGAAGGGTGAATGTTTAGGTTATTGTCACAGCCATTCCAGTGAGCCAGCAGCCACAACACACACACACAGAGAGACAGAGAGAGAGACAGAGACAGAGAGACAGAGAGAGTATACATTATAATAACTGGATGAATGTTTCTTCAGACATTAATAATCGCACAGACGAGATCCATTCCATTGGTTATTACCTTTCACAATAAAAGTCCAATATATATATATATATATATACACTGGGAGCTAATGGACTCAGATCATTTTTCTAAAAGGAAACTCAATAAAACAGCTTTTGGTAGACAATAATGTAGCCATTACAAATCCGTAAAGGCCACAGTGACATCTTTGAAGTGCTTGTTTTGTGAGACAAGCACAAAACATGACTACAATTTGCATTATTATTTCACTTTTTTCCTATCTATATTCTTGGGCATGGTGTTTTGGTTTGAGAGCATGATTTATGCCAAGTTGGTAAATTCCCTCAAAACCCTGTCCTCACACTCAAACAGGCCTTGCTTGCACTTACATATATGAGTGTGGTAAGGTTCGTTCTTCCGGGCAGTCTCTGACCGCGATTGTACAGATCACACACGGAGAGTTGGCTTTGGTTTGTCGGCTCTTTATTGTCATGCAGCCTCACGGCACTTGCTAGCTCTGCTCACTCTCCCGTCCTGCCGCTACTGCGGGCTTTTTAACTCTCATCCACACACGCACACACCCACACGCACACGCCCAGCCACAGGTGTGGCGCATTCACGCTAATTCCCCACACCTGTTCCCAGAGCCGTCCTCCCGTCTCCCCCTCTGCAGCCGCGCTAAACCGCGCCCCTGCCCCACAATGAGTTTTTAGGAGGTTGCTGCTTCTAAAACAGGAGGGAGGTTAATTTCCTGTCATCTTTGATGATTACTGAATTGATGTTACTGAATAATTTCAACTGCAGCTGTCCGTCAACAAAGAGATTTGGTGGATTTGACAGTATCTGCTTGGTGGCTTCTCTTTACAGAGCGTAAATCAAAACTGGCCAATGTGTGAATGAGTTAAATATTTTTTTGATATCTGCTGATGTTGTCCCCATTTCATACTGGTGGATGAGGTAAACAAATACATGATTGTGGCCACATGTAATGCACCAACTTATGACCAACATTAAGCAGTGGCAGCATGTTGGACATTTTTAAAAAGCCGTGGAGGGGTAGACACACACACACACACAGCTAAAAAGGATTTATTGAACTAAGCAATTCTGTGGTCCCATTTCCAGAAGGGAAACATTAAAATGTGGCGCTTGAACTCTTGTTCATTGTGGTCATGTTTTGTAAAGGAAATACCACAGAACAGCTCTGTGCCTCTTCTGTGGCAGGTTGGTGTTCTGTGGTTTGAAAAAAGAGCATACTGGGGTTTACATGTTGAGCCATTATCTGGTGACTGCTGTTATAGTTCACACTTTTAAAGCATATTTATGTAAAGGAGGGGTTCTTCCTTTCACTCTCCAGAAACAGCTCAAACCCCTTCACACTATTTTATGCTCTGCTAGTGGTGACAGGCTCAGTGTTGTTTTATGATGGACGTGGACTAACAGCTGACAGTCAACAAAGAAACTCAGACTGCTCCACAGACAAGTGCGTTGGGATCGGGGGGAATGCCTCAGTAAAACGCATCTGCAAATAGAATTATAATCAAAGGAAACTTAGCATAATGGTCATTGATTTCTACAACACAAATATTAACTGAGATCCACAGAACCAATAGTCAAACTTTGACTATATTAAAGATGTATCTTATTAATTACAAATTACACAAAGATATTAATACAGATGGATCAATACATACATATGATTACTCCTGATGTCAATAGAATGATTGGCTTGTGAGGGTGGCCACAATGTCAACACACTAGAAATGTTGCGTTAATATTTTCCATCCTGAGTCTGATACACTAAATCTGCACATCCAATACCCCAGTGCCTACATTGGTATTTTTGCCTTATGTGTTGTCATTTCTCGGACTATCTTCAAATATTCCATAACCTTAAAAAAGTTTGGCGTACAATTTAAACGACAAGGTTCTGTCAGTCAAATAGTTGGCAATGAATACAAACAGCTACGAACACTGCGAAGAGTGCAACACACATCATAAAATCACGTTAATGTTACTTCTTAAAGAATCAACATAGAATAAACTTCACCAGAGCAGACAGCATAAAGATGTTTAAATATTTGAAAGTCCACAGCGGCTGCAGCCTAAAATCTATAGAAATCTAATAGAGTCAAATTTTAATTAAAGCCGAGCAGTAGAATTTAATTCAGGTCTCAAATAGACGCTGGGTAACTTTTGGCAATATGGACAATAGTTACACATATTTAGATTGGTTAGCTTTTTCATAATTAAATTACGTAACATTGCATACAATTGTCACTATTGTCAGTCCATTGCTCAACTGCTAACTGCTTTGTTTTAGTTATCTTGCTGGCTACCAAATAGAAGTGTTTTCCTTTTTTAGTATGACAAATGCCAAACGTGGATTTTGAGAGAATAAAGAATGGTGTTGGTTATATGGCATCTTCCGTGAATCCTTAAAAAGTGATTTGATAACCTAATCATTATACAAGTAATATGCATAATGTTTTAAACAAATAATTTGATGGCATTTCCCATCTTTGCTGAACAAAACTTTTGTGCTGAAGGAATTAAAGGCCGATCCCGTATGGCCTTTTCGAAATATGCGTAGGCCATTTGAGATTTGTGATTTACTTTGACTTACTTCCTTACTTAGGGCTCTGACTTCCTTGCGGAACAAAGGCCATTGATGAAACCTTTCCATGTGTGTCTGTCTTGAGCCATTTATCTCAGCCGTTGCCACACAAGTCCTTTCTCCTTAAACGCTTGCTCTGAGCTCCTTCTCTAGATGCCTCCTCCCCCTGCTTGGTTATTGCTGTTTGGCTTTGCCTTGAGGTATGATCGATCCTTCTCCACTTCCTCCTCTTCAGTTCTACTTCTGTTTCTTGTTTGGTGCATTCCCTCGGGTTGATGCTGTTGATTGTGTTTGGCCAGCAGTTTTCCAGGAGGCGTCTTACACAGTGATTGATGATCGACTGCAGCTTGTTGATGATTTAATGGTTGTCTTCTGAGTTTTTGATCCATACAGCAGATTGTGTTTTAAATGTCAAATGCTGTTCTTGCATTCCCAGCTTTTGTCTTGACATCTTCTTCTGCTCCATCCACAACAATAACACTTCCTAGCTAATTGAATTAATTGACCTCTTCTAGTGTCTGATTGAGCCATTTACTTTGAGCCCAAGTCTATCTGCTATAGTTTCCACCAGCTGAAACGTGTCCTGCATCTGTGGATCGGAATGTGAGGGTAGTGTGATGTCATCAGCAAAGTCATGGTCTTCAAGATCTTCTGTTAAGCTCCACTGGATGCCGATCTGATTATTGTTGGTTGTTTGGTTCATGCTCCAGTTGATACATAGGAGGAAAAGAAAAGGAGCAAGCAAGCGGGGTCCTGCCTCGCCCCATTGAGCATTCTTCCCTGGTGTATCATGAATTTTCATGGTCTGTGCTGTGAAAAGCCTTTTCAAAATCAATGCAATTGACAAAGAGGATCAATCCATTCGTTGTATGGCTCAACAATGATCTTTAGGGTAGCAATATGATCTTCCATGCCTGAAACCTGTCTGGTTTCCCTCAATTTTCTATTGAGGGACTCTCCAAGATGATTTAACACGCGGTTTAACATGTTGCCTGGTTGACAACAAAAATCGGTAATCATGACAATCCCTGAGGTCTTCTTTCTGGATTCTGATAGCAGTGGGTCACCTCTCCAGTCTGTTGGTATGTTTCCTACCTCCCAAATATTTTGGATCAGCTGGTATAGCATGGTGGTTGAGGTTTGAACCTCTGTCTGTCAGGTGACAAACATCCATGAGGCCAGGGATTGAAGCAATTAAAAGCCCTGATTGCAGTTTTACAAGAACAGGAGAAACTACAGTTTCTAGCCATTATATAGCGCACTTCCACACAAACCTGCATTGCAACGCAATCTTCTGTACAGTGAGTTACATTACATTTAATTTAGTTGACACTTTTATCCAATGCGACTTAAATGCTATACAGTAGACCGTAGACACAGCAACGGTGAGCAATTAGGGTTAAGTGTCTTGCTCAAGGACACAACGACATGGACTAGCGGAGCCGGGGATCAAACCACTGATCCTCTGATTGAAAGACAGACCTGCTAACCACTGAGCCACAGTCACCCTTGTTGTTACAACAAGTGAGTTTGTTCTACTCATCTGTCCTCTGATTCTTCAATGTTAAAGCATAACTTAACCAGTCCACTCCTCAAAGCTCTGCAGTCACATCAGGGATTATTGTCACAAACAACTGAAGGACGTCAGGCGCAAAGATAAACATAATTCATAAAGGTAGTATTCTTCATTTTGGTTGTCGTTGGCTTTGTTGTGCATGTATGCCGCGGCCCAGGTACTACAATCCTCACACTCCTCATAGCGCCTGACACTCAGCCGGTGGCATCTTTTCCAGTGTCAGCTGAGTGCAGAGTGAAATTGTTCAGCTAAATCACACACACACACACTCACACACACACACACACACAGAGAGAGATCTGCACACAACCTGATTTGCTCTTAGAGCCTGAATTTATTCCAGTTGCATTAGAACGCTTCACTGCGTGTGTGTGTCTCCGTTTCAGATCTGCTGATCCAGAAGACACTAAAAGTCTCTTCACTTCAAGTCTAACATGACTCAGAATTTGGCATTTCGATGTTCAAATTAAACTTAATGTTTTAGTTAAAATGTCAACTTTCACACTTCATCTGCTCTGCGCACTGCTGCCCCCTGCTGGCTCAGTCTGGCAGAAAATACCACATATTTTACAGGCACTGATGCGTTGAGAAGTTTGGTATATTTTATTTAGGTTATTTAAGAAGGTTATCATTACATAGATGGCCCCCACAATTAGATGCTGTTTGAGGATCCTACAAGCATTTTGCCTGAAGATACAAGTGCTGCTTCTAACTGAAAACAAATGCCATGACAAGACCAACACCAAGTGCCCGTTTGACCATATCTGCATACATGTTCACTGTAGGGCATGTGGTGTGTCTCTGCCATCCTGCTCTGACGTCTGTGCTTTGAACCTGGGAACTTTTACCTGTACTGTATGTGCACAGCCAAAGGCTGAAGGCTTACTGCTTGTGCTGCAATTGAAGATGGATTCTGGATGTGTGATCATAACATTCACATCGAAGGGATGAACCCTAACGACTTTTCATCTAGGGCCCCATGAGGTTGACATCTTTAGTTTTAAATGTAAAACACATTAACAACTATCAAGTGATGCTATCAGGTAATGCTACGACCTTCAAGATCACCAGAGGATGAATTTGATTCAGGCAGAGAGAGAAGGAGACATGAGGTGTAACGGTACAACAAACTGGAACCCAAAATCATGACTCTGAGACCAAGGCAACACAGATATTTCCTTTAACTGGGAACAGGCAGGGTCAAAACGATGAGATCAGTCCGAGAGGCAAACAATTCCAAAAACGGGCAGGCAGAGAATCGAAGGTCATGGCAGTCAGGCAGGCAGGGTCGGAACAGGTAGACTAGGAATACAAACTAAGGCAACGCTGGAGAGCTTGACACGAAAATATAAGACAATCTGGCAGAGGGCAAGTGAGGGGGACTAAGTAGTAAGGGACTAATGAGGGAAATGGGCTACAGGTGAGATGGGCGGGAGAACCAGGTGAAGGGAATGAGGGATGATCAGGGCCCCGTTCCTCATACGTGGTTCATCTAAGTCGATTAAATGTCCTATTATCCAGCTTAAATCAACCCGATGATTGGCATCAGGCTAACTCGGTTCCTCAAAGGCTGATCCGTGCTCAAACGGTCTCGTTAATTCGAACCAGACGTCTGTAATCAGGATGATTGCGCGTGCCCGTCCAACTTCAAAAGGGGGAAGCGTCAATCACTGAAACTGTGACACAGTCAATGCTCGGCTGCTTGGTGTTCAATGTATGGCTCGAGAAGGTCTCGTAAATAAATGATTCATTGTCGGCAGAATCGATAGCGCTCATACAGGAAGTCATGATGTGATAACGGATCTTCACGATCTCGTAGAACTCTCTCCTATAACACTCCCCTGCACATAGCCTTATACTTATACTTGACTTGAATACACTTGACACCTGGGCATTCACTTGCCATTTTCACACAACACTTACACTCATGCACATTCCATGCACTTTATCTTACTTTGGTATTTTGTTATGCTGCTGTCTCAATGTAGATATTCATTCATCCATTCATCCTCATTTATTGCACTGCGTTAACTGTTAAATGTGTATTGTTAAATGTTAAATGTATGCACCTTCCCGCCAGGACAAATTCCTTGTATGTGTAAGCATACATGGCAATAAATGGTTCTGATTCTGATTCTGATTCTGATATAAAACACTAATCTAACTAATATCGCTCCTTCAACGGGATCTCTGATGAAGGAGCTGCCATTAGTTTCCGGGGTAGTAGCAAACTTATCCAGCTTACTGAAGTAAGCCTGCACTGGAGTAGGATCAAGTTTATGGATGTGTTGCTAGATTTTGCCAAACTTGCTTCGTGGAACCGAAAAGCCTGGGTTATGTAATCTTATCCTGAAAATTATCCTGCTAACACAGTAAGCTAGGTACGAGGAACGGGGCCCAGATGTGATGTGGATCTGAAATGACATGATAGTTGTTAACCAGGCAGACAGAAGGAAAACACTAATATGAAGGGAAATTTGTGACAGGAAGCAGGGAAGCAATAAGGGAAACAGGAAGTTGTGCTATTTCTAAGTGTTTAAAATTATATGATATCATGATACTGAAGTTAATGTTCAGACAATACTTTTTCTAATAGACCAATATAATGATGTGTTGTCTACTGTAATGGCTCCACCATTACTGTGGTAGCAGAGTACAACTGAACACATTGACATTGCGAGAAGAGCCAATGGTTGGGTTGATCACAGTCTAGGGCTGTCAAAATTGCTCAAAAATGACGTTCGAATATTCCCTTTAAAAAAAACACATATATTCGAACATATTCGAATATTCGAAGTTGCGGATTAGGCACGTCAATAACAGGACAAATTAATACAACGAGACATAACTACTTGTATAGGTAACAACATATTACCTACACGAAAATAAGTAAATGAACTAATGGCCAAGACCGCGGACCTCTCGCTCGCACACGCACTCTTTCTTTCTTTCTCTCTCTCTCTCTCTCTCTCTCTCTCTCTCCCGCACCGTCGCGCTCTCTGCGCATAGCGGTTTAAATGAACGACAACAATAAACAAATGATGAGTGCTGATCAAGAGTTTTGTGTAAGCAATTTAAGGTCGCGATTCTTGTCCCAAATATGGCTTCATTCAGTGATTGAAACACCCGCAAAGCAGACAGTCGCGCCGCTGCTGCCGCTGCTGCCGCTGCTGCCGCTGCTGCCGCTGTTGTTTTCTTTTTTCTTTTTTTTTTACATTTGAATATTCATTTCACATTCGAAATTCGGTTTTTAACAACTATTCGAATATATATTCGAATATAGAATATTCGTTGACAGCCCTATCACAGTCGGCAGATGAAGGCTCCTTTCTGAATGGGGAAGATATTCCGTCCCCAAATAAGATTCACAATATTTTGGTTACAGCCTGCCCATAAACTGGCGTATATTATTTACCTGACTTTTACCTTCACATATGTATGCTACATGTATGCTGTCTCCTCAGCACTGAACGAGAGGTAGAAGAGGTGGAAAGATGTTTTTCATCTCCTCCCTGTGGTTTGCTCTGATGTGATGCACCACATGACATGAGCGCAGTGCAGTTTGTTGAAGTTCAGAACAGCAACTGGCCACATGTGCAGTTGCCTTTTTAAGCTGACCCAAATAGATCCTGTTGAGAACAATCTTTGATCTCTGTCCTCTCCTGCAGGCTACAGTTGGTCTGATCCGGAACCTGGCACTGTGCCCGGCCAATCAGGCGCCACTGAGGGAGGCAGGCGCTATTCCACGATTGGTCAACCTGCTGCTGAAGGCTCACCAGGACACACAGAGAAATTCCTCCTCCGCACAGCAGACGTACCAGGTGTGGACCATGCGTGCGCACACATACACATACACACACACACACACACACACACACATATATATGTTGGGCTAGTTTTATAGCAAACTGAACAGCTTGAACCAGCAACAGACTGAACTAGAAAAGTACAGCTCGCCGCCTGGTGTGTCTTCAACAACCACTGCTTACTGTTTGAGTGAATTAATACTACCCCCCCCTCTGCGCATGTGCTATTCAACAGATGCACTCTGATTTTAAAACCATGCATCTGTTTGCACCAGCTCTGTGGCCTGCTGTGTTTTCAGTTCTGTTAACCATTAGCTCGGTTAGCCAAACACACCACAGGGCTGAGCTTATAGTCAGCACTCGGATAGTCATGCATTCAGCAGGTCCTTGAAGGGCTCCTTCCTCAGCATGGTCTTAGACACCTCTCTGTTTCTGTCTGTCCCTGTTCCCCAGGATGGTGTTCGTATGGAGGAAATAGTGGAGGGCTGCACTGGAGCCCTTCACATTCTGGCTCGAGACCCCATGAACCGAGGAGAGATTGCCAGCATGCAAACCATACCACTGTTTGTACAGGTACATTCTCATCAAACTACACAAACAGCATCATGAACCTGAAGACCTTGTGGGTTCCATTGCATCCTTCATTTGCATCCTGGACAGTTTGCTGGGGATACTGAGAGTTGTTTGAGGGATGCAGGAGGAGATAGAAACTCAGCTCCCATTGGTGGGAAGCAATCTTGCTTGAAAACATTTAGCAGATTCCAGACCTGATATTTGTGATGATTAGAAGACAACCAATAGGCAAATTTAGCTAAACACTTTACGTTTAGATGAATACATTTAAATCTAATTATTAGGGCTGGGCCCGTTAACGCGTTATTAATGCAATTTTTGAGCATTGGGAGGGGCTTAACACTGCTGCACACAGGTACTGCACTTTTAAATGGACATTTTCATTTTAAATCTCTACCAGACGGCGTAGTTGATAAAAGCAAAGCTATTTGTAACCACTGCAAACTGGATTTGTCTTATGACGGAGTACTACGAGCCTGCAGTACCACTTTAAAGGCGTTATACAGCACTGATGCTAGCGTCTTTAGAATCCAACAGATGACGGCGCGTACGAGCCTCCCTCAATACGCATCGTCGTGAGGAGAATACACGTATGAAACGGAGCGGACTACAACAGTGGGGGCGTTACAACGTGAACCAACTGTTGCTCTCACTGGAGACTATGGACATCGCTGGGTAACCACAGTTCATTATATGATGATCTGTGGGTGCTGATTCACACTTTGACTGTCATGAAAACAGAAACAGACATTTTGCACAAATAACAATTTATTCATGTTGCACAACAGTGGAATGTTTCCAATAAAGTCAGCACACTTAGCACAGATAATGCACAAATATGATTGCTGCTAAGAGACATCTGCTGGTCGAACCCGTCCCTTCGTCACGCACACTCTCCAGTGCTCTGTCACAGAGTCTCTGGAGAACAGACCTCCTCTAACAGGGCCCTTACTACTGAGCATAGAACTCTAACAGGGACCCTTACAACTGAACATAGACCTTCACTAACAGTGTCCTTACTACTGAACATAGACCTTCACTAACAGGGACCCTTACTACTGAACATAGACCTTCACTAACAGTGTCCTTACTACTGAACATAGACCTCCTCTAACAGGGATCCTTACTACTGAACATAGACCTTCACTAACAGGGACCCTTACAACTGAACATAGACCTTCACTAACAGGGACCCTTACTACTGAACATAGACCTTCACTAACAGGGACCCTTACTACTGAACATAGACCTTCACTAACAGGGACCCTTACTACTGAACATAGACCTTCACTAACAGGGACCCTTACTACTGAACATAGACCTTCACTAACAGGGACCCTTACTACTGAACATAGACCTCCTTGCTGTTGCTCCGAGAATGCCTGTTATAATGTTCTGATAACATTACTTTAAAATAAAAGTGTGCAAACTAGTTTTACATTCATTATTGAATTTTGCGCGTAATGCAATTAATCACAGAAAAATCATGCGATTAATTGATTAAATTTTCTCATCTTTACCCAGCACTACTAATTATATAAGTTGGTTGTATTGGGCAAAGATTCTGCAATTTTAAAAATGTTTAGTAATAACTTATAGTAAAAAATATGAAGAGGAAGTACCACATTTTGACTGACAAACAAACAAAAAGCAAGCAAATAACTTAAAAATATAAGGAAAGTCTGAGATCACGTGTGTGTGTGTGTGTGTGTGTCTGTGTGTGTGTGTCCAGCTGCTGTACTCATACGTGGAGAACGTGAAGCGAGTATCAGCGGGCGTCCTGTGTGAGCTGGCTCTGGACAAACAGTCTGCAGAGCTCATCGATGCAGAGGGAGCGTCGGCGCCACTTATGGAGCTCCTGCACTCCAACAACGAGGGAATAGGTAAGTCTCTCTCTACTGACCTGCTTCACAGCCACGGCCCCAACAACTATCGGGCAATGGGTGCTGTTCCATGCAAAGGTGTGTCTTTTCTAAAACACTGGGTGCGCTTCCACTAACCTGTCCTGGAAACAGAGCAAACATGTGACTTCCAATTCAATTCCGTTTATTTTGTATAGCCCAAAGTCACAAATACAAATTCGCCTCTGAGGACTTTACAATCTGTACACATACGACATCCCTGTCCCGGGACCTCACATCGGATCAGGAAAAACTCCCCCAAAAAATAGTGAAAACCCTTTACAGGGAAAAAAAGGGAAGAAACCTGAGGGAGAGCAACAGAGGAGGATCCTTCTCCCCGGATGGACAGAAGCAATAATAATAATAATATTTTAATTTTTTATAGCGCTTTTCAAGCCACTCAAAGATGCTTTACATACAACAAAATGAAAAAGAGAACGATTAGAAAAACATCAAGACATCAATTAAAAACAGAATATTTTTGATATAAAAAAAATAAAACAGGAGAAGCTATGTGGAATGTGTCCTGTAGTGGAGGATAGGGAGCAGGGGTTAGCAGGTGAAGGGTAGGGAGCAGGGGTTAGCAGGTGAAGGCAAGTTTGAAGAGGTGGGTTTTTAGGGCTTTCTTAAATAATGATAGGGTGGGAGACTGACGGATGTGGATGGGGAGGGCATTCCAGAGGGGGGGGGGGGGGGGGTGCAGCAGCTGAGAAGGCCCTGTCACCCCAGGTCCGGCGCTTGGTCCTGATGGACTTCAGAGTGTTCACAGGCAACGGGTTGGGGCATCAAGGGGGAGGAGGTCTGAAAGGTAGGGAGGGGCCAGATTGTTTAGGGCTTTGTAGGTGGTGAGTAACATTTTAAAGTCAACCCTACTCTGAAAAAAATGACTCTTTGGCCATGTAATTATTACTTTGACGATAAGTGTAAATTCTACAATAAAATATTATTTCAGTCCTTTTACTTTAAAAGGTCACATTTTATTTAATGTGTTACTTTGTTTTTGTTTGTAAATATGTATCCTTATTTTGATGAGTAAATTTGATCATTCACACCAAGTAAAATGTACTAAACTACTGAATTGAAGGTACAACCTGACACAACAATTAACATTTACTTGGGATAATAAGTGAACCTGGCAACCTTGCGCATGCTCAGGGGGTGATGTCAGAGAAGAATTTCTTCAGTCAAACGACGTAACAGAAGAACTTGGAAAGGACGGCCGAGTTTAACCTGTCCAGAGAACATTCATGGGCGGGAGCCACTGCGGTAAGTTATATGTTTAATTAACCCTTTAATATTATTTACTTGTCAGTGAAAGTCAGTGTTTGAGCACTGAACGCTGAACGCTAACAGGAACGTGGCGGTTAGTTTAGGTTAGCTAGTGAGGCTGTGTGCTCGTTATTGGGCCGCTTTGCAGACAAGGCTCCACCGCTACGCTTTGTGGAAACGTTTTGTGAAAATGTTTTTGGTCCACTTTGCAAAGTGAGCTAACCTAAGTTCACTTCTTGCAGAGAACCCTCTCATGCTCATCCCCAACACACACACAGGTCAAAACAGAGAAGGTCACGTTAACTGTAACGCTAACATCTTCGTGAGTGTATTAACGTTATATCTTTTGTTGCAGCTGGTTAACAGAAGTATTGGTTTAAATATATTAACATGTTGGAGGCTGTAGTTTGTGTTGTTGCTCAATAGTACTGTTACGTGCCTTGTTTGTTGCTGTGTGGTGGGTGTGTGTGATTCTCGCCAGGTGTGTTGGTGATGTCACTCCCGCAGCTGCAGCTGATCAGCTCATCAGGATTGAGTTAAATGGCGGTGCCAAGCCAGAGTGAAGGGAAGCTTCAGTGGAAGCCAGAGTGTCCAGAGACGGGTTGGGTGCAGCCGTGAGGAGTCGAAGACCGGAAAGGAGCTTCAGTGGAAGCCATAATCGTCTTCCTTTTGGAGATTGTTTTCAGTTGAGAGTTGTCCATCATTAAATACCCTTATTTGACCGTTGGTCCACCCTTCCCGGGTTATTATTTTATATTGTTTGCGTCCTCCTCCCCTAGACACATTTGGGGACGTAACAGTTTGGGGGCTCGTCCGGGATCTCAAGGTTTGCTCTTACGTTCATTATTGTCGGTTGCGGTAGGTTTGTATGTTTGATGTTTTGATATTGCTCCGTGCGCTGCCTCAGTGTTTTGTTTTGGTGTACCTGTGAAACCGCTTCTCCCTCCTCAGTCTAGATAGGGTAGCGTCCAGCTGGGCCTAATCAGCCTTTCCTAAAATTAAAACTTGGCGTGATTGTGCTTGTGACCTGAGTATGGCAGCTTTTCAGCTAGATACGTTTGTGGCTGACCCGACTTTAGGTACGTTTGATAGGTGTAGAAAGAAGGATCTGCAGTTAATAGCAGAGTATTATGGGATTTCTGTGTCAGGTTCCCTGCGAAAAGCGGAGCTAAAGGCTTATGTGTTAGTCTTGTTGGGCAGGGGGTTTTTTCTAACCCTGATCAAGAGGTGAGTGCACCTGATGTGACAGATCAGGCCGTTAATGTTACTCCGGTTGTGCGACCTGAGGGAGCCCAACGACAGCCGGTCACCTTTCCGCCATTTGAACCGATGTCCTTCGATTCATCTCCGGGGTCTAAGCTGGAGGCCAGGTTAAAGGTGCAGTTGATTCGCCTTCAGGTAGAGAGGGAGGAGAAAGAGAGAGTTTCAGCTCCGCAGAGAGTTAGAGATGAAGAAGTTGGAGGCAGAGACTGCTTTAAAGATGCGGCATGTGGAAATACAGGCGGGTCTAGGAGTTGCCCTTAACCTTACCCCTGCTGGGGTGCCTTCTCCCAGCTTTGCGGTCACTTTTGACGTGGGTAAGCACATTTCACTGGTGCCGGTTTTCCGTGAGTCAGAGGTGGAGGTTTACTTTGGTGCCTTTGAGCGTATTGCTGCTGCTTTGCAGTGGCCTAGAGACGTGTGGGCTATCCTGCTACAGTGTAAGTTGGTGGGTAAAGCTCAAGAGGCCTGCTCCTCTTTGTCTGTAGAGGACGGGCTCATTTATGATAAAGTTAAGAGTGCTATCTTGCAAGCCTATGAGCTAGTGCCTGAAGCCTACAGACAGAATTTCCGCGGTCTTAGAAAAACACCGAGCCAGTCATATGCTGACTTTGCGCGGGTGAAAGGGGTCCTTTTTGACCGGTGGTGTGCAGCGGGTAAGGTTGCCGATCTACGGTCATTGCGTGAGCTAATGTTGTTGGAGGAGTTTAAAAACTGCGTACTACGGTGTATTTAAACGAACAGAAAGTTTCCACCCTGCAGCAAGCTGCCACTCTTGCTGATGAGTATACGCTCACGCATAAAGCAGTTTTTGATAAACGCGATACTTCTCCCAGCTCCCCAGCAATTGGGTAAGCCGGTACGTTATGACCGCGCTCCCTCTGGGCAAAAACTATGTTTCTTCTGCCGTAAGTCCGGTCACCTGGTTGCTAATTGTGACGCTTGGAGGCGGAAGCAGCCGGGGCCGTTTCCGAAACCGCCTAGTGGTGTGGGATTGATTAAAACCTCTCCCAGGGTCCAGTCCTTGGAGTCCTTAGCCCTTGAAGGACCTGATGACTGTTTTAAACCGTTCATATTTAATGGTTTTGTGTCTCTTTCAGGAAAACCTGAGGATCAGCGTCCCGTGAAAATACTGCGAGACACTGCTTGTTCGCAGTCACTGATCCTGTGCGAAGTCCTGCCGCTAGGTCTCAGCTCAAGTGTGAGTGCAGTGGTAAGGGGCATTGAAATGGGTTTTGTGCCAGCCCCGCTGTACCAGATTCATGTACATTCTGGCCTGGTGTCAGGGTTTTTCACAGTGGGCGCCAGGGCGGGATTCCCTATTGATGGCGTTGACTTTATCATGGGGAATGATATTGCGGGTGGGAAAGTGTATCCTGTTCCTGAAGTGGTGGGCACCCCCATCCCTGAATCGGAAAGCGATGAGCTAGCCATAAAACATCCTAAGGTGTTTGTAGCTAGTGTGACCACTAGAGCGCAGGGTCGTAAGCAGGCCCAAGAGGTTAACTTGGCTGATTCCTTGTTTGCTTCTGTCCTTTCTGGGGAAGGTGTGACTTCTGGCGGTGGACCAGTAAGCTGCACTGCGGGTGAGCCTGGTGAAAAGGTTACAGATTCAGCTTTGCTGGCTGGCGCTTCGGCACCCTTGCCGCTTACTCGGGAGGCTCTCATTAAAGCTCAGAAAAATGATCCCTCGTTAGATAAGTGTTGGAGGTCAGTTGTCAAAAAGCCAGTGTAATGGTAAACGGCCATTCTTTGTGGAGAATGGAGTGTTGATGCGTAGGTGGGTCTTACGGTCAGGGTGGGTGGCGACCGATTCAGAGGATGATTGGGGGATGGTAATACAGGTAGTGATCCCTGCTGACTGTCGGCAACAGGTCTTGGCGCTGGCTCATGAGCACTTATGGTCCGGTCATTTGGGGATCAGAAAAACCTATGATCGTGTTCTCAAGCAGTTCTTTTGGCCCGGACTGAAGGCCGATGTTGTGCGTTTTTGTAACACCTGCGGTACTTGCCAGATGGTAGGTAAGCCTGATGGTAGGTAAGCCTGTGCCGCCTGCTCCGCTGCGGCCGGTCCCCGCCGTTGGTGAGCCCTTTGAGCACGTTCTGGTCGACTGTGTTGGTCCGTTGCCGAAAGCCAAGTCTGGGAATCAGTTTTTGCTCACCATAATGTGTATTGCCACTCGTTTTCCTGAGGCCATTCCTTTGCGCAAGATAACAGCTAAGGCAGTCACTAAAGCGTTGATTAAGTTTTTCACGACTTACGGTCTGCCAAAGACAGTACAGACTGACCAGGGAACAAACTTTTTGTCCAAGGTTTTCAGGCAGACCCTCCAGTCCCTCGGTATTTCCCATTCGGTATCCAGTGCGTATCATCCGGAGTCGCAGGGGGCGCTTGAACGCTGGCACCAGACGTTGAAGTCCATGCTAAAAAAGTACTGTTACGAGACTGGGAATGACTGGGATGAGGGGGTGCCGTTTGTGCTTTTTGCTATTCGTGATGCCAAGCAGGAGTCACTAGGGTTTAGCCCTGCAGAGCTAGTGTTCGGTCACAATGTGCGTGGCCCGTTGAAGGTGTTGAAAGAGAAGCTAGTGGGGGGTAACTCTTGTGGCACTAATGTGGTTGATTTTGTAACTCGTTGTAGAGAGCGTCTGCACCATGCTACCAGGTTAGCCAAGGAGTCACTCTCTTCCCCTCAGGTCAACATGAAGAGGCGTTTTGACAAAAAGGCCGTCGAGCGACAGTTTGACCCAGGTGTTGGTCCTGCTGCCCTCGCCTGGCTCTGGTCTTGCCGCCCGATTCTCAGGTCCGTACGTGGTGGAAGGTAAAGTTTCAGACACAGATTATGTTATCCGTACGCCTGAGCGTAGACGGAAGACCCCTTTGTGTCATGTGAACATGCTGAAATCTTTTAATACCCGAGAAGCTGACCTGAGAGGGCCCGAGAAGACCTCGGAGATGGGTGCGGTCGGGGTTGTTTCTCTTGTTGATGCTCAGCCTGGGGGGGAGGTCGACTTGAGGACGCCCTGTGAAGGTCATCTGGGTGGTAGGCTAGCTAACTCTGAGTTCTTGGCTACAGTCGACCAGCAGCTGTCCTATCTCCCCGCGGTCCACAAACAGGATGTGATACGCTTGCTTGGCAGGTATCCTGCAAGATGTACCATCGCGTACAAGTGTGCTGGAGCACGACATTGATGTGGGTGATGCCGCTCCCCTTAAGCAGCATGCATATCGCTGTCCGCTAGCTAAAAGGGAAGCCATGAGGAGAGAGGTTAATTATATGGTAGAGAATGGTCTTGCTAGGCCCAGCTATAGTCCTTGGAGTTCTCCGTGCTTGTTGGCGCTTAAGTCTGACGGTAGTCCTCGTTTCTGCACAGATTTTCGCAAAGTAAACGCTGTTACCGTGTCAGACTCCTTCCCTTTGCCCCGTATGGATGACTTTGTGGACAGGGTTGGACCAGCTGTGTGTATTTCAACGCTTGATCTACTCAAAGGATACTGGCAGGTTCCTTTGACACCCCGAGCTTCTGAAATATCAGCTTTTGTCACGCCGGATGCGTTTATGCAGTACACCGTGATGCCTTTCGGCATGAAGAACGCGCCTGCCACTTTCCAGCGCCTTAGGCAGCGTGTACTAGGAGATGTACCGAACTGCAGTGTGTATCTTGACGATGTGGTGGTCTACTCTGATGACTGGGAGAGTCACAGGTCCAGTCTGGAAACTGTGTTCCAGCGACTGGCAGACGCCTCTCTTACCCTGAACTTGGCCAAGTGTGAGTTTGGTAAGGCTACTGTTACCTACCTTGGTAAGCAGGTTGGCCAGGGGCAGGTCCGGCCTGTGGATGCTAAAGTAGCTGCGGTCGTGTCGCTACCAGCGCCCATGCACCAGGCGAGAACTTAGGCATGGTAGGTTATTATCGCTGCTTCTGTAAAAACTTCTCGGTAGTAGTTGCTCCGCTGACCAGGTTGTGTAGCCCGGTGGTTCCTTTTGTGTGAGTTGATGAGTGTGACCATGCCTTTAACTCTGCTAAGTCTCTCCTTTGTAGTGCTCCCGTGCTGGCGGCGCCGGACATTACTCGACCTTTCCAGCTTGAGGTGGATGCTAGTGCCACTGGAGCTGGGGCGGTGCTGTTGCAGGACGGTGACGGGGATGTGTGTCATCCTGTTTGTTTCTTTTCCGCCAAGTTCAAACGTCATCAGCTGAACTACTCCACCATTGAGAAGGAGACCTTAGCCATGCTCCTTGCACTACAGCACTTTGACGTGTACGTGGGATGCAGTTCAGGTCCGGTCACTGTATACACTGACCATAACCCGCTTGTGTTCTTGGCCCAAATGTATAACAGCAATCAGCGCTTGATGCGCTGGGCCCTCCTGGCCCAGGGTTACAACATCTGCATCAAGCACAAGAAGGGAGCCGACAACATTGTGGCTGATGCGCTGTCCCGTGGGTGATGCTACAATGGGGAAGTGAGATTCTGGTGAGACTGGTGGATCAGTGACGTGGGAATGTATATGAGGTGATGTATTAAATTGTGATGACCATGTACAATCGTGCATGGGGAGGAGGGTTTCCTCTTATGGGAGGCGGTGTTACGTGCCTTGTTTGTTGTGTGGTGGGTGTGTGTGATTCTCGCCAGGTGTGTTGGTGATGTCACTCCCGCAGCTGCAGCTGATCCGCTCATCAGGATTGAGTTAAATGGCGGTGCCAAGCCAGAGTGAAGGGAAGCTTCAGTGGAAGCCAGAGTGTCCAGAGACGGGTTGGGTGCAGCCATGAGGAGTCGAAGGCTGGAAAGGAGCTTCAGTGGAAGCCATAATCGTCTTCCTTTTGGAGATTGTTTTCAGTTGAGAGTTGTCCATCATTAAATACCCTTATTTGACCGTTGGTCCAGCCTTCCCGGGTTATTTTATATTGTTTGCGTCCTCCTCCCCTAGACACATTTGGGGACGTAACAAGTACATTTTACTGGGAGGACTACTGTATTAATTGTCTTAGCAAGGTGGATCATCTTGATCATGTTGTTCATCTTTTGTTTCAGATTAAAGAGGAGTTCAGAAGAATGAGGACAGTTCATCTGGAGCAAACTCTTGATGATATTCTGGACAAAGACGTGTTGCAGGGACTAAAATGAGTCCGATGCTGGATTCAATCAGCTTGATAAAGTTTAAAAAATAGATCATTGTTGTCAAATTATGTTAGGCTCATATACACTGAGATATATATATATATATATATATATATATATAAATAAATGGTGTGAGGATATAGGCAGAAACTATCTAGGGTTGCTAAACTAGTGCAAATATTCAGTGCATATTGACTTGAGAGTGCAAACAGATTGTTTAGAGTGTCTACCGTGCAGATAGAGCGGTGTAATGGGGATCAGAGGGGGGGTGGAGTTCAAAAAGGTAACAGCTCTAGGGAAAAAGCTGTTCCTCAGGCTGTATGTATCAGTTTAAACATTGCAATTCCTCCTGATATTCTATAATGTCAATTCAGACAAGCTACATTAACTTCTGTCTGTTTAACAGCAACATGTTGCGAGCAGAAGAGACGTCATCATCCGCTGCTGGTGGAGTTACTTGAAGAGTCTGGAGAGGAACTCGATCAATTCCAGGTAAATTCAGAAAATGTTGGGTGTTCTGCTGATTATTCTGATCATAATAAACTTGTCGATGTAAAAGTAAATCAATCTGTAGATACCTAAATATTTACCCAGCATGTAACCAATGTCTTGCTGTGAGCATCTTATTTTTGTTGCATTGTCTCTGTAGACTGTATTAATCACTTCAACCCAGTGAATATCAGGAACTTAACAGAAAATATCTGTCATCTATTGATCTCGGATTGACATGTTTTTGACAGGAGGTCAGCGAAGATGCCATCAAGAGGACTATGCTCATCTCTTGGAGATATTTGTCCTTCATGGAAATGCAGCACAGGAAGGCTTCCCCTGTCCATGTGTCGGATGGACACAGAGGGAAAAGAAGTTCTTGATGACTGTAAAAATGTGGAAACGGCTTGCCTTATGCTTTATCTTTGCAATGAACTTGACTTGCCCACCAAAGTTGAAATACACATTTGAAATGTTTCAGAAGCTCTTTCTTAATGTTGCTTGATGTCCTGAAGATATCTCTCCAGACTAAGTTGTCTGGGTGCATGTCTGTAAACAGTTACCACTTTCCAAGTGTTGACAAATAAAGGAGCTGTAGTTTAAAAGCAGCTGTCGTTTTGTGAAAGCCTTAATGTTTTATTTAGCTCTGATTACTAAATGTAATACATTTATATTTGAATAGTGGTGGTAGATGGATGACTTATAATGTAAATAGTATTTTTATTTTTCAATAAACGGTAAAGAAAAGCTATAAACCATGAAATATTAAATGTTTTGTAATTAGATGTAAAGGTAGCCTGAGTAAAAAGGTTCTATCGTACTAAGTACATTTTATGTTTAAGGAAGAAACATAAAATTACTTGAACATTTTGGATAAAAGAATTTTTATTAGTAAGTAAAGTTTTATTTTATTAATTTATTGAGTAAACCGTACTCATAATTTCTGTGTGGAAATTGTTACTGAGCTTTTTTTAAGTAAATGTCACTTAGTGTACTTTCAGTGTTGCCTGAGTAAAGTATACTATCAAATGTTGAGTAAAGATTACTAACAGGCTGAGTAAAATTTACTTGAACATTTTGGGTGAAAAAACATTCTTAGTAAGTAAACTTTACTTGAGAATTGTCTGAGTAAAGAATACTTACAATTTTGGTGTAGAAATTGTTACCAAGCTTTTTTAAAGTAAATGGCACTCCACATTGTTTTCACTGTATATTTGACCAGGAGCCAATGGAGGTTACATAGGACCGGGGTGATATGTTCATAGCGCTGGGTGGAGGTGAGCAGAGAGAGCGGGTGGCAGAGTTCTGAACATATTGGAGTTTGTTTATACTTTTGTTGGGAGAGCCTTAGAGGATGCTATTGCAGTAATCAAGTCTGGAGGTTATGAGTGCATGGATGAGAATTTCGGTGGTGGCAGAGGATAGGGAGGGTCGAAGGCATGCAATGTTACTGAGGTAAAAGAAGGCAGTTTTGGTGATGTGGTTGGCATGGGGTAGGAAAGAGAGGGTGGGGTCAAGAATGATACCGAGGTTGCAGATCTGGGTGGAGGGGGTGACGATGGAGCCATCAATTTTCAGAGAGAAGTTCTGGGCTGAGCAGGTAAGGGAGTTTGGGCCAATGAGTAATTCAGATGTATTGCAGTTGAGTTTGAGAAAGTTCTGTTGCATCCATGATTTTATTTCAGTGAGACAGGTGGTGAGAGTGGAGTGGGTGACTGAGATGATGGTCTTCGAGGAGAAATAGAGTTGGGTGTCGTCAGCGCAGCAGTGGAAATCGAGACCATGATGATGGATAATTGGTCCAAGGGGAAGGATGTAAATGATGAAGAGGAGGGGACCAAGCACGGAACCTTGGGGGACACCATGGGTAACTGGGGAAGTGGAGGATTTACAGTTATTTATGCTAATGAGGGAATGAATTGATGTCGGTCTGAAAGATGAGGTGCACCAGGAGAGGGCAGTGCAAGTTATACCGTGGGAGTACTGGAGACATGAGAGGAGGATGGAGTGGTTGATAGTGTCGAAGGCGGCGCTGAGGTCAAGAAGAATGAGGATGGTGAGGAAGCCAGAGTCGGCAGAGAGAAGAATGTCATTTGTGATTTTCAGTAGGGCGGTTTCTGTGCTGTGTTTTGAACGAAAGCTGGATTGGAAGGATTGGTAGAGATTATGGAGATTGAGGTGGGACTTGAGTTGTGATGCAACAGCTCTCTCAAGGACTTTGGACAGGTAGGGGAGGTTGGCTGTAGTTGTTGGGGATGTCAGGGTCAAGACCAGGTTTTTTTTAGCACGAGGGTGACAGCAGCAAGCTTGAGTGGAGGGGGTATGAGACCAGAGGACAGTGAGGAGTTGATGTTTGTGATGAGAGGGGAGAGGAGGGGAGACAGGCTTTGACTAAGGAAGAGGGGAGGGGGTCAAGGGCACAGGTGGAGGTCTTCATGCTGGACTATGGAGGAAAGGTCCATTTCAGTGATTGAACTGAAGGATGAAAGTGAGTAGCTTGGAAGTAGGGGAGGGTCCTGCTGGTTGTGTATTGCGATGATTTTATTATTGAAGAAGGATAGAAATAAGTTACATTTACTGGTGGTAAAGGAGGTGGAGATGGTGTCCATGGGCTTGAGGAGTTTGTTGATGGTGGAGAAAAGCGTTTTAGGGTTGTTGGAGTCAAATTGGATGATGGAGGAGTAGTGAGAGGAGCAAGCCGTGTTGAGGGCATCTTTATATTGTAGTTGGTGGAGTTTGAAGGTATCAAGGTGAACAGTGAGTCCAGTTTTTTTTAGCAAGACATTCCAGTTGACGGCCCTGCACTTTAAGGTGGCGAAGTTGGTCAGAGTACCGGGGGCAGAGTTGGTGAAGTAGACAAGTTTGGATTTTTTGGGGACGATGAGGTCAAGACAGGAGGAGAGTGCATCATTATAGTGATTGACCAGGGCAGCGGGGGAGGCAGTCGAAATAGGGGAATAGGCAGAGACGATAGCAGCCAAGGAGGAGAGCGAGGGGAGGTTGATGGACTTGATGTTATGGTGCGACTCTGTTTAACATGTGGGGTGGGGATGTCTATGTCCAGGGTGATAGCCAGGTGGTCAGAGATGGTGAGGTCAATGCTGGTTAGATTGCTGATGGTAATCAGCATGGTGATGCAGTAAATGACTGCAGTAACCAGGAGTTTGGGACCAGACAGTTTAAAAACAAGTAGGGAGCCGGGATGGTTATTGCACTAGTAGTGATAGCTTCTCGAAAAATTGTGGCTATTCCACCACCACGCCCATGGTGGCGTGGCATATCTATGTATGAATATCCAGGGGGTGTGGTTTGGTTTTGCTATGTTTTGGTTAAACAGAAAAAGTCTAAATTATTGTCAGTTATGAATTCATTGAGTAAGAGGCCCTTGTTGTTTAGTGATCGGGTGTTAAATAGAGCAATTATGAGATGTGGATGAATTTGCACAGTGTGGGGTTCTTTGGTAAGGGGGCGGAGGCAGGCAACTTGCTCGTAAAGATTGTTGTGGCGATGACGAGCAGGAGCTGCGGCGATGCGCTCAGCTGACCAGAGGGAGGGGATGGGAAGAGATGAGCTATCAGGCCAGGACTAAAACTTTCTGCGGGAGGCTCTGTGGATGTAACGGGGTCGACGGAGGAGTCCAAGTGCTTTGATGGCTGAGATGAACGGAGAAGCAGAGAAGTTGTTGAGTTGGAGGAGTTTCAAGGTGGAGTATTGCAGTGCCATGCCAGCTCAGAGCAGTAGCAAGGAGCATGGACAGGAGTATCCAGCAGGGAGCCGGTTGGCTCGTTGATAGTTGCCGGCTAACGCGAGACTGCCGGCCAGCCAGCTAGTTGTCCAGGGAGTAGACGGTAGCAGTGAAGAGCAGGTGATGCGACAGGGACGTCAAGATAATCCATAGAAGGCAGGTGATCTAAGCAGGACAGTTGAGATGCTATCCAGGCAATGCGCCTCAGAGCATTAGCATGGACCGGAGTATCAGCAGGGAGCCGGCTGGCTCGTCGGTAATCACCAGTTAGCGAGAGTCCGTCAGCTATCCAGCTAGTTGTCCAGGAAGTAGACGGCAGCAGTGGAGAGCAGGTGCAACAGTTAGGCAAACAAATCTAAGACGAAAACTTTGCAGTAGAAAACAAAGAAAAATAGCTATGTTTGTTGAATAAACTTAACTGCACTGTTAAATAAATAAAAATTACTAAAAGTGTAAGTTAAAATGTGAATACGGTAGAAAAAGGACAGAGATGAGGACAGAGAGAGAAGAGGAGAGAGGACCTCATTATATCCTAAGATGTCCCCCAGCAGTCTAGCCCTATGGCAGCATATCTAGGGGCTGTACCAGCTAACTATAAGCACTATCAAAGAGAAATGTCTTAAGTCTACTCTACTCTTAAATGAGGTGACTGTGTCTGCCCCCCGGACTGAAAGTGGAAGCTGGTTCCACAGACTTCCACCTCCGTTGAAGCTTTGCTCCACTGGAGAGAGCGTGAAGAAGACACTGACTATTTATTACAAACACCTTTTCTTGTAGGTGTGAATGTGGTTCTAAAAAATAATTCATACTGCATGAAAAAAAAAAAATTGGCAAATTGCTGCAACAACTGTTGTGTTTCTACATTCATAAAATTATTCAACTTAAATAATGCAAGTGTGGCGAGAGAGATATGCAGAAGCTAATCAGTTTTAAGTTGGATATCAACCAACGTCAGAGCACAACAACGCCACCTCAGGAATTGCACCTGAAGATTAAGTTTTGCCCACAGTATTCGGGACTCAGAGAACACTCAGGTTCATTATACGGAATTAGGCGGAGACGTTGTTCCAGTACAAAAACAATCTTTATTTTAACCACAGCGGTTCACAGAAAATGTTAAATACGAACTACTAATAAAAGAGCCTTTAATTCTAAAAGGGGTGTAGAGCTGCGACTTTACCAGTGGCAAGGTGCAGGCACGTGCACAGACATTTTGGGGGGCAGGTGCTCAAACCAAAAAAAGGGCACCCATCGCCAAAATTATTTATGAAATTAAAAATAATAATAATAAATAAATAAATAAAAAACACAGTAGGATATTTTCAACTTATATATTTATTGTTGTTAACAAACTAACTCAAATTATCAAATTGAATAAATAAATGAATATTATGTAAGTCACTATTGATTATTAAGCACTGCATAATAATCAAGAGTGACTTACATAATCTCTATAAAGCTGACAACACAGTACACACACCTTTTTTACTGTTTTCTGACTAGACAGCTAGCTAGATTAGACAGCTAGCTTACATTTTTCTTATGAATAAAGATGATTGGCTACATACTACATACTGATACTTTCGAAATTGTCTAAACGGCATTTATACAACAACACAAAGAAGATGCCTGCCTGTATATCTCTTTCTCTCTCTCTTCATTAAACATAACTAACGTCAGTAAACCGCTGGACAAGGCTTTGAAATCACGGATTTCGTGAGTTTGTTTGTTTATTTTTTTAGGAAACGTCGGACCAATTGTGACGTAATGTTTTCAGCGGCGCTAATGTTGTGGTTAATTTATCACCAAACAACGTCGGGGGATTGCACAAACACCGTCATTACCTGTTTGTCTGATGCTGCGGGTCAGAGAAGAAGTAGGCTGCACCCGTTTGGCCTGGCGCTCAGCACTGCATGAGCACTAAGTGGAGGAGGAGGGAGGGAGGGAGGGGGGGGGGGGGGAGCATGTCAGAATCAGAATCAGAACCATTTATTGCCATGTATGCTTACACATACAAGGAATTTGTCCTGGCGGGAAGGTGCATACATTTAACATTTAACAATACACATTTAACAGTTAACGCAGTGCAATAAATGAGGATGAATGGATGAATGAGTATTTACATTGAAACAGCAGCATAACAAAATACCAAAAATAAGATAAAGTACATGGAATGTGCATGAGTGTAAGTGTTGTGTGAAAGTGGCAAGTGGCAAGTGCAATGCCAAAGTGTTAAGTGTATTCAAGTATAAGGCTATGTGCAGGGGAGTGACCGGTGGGAATTGTCTGGGGGTGACAGAGTCATTAGAGTCATTAGAGTCAGTGGGGGACCCGGGCTCTGTTGATGAGCCCGACGGCAGACGGGTAGAAACAGTTTTTGTGGCGTGAGGTCTTGGTCATGATGGACCGCAGCCTCCTGCCAGAGGGGAGGGACACGAACAGTTTGTGTCCAGGGTGAGAGGGATCAGCTACAATCTTCCTCGCCCGCTTCAGGGTCCTTGAAGCAAACAAGTCCTGGAGGGACGGCAGATTGCGGCCAATCACCCTCTCGGCAGAGCGAATGATGCGCTGCAGCCTGGCCTTGTCCTTGGCAGTGGCTGCAGCGTACCAGACGGTGATGGAGGAACAGAGGATTACATTACATTACATGTCATTTAGCTGACGCTTTTATCCAAAGCGACTTACAATAAGTGCATTCTACGGTTACAAACAAGAATCAGAACAACAAGAATCAAGAAGGTACAATTTCGTCAAAGGTTCGACTACAAAGTGCTATCAGTAAGAGCCATTTCAGTGCTACTATAGTGCTACATCCTTTATTCAAGGTATAGTCGTTTGCAACGGAAGATGTAGAGACTTTCTGATGTCCTGATGTCAATGGGGAGCTCATTCCACCATCGAGGAGCCAGGACAGAGAACAGTCGAGACTTTGTTGAGTGTTTAGCTCGCAGCGACGGAGCTACAAGGCGATTGGCAGAAGCCGAGCGGAGCGCACGAGATGGGGTGTAAGGTTTTACCATGTCCTGGATGTAGACTGGACCAGATCTGTTCTGAGGATCTGAGGATGGACTCGATGATGGCAGTGTAGAAGTGCACCATCATTGTCTTTGGCAGGTTGAATTTCCTCAGCTGCCTCAGGAAGAACATCCTCTGCTGCGCCTTCTTGGAGATGGAGCTGATGTTTAGTTCCCACTTGAGGTCCTGGGTAATGATGGAGCCCAGGAAGCGGAAGGACTCCACAGCTTTGACGGGGGAGTCACACAGGGTGAGAGGGGCTGGTGGGGCTGAGATCTTTCTGAAGTCCACAACCATCTCCACTGTCTTCAGAGCGTTGAGCTCCAGGTTGTTTTGGCTGCACCAACTCACCAGGTGGTCAGTCTCCCACCTGTAGGCGGACTCATCCCCACCAGAGATGAGTCCAATGAGGGTGGTGTCATCCGCAAACTTCAGGAGCTTGACGGACTGGTGACTGGAGGTGCAGCTGTTGGTGTAGAGGGAGAAGAGCAGAGGGGAAAGAACGCAGCCTTGGGGGGAACCGGTGCTGATAGACCGAGAGGCTGAGACGTGTTTCCCCAGCCTCACGTGCTGCTACCTGTCAGACAGGAAGTCTGTGATCCACTTGCAGGTGGAGTCGGGCACGTGCAGCTGGGAGAGCTTGTCCTGCAGCAGAGACGGGATGATGGTGTTGAAGGCAGAGCTGAAGTCCACAAACAGGATCCTGGCGTAGGTTCCTGGGGTGTCCAGATGCTGGAGGATGGAGTGGAGGGCCATGTTGACTGCATCGTCCACAGACCTGTTGGCTCTGTAGGCGAACTGCAGGGGATCCAGGAGTGGGTCGGTGAGGGTTTTGAGGTGGGACAGGACCAGGCGCTCAAAGGACTTCATGACCACAGAGGTCAGGGCGACGGGCCTGTAGTCATTGAGTCCTGTGATCCTAGGTTTTTTGGGGACGGGGATGATGGTGGAGGTCTTGAAACAGGCTGGTACATGGCATGTCTCCAGAGAGGTGTTGAAGATGTCTGTAAACACCGGAGACAGCTGATCAGCACAATGCTTCAGGGTGGAGGGGGAGACAGAGTCCGGGCCGGCTGCTTTGCGGGGGTTCTGCTTTTTAAAAAGCCTGTTAACGTCTATCTCTTGGATAATGAGGGTCGTCACTGTGGAGGGGGTAGGGGGCGCTGTGAACGATGGTTCAGAGGCGTGAGCCCCTGATGGGCTGGGGGAGGGAGGGCTGGTGGTCTGTGGCTGGTTGGTGGGGCTGTTGATGGAGCTGTTGATGGGGCTGGCGTCAGGACTATTCCATTGTCTTTCAAATCTGCAGTAGAACTCATTCAGCTCGTCTGCCAGGCGGAGGTCGTTCATGGAGTGGGGGGTTTTGGGCTTGTAGTTGGTGATCTGTTTGAGCCCTCTCCAGACCGACGCAGAATCACTTGCTGAGAGCTGGTGTTTTTCAGTTTCAGTTTTGCAGTTTCTCAGAGTACAGTCGTTTAGCATCCCTCACCGCCCTGCTAAACCTGTATTTTGACTCTGTGTACAAGTCCTTGTCCCCACTCCTGAACGCCTGGTCCTTTTGCAGCCGTAGTTTTCTGAGTTCCGCTGTAAACCAGGGTTTGTCGTTGTTGTAGCAGTCCTGAAGACATCCCAGTCTGTACTGACTGGGATGTCTTCAGGACTGCTACCATCAGTCTGGACCAAGCACGCCCGAAGAGCCTCCAGAGCCTCATTGGTCCACTTCTTGAACTTCCTCACCACAGGTTTGCAGAGCTTTAGTTTCTGCCTGTATGCAGGAATCAGGTCAGAGTGACCCAGTGCAGCTCGAGGGACGGCGTGATAGGCCCCGCTGATGATGGTGTAGCAGTGGTCCAGAATGCTCTCCTCTCTAGTCGGGCATTTAATAAACTGTTTGTACTTAGGGAGTTCATGTCTGAGGTTTCCTTTGTTAAAGTCACCAAGAACAATAACTAAAGAGTCCGGGTAGGTCCGCTCCACACCCCGTATCTGCTCGGCGAGGGTCCGCTGTGCCTCCTGCACGTTGCCCTGCGGTGGCATGTCAGGGCGAAATTCTCACAAGAACTCAAATAAATGCCCCGTCAGATATCATTTGGGGGGAATTGATGACAGAGAGAGTAATTTTTATTCTTAAATACTGATGAATGAAGAAAACATTGGGCTCCAGTAGAAGGGGCACTTTTCTCATTCAGGGCAAAAGGGCAGGTGCTTGAGCACCACTAGGGGTCTATCTCTGCACGTGCCTGGCAAGGTGGATGTACTGTCTTCGTTAAAGATGTTCGTAAGAAAAGTATTCTTCAGCTTTACAGCCAGCTTAACCATATATTCTCCAGCATCGTATTCTCCAAGGAACAGACAGGTTGTTGTAGTTGGCAGAATTTAATGGAGGAAAATATGAAATCTTTTTGTAAAACTGCAAAAGAATACAAAACACAATCCTTTGTAAGTGCTAAACAATAATACATCCATATGTAATTGGCAGTAACTAAACATCATTAACAACACTGTATTCAACCAAAGAAATATTTAGCTAAACATGTTAATACAACTGTAAATAATAGATAACTTACGGATGAAGCCGATTTTGTGGTCTTTAAGGCAAGGATTGCGAAGATTGTAAGCTGAGAGTCTCACTCTGAGAGCTCATGGGCAAAAGGAACTTCCTGCACCTCACTTCCTGTTACTCCCTATATTTACAATTAGCTCACTTCCTCTTCAGTGCTACTATTAACTATCACCACTAGGTGTTGCTAAAGAACATAAACCGATACATTGGTTCCAACACAGTGGACCAGTGCCAAAAGAAAGGAGGCACCCTGATCACCCGTGTACACAACACTCACACACACAGCCACACGTGAGGGTCGGAACCAAGGGTACCTCAAACCACACGACGAAGAGAGACACCAACACAACCGGAGGCACCACTCCCACCACCTTAGTTTAGCAGCACCTACAGAAACAAGAACACTATTAACCACAGTCTCTGGTTATACAAAAAGGAAAATCAAATGAAAGAAAAATAAGAAAAGACAAAACAACCAAAATACAACAACCAGGGGGATGATCAGTTACCCCGTTCTATATAAATTAAGGGCCAGAGTGGACTTTAATGTGCCTGGTTAAACAACTCTATAAAATGGCTCAAGCTAAAGAGATGTTGCTCCATTAACGCCAGGCTGATGACGTCAAACCCGAAGCTGGGGCGCAGTGGTGTTCGGTTCAGTGTCAGATCCGGTAGACCAATGCCGTTAGTCCAACACAGCCGTGAGCATAACAGCGTTGATCAAACGCCGGTAGGCAGGACAGCCGTAGTCGAAACAGTCAATTAAGTGAAACACAACGTAGGCAAAACAGATGTACGCAAAACAGACCTAAGCAAAACAGCAGCGCTCTTTCGCTGTGAGCAGGTTAGAGGTAACCACTTTGTGGCCACGTTCAGCTCGAACCCAGCCAAACGTCTCCGATCAGGCAATATTCGTCTGCTCCAGAGGGGGGTAGGAGGCCATGTAATGCTGCTACCGGCGGCGACACGGATCCGCAGGTAAGTCTCCTGTGCGAGAACGAGGGGAGCCCAAGAGATAGTCTGCAACCGTGGCATAAGTCCAGCAAACCGGAAGTGGGACACGCTTATAACGTCAGGGAGGAACCACGGGAATCCCTGTCACATTTATATGATGCCCGCCCACTGTGATTGGCTGGTAAGGGGCTTGAAATTAAAGGGATGTGCCGAGGCCCAGCGAATAATGAAAGCTCCCGTCTGCTACACAAGGCTTAAAGCAAGGCCTTAAATAAGGCAAGGCTTATTGTGCTGTGTGTCTGTGCATGTCTGTAAAAAGAAATTCTGTTAATTCTCATGATCACACAATTGCAAATTCTTATAATTCATGTGTTGATGAAATGAGGGCGTGGCCTTTTCCTTTTGATCAGTTGATAAATGGCCGTGTTGTCTTCGTCTTTCCAGCCACCTACGCTGCAGCAGTGCTTTTCCGAATTTCGGAGGACAAGAGTTCAGACTACAGGAAGAGAGTGTCAGTGGAGCTCACACACTCGCTCTTCAAACATGACCCTGCTGCCTGGGAAATGGTAAGAAGAGATGCAGTCACAGCACAAACACTTTGCTTCAACACAACCAAAGAAGACATGATAAATGATAGACCCCATAGATCACACTCAAGTGTGTTTTAATAATTCCACACAAGTGCTCCTATTATTTAAAACAAATAAAGTTTTGGGGTCTTAATTAACCAAACAATTATTTCCTAACTGCTATTCCCATTAAACAAGAGAAGTTTCAGAGCAAGGCAATGCACGGAAACTGCTCTGGTGACCTTCGCCTGTGCAGCAAACACACACACACACATGAAATGTTCTCAAGCCACTTTCATCAGCAACCTGAATAGAAGTGACCTTTTCCTCTCTGATTCGAGCTTCCTCTTCTCTTCTGCAGCAGTGCTGGTTCAGTTAGTTGCCTCTTGGGTCGGTACGGAACCTTGCTTTCACTCCCGGGATCAATATACTGTATCTATATACACTCACCTAAAGGATTATTAGGAACACCATACTAATACTAAGTTTGACCCCCTTTCGCCTTCAGAACTGCCTTAATTCTACGTGGCATTGATTCAACAAGGTGCTGAAAGCATTCTATAGAAATGTTGGCCCATATTGATAGGATAGCATCTTGCAGTTGATGGAGATTTGTGGGAAGCACATCCAGGGCACGAAGCTCCCGTTCCACCACATCCCAAAGATGCTCTATTGGGTTGAGATCTGGTGACTGTGGGGGCCATTTTAGTACATGTTCAAGAAACCAATTTGAAATGATTCGAGCTTTGTGACATGGTGCATTATCCTGTTGGAAGTAGCCATCAGAGGATGGGTACATGGTGGCCATAAAGGGATGAACATGGTCAGAAACAATGCTCAGGTAGGCTGTGGCATTTAAACGATGCCCAATTGGCACTAAGGGGCCTAAAGTGTGCCAAGAAAACATCCCCCACACCATTACACCACCACCAGCAGCCTGCACAGTGGTAACAAGGCATGATGGATCCATGTTCTCATTCTGTTTACGCCAAATTCTGACTCTACCATCTGAATGTCTCAACAGAAATCGAGACTCATCAGACCAGGCAACATTTTTCCAGTCTTCAACTGTCCAATTTTGGTGAGCTCTTGCAAATTGTAGCCTCTTTTTCCTATTTGTAGTGGAGATGAGTGGTACCCGGTGGGGTCTTCTGCTGTTGTAGCCCATCCGCCTCAAGGTTGTGCGTGTTGTGGCTTCACAAATGCTTTGCTGCATACCTCGGTTGTAACGAGTGGTTATTTCAGTCAAAGTTGCTCTTCTATCAGCTTGAATCAGTCGGCCCATTCTCCTCTGACCTCTAGCATCAACAAGGCATTTTTGCCCACAGGACTGCCGCATACTGGATGTTTTTCCCTTTTCACACCATTCTTTGTAAACCCTAGAAATGGTTGTGCGTGAAAATCCCAGTAACTGAGCAGATTGTGAAATACTCAGACCGGCCCGTCTGGCACCAACAACCATGCCACGCTCAAAATTGCTTAAATCACCTTTCTTTCCCATTCTGACATTCAGTTTGGAGTTCAGGAGATTGTCTTGACCAGGACCACACCCCTAAATGCATTGAAGCAACTGCCATGTGATTGGTTGATTAGATAATTGCATTAATGAGAAATTGAACAGGTGTTCCTAATAATCCTTTAGGTGAGTGTACATAGGTGCTTCTTTTATATATTTATATAACACTCATATGTATAGTCACTCTTTTTTTCACCCCTGATGCTGATTAAGAGCAAATCTCCCGGCTCATCAAGTACATACAGAACTCCTTCAGCAGGATTCAAATCATTTCATTTTCTAGATATGCTGCAATATTTCCGAATTCTCACATTGCATTTGTTTGTTTTTTATCCTCTTCGATCAAACTTGTCAGAAGGCCAGGCTACCATTGGCTCGTGAGCGCTAGGGGCGGGAGCTCAGGTGGAGTTTGACTGACACAATCTTCAGAGGTTCATTGTGCTGACAGAACGAGTGACCAGCAGACGTACTGGTCACTCCATCTGTGGACGGGCTGGCTGATATGGTTCCTAACTAAATAAATAATAACTGAAAATGAATAGGGACGGATAAAAACGTTTAACTGTGTTAGAAAACTTAACAATGAGCATAACACCAATATCATCTGCTGTATCCACATACTCAGTGGCGGCCGACCAATAGAGGGCCACATATGAAGGCAAATCCCTGTCATAAAGAGAGAGCGCAAATGAGCTCCGCGCGCGATCGCAAATCAATCATACGCGCGTGTAATTTACTTTGACGAGCGCTTTTACATCACTCCGCGAGCAAAACCCTCTCAAAAGTTCCTTAAAAGTTAAAGTTAAAGTAAATTAATGATTCACAAGTTTGATTTACTATCAATTTAGCATTGGTAATATGAAGTTTGTTTCTTTTTCCTTCTATAATGTTTGGTCTAAATATATGTGTGAGTCGCATTTACAAAGTTATGATATCCACTTTCCTCTGTGAGAAATTACAGTTCAGTGGACTGATGTTTGCTAAGAATGTTCTATTTGGTCAGTTAGATTAGTGTGCGTGTGCGTGTGTGTGTGTGTGTCTCCCTGTGATGAATACTTTATTGTCATCTGTCGACGTCTGCTTTCGAAGCTGTGTTGCCATAGCATTGTACATAACCATTGATTATGTTGTTCCTCCCTGTCTATCTGTTTCTCCACAGGCCCACACTGCTGTTCCTTTGGAGCATACATACCTAGCTGATGGTAAGTACTTTGAGTTACATGGATATACTCCCAAATACACATATTTGCCATGAGGTGTGTTTTTAAAGGATCATACACACGGAGACAGGACACATGGCTGGTGTGGTGCAATCTGAACCAAGTCGTGGATAGCACCTTTACTTATGTTGGTACCAACTTGTTTGAGGCTGCAGGCGAACTGGGCATCCTGCACGAACCTGCCATGTGTAGATAGCCAAGCTACCGTCAATAGCAACCGCGATTATTATTTTCACTTGACCAAGTTCTTTTTTTAAATGGCTAAAGCAAAACTGCATTACGCACACTTTTATCATACAGCTGACAAAGGGGACATTCGAGAAAGGGATTCAGTGAGGCTTGCTCATGCTGAATGCAGTGCATTCACACCGAGGAGGCTCAGTGACACTCTTTTACTCAGGAGTGAGTCGAGCAGCAGCAGCAGTGGACGTGAGGCACAACAGCACTCCATTAAAATAGAGCTGGACATCGACATGCACAACAATCCCTGCCTGCTCATGTACAGGGAGATACTATTAATATTCCACACATGCGCACATGCGCATACACACACACACACAAACACACATGTCATAAGGCAGTCGTGCAGGGATGCTCCCTGCTGTTGACAGAATAGACTTTGGCCATGAAGCTGACGCACTGTGTGAGTGAGTGTGTGTGTGTGTGTGTGTGTGTGTGTGTGTGTGTGAGGGATGGGTGGTTAGATGCAGGACTGAAAAGAAGTGAGAGATCAATATCAGAAAAATTACTATTTTTATTTAATATAACCATTTCTCTCATTGCGTCTTTCTTGTCGTAATGTCATTGACACCAGTGTCCATTCGGACTGCAGCAAGTCACTCACGTGGTATAGGTGTGAACTCTACTGGGAGGTATGTGTCCGATAGAAGAAGAAACCCCTTTATTAGTCCCACACTGGGGAAATTTATCCTCTGCATTTGACCCATCCTTTTAAGGAGCAGTGGGCAGCCTCGTGAAGCGCCCGGGGAGCAACTGGGGGTTAAGTGTCTTGCTCAGGGACACAACGACATGGACTGGCTGAGGCGGGGTTTGAACCCCGGTCCTCTGGTTGAAAGACTGACTTGCTAACCACTGCGCCAAAGCTGGGGAACAATAGTCTGTTTAAGGTAGGGGGGGGGGAGGGGGGGGGGGGGAAGAAAAAAAAGAGAGAGGAAATGAAAAAACACAGGTTCAAATCCCGACCACGGCAGAATTGATGGTTATGATGTTCATAATAAATGTTTTTGTGTTGCCCGTGTTTGAATTCATTCAAAATATTGACTCATCCAATGCAATAACATGTTGATACACACATTTTAAATTCAACTTATCTTGTTTACCTTGTGTACCTTTGTCTGTTTGAATTTATTAAAGATATTGACTTGTGCCTTTATGTACCTTTTACTCCACTCAGAGTATTGGACAGTTACTAGTCACTTGAAAACAAGAGTTTGCACACAAAATGTATCGTTAAAGCAGACCTTTATTTAAAATGATCTATAAAAAATATACAAAACACCACTCGGAACAATCTTTACATTATAATAGAACAATAAACATCATAATTAATAATTTCAACAGTAAAAGATGAACAGCAAAATAAAACATGTAAAAAAACACTACTATAATACAAAATAACATAATACAACAATATAAAACCACACACACAACTATATACAAAATGGATATTTCAAACAGTCATCATTTGGTTCGCCTGTTGTCTAGCCACTGCTCCTTTGAAAGAGTCTCTACTGAGGGGCAGTATATTGTCCCCTTATACTGGCTATGGCCAGTCTCTGCAGTCCTGAACTGCCCGCATTTTTTGCATGTGTTGAAAGCTACCTTTCTGATGAGCTTTCTGCGGGCAGGAGCAGGAGCAGGAGCAGGGGCAGGGGCAAGAACAAGAGTAGGGGCAGGCACAGGGGCAAGCCTCTGAGGTCCCGAGGGTAAGGCAGGGTATATCTGCCGTGGCACAATGCGCTGAGGGGCCTGGGATGAAGGAATAAATGAAAAAACTGCTGTGGGCGCAGGGGCCAGAAGGCGCTGAGGGGCCAGGGATGGAGGAGTAACTGCAGTGGAAGCAGGGGCTTCCGCTTTCTTTTCAAAGAGCTGCCGCTTTCTTTTCAATTTGGCCTGCCCGACAGTGCTGCTGGGCAGCTTGTAAAAGTGGGCTGGGCCCGGCAAGGTGGGTGTTTGTGCCGGTGGCACAGTGGCACAAGCAAGAGGGTGAGTAGCCAGGGACAAGGGGCTCGGCAGGGTTATCCCCTGCATCACCACGGCATTGTCCTGTTTCTTCACCCTCTTGTTGTGCCACTGCACCACGGTGGTGTGGCTGACATCTACCAGCTGCAAGTTGGTCTGCTGCATCACAATGCCGTTTCCCAGAACGCGCTGCCGGATATTTTTATAATCTTGCACGATTAAATCCCACCTAGACACCGTCCCAGTCCCCTTCTTTCTGGGACTCTGGAGGATTGCGCACAGTCTGATGAAAATTGCCTCCATCAGGCGGCAACAATCGGGCCACTGTGCGAGCGGGCCTTTGTTTGTGAGGGCATGCCTCTTCACACTCTCCACCCCCGGAGTGAACTCTGCCTTTTTTTTTGGGGACCTGAATCTCCCCGTGTCCAGCCTGCTGTGATGCCTTGGAGAAAAGATGATCTTCTTTTTATCGAAGTCGTCCAGATTCTGCCAAAGAGCAACAATGTTGCTTGCCTATGCAGAGAGAGAGAGAGAGAGAGAGAGAGAGAGAGAGAGAGAGAGAGAGAGAGAGAGAACATAACAGCCCATGTGAAGAAAATAAATGTAAATCGTACATCATGGCACAGAGAGAAGATAACAAAACAATAAATGTTCCTCACCGTTTGGTTAGTTAAGGTCATGGAGGGCTGGTTCCTCAACTCCACCAGACACTCAGCTAACATGTCGACCTTGTCCAGCCCGGGCATGCAGACATTATCCACAGCCTGAACAAAAAAACAAAGATGAGCATTTGAGGAAAGTAAGAAGCAATGGGACAAAACACAGACAGTGATTGTATTTCTTTGCACAACATTATGTATTTATATACCCCAGGTTGGGAGGTGGAGGCAGCAGGCTGGGAGGTGGAGGAGTAGGCAGCAGACTGGGAGTAGGCAGCAGTCTGGGAGGAGGCAGGAGGCTGGGAGGTGGAGGCAGCAGGCTGAGAGGTGGAGGCAGCAGGCTGAGAGGTGGAGTAGTCAGCAGTCTGGGAGGAGTCAGGAGGCTGGGTGGTGGAGGCAGCAGGCTGAGAGGTGGAGTAGTCAGCAGTCTTGGAGGAGGCAGGAGGCTGAGAGAGGCTTGTGTCGTCCAGGAGGTTTGACACTGTGTCTTCCTGGAAGCCCTCGTCTTCTTCATCTTCTTCTTCCTCCTCATTCACATCCTCTAGCATGTCTTCCATCTCCTCTGAGTCTGGGAATACTTTCAGAGGTTCTCCAGTTTGCCTCAACAAATAGTCCACCCCAATAAGCTCACTTATGAAGAAGAGCACACACACACACACCATTAGATGTCGTAGCGGCGTTTCAGTGACTTCTTCGTACACGAATGACAGGAGATTGTTTAATTATTTTTCACTGCGTGAACAGTTCACTGAATACACATTAATAATATTCCATCACACAGTAGAACAGCTATACGCTCCCATGCCTAAGGCATTCACATATCTTAGTTCCTGCACAATGAGTATAATTCAGAGATTAACTTACTATTATTACCTTAAATATATATACACTTGTGGCTCTTACAGTCTTACACACACACACCTTTCCATTTTGAAATCAGACTTGTTCTCTATTTCAATGAGACGTACCAGTGTATTTGGAAGGTGGCCGGAAGTTTGGCACAAATTCCCGGCCGAACACCTTCAGAGTGCCGAGGTTGACACAGTGTGTCAGGTCACCGGCGTAGGTGAGGAAAGATGAGGGCCTGCTGGTCACCGCTGCAGTCCCTCGGTCCTGGTTCCACCTGTTCAGGCCTTCCAGGAGGTACAACTGGAAGTTCAGTGCGTTTGCACTCGTTCCTGAGAAAACAATACAATATTCAAGCCCATGATAAAGGTGTTGCTTTTGAAAACTGCAATAAAGCTTTCGCAAAATGAACTACAAGTTATTTTAAATAGAAAACACAAGAGAGACACTAACCTGGAATGAACCGGTTCAGATGGCAATGGAAGGACTCCAGCGACGTCGACCCTCTGGCACAGCGGTACCTGGTCAGGGTGACCCCGCCCTTGGTCTTGGTGGTGCCGACCACCGTGTAGAGCGGCAGACCAGGGACGTCCTGGATGCACTTGACGTGGCGTTTCTGCACACGCCAAATGTGCTCCATCCGAACCTCGTCCAGCAGTGGCACCCCCATGAGGTCTCTGCCATTTGACCCCCCCAGTGTCTCCAGCAGCTGCTCGAGGAGGTTGATGGTGGCCTCCTCACCACGCGTCCCCCTTCGGCAGAACCGGCTCAGCTCCTTCTTACTGATTCGCATGTCCACCATGCGATCAGTAAGGCCAGGTACACCCTCCTGCCTGAGCTGCTCACGCTTCGCCTGCCGCAACAGAGTGACGTCCCCGGCGTCCCACTCAAAAATGCAAGCAGACAAGCTGCCCATGAAGGCCGGGTAGAGGGTGTGAGCGTCGGTGGTGCAGCCGACGGCCAGTCTCCGCATAAAGTGCCATATGTCCAGCCGTATGTGGAGGTCTGGCCACGCTGCAAACCTGGTCTGCAGCTTGCTCTCCCCCGCGTTGGCACAGCAGCCACAGTCAATGTAAAGCACCACTGGGGGTGGAACTGATGCCTGGCTGTACCGCTCCATCACCCCAGAGACCATGGCGTCCAGTCCCGGCCCCTCCTGCACAGTCAGGACGCTGTTCAGGATTTGACCGACCTCGTTCCCAATTGAGGTCACCCAGAGCGCCGTCCCCCTGCCGTGGCCGGCCAGCTTCTTTGTTATCTGTGATGCAACGACAGTGATCTTTAAGATTACACCTTTTTATTTTTTACACATATCTACCGCAGTAAGGGAAAGTAGATGTGTTACACAACCTACATGTATAATAATTGCATATGTATGTTTTCACTGACAACTGTGTTAATGTGTTCAGGAGAATACAAATAGTTATAATAATAATGATTACCTTTTTGGTTGAGTCCAACTTCAAAATGGACCCAAATGTGGAGGTGATGCTGGCCTTTATATTAAAGAGATCACCTCAACGCCGTGGAACCCACAATTACAGGCCCGGGAGGCCATGGACACTGCAAAGAGGGTGGTCTGTCCACGGGCCTGCATGGGGCATTTCTCAATCTGTAATGATAAGAATTGCTATTTAGCCTGGAGTGAGTTACTCAGTGTACAACGTCCGATTGACATTATCTGCACCGTCATATTACATATTTGTAATCGAGTGCGTTGCATACTAGTGACAGTAATAGGTAATAGGTACATATCTTGTTATACTTTACCTTCTGATAGAGGTCGTGCCACCTCCTCTGCCTTGGGGCTGGTCTGTTACCTCCCCTAGAAGGCCAAACCCCAGAGCTGGCAAACGACCTCAGCCTGGCCATCCACTCCTCGTCTCCCATGGCCTTGTGGCTCTTTGTTATTTTTGTGCCGCTCATCATCTAAAGATAACATGGAAATAATAACAATTGCTAAATAACAGGCCCATAACCGTGGTGTGCTGAAGTGCATACTACAGGAACACAACAAATGTTAAACTACACTGATAACATGTTGCTATTTATACATGGTGTTTTATTAATACATGTAATCATATCAATACATATATGTAGACACACTCTATTCACATGTATACAGTGTAATTATACTTTATGTCTTCAGTCTTTATAATTGATCTTGTACCTTGTATAATGTCAAACAGGGCGTTTAATAACACTGACTGATACACCGTTTCTACAACAAAGTAGCTCAACTGTCATTTGAATAACTGTCAATACTTGGACTTTTGCGTGTTGTCACTCCGTGCTTGCATAGTAGTATTTATAGACGGACGTTTCCGGACCGCAACCTTGCAGGTAACGTTATTACAAGTGACGTTAGCGCGCTCGCGATATTACGCTAGCGTCGTTAGCTCGCTATGCTAACGTGCCACCGGACGGAAAAACGATAACAAATGACTTTATGTGACGGCTGGAAATACGTTTGGGGCTATTGGAGAAGAGAGAATAAGACGAATTGTCTTGCTACACGAGTTGTCTTGCCACACAGTTGCACCCAAGAAACGTTATTATTACATGTAGTAACGCTGTCGCTAACTAGCGATTTAGCGGCACTATGCCGACACACGGAACAATTAAAATGACTTTTAACGTACATGCAAATAACGTTTAAGGCTATAGAATAGTAAAATACTCACGTACTATAGGTGTCCAAGTTATTTTAACGGCTGGTTGCCAGATCAATGTCAGTCTTCAGCGTGGCGAGATAGCGACGCGACGTACCTGCGGAATGCAAGAAAGCCACCATTGGTCGAGTCCACTGTGGGCGCTGTGGCGGCGTCGCGATTGGGCGAGTCCATAGCAAGGGGGCAGCACCATTGGCCGAGCGAGAATGAATTTGCGCAGCACCATTGGCCGAGCGGAGCGAGAATGGATTTTTAGAATGGATTTTTGGCAGCCTTTCCCACCTCAGGTAGAGCCACAGTCGCCCCACTGACATCAGACATAGACATAGACATCAGCATCACTGGCAGCAGCATGAGGCAGATGTGCCGCTGAGCCTCTATGTCACATTCTTATAAAGACTATAAACAGATCAGTTTGATGTAAACTTCACTCCCCGCTCGTGAGGCTGTGGTTGAGACGGCGCTTGCTGCAGCATTCATTTAGGATTTTGACAGCATCATCCCGAAAAGTCCATCTTCATGACGAAGTCCCTCCCCTCTGGCAGGAGGATGCGGTCCATCAGGACCAAGACCTCACGCCACAAAAACAGTTTCTTCCCGTCTGCCGTCGGGCTCATCAACAGAGCCCGGGTCCACCACTGACTCTAATGACTCTGTCACCCCCAGACAATTCCCACCGGACACTCCCCTGCACATAGCCTTATACTTATACTTGACTTGAATACACTTGACACCTGGGCATTCACTTGCCACTTTCACACAACACTTACACTCATGCACATTCCATGCACTTTATCTTACTTTTGGTATTTTGTTATGCTGCTGTCTGAATGTAGATATTCATTCATCCATTCATCCTCATTTATTGCACTGCGTTAACTGTTAAATGTGTATTGTTAAATGTTAAATGTATGCACCTTCCCGCCAGGACAAATTCCTTGTATGTGTAAGCATACATGGCAATAAATGGTTCTGATTCTGATTCTGATTCTGAAGTTATCACTTGTTGACTGTCGACATAAAACAGTGGACAGACGGTTCCCATTGTGAGTTCCAAAACCACACTATGCAAAAGAAAACTTTTTTCAGTTTGAAACTGTCTTCTGAACTACCATGTAACACGGTTCTCTCTACCGGGCGGACCACAGACCACAGAGGCAGCGTTGAATGCAAAGTGAATCTTTTATTTTGTGTTTCTCCGTCTGCTCCGACTGGCTCGGCTCGTGCGCTCTCGCTTCCTCTCCTCGCCAGTCCCGCTTCTCCCTATGGCGGGCTCTTTTATCCCCGCCCACCCACACACACACACACACACACACACACACACACACACGCATTAGTCCCTGGTGTGGCTCATTTCCCCTGATTCCCCGCACCTGTTCCCTGAGCCGCCCTTCTCTTTCCCTCCCTGCAGCCGCGCTTAACCACGCCCCCACCCCACATACCCCCACCGCCCGACTTAGGCCGGGGAGCCACCGGCCTAGCCCACTCCCCCCCCGCCCCCTCGGAGCGGGAAAGGAAGTCCGCCACAACCATCTGCGTCCCCGGCCTATGAACCACCTTGAAATTAAAGGGCTGCATAGCCAGATACCACCGGGTGATCCGGGCGTTGGTATCTTTCATGCGGTGGAGCCATTGGAGCGGAGCGTGGTCCGAACAGAGGGTGAACTGGCGTCCCAGGAGGTAGTAACGGAGGGCATCGACCGCCCACCGGATGGCCAGGCATTCCTTTTCTACGGTACTGTAGCGGCCCTCCCGCTCCGACAGCTTCCGGCTGATGAACACGATGGGTCGGTCGACCCCCTCCACCTCCTGGGACAAAACGGCCCCCAGCCCTCTGTCCGACGCGTCGGTCTGCAAGACAAAAGGGAGAGAGAAGTTAGGGGTGTGGAGAAGCGGCTCCCCACCGAGGGCCTGTTTCACCGCCTCAAACGCCAACTGGCACGGCTCCGTCCACTGGACCGGATCTGAAGCACCCTTTCGGGTGAGGTCGGTTAAGGGGCTGGTGAGGTCCGCAAAGGCGGGGATGAACCGTCTATAGTACCCCGCCATCCCCAAGAACCTCCTCACCTCTTTTTTGGTCTTGGGCGGCGGGCAGGCCTCAATCGCTGCCGTCTTGTCTACCTGCGGACGCACCTGCCCTCCGCCCAAGCGGTACCCCAGATACCGTACCTCCCTCCGTCCAATAACACACTTCCCCGGGTTGGCGGTGAGCCCCGCACGCTTCAAGGACTCCAGCACCGCTGCCACCCGCTGCACATGCTCCGCCCACGTGGTGCTGTGGATGAGCACATCATCCAGGTAGGCGGCAGCATATGCAGCGTGCGGCCGCAGCACCCTGTCCATGAGCCGCTGGAAGGTTGCTGGCGCCCCGAACAACCCGAAGGGAAGCATGTTGAATTGGTACAACCCGTACGGAGTGGAGAAAGCCGTCTTTTCCTTGGCCTCTGGCGACAGGGGAATCTGCCAGTAGCCCTTGGTCAAATCCAGTGTGGTGAAAAACTGTGCCGTGCCCAGCCGGTCCAGGAGCTCGTCGACCCGGGGCATTGGGTAGGCATCAAACCGTGACACCTCATTCACCTTGCGGTAGTCCACGCAGAACCGTATAGACCCATCCTTCTTCACTACAAGAACAATGGGGCTACACCAGGCGCTGTTGGACTCTTCTATGACTCCCATCTCCAGCATTGCCTTCAATTCTCTCTGAACCACCTTTTTCTTGTGCTCAGGGAGTCTATAGGGCCGTGACCGTACCGTCACCCCTGGGGTGGTCTCAATCTGATGCACTATGAGGTCCGTGCGCCCTGGTTGAAGCGAGAACACGTCAGCAAAACGCTCCTGCAACTTGGCCACGTCTGTTTGCTGGGCCGCGGAGAGGTGGGCTTCACAATGGAGCGAGGCGGGAACCCCCGATTTCGGTACCTCAGGCCCCAGCTCCTCCCTCTCCGGAACCGCGGACACCAGCGAAACAGACTCCGCCTCCCTCCACGCTTTCAGGAGGTTGAGGTGATATATTTGCGTGCTCCCGCCCCTATCAGACCGCACCACCTCATAGTCGACCTCCCCGACCCGCCGTGTGACCACAAAGGGCCCTTGCCACTTGGCGAGGAGTTTGGAGCTGGAAGAAGGAAGCAATACAAGTACCTTATCTCCCGGTGCGAATTGTCTCAGCCTGGCCCCTCTATCGTACAGGCGTTTCTGCCGCTCCTGGGCCTGGCGCAAATTCTCTCGTGACAGCCGACCCGAGGCGTGAAGCTTTGCGCGCAGGTCCAGGACGTGCTGTATTTCGTTCCGACTGGTGCTCGGACCCTCCTCCCAGTTTTCCTTAATGAGGTCGAGCACCCCACGTGGCGTCCTGCCAAACAGCAGTTCAAAGGGAGAAAATCCCGTGGAGGCCTGGGGAACCTCCCGCACTGCAAACAAAAGAGAGTCAAGCCATTTATCCCAATTACGCTCGTCCTCGCTAATGAATTTACGGATCATGGTTTTCAAAGTCCTGTTGAACCGTTCCACCAGCCCATCCGTCTGGGGGTGGTAGACACTGGTCCGAACTGACTTGACCCCCAGTAACCCGTAAAGTCCTCTCAGTGTGCGAGACATGAACGATGTGCCCTGGTCAGTTAGAATCTCTTTCGGGACCCCAACTCGGGAGATGACCTGAAACAGCGCCTGCGCAACACTCTTTGCCGAGATGTTGCGCAACGGCACTGCTTCCGGATATCGCGTTGCGTAATCCACTAGGACCAACACGAAGCGATATCCGCGTGTGCTCCGGTGGAATGGCCCGATGATGTCCATGCCCATTCTTTCGAACGGCACTTCCATCAACGGTAGGGGACGCAACGGCGCCCTCGGAATGGCCGGTGGATTTACCAACTGACACTCCGGGCAGGACGCGCACCACCGGCGCACATCCGCCCGGATGCCCGGCCAATAAAATCGGGCCATGATCCGGTGCAATGTTGTCTCATATCCCGTATGCCCCGCCATTGGGTTACAATGAGCCCCCTGGAAAACTGTTTCCCGGTGGCTCTGTGGCACCAGCAACTGGGTGTCCTCTTGCCCGGTCTGGGTGTCACAGCACACCCGGTATAACCGGTCTCTGATGACTGAAAAGTGCGGATATGTCGGCGCTGCGTCAGGGCGCACCAGCTGACCATCAATTTTCATCACTTGGTCAAAGGCCGAGCGCAGGGTTTCATCCCGAGACTGCTCGAGTGGAAAATCTTCCAGGGAGTGGAATGTGGGAGCCGGCGGAGTCTCCGCTGGAGGCTCAGCCGGTTCCCCCTCCCCGTCAGCAGTGTCGGGCAAACCCGCGTCGCCGCTGAGCACCGCACACATATCGCACTGTCCCGTCTGCTGTGACCGCACCCCCCCTGTCTGCCCCATGAGCTTATCAAAACCCGGCCAATCCGTTCCCAAGATCAGGGGGTGCGAAAGGCGGGAGCTAACCGCAACCTTTAGTCTATGTTTTTTCCCCCCATAACGAATTTCCACCGGAACGACGGGATATTCGTGAATATCCCCATGCACACACCTCACCCTCACCCGTGCTGCCTCCACCAATGCCCCGGTTCGAACCAGACTCTGATGAATCATAGACTGCATGCAGCCCGAATCCACCATCGCCTGGTGTGTACCCCCCTGGATACTCACCTGAACGCGGTACGTCGCTCCTAGACCTGGGGAGGGAGCTGGAGGGCCGGCAACCCGAACCACCTGCCCCACTTCCATCAGTGGGCATTCCCTCCGGAAGTGCCCTGGCTGCCCGCACCTCCAGCATCCCTGCCCTGGCGCTTGAGGAGGCCCCGGTGGGTTGGGAAGGGCGGCGGGGTTGCGTCCACTGTGGGGTTCTGGTACAGCCGCGGGGGTCGGCGGGCTCAGGGCGGCAGGCGGCGGCCCCGGCGTCCCCATCCTCCTCCGCGGGCCCGGCGCAGACCCCGCCGGAGACGCCGACGGGCCGCGGCTCTCCTTCGCCGCCGGGTACACGGTCAGGTGGTCCTCCGCCAGCGTGACGGCCTCCTCCAGAGCCCGGGGACGATGACAGCGGACCCACGCCGCGGTCCGGGCCGGCAGCCCCTCCGCGAATTGCTCCATCACCACCGCCTCCAGGATGGCCTCCGCGCTTCCGGACCCCCCCGGCCGCAGCCACCGCCCCGCCGCATCCCGCAGCTGTTGGGCGAACGAAAACGGTCGGTCCTCCGGCCCCAGCCTGGCCTCGCGGAATCGCCGCCGGTGATCCTCTGGGGTCAGGCCCAGCCGAGCCACCACGGCCCGCCGGACGGCGTCATAATCCCTCCTAGCCACCGGCGGGAGGGCCATCGCCGCCGTCTGCGCCTCCCCCGCCAGCAACGGCAGGAGACGCACCGCCCGCTCGTCCGGCGGCCAGCCGCACACCTCCGCCGTCGCATCGAACGCATCCAAAAACGTCTGCGCGTCATCGGCAGGCGTCATCCGCTGCATGGCGATCTCCGACGGTCCCACAGCCGATGCGCGCGGCTCCCGCGCCGAGCCCATCCCCGCGGCGAGACGCTCCAACGCGTCGGACTGACGCTCGGCTTGGCCCTGGAGCGACGCCATGAACGCGCGGTTCACCACCGCCTGCTCCTGGTGTATAGCGGCGAGGCTCGCCATCATCTGGCCCAGCGCCACCAGCGGCTGGGCCGGAGCCTCCGGCTGTTGGTCACGCTGATCCATCCCGGTGCCCAGTCAGGCGCCACTGTAACACGGTTCTCTCTACCGGGCGGACCACAGACCACAGAGGCAGCGTTGAATGCAAAGTGAATCTTTTATTTTGTGTTTCTCCGTCTGCTCCGACTGGCTCGGCTCGTGCGCTCTCGCTTCCTCTCCTCGCCAGTCCCGCTTCTCCCTATGGCGGGCTCTTTTATCCCCGCCCACCCACACACACACACACACACACACACACACACACACACGCATTAGTCCCTGGTGTGGCTCATTTCCCCTGATTCCCCGCACCTGTTCCCTGAGCCGCCCTTCTCTTTCCCTCCCTGCAGCCGCGCTTAACCACGCCCCCACCCCACATACCACTAAGCCAAAGAGGGAAGAGGCTGACTGAGACTACAAAGCATATAACATTCACATTACAAAAGGCTTCACAATAATACAATTGAGTAAATGAGGTATGTAATACAGTAACCTTCCAATATAGTAATATTTCTACAATATATTCTATCACTACCTGCTTTTTCTTCTTGCATAATTTACCGAAATCCCATGATGAGCTACGTGCATTAACGTTGATGTGACAAAAGAAAACGCAGTTAATGATTATTAGTGTTATATTTACTAATTAATGTGAGTGTTAAATTAATATTACATTTAGCTGACTCTTTTATCCAAAGCGATGCAATATAGTAGACACACCAACGGTGAGCAATTAAGGGTTAATTGTCTCGGTAAAGGACACATCGACATGGACTAGCGGAGCCGGGGATCGAACCACCGATCCTCTGATTGAAAGACAGACCTGCTAACCACTGAACCACAGTCGCCCCCTATTCATCCTTCAGTTTCTTCTATAGCTCAGCGGTAGTACAGTAGACTCTAACGTCGGAAATGATCAGCAGCTCGACTCTTAATAGGAACCGTCTGTCCACTGTTTTATGTTGACAGTCAACAGGTGATATTTTTGTCATGAAGATGGACTTTTCGTGATGATGCTGTCAAAATCCTAAATGAATGCTGCAGCAAGCCGCTCCATCGTAATGTTTCAAAAGACACACTAACTCCTGCGTATGTGGGTCCTTATTGTAACACAATGAGAGTTAAGTCATGTTCAATCTGGATGAATGTGTGCTAGAGAGTATAATATCGTTATGATGATAGAGATGCCTTGCACCCCATTTTTCAGCCAAAATTGCGAATGCTTTTTATCTCCTATTAAATATATATATACTCCAATCCTGTGGGAAACACTGCTAGATATCCCAACAGGTTTATGGTTTATTAATATAACTAAACATTAACTTTGTGGCTCATGTGATTGATCTTAATTTACCTTAATGTGTTTCCTGAGATTGGGTGGGGAGTTTTTGAATGCCAATATTTCAATAGCTTTGGGTAAGCTTACTGGGCACTTCATCCGGTACAAAGAATCTTTCACTCCAACATAAGAAAATGTTTCTCGCAAAATCTGGCCACGGGTGTTGGTCTTTGTTGTGGGAGTAGCAGGTGCTTCCGTCTCTGCTTCCATCATCATAGCAGCATGTAGTCGCTCGCTAGCTTAACGTGATTAACCAATGATTTAACTTCAAGCTAGGACCACTGATTCGCCAAAACTGCTTGCGTGGAGTCTGTGTTCCGACACAGTCTTCGATGTTGGTCTCATGATTTATTTTTCTTCTAAAAATAGATTTAATTTTGTAGCGAGTAACGAAGGTTTCAGGGAAAATGTATCGGAGTAAAAGTATCAGTTTTCTTTGCAAAATGTAGTGAAGTAAAAGTCAACAGAAATATAAATAGTAAAGTACAGATACCCCAAAAAACAACTTAAGAACAGTAACGAAGTATTTCTACTTCGTTACTATACACCACTGTGTTAAAGGCAGCAGAAAGGTCTAGAAGGATAAGGACAGAGGAGAGAGAGGCTTCTCTCGCAGTGTGAAGCTGCTCAGAGACAGCAAGGAGGGCAGTCTCTGTTGAGTGGCCTGCCTTGAATCCAGACTGGTGAGGGTCCAGAAGGTTGTTCTGATGGAGGAAGGAGGAGACTTGGTTAAAGATAGCTCGCTCCAGAGTTTTAGAAAGAAAGGGAAGGAGAGAGACAGGTCTGTAGTTGTTGACTTCTGACGGGTTGAGAGTGGGTTTCTTCAGGAGAGGGTTAACTCTTGCCTCCTTCAGAGCATTAGGGAAACAGCCAGTTGAGAGGGAGGTGTTAATAAGATGGGTGAGAAAGGGAAGAACGTCAGGAGCAATAGACTGGAGAATGTGAGATGGTATGGGGTCAAGGGGGCAGGTGGTTGGGCGGGCAGAGGTTACCAAGGTAAGAACTTGATTGGGAGACAGTGGAGTGAAAGAGGAAAGAGAAGGGGAAGAGGATAAAGTTTATGGAGGTGTAGTTATGGAAGATGGATTAGTGAATGAGGAGCGTATGTCAACTTTTTTGTAAAGTGGCTTGGTAGAAGGGTGGAGAGAGACGAGGGGGACAACGAGGTTGGATAAAATGGAGAAGAGTTTTTTGGGGTTAGAGAAAGAGGATTCAATTCTGGATTGGTAGAACAGGCTTTTGGCTGCAGAGATAGAGGCAGAGGAGGAGAGAAGAGAGTGATAGGCGTGCAGGTCGTCGGCATGAGAAAAAAATAGCACACATTAAAGTGACATCTGCTTTAGAATTGTCATAAAGGTAGGCATCAGGGCCAATATAAGCATATTTTAATGGCTGGCTCAAATAAAGCATATTAATAAATCAAAATCTGACTGTCATTACTGTTTTATCATCTAATATTAATCCATCCATTATCTGAACCGCTTATCCTGTTTAGGGTCGCGGGGAATCTAATATTCATATAATCTCAGTAATTTAACTTTCCATTACATTTAGCTGACGCTTTTATCCAAAGCGACTTACATGATATACAGTAGACCGAAGATATAGCAATTAGGGTTAAGTGTCTTGCTCAAGGACACAACAACACAGACTGACTGAGCCGGGGTTTGAACCACCGATCCTCTGATTGAAAGTCAGACCTGTTAACCACTGACCCACAGTCGCCCCATGTCACGAAGTTACATGTCAGATGAGGAAGGCGACAGATTCTATTTGAATGTGTTGGATACATATTTAATCAATACTTAAGGTATGTAAGTGTAGTTAGGTAAATGTAGTTATCCAATCAGACTCAGTACCAGCAGAATATGAAGAACTCAGATTGGATCGTGGCCAAAATAATTAGAATCAGAATCAGAATCAGAACCATTTATTGCCATATATGTTTACACATACAAGGAATTTAACATTTAACAATACACATTTAACAGTTAACGCAGTGCAATAAATGAGGGTGAATGGATGGATATTTACAAATGAAAACAGTAGCATATAAGAATATCAAAAATAAGGTAACCAAAAATAAGGTAAAGTGCATGGAATGTGCGTGACTTCTTTTTTATGAAAGTGGCAAGTGTAATGTTACAGTGTCGAGTGTATTTAAGTATAAGGGTGACAGAGTCATTAGGGGACCCGGGCTCTGTTGATGAGCTCGACTGCAGACGGGAAGAAACTGTTTTTGTGGCGTGAGGTCTTGGTCCTGATGGACCGCAGCCTCCTGCCAGAGGGGAGGGACACGAACAGTTTGTGTCCAGGGTGAGAGGGATCAGCAACACTTGCAGCATCTCTCATGCTATACCTCCACTGAGCTGACTGTAGACATGTAAACATCTCATCCTGTGCAGCATGAGGAGTATTTAGCAGAGTACACCTCTTGTGTCACAAATGCAGCATAAAAAAAGAATATACAATTTTTAGGGAGTGAAATATTTAGTTGTGGCAACTATCATTCTTACCTACTGCTCAAAAATACACATGTCACCAGTATGCTCTGGGAAGTGCATCTGTAAAATGCATATGGCTGATCAGGCTGTGCTCCACTGTGTCTGTGCTGCAGAGCTAGATGGCTCTTACCCCCCCTATGGCTACAATGATCTGCCTCTGGACAGCCTGCCTCTAGACCCTGACCTCCACGAAGCCTACATCCCTGACATGACCTACGACCCAAGACAGGCCTACCCTGAACCACTCTAACAGGTAAACACACACACACACACACACCAGACAGTTGCCCTCATCACCCCATTTCCCTTTTCTGGGTGAGGTGCTGCAGGTCCTTTTTCATTCAGACATGCATTCATTTAATTCAGACCTTGGTCTGGCCATTCCCTGGGACCACTTTGGCTTGGGAGACCCTACCAGGAGTTATTTCCCCCTCCATTACAGCTCCCATGATCACATGGTCACAGGAAGACATGTCAGTGTTCATTTGAGAAAAGAAAGTTAAAATGTAAATAACAGTAACATGCTAACGTAATAATTAGAAAAAGTGAGTAATATACCCGGAGTGGCACCTTCACAGATCCACCTGTGAAACCCAGCTAGCTGCTGCTATGCCAGGCAACAACGCTTCTCTTGATGCCACACTGAAATGAACAGACGGGCTAGTGTAGCAACAAAACCTTGAATCATGGCAGGAAGGTAAGATTGTGTTGAAGTGGTAGTCTGCTTACTACTGTGTATACTGACATGCAGTGGCGGCTGGTAGAATTATTTTTGGTAAAGGCATCCAATCACTTTCAGCAAACATCCCAGTATGATTCAATAAAAAAAAGGTATCAAACCTCTCACTGGCCCTCTTATTGAAGTCAGGCGTGTCGCTGACAAGTTTCTTCTCCATGGAGAGCATAGCCAGAGCATTAAGGGATCCTGTGTCATGGTGTTTCTCAGAAGGTCTTGATCCTCTTCAAAGTAGAGAAACTTCACCACTGCAAGCCTTGCACTCACTGTTCTCATAGATGAGGGGCAGTTCTTGGTCTGGTTCAACATGGGGTAAGCCTCCACTTTCAAGCACTGACTCAGGGAACCTCACACTGTGTTGTGGGAACAACGCTCCATGCAACAGTGTTGCGCTGATGAGGTGCTGGATAAAGGAGAACCGCTCCTTGGCTGCCATCAGGATGGTATAACATACCTGTAAAAGATAAACCAGCTTAAATTTCCAATAAAGCTATTTTGATGAAAGTAATTCTGATTGAACACATGCCTATGTCCAAGTCAAGTATATGACAACTAAGATTTTGAAAATTCAAAAATACAATGTAAAATCTTACAAAGAACTTTAGATGATGGGAAATTATAACTACATCAAAATGTATCAGAAGCTCAGTTACCAGCTTGTGCTACCCTTTTCAGGAGACAGTCAACTATGTTATTGAATATTTGACTACTTCCTGTAATTAGCATGTGCTGTGCATACACACCCACATAGTATATGTATGTGTGTGAGTGTATAAAGAATTTATATTGACAACTACATCACTGTAGCCAGACTCTGTTGTTCTCCTGGTCCCAGCATCCTCTGCTTTTTGGGCTGCTGCTGCTGGTCAGATCCACTGTCCCCACACAGAGGAAACGGAGGCTCTGGTCCGAAAGATCAAGTTTAAGTTGCTAACTTGCCATCTTCAAAAAAAACAACTAGGCCTCTTCAAGAAATTGACTTGGTATGGAAGCCCGTTTCCCCCACTGTGATAAAGAAAAGTAGATACTGTTAAGTTCAAAAATCTTTGGGCGGTTGTGTGAAGAGAAGTCCCAGATGCAGAAAGTTATAATAAAAATTGATTTAATAAAAAGATGATGAACAGCATTTCAAAATGAATCACACTAATAACTACACAATATATACAAAATATATCCCATGAGAGAGAGATATCCCATGAGACAGAGATCCAGTGCCCCCCCCCACCGGGCAGCAGATCCATACATACCTGCCCGGCAGAAGGCACCCAGAGATCTGCTGATGTTCTCACAATGTCTCAGCTTTGCCAGGTTTGGGGTCAGCCCCCCTTCTTCTGGCTAGTCTCTCTTCCAGTCCATTGATTGGACAAGACCTCGTCCTTTTGGTGTTGGTCAACCCAAACCCCCTCTCGCTTAAACAACAGTGCTCAGGACTTCAATCAACCCCCTCACATTCCTGAGCACGTCCTCCTTATCTATCTGCTGCAATCTTCAGGCTGCGTAACTGTTTGTGGGCTCCTGATGTTTTCAGGATTCCTTCCACAATCACTCAATACATTTCATAATTCTAATTAATACATTTGTGTAGTACATACAGTGTCATCCATTCAATATTTGATAATCCATACAGAGTTATTTATTTGTCTTGACCCTCCAATGTAAACTCTCTAGCTCTCACTAGGAGCACTAAAAATCATTATTTTCTAACAATCCCCCCTTACTCACTATTTATAGTGAGTATACAAAAATCATGCAAGACACTCTGATTATCATAAACTTAACTTGCTGTTACAACTGCCATAATCGTCATTCATTTACAGACTTAATCATGTCCCCCCTTGATAAACAGATGCATCAATCAAAAGCTTATTTCTTCATCTTCAACTCTTAATTGATTCCCTTGAATGTTTTTTACTAAATGCAGCTTCAATCAATCTCTGCAGAAGTCCATGGATGCAGCAGCATCCTCAGGGGATCACGACTGTGGTGGCAAGACAAAGTGAGGTTATTATGGACAGAAATGCATCTTCCAAACATACTGTCCAACCAGCTTGTGATGGGATCAATAATCCCAGCATTCTCTGCAAGGTTGTGACTCAATGCCGTAAGACCAGTCAGCGCTTCGGTCACTGATCCATCAGGAGCTGTGTTGCTTAGGATGAAAATAAAACAGGCAAATCCAAACATTTTACAGAATCCGCCTTTCTCAGCATCACGAGTATAATTAACAATTCCTTTTGGCTATTGTCCATAGTTGTTAACCAGTTTCTCCTTCTAAAATCAACACTGAGCTCCCCTTGATAAACAGACACTCCCTAAGCCTCTGGGTGTTTGATGATTTCTTCACTGGGTTGAGACAAGTGTCCCTATTGGTTTCACCTCCCTTTGTAACCAGACTTCACCACAGAGGAGATGGGTGTCCCTTAGGAGTCCTCAGCAATGCAGTTTTCTGCAGACAACCGGTGCACCTCCTTGCTGTAGGTGTGATGAATCCAGGATGCTCTCTCTTTGATATGCGGACAGCAGTTGATGTGCTAATGATAGTTGAATGGTCCTTCCCCCCTTGGTGCATTCCAAGTCTTTCTCTTTACAACCCAAGTGGTCCAAATGGTCTCCTGGTTCTCACCATTTGAAGTAGACCCAAGTTAGGACCAAATGGTCGGGGGATAACAGAAGAAGGCATCTCAATTCTTCTTACATTCCTGATATCATGCTGCTTTGTTCTCCCCTTGTACTCATCCTGCCAACAAACATCCTAAACTTTGTCACCAATATGCTCTCTGCTTAAGATTTACTGGACAGTTTCTTAGATAACTTCAACTGTTGTTCTTTTGTCTATAGTCATGTTTAAGGATTTAAGATTACAAATGCTGTTCTCACCAAATGGTTCTATCTTTTTGCTCTATCAATTTAGTTTTCTACTTTCAGGTGCTAGAATGACAGATCTGCATGCTCCGGAAACACTCCAAAAAAAGTCACTTCACATCCCTCTACTTCTAAAGTTCTAAACAGCTTTACATCCTGAATTAACAGTCTGTTCAGCTTATCTGTGTGTGTGTGTGTGTGTGTGTGTGTGTGTGTGTGTGATGTCCTTCTCTTCTCTCTAATTCTCCCTTCTTAAGGTTCCCTCTTATTCTTTGTTCAATCTGATGAACCAAATATTGACATCATGTGACTGTCAATCTTCCGCTAAAATCATTATTGTCTTTCCATTCTTTCAATTTATCCTTCTAAAACTTCACCATTACTGTTTTACAACATCTTTTCTAATTAATTGTTCTTTATCATTATTAGTTCACTAGGACACATCTGTTGCATCTCAAAGGACTTTCTCATGGAACAGAATTCTCACCGGGTGGAATTCTTTCTAGTTCCAGCTTTGGACTGGCAATCTTGAACTCCGTCTGAGGAACAGCTTCTCACCTTCTGGGAGGAATCACCTATTATTTGCGCTTCTGTCGTCCAACGGAGTCCCAATTACTCAAATTCCCTCTATCTTAATTTTTCTCAGTGTCTTAAGGTTCCCTATTGATTTCACACTCTTACTTCCTGTAGCATGTCTCTCTGAAGTTCCCTTCCCCCTTAACACCGTGTCTCCTTTTTATGACTCTTTGTTCTACTTCTCCTTGAGGCCTACGTTTCTTACTTTACAATTTAAACTATACAATGGCAGTTTTCAATATCTTTTACACTCAAAACATACAACAGGCAATCACCCTGTACAACAGATACAACGCTTTCTTCTTCCTTTTCTTATTTTTTACAACAAATACACTATCAACTGATATGTCTTCCTAGATGTGTTTTTCCAATTCGTTATTTTTTGTTATCTTATTCATACGCCTTAGCCATAGCGCATGCGTCGTCTTATTCAGATTAAATTTCGTTATCTAGCTGTGAATCTCTTGAAGGCTTACACTCTCTTCAATTTTTATGAGGAACACACGTCATCTTTTCCAATTAATATTTGATATGCATTTTAACAGTAACCTAAGAATTGGTTTTCGGAGCTCAGAGACAATGAAGGGCCCGTCGACTTACTAAACGTAACTCCTCGCGCATGCCAATCCCCAAAACTTACTGACGATACTTTATCTCAGGCCACTCGTGGACTTTTAGTTCTGTTAAAATTTATGCAAAACTGGTTAAAATACAGTTCCAATCATTCATCTGCCGCGTATTATAACGATTGCGACCACGAAAGCCCCGTCAGTTTATGTATTTATCATAAAGAAACTAAGTAGTTACTCATCGCTGCGAACACATTCACACCTCTTCAGGTGGAAGAAACCTCTGTGAGTTTCACAAACACATACAATCTCTCACTCAACATAAAGCTTCCACTCATGCACTGACGTCATCTTTCATTCAACATACATCTATATGCTGCACCACTTTCATCATTTGAACATGATCCTTATGTAATTTTTACTCTAATAATTTATTACCTCGTCAGACCAGCCTTCCCTGCTCACAACTAAATTGTCCTAGTTCTACCTAAACAAGGTTCGGTTATCAACAGGTCCTTGCCATTACCTTTTTAGTGAGGCCTCATGTGAGCAGAGAGGAGGGATCATCCAAGGGGTCCCAGAGAAAAGTCTGGTCCTTTGTTCAAATCACTATTCTTCAACCACAACTCACCACAAAGATCACGTCCGGGTCACCAAATTGTTAAGTTCAAAAAGTCCCAGATGCAGAAAGTTATAATAAAAATTGATTTAATAAAAAGATGATGAACAGCATTTCAAAATGAATCACACTAATAACTACACAATATGTACAAAATATATCCCATGAGAGAGAGATATCCCATGAGACAGAGATCCAGTGCCCCCCCCCCCCCCCCACCGGGCAGCAGATCCATACATACCTGCCCGGCAGAAGGCACCCAGAGATCTGCTGATGTTCTCACAATGTCTCAGCTTTGCCAGGTTTGGGGTCAGCCCCCCTTCCTCTGGCTAGTCTCTCTTCCAGTCCATTGATTGGACAAGACCTCGTCCTTTTGGTGTTGGTCAACCCAAACCCCCTCTCGCTTAAACAACAGTGCTCAGGACTTCAATTAACCCCCTCACATTCCTGAGCACGTCCTCCTTATCTATCTGCTCCAATCTTCAGGCTGCGTAACTGTTTGTGGGCTCCTGATGTTTTCAGGATTCCTTCCACAATCACTCAATACATTTCATAATTCTAATTAATACATTTGTGTAGTACATACAGTGTCATCCATTCAATATTTGATAATCCATACAGAGTTATTTATTTGTCTTGACCCTCCAATGTAAACTCTCTAGCTCTCACTAGGAGCACTAAAAATCATTATTTTCTAACAATACTATCTCATAATTATGAGATTCTAAGTCATTATTATGAGAGGCTAAGTCATAATAATGAGATGCTATCTCATCTCTATCTCATTCCCCCCGTGAGTTCGCTTCATTTATCCTGGCCGGAGTTTACATGCCACCGCAGGGCAACGTGCAGGAGGCACAACGGACCCTCGCCGAGCAGATACAGGGTGTGGAGCGGACCTACCCGGACTCCTTAGTTATTGTTCTTGGTGACTTTAACAAAGGAAACCTCAGACATGAACTCCCTAAGTACAAACAGTTTATTAAATGCCCGACTAGAGAGGAGAGCATTCTGGACCACTGCTACACCACCATCAGCGGGGCCTATCACGCCGTCCCTCGTGCTGCACTGGGTCACTCTGACCACGTCATGGTCCATCTGATTCCTGCATACAGGCAGAAACTAAAGCTCTGCAAACCTGTGGTGAGGAAGTTCAAGAAGTGGACCAGTGAGGCTCTGGAGGATCTTCGGGCGTGCTTGGACTGTACTGAGTGGGATGTCTTCAGGACTGCTACCATCAGTCTGGATGAGTACACAGAGGCTGTGACTTCCTACATCAGCTTCTGTGAGGACAGCTGTGTTCCAACCAGCACCAGGGTGAGCTACAACAACGACAAACCCTGGTTTACAGCGGAACTCAGAAAACTACGGCTGCAAAAGGACCAGGCGTTCAGGAGAGGGGACAAGGACTTGTACACAGAGTCAAAATACAGGTTTAGCAGGGCGGTGAGGGACGCTAAACGACTGTACTCTGAGAAACTGCAACACCAGCTCTCAGCAAGTGATTCTGCGTCGGTCTGGAGAGGGCTCAAACAGATCACCAACTACAAGCCCAAAACCCCCCACTCCATGAACAACCTCCGCCTGGCAGACGAGCTGAATGAGTTCTACTGCCGATTTGAAAGACAATGGAATAGTCCTGACGCCATCCCCAACAGCCCCATCAACAGCCCCACCAACCAGCCACAGACCACCAGCCCTCCCTCCCCCAGCCCATCAGGGGCTCACGCCTCTGAACCATCGCCCACAGCGCCCCCTACCCCCTCCACAGTGACGACCCTCATTATCCAAGAGAGAGACGTTAACAGGCTTTTTAAAAAACAGAATACCCGCAAAGCAGCCGGCCCGGACTCTGTCTCCCCCTCCACCCTGAAGCATTGTGCTGATCAGCTGTCCCCGGTGTTTACAGACATCTTCAACACCTCTCTGGAGACATGCCACGTACCAGCCTGCTTCAAGGCCTCCACCATCATCCCCGTCCCCAAAAAACCTAGGATCACAGGACTCAATGACTACAGGCCCGTCGCCCTGACCTCTGTGGTCATGAAGTCCTTTGAGCGTCTGGTCCTGTCCCACCTCAAAACCCTCACCGACCCACTCCTGGATCCCCTGCAGTTCGCCTACAGAGCCAACAGGTCTGTGGACGATGCAGTCAACATGGCCCTCCACTCCATCCTCCAGCACCTGGACACCCCAGGAACCTACGCCAGGATCCTGTTTGTGGACTTCAGCTCTGCCTTCAACACCATCATCCCGTCTCTGCTGCAGGACAAGCTCTCCCAGCTGCACGTGCCCGACTCCACCTGCAAGTGGATCACAGACTTCCTGTCTGACAGGAAGCAGCACGTGAGGCTGGGGAAACACGTCTCAGCCTCTCGGTCCATCAGCACCGGTTCCCCCCAAGGCTGCGTTCTTTCCCCTCTGCTCTTCTCCCTGTACACCAACAGCTGCACCTCCAGTCACCAGTCCGTCAAGCTCCTGAAGTTTGCGGATGACACCACCCTCATTGGACTCATCTCTGGTGGGGACGAGTCCGCCTACAGGCGGGAGACTGACCACCTGGTGACCTGGTGCAGCCAAAACAACCTGGAGCTCAACGCTCTGAAGACAGTGGAGATGGTTGTGGACTTCAGAAAGATCTCAGCCCCACCAGCCCCTCTGACCCTGTTTGACTCCCCCGTCAAAGCTGTGGAGTCCTTCCGCTTCCTGGGCTCCAGCATTACCCAGGACCTCAAGTGGGAACTAAACACCAGCTCCATCGCCAAGAAGGCGCAGCAGAGGATGTTCTTCCTGAGGCAGCTGAGGAAACTCAACTTGCCAAAGACAATGATGGTGCACTTCTACACTGCCATCATCGAGTCCATCCTCTGCTCCTCCATCACAGTCTGGTACGCTGCAGCCACTGCCAAGGACAAGGCCAGGCTGCAGCGCATCATTCGCTCTGCCGAGAGGGTGATTGGCTGCAATCTGCCGTCCCTCCAGGACTTGTTTGCTTCAAGGACCCTGAAGCGGGCGAGGAAGATTGTAGCTGATCCCTCTCACCCTGGACACAAACTGTTCGTGTCCCTCCCCTCTGGCAGGAGGATGCGGCCCATCAGGACCAAGACCTCACGCCACAAAAACAGTTTCTTCCCGTCTGCCGTCGGGCTCATCAACAGAGCCCGGGTCCCCCACTGACTCTAATGACTCTGTCACCCCCAGACAATTCCCACCGGACACTCCCCTGCACATAGCCTTATACTTATACTTGACTTGAATACACTTGACACCTGGGCATTGCACTTGCCATTTTCACACAACACTTACACTCATGCACATTCCATGCACTTTATCTTACTTTTGGTATTTTGTTATGCTGCTGTCTCAATGTAGATATTCATTCATCCATTCATCCTCATTTATTGCATTGCGTTAACTGTTAAATGTGTATTGTTAAATGTTAAATGTATGCACCTTCCCGCCAGGACAAATTCCTTGTATGTGTAAGCATACATGGCAATAAATGGTTCTGATTCTGATTTTGATTCTGATAATAATGAGATGCTAAGTCATAATTATGAAATTCTAAGTCATAATTATGAGATGCTAAGTCATAATTATGAGATACTATCTCACTACCCCACTTATTGTAAGTCGCTTTGGATAAAAGCGTCAGCTAAATGACATGTAATAATGTAATAATTTTGAGATACTATCTCAAAATCTCGACTTACTATCTCATAATTATGAGATGCCAAGTCATAATTATGAGCTGCTAAGTCATAATTATGAGATGCGACATGGGACATGAGACACGGCCTCAGGGCAGGAGCTCTTGCCGACCGTCCTCGGCTTGCTGGAACAAAAGATGCCAGAAGTGAAATCTGGAAGAACTTTGGCTACATAGCAGAATGAAGGGAAGCCCACTGACACACAGAGATCCGTCTAACAGACCAAGGGAGGACACGTCAATCAGAATCAGAATCAGAACCATTTATTGCCATGTATGCTTACACATACTATCACGGGTGAGAGTAGAACCCAGGTGCAGAACACAGGACACGAGCAACGTAGATCAGGAACGTGAACTTTACTTGCGTGTAGTATCACAAACAACACAGATGGTACAGAGAACAATACGGATAGTGAGGGACAGGCGAGGGTCGGCACCGGAACTTCGGATCTCAGCTCGGGATAGACAAGGATTAGGCGAGTCGGGTAGTCGAGAACAGGCAAGGTCGGCTTCGGGTAATCAGGGAGGTACGCTGGAAGGTTTGGAGTAAGCATCGAAACAATCTGGCAGAGAAGGAGAGTGAGAGTGATGGTTAAGTACAGGTCTGATTATGGACAACTGGAACCCGCTGTGGGTGCAGGTGAATGGAGTGAGTCTGATGAGGTGGGCGTGGCTGGCTGGCCACCTCCACTGGTGACAGAACCCCCCCCTCTAGGGGTGTCTCCTGACATCCCCCAGTGTCCATGACCAGGGCGTGCGGACCCAGACGGTGGGTCAGTACTCGGGCGACCCTGAAACCCCGTCACCCTCCGGGGAGCCCCCCTCCTGGACCCTGGAAAGGTCCGCCCTTGCTCCTCCTCCGGGCCCGGGCTGGTCGGGGTGCTGCCGATGGAAGCGCCGGATGAGCCCGGGATCCAGGACGTGTCTTGCCGGAACCCATTGCCTCTCCTCGGGACCGTACCCCTTCCAATCCACCAGGTATTGGAAACCCCTTCCTCGGCGGCGGGAGCGGATGATCCGCCGTACCTCATACGTCAGACCTCCCTCTAGGAACTGTGGCGGAGGCGGCGGGGGTACCTCCGGCACCAAGGGGCTTTCCCTGACCGGCTTAATCCGGGAGACGTGGAAGGTGGGGTGTACCCGCATGGCCCGCGGTAGTCGGAGCCGGACTGCCACCGGGTTGATGACCTTCTCTACGGGAAACGGCCCCACAAACTTGGGCGTCAGCTTCCTGGACTCTACCTGCAGCGGAAGGTCCTGGGTCGACAGCAACACCTCTTGGCCCACCTGATACTCCGGCGCCGGGGATCTGTGCTGATTCGGCGTGGCGGAGTAGCGGTCCCCCGCCTTCAGCAGCGCTGTCCTAGCCTTGATCCAGGTCTGGCGACACCGGCGGAGGAACACCTGCACCGACGGACACGACGCCTCCCTCTCCTGGTCCGGGAAAAGGGGGGGCTGGTATCCATATGCGGCCTGGAAAGGCGACATCCCCGTGGCGGAGCTGGTCAACGCATTGTGGGCGTACTCAACCCATACCAGCTGGCTAGCCCATGACGACGGATCCTCGGACGCCACACACCGCAGGGCCGACTCCATCTCCTGATTCATCCGCTCCGTCTGCCCATTCGACTGAGGATGGTACCCGGACGTCAGACTGGCTGTGGCCCCCAGCAGCCTGCAGAACTCCCTCCAAAAGATTGACGCGAACTGAGGGCCTCGGTCCGAGACCACATCCACCGGAATCCCATGGATCCTAAACACATGGTCCATCAGCAGCTGGGCGGTCTCCCTGGCGGATGGAAGCTTCGGGATTGCCACGAAATGTGCCATCTTTGAAAAGCGATCCACGATGGTCAGAACGGCCGTACTGCCCCCCGATGGGGGCAACCCAGTCACAAAGTCCACCGATATGTGTGACCAGGGTCGGTGCGGCACTGGCAGAGGCTGTAGGAGACCGGACGGGGCTCGGCGGGACGTCTTGTTCCGGCTACAGGTCTGGCAAGCTCCCACATACTCACGAGTGTCCTCCTGCAGAGTGGGCCACCAAAACCGCTGACGAAGGAGATCCTCGGTTCTCTGGGCCCCGGGATGACAGGCCACTTTAGAGGCGTGCCCCCATTGAAGCACCTCAGACCGCAAGGCGGGCGGCACGAACAGGCGGCCGTCGGGACACGCACTCGGCCCTGGTTGACCCTCCGCCGCTGCTGCTACTCTCCGTTCGATCTCCCATGTCACGGCTGCCACGACACAGGACTCCGGTAGGATGGTCTCAGGGCTCCCCACTTCCTCATCCTTCTGGAACTGCCTGGACAAGGCGTCTGGCTTGACGTTCCGTGAACCGGGCCTGTAGGAGAGGGAAAAGTCGAAACGGGTGAAGAACAGAGCCCATCGTGCCTGCCTGGAGTTGAGGCGCTTTGTGGACCGGATATACTCCAGGTTCTTGTGGTCGGTCCAGACCAGAAAAGGTTGCTTGGTCCCCTCCAGCCAATGCCTCCACTCCTCCAGTGCCAACTTCACTGCCAGCAGCTCCCGGTTGCCGATGTCGTAGTTCCTTTCGGCCGGGGATAGGCGCCTGGAGAAAAAGGCACAAGGGTGAAGCTTCTGGTCGTGGGCCGCGCGCTGCGACAGCACGGCCCCCACCCCCACCTCCGAGGCGTCGACCTCCACCACGAACTGTCTCTCGGGATCGGGAACCTGAAGAATGGGTCCGGAGCTGAACCGCTCCCTCAGGGTCCGGAACGCCGTCTCCGCCTCCGGGGACCACTGAAATACAACTTTGGTGGAAGTCAATGCAGTGAGGGGCGCGGCAACAGTACTGTATCCTCGGATAAACCGTCTGTAAAAATTGGCAAAGCCTAGAAACTGCTGCAACTTCTTACGACTCTCCGGCACCGGCCACTCCTTGACGGCATCCACCTTGGCTGGATCCATCTTCAACTGCCCAGGAGCCACGATGTACCCCAGGAACGAGACGGATGTCCGGTGGAACTCACACTTTTCAGCCTTTACGAAGAGGGAGTTTTCAAGCAATCGCTGGAGAACCGCCTGAACCTGGGGAATATGCTCCTCACGGGACCTGGAGAAAATCAGGATATCATCAAGGTATACAAATACAAATTTATCAATCATGTCCCGGAGAAGGTCATTGACCAGGGCCTGGAACACAGCTGGGGCGTTGGTGAGCCCGAACGGCATCACCAGATACTCATAGTGACCCGATGGAGTGTTGAACGCGGTCTTCCATTCGTCGCCCTCCCGAATTCGGACAAGATGGTACGCATTCCGGAGGTCGAGCTTCGTAAATATGGTGGCCCCTTGCAACAGCTCGAACGCGGACGCGAGAAGGGGGAGGGGGTGACGGTTCTTAACCGTAATGTCATTGAGGCCCCGGTAATCAATGCATGGCCGCAGGGTCTTATCCTTCTTCTCTACAAAAAAAAATCCCGCGCCGGCTGGGGAAGACGGTCGGATAAGCCCTGCCGCCAGCGACTCGTTGATGTAAGCGTCCATGGCCACCCGTTCGGGACCCGAGAGTGAGTACAGACGGCCCTTGGGTGGTGACGTACCTGGCAACAACTCAATCGCACAGTCATACGGCCGATGGGGCGGCAGCGACGTCGCCCTTGCCTTGCTGAATACCCCCCGGTAGTCCTGGTACTCGTCCGGAACCTGCAGTGTCGTTGGGCACAGCTGGGAGGACGGCGGCTGAAGTGGCACGAACGCCCTCTTCAGACAAACCTCATGGCAAGAATCACCCCAACTGAGGATCGCCCCCGTTGCCCAATCGAGGTGCGGGCTGTGTCGGCGCAACCATGGATACCCCAGGATCAGGGGCGCACTGGACACAGACAAGAGCCGGAACTGGATGGTCTCCTGGTGGTTGCCCGAGACTATCATTTGTATTGGAGCTGTCTGGTGGGTGACCATCTCCAACAGATGCCCATCCAAAGCCCGGGCTGGCACTGGCGTGGCCAGTCGGCGCTTCTCTAAGCCCAGTTCGTCGGCCAGGCTCTGGGACATGAGGTTTGCGTCGGCCCCAGAGTCCAGGAGTACCGCTACGGTACGGGCGCCCTCCTGGAGCACGAGCCTGACCATGAATCGGGGCCGAACCACGGAAAAAGACGGTTCCCCTTTAGCATAGCTCACCCCGACGTCGCCAGTCCCGGCTGGGCCCAGTCCCTTTACTGGATGCTGCGTACTCATAAGCTCATACCTTCCGCGGCCTCGGCCTGACTTACCCCCTCGACGTCGTCTCCGTCTTGGGGACGTAACCCGGGTGTGTCCCACCTGCATGGCCTCCGCGCCGTCCTCTGGACCCCGACCTCGGTCGCGCTGGTCCCCCGCAGTTCGCCGCTGCTCCCCCTCTCGGGACCGGATGCGGAGGTCCAGCCGCTCCGTTAACTCAATCAGCTCCTCCACTGACGCCGCCGGAGGATAGGCGACCAGTGCGTCCTTGATATAGTCCGCCAGTCCATATCGATAGACGTCGCGCAGCGCCGGAGCATTCCAGTCGCTCCGACGAGCACGGATCCGGAACTCGATCGCGAAGTCGGTGACCGATCGGCTCCCCTGACGTAGGGATAGCAAGTCCTGTCCTGCTTCCGGTCGCGTCGCGGCCCCGCCGAACACCCTCCGAAGTTCCTCCGCGAAGTCCTCAAAGGAATCGCACGCCGGGGTCCGCCGGTCCCACTCCGTCGTTCCCCAACGAAGAGCTCTGCCGGTCAGGTGGCTGATGACGTAAGCTACCCGAGCTTTCTCCGTGGCGAATGTGCGGGGCTGTAAGCTGAACAGCAGAGAACAGGAAGTCAGGAACGGATTACACTGCTCCGGCTCTCCCCCAAAACGCTCCGGGCTTCCGACCCGAGGCTCGAAAATCCCCTCAAACGGTGGCGACTCCGGTGCTGGTGTCGCCGGGACGGGCTCTCGTGCCGCCGGGCGAAACGAAACCAGCAGCTGCTGTATCTGGTCCGAGAGACCGGAAACTGCCGTCGCCTGAGACTCCGCCATTTGCCGGGCGAGTGTGTTGGCCGCCTCGATCTGCTGCCGCTGCTGTGCGAGAACCGCCTCGATCTGCTGCTGCTGCTGCGTGAGTACCGCCTCGATCTGCTCGAACCGGGATCCTGCTGGGTTCATGTTATGGCCAGATTGTTCTCACACGGGTGAGAGTAGAACCCAGGTGCAGAACACAGGACACGAGCAACGTAGATCAGGAACGTGAACTTTACTTGCGTGTAGTATCACAAACAACACAGATGGTACAGAGAACAATACGGATAGTGAGGGACAGGCGAGGGTCGGCACCGGAACTTCGGATCTCAGCTCGGGATAGACAAGGATTAGGCGAGTCGGGTAGTCGAGAACAGGCAAGGTCGGCTTCGGGTAATCAGGGAGGTACGCTGGAAGGTTTGGAGTAAGCATCGAAACAATCTGGCAGAGAAGGAGAGTGAGAGTGATGGTTAAGTACAGGTCTGATTATGGACAACTGGAACCCGCTGTGGGTGCAGGTGAATGGAGTGAGTCTGATGAGGTGGGCGTGGCTGGCTGGCCACCTCCACTGGTGACACATACAAGGAATTTGTCCTGGCGGGAAGGTACATACATTTAACATTTAACAATACACATTTAACAGTTAACGCAATGCAATAATGAGGATGAATGGATGAATGAATATCTACATTGAGACAGCAGCATAACAAAATACCAAAAGTAAGATAAAGTGCATGGAATGTGCATGAGTGTAAGTGTTGTGTGAAAGTGGCAAGTGCAATGCCCAGGTGTCAAGTGTATTCAAGTCAAGTATAAGTATAAGGCTATGTGCAGGGGAGTGTCCGGTGGGAATTGTCTGGGGGTGACAGAGTCATTAGAGTCAGTGGGGGACCCGGGCTCTGTTGATGAGCCCGACGGCAGACGGGAAGAAACTGTTTTTGTGGCGTGAGGTCTTGGTCCTGATGGACCGCATCCTCCTGCCAGAGGGGAGGGACACGAACAGTTTGTGTCCAGGGTGAGAGGGATCAGCTACAATCTTCCTCGCCCGCTTCAGGGTCCTTGAAGCAAACAAGTCCTGGAGGGACGGCAGATTGCAGCCAATCACCCTCTCGGCAGAGCGAATGATGCGCTGCAGCCTGGCCTTGTCCTTGGCAGTGGCTGCAGCGTACCAGACGGTGATGGAGGAGCAGAGGATGGACTCGATGATGGCAGTGTAGAAGTGCACCATCATTGTCTTTGGCAGGTTGAGTTTCCTCAGCTGCCTCAGGAAGAACATCCTCTGCTGCGCCTTCTTTGGCGATGGAGCTGGTGTTTAGTTCCCACTTGAGGTCCTGGGTAATGCTGGAGCCCAGGAAGCGGAAGGACTCCACAGCTTTGACGGGGGAGTCACACAGGGTGAGAGGGGCTGGTGGGGCTGAGATCTTTCTGAAGTCCACAACCATCTCCACAGTCTTCAGAGCGTTGAGCTCCAGGTTGTTTTGGCTGCACCAGGTCACCAGGTGGTCAGTCTCCCGCCTGTAGGCGGACTCGTCCCCACCAGAGATGAGTCCAATGAGGGTGGTGTCATCCGCAAACTTCAGGAGCTTGACGGACTGGTGACTGGAGGTGCAGCTGTTGGTGTACAGGGAGAAGAGCAGAGGGGAAAGAACGCAGCCTTGGGGGGAACCGGTGCTGATGGACCGAGAGGCTGAGACGTGTTTCCCCAGCCTCACGTGCTGCTTCCTGTCAGACAGGAAGTCTGTGATCCACTTGCAGGTGGAGTCGGGCACGTGCAGCTGGGAGAGCTTGTCCTGCAGCAGAGACGGGATGATGGTGTTGAAGGCAGAGCTGAAGTCCACAAACAGGATCCTGGCGTAGGTTCCTGGGGTGTCCAGGTGCTGGAGGATGGAGTGGAGGGCCATGTTGACTGCATCGTCCACAGACCTGGCAAACATGGCAAAGCACCTTTCAGACAGACACCCCAAACAATAGGCCTACATAGCCGTGTATAATCAATGCTATGAAGGCACCATGTAGTTTTCATTAATATCTTACTGTAGGCTAATACTAATATTAATGCCATTTGTTAAGTGTTCAAAAAGCTGGGCAGGAACTAGCTGGTAAAAAGGGAACCATACAGATGTTTTATTTATTTTTACTATTATAGATAAATTTACCAGTATCATATTGTATTTGCAGTATTCTATCGTGTTCTGGTATTGTATCAAAAGTATCGGGTATCTTGATATTTATTGCAGGTATCATATCAAAGTCATAATTTGGGTATTGTGACAACCCTATAGTGAACCAGGTGAAACCCTGCTCTGCTTGTTACGCCCCACCCTCAGTCAGTATCTAAGTCGAAATTATGAGATAGTATCTCATAATTATGACTTAGCATCTCATAATTATGACTTACCATCTCATAATTATGATAGTATCTATTTATTATGACTTAGCATCTCATAATTATGACTTAGCATCTCATAATTATGAGATAGTAAGTCGAAATTATGAGATAGTATCTCATTATGACTTACAGGATCTAATGGAAACGGGCTTCCATAACTTGGGCACCTGCATAAGCATGTTATTACAAATTGTGTTCAATAACTACCTGTATTTTTTATAGGAATCTGATATTTTTCCTTTTTAAATATTTAAACATATAATTGTGATGTTTTCTATCATAAAATTCACTTTGATGACTAAGCCCATTTAGGCTGTTACAGACTGTTGGACGTAAGCAACTCATCTTTCTAAAAACTAAAGCTTTATCAGCTAGTGATAAAGCTTTTTAGATTTTTTTTTAATGCTGTCTGTGAACCTCTGGACTGGTGCTTTAAACCTTTCAAGCACCACAGACCTCCTTGGTTGTCTGAGCTCTTAAAAATGATCTCTAATCATGTGTTCCGGTGGTCATATTAACCCATAATCAATAGCAGACCCATTGATATCAATATTCAACAAATTCAACAACTTCTGAGCTTCATAGTCAAAAAGAAATAAAAAGTTTTAAAAATAATTCCACCATAAATATTAACATAAGTATGACTCAAGATGATTCAAAATCGACTCCCCAACTTACGGAAAAAGTCTTTTCCGACCCGATAGCTTCAAGCTACACACTAGTGCCATACCGTTCTGGAAAGCTTAGGACCTGCAGAAGCAGAATCTGTTCTCTTCTCCTTCAAAGCATCGCCATTTTATGAAACACACTGCAGCCATCAGAAATATATTTGACGGCAAAATATGAATCATTACTCATTGTTTTTGTTGAAAACCTTAGCCCACACTAGCAAGCTTGATATTTCCATGCAGACCAGCTTCTGGGGGAAACGGCAGCAATGAAGTGTATTTGAGGTCACCAGAAAAAATCCAGGTTTCCAGAATCTCAGCTGAAAAAACACTACGGGGTCACGAAATGTGGAACTTGGCTCATTTTGAGTGGACAAAAGGGCTGTCAATCTCTTTGGGATGGCTTTAGACTGTTCCTATAGGCCGGTTTTAGACTGTTTTAATTATTTTGTAGTATTTTACTGCATTTGACTGCTGTATATGGATATATTGAACACCATTAGTGATATTAAGTGAAAGAAATGGAGTTTTACATGAGAAAATGGCAATATTACACACAAATCAGTGATGCTCCATTTTGAGATTTGCCTCAACTAAATAAATTAAATAAATTGCAAATAAATGTTCTACTTTACTTAATTAAACTCAAACAAAGCTTAGCAGGAAGTTCTTTCTAGACATTTAGCCTTCTGGAAGTTTATTATTTTTTATTATTTTCTTTTTTCAGATTTTTCAGATTTGGTTGTTCTATCAACAACCAATAAAACATTAACACATATACTCCTATATACACACATCTGAACTAATCTCACAAGTGTTTTATGTGTATAATACCGTTTAAATTATTCAAATAGGCTTTATAGTTCAGTAGATAACTGGAATTTAGCATGGGTATATAACCATCCAGATTTTTTGAGAAAACAGGGCACGATTTAAAAGTTAAAGGTCTGTGACTCAGCAGTCTGTCAGAACTGAAGATGTATGAAATATATGGTTCATGGAAGGTGAACTGTCCTCAAGAAATATACAGTACAGCAAGTTGCCACCCTGCACTTCAAAATGTCATCAAATGTTCTTCTAATCTCTTTGAATTTGTTTCCCTTTTTTGTTGCAGGATAATAAGACAGAAATGCTGAAAAAAAAGCACAGGAAAAGAGACTGGAGGAATGGATGCAGGAAGAAGGAGATTGGAGTTTTTAATCACAAAGGGATCCAGCCCTTTCCAAAAGGGTGGGAGAAAAATCCCATTTGGCAATCAAGATCTATCAGAGGAGGTTGCTTATTAAAAAGAGGTTTATTGTTGCTGTAAATGAAATATGTAACTTTGTTATAATGTTTTTCTGTGGGAGTGCGGTGTCTGACGTTTTGAGGCATTGTTACACAGATAACTTTTTGAAGCAATGAAAATAGGCAAGAATGCATAACATTAAAAGTTGGGAACGTACGGCAAGCAGGAGGGGAATAACCAAACCCAGCTGACAATCCTTATCAAATGTTTTATCATTCCATTCATAAAGGATTTATTAGTTAGCGAGCATTGGAATTCACTAAAACGTCACAACATTGATGTTAAAGTATGATGTCAATGATGCAATGTCTGTTTTAATTTTAGCTTTGATATCCAGAGATTCTTTACCCAACATGTGGATACTTCAATGGAAGCATCAATCTTAAGTTGACATGAACTTCACTATAGCGCTCAGTTTAACCAAAGGTTTTACTAACATCACAAAACGTTCACTACAAAATGATCAACCACTCTAAGATCTTTTCTTCCATGCAGTATTGAACAGGAATAGATTTTGCATTGGCATTACTGATCACCATTGCTACCAAACGCTACCCGTGTAACCAGGCCTTCAGCTGCTGTCTTTTAGATGTCTCCTCTGTGTATTTGAACAGTACACATGTCCCAGGGTGTCCATGTGTGGTTTTTGCATGGTAGTATTGTGTACTCATTGAAATATTCTTCACCTTTACATACTGAGAAAAAAAAGACATCCAGGTTTTCCAAGTCAAATTGGATTGCACCGGCCATTTGGAGGCAAGGAACTGGAATACAAATCCCACCATGTCCCAACCTCACTTTCACCAAGTGGAAACTCCACAGGAAATAGACTACAAATCCCTTTGGGATAAGACTACGAATTTTGCTATTTTCCAGTCATACCCGGTTGGACTCACACATCTCTAGTGGAAATGGACCATTGCTCTCTAATCAGCTTGTGCACACCGTTGTGGATGTCATGGAGTACACAGCTGAGTCAATTTACAACAGTACTTACACATTTAGTAATGGCAAATGACTTGTGTACAAGGATGGGTGGAACAAAGAAATGTGTTGATGACTATGTCACTGTCAGTGGGGGGGATAAAAATACTTGCTGCTGAAAGGGTGAATTGCAGATGCAGTTTTTTCTACCCATCTATCACATCATATTACAGTGGCTGCGGTTAGAATGTGGACATCATGGACAGTTGGGGCAAGAAATGCTCCGTGCACCAGGGCACTGTGTTTGTACAGTACACAGCTGCTGCTGTTAGTTGAAATACCATCAACAGCAGCCTCAGCCTGTATTGTTAGGAAAGCACAACTACAATGACTTATCAATTGCTGTGAGGCAATCTATCACAAATATATTGTTCCTGAATCTGATTAAATTTTGTTATTTTCAACAGTTTTGGTATACATTTATTCTGCTTGCAGGGAGGATTATTTGAAATCTGTGGACGATTTAAAATGCCTACATTTAAATAAAACAGAAACAAATAAGTGTCATGTATGCATGAACCTCATCAAATGAAAACATTTAAGGACAATTTTTATTTTATGTTAGAAAAATGATTCGCACTCGACGCCGGGTCTTGTTGAATCATTCATCAAGTAATTTATTCTTTGCAAAAAAGGAGCAGAGACAGACATACTTTACCAATTGCATTTCCAGGTCTGCTCAACGAACAAAACGGAGAGACCTCATGACGTCTTGAGGAGCCTTCATGACGTCTTTGCTCTTATCGTGAACCTTCCTTCAGCTATATGATAAACAATGATGTGTGTTGTCTTTAGTCTAGACCATACAGATCTAGCAGATGACTTGACTCCTAACACGCTTGCTTTGTATAAGGGAAAGTTCACACATAGAAAAATAATTTACAATCGTTGCCGGGTCTTGGTGGTCAACAGGTAATTTATTCTGTTGCAAGAGGAGCAGATACATATATACAATGTGTTGCTTTACTAATTGTACATCCACAAATGCTCAACGAACAAAGGAGAGAGTCCTACTGTACTGTATGTCTGCACTGTGCTGGACTCATGAAAGCGGGTTGGGAATATACCAGCTCTCATAATTCATTCCCATTCATAAATGTAATAGTTTGTACTGGCATATGTTCTCTTCCTCAGGTGATCGAGGTGAAGTTTGTGAAGCTGGACTTGGAGCCTGACACGTACTGTCGCTACGACTATGTGGCATTGTTTAACGGGGGAGAGAGGGATAACTCACGGCGGATTGGGAAATTCTGTGGAGACAGGTCACCAGGGTGAGATTGCTGATCAGAAATGGGGAATAAAAAAGGCATTTCCAACGACATGGTTAACAGCTGTCCTCTGCCCTTTGTTAATCCTCCTCCTGTCCTTTTTCCCTTTACGTAGAATGATAGTGACAAATGGGAACGAGCTCCTTGTCCAGTTCGTCTCCGACCTCAGCGTGACCTCGGATGGCTTCATGGCTCACTATTCCAGTGTGCCCCGCGGGTCTCGGGGGGAGACTTCATCTACGGCCCTCAGACGACGTCAATTCCTCAAAGAACAGTCGTGAAGCCAAGCAGACCAACCCCCAAACCAAAGCCTGGCCCTAAACCCATCCCAAAACCAGCCAAAAAAACACCGGTGAAGATACCACTGAAACCTCCACCACGCAAACCTATCGTCAAGCCCACGGCTAAACCCAAACCAGCTAAACCTACACCCAAAGCACCTGTTAAAAAACCCTCAACTAAACCTGATTTAAACCTAGAGCTAAACCTACACCTAAGCCTAAGATTATTAAGACGCTCAAACCAAGCATCAAGATTAAACCCACACGTAAGCCTGCACTGAAGACCAAACCCACCTTAAAACCTGGTGTCAAACCAATAAAGCCAGTAAAGCCAACCTCTAAGGGCGGAGTTAAACCAACAGCCAAACCGAAGATTAAGCCTAAAATAACACTGTGGCAAGGTTCTTCGCTACCGTGGGACACCAGGGCTGTACGTTTATCCATTTTATTGGGCATTTCTCACAGACACTTCAGACTCTCGTCCTGCTCTGCCTAGCGCACCCCCTTTCTGCGTGGCTCTGGGAGCTTTATAGTTCCCCTCCTGCCCACGCAATCCCACGATCATGTGGATCAGCTGTGCCCCGTAACGAGACACAGCTGATCCCCATGATCGTCCCTCTCTCTCTCCGTGCTGCAGGCGCGCTAGCCACGCCCACGCCCCACAAACACTTAAGCCTGGAATAAGCAAGACGGTCACAAAGAAGCCTTTTGTGAGCAAGAAACGTGAGTGGATTTTTAAGTTAACAATCTGCACTTTGCTTTAATATGTGTACATCTGTATCAAGCAGAAATTCAATGTGCTTATCACGTGTTTCTTGCCTTGTGCGTTTTCTTCAGCTTTACCTCTGAACCCACTGTGTACACAAGCCTGCAAGAGGACAGGAACTCTCGTGTCTAGCTTCTGCCCTCAGGACTTTGGTGAGTCACGTCAGATACCCTCTGGTCTTCAGAACACTTCTGTAAATTAAATGGGAATTTCGTCACAATAATTGGTGCATCATTTATAAAAGAAATTCCATGTAAACCCTGTTCTTATATTCCTCTCTCTTTCAGTGATTACGTCTTTGACCACTGGTCCGAAGGGCTCAGCGACAGTTGAGGTGGCCCTAATCAAGGCCTATAAGGCAGGGAAGTCTGACCATCACTAAATCAGGGCCCATGATGTCGGTCACACTGAACTCCACCTGCAAGAGATGCCCCAGGCTAATCAAAGGTACAACTATCACACACACACACACACACACACACACAAATTTGTACTGACTGAAATGTGAAATACTGATAGTTGACATGAAGGTAAATCATAAATGCAATATCTTACAATCTTAGTAATAACACTAAATATTGATCAGGAATGAACCAATTACTGATTATTGAAAAATATACAAAGAATATAATCTTTAGTATTATAAAGGTAAGAATAAAAGAACATGGTGCTATATCAAATAACAGCACGACATATCAAATTTAAAATATATTCCCTCTGGCTTCATTTTGGCTAATTAACTATGAAATGGCACAAACTCACTGTATGCAGACGATGTGATTCTTTATTTAACAAATATGTCCCAGTCATCAAAAGCAGAAATAAAAGAATATAGTCAAGTATTTAAATTACAAATATAATTTGTGACTTTATTCTCTTGGAAGTAATCATTGTAACACATAATGACTATTACATAAAGAGTATATTATTTCAGTCTATTAATTTAATCCATGGCCCGGTATTTGACAAATTTTGACAATTTATTTTATTGTTCAGGCCGGAACTACGTGTTGATGGGAAAGGTTGACCCACAAGGCCACGGCCTTCTCAGCCCCTCTAGCTTCAGTCTTCTCTACAAGCCCATCCACGCCAAAGCACTGGCCAACCTCCTGCGCAAGCCGTGCTGACATTTAAGCCCCGCCCACCAACGGATGATGGACAGCCCTGGCTATCTCTCTGAAAACATGTAGCTTAACAAAAAGAGTGAAAATATTATAAGTAATATCCAAGCCTAATTATTTTTTACACAATGCAATGCTGTCGTGAATGTTATTTTATAAAAAGAGTAAACTCACATCATTAAGTATTATATTTTGTATGTAAATTATAACAATTCTGTGATAAAAGATTCACATCAATTAAACATGTGATTCTGGTGCTGACTGGGCGACGAGAATGAGGAGCAGGTAGGTGTGGGAATCATAGGTGAAATACTTGTTGATCCTGTACTTTGTGCACATATTAAATTCAGGTGACGTGCATACATTTCAAATTAACCCTGTGATGATTTAAGATTTTCCGATTGGCAAAATGTTTCCTGTCATTACATCCACCAACAACTCTGTGTGTTGTTTGTTGTTGTTTAACCGGCAACACACAGAAGGCATTTGCAGCAGATGGTGAACCCCAGCCGTAGGTCAGGTTGGTGGTCCAGAAAGCCCACAGGTAGAGGGTCTTGTTGCAGTAGGTATCCATGCTGGATCCGGTCTTGTTGTTGTTGGTATCCATACTGGATCCGGTCTTGTTGTAGTTGGGTTCATAGATGGAGTAAATCCACACATTTCCTAGAGAAAAAGAAGCCAATGAAAATTATTACTTTCCACAGAAGTCAAAACATGTTCTGTAGTGTTTATATAAATATACTACTTACAACAGCTATTCAGAATACATTCAGCTCACAATTACCTTCTGTACTCTTCTATCTAAAGTTGATTTCATTTATTTTTCAATCACTCCTTAACACATTATTATTTCCTTATAAACTTGTATCATCTATCATGTCAGCAGACACTACACAAGCATTTTAGGCTAAAACACACATTTATATCAAATAGTTATACAGTTTGATCTTGCGGAAAAGATCACAAAACTAAAACAAAGAGCTAAGAGATGCTAAAAAGCTGCAAGCAACACCTTTTCACATTACTCAGAGCCCTTTGACTGATAATGGAGTTTTAAACCGTCACTGTTAGTGTATTGATTGTGCATTTGTAAGACTGAACCACTTCATTATTTCAGCTTACCAGCGATGAACCAGCAGAAGACGAAGAGAGAGACGACGCAGATCCACATCTTGTAAATCCCGAAGCTGGTACAGCAGGGCAGGACGGAGAGCACATTCATCAGCAGGAAGACGGCGCCCATGACCAGCAGATAGACGGGGATGTAGGGCTGCCTCGGGCACTCATTTTGGTAAACTGCGCCTGTATCACACAGGGTGCATCCCTTCACCCGCATCGTCTACTTCATTGTATCGGCAGTTATTGCAATCCACAGTAAAACAATTACTTCAACATTTGCTTTTGATTCACTTACCTACTATAACCTGAGCAAGGGGTAGGACACATAATAACCTGGGCACATACTGAGGGAAGACAGGGTGGGATGTTTATGTGATTTAATCTAATATGAACACAAAGGTGCAGGACTTTTACTCTCTGGTATTCTCACCTATTGCTGCACCTGGAGGGTTGATAGGTCTGAAGACGTATCCGTCACTCTCCGACATTGTGTGTTATGATAAATCTAAGCAAGATTTACGATGTCTTTTAACTGCAAGAAAAGTAACAGCAAGAATACAGTAGTTGGCATACAATCTAACATGACAAAACAAGCTCAAAATATTAAAAGGGATTTCATTTTTTAACCAAAACTAGTATTTATGTTGGAAAAACAATAAGGAAATCGTGGAAACAGTGATAAATGAATCAGATATGTCATTTCATACCTCTCTGTGAGGAAGAGTCTCTCCTCGGTGTATCTCCTCCCTGACACTATACAGTGCGGTGACCTCTGAAGGTTAAAGACAGTTAACTCGAGGTGTGGACGAGTTCACAGGAAGTTTCCAGTCTCAACTTCCTGCTTCAGCCTCTTTTTTCTTGATGCTTGTGCTCAGTTCCCTTTTGGTCTGTAAATGAGAAGCAAAAGCCATGCAGTAAACTTCTATGCATCATCATTAATTAGGTCATGTCCTGCTTCACAAATCAGTCCTTTTGTATTTGGTCTTGTCCAACCACTTAAATATTTTAGGGTAAAGTACCTCAACAGAATTCATCTTTTCATGTTCTTTAAATCTCTCGTTTATCCATAAAAGCATAAATATAAGGGGGATTTGACTTAAATAAGCTTAGCTTTTATCATAACTTTTTGGTTTCTTCAGTTCAAATGAGTCGAGTCAGAGCCCCCGAGGGAGATAATATGTGGTATGAAGAAATATATCATGTTCTTCCTCTATGTCGCCAGGAGAATTATCCAAATACATAGTTTTTGTGTGAATCCAGACCTGATTGCTCAAGTGCACGACTCAAGAACAGAGCAGTGGGATAAAACTGTCAATTTTCAAGGTGCAAATCAATGCACTACTCAAATCAAATAGACAAAACATAGGTACCCAGGTTTGTACTCCAGTTGATGAATTAGAATAATATTTTGACTTGTGTTTTTTTTCTCACCATTTTTTTGCTTTATGTTGCCAGAAAATACCTCTGCTACAATGTAACTGATATATACATTGGTATTCCGTGACCACGATTCCCATAATCTCAAGCTAATAGAAAATAAATGAACACAACATAATGATTTCCCACATTTGATTGCTTGGTGAGAACAGCCATAAAAAAAGCTATTTTCACTTTTTGAAGAAACGTCCTCTTATCTTTCTCCATCTTGGTAACCTCAGTGACGTCAGATAAAGCTTGTGGTTAAACAGATGATTTTAAAAACATCCTGAGGTCAGCTTAGGAGAAACACGTTTCCTGTATTTAGTTTCCATATTTAGTTTCCAAAAGGGGCCGGGGTTCCAATCCCGGTCTGGGCGGGCCTTCTGTGTGGAGTTTGCAAGTTCTCCCCGTGTCAGCGTGGGTTCTCTCCGGGTTCTCCGGCTTCCTCCCACAGTCCAAAGACATGCATGTTAGGTTAATTGGACTCTAAATTGCCCATAGGTGTGAGTGTGAATGGTTGTCTGTCTATATGTGAGCCCTGGATAGACTGGCGACTTATCCAGGGTGTACCCTGCCTACGCCCAATGACAGCTGGGATCGGCTCCAGCGCCCCGCGACCCTAAACAGGATAAGCGGTTCAGATAATGGATGGATGGATGGATTTAGTTTCCATATTACACATTTCCAAGTTTCTTTCTCTTTTAATAGATTTTTCAGGTTACAAAATACAACATATCTTTGATCGCATCATGGTAAATATATGTAATCTTAATTATGCTATATACTTTGATATATAATCGGATACAGTTTGATCTGCAAGTTAGGCGTTGTGATTCAATGTTACATGGAGGCAAAAAAAGAGAAGCATCACAAATGATGGTTCCACCTGTAAACATACCACTGCATCAGGCATCATAAAGTATATTAAATAGGCTTCTGCTGTATTAGAAATCATTATCTAATAAAGTGCATGATGGGTAAGATGTGGCATATGATGGTATGTTTTATAGAGTGCTTTCCATAAACAAATTATCAACAAAAATGTAACGAGAAAAAAATGCACTCACTAAAAACAGACATTTTCTCATATTATCCTGATAAGTGGGTTGAGCTTAAGCCCAATTCTTGGATGAACAAGTAAACAATACATCTCAAGCATCTTTGCACTGGAGGTGAGAGGGGAAACAGTGCATCGATAAAGCACCTCCAGACTTATTTGTGATCAGTAGTAAAGATCTCCAGCATATTGGAGTGAAGTGTGTATCTCAAGTGGCACCACGAGACTTGGCAGGTGTCAAGATGAAACATATTAGTCCCGTGTCGCAATAAATCAACCATGAACGGCCTCGTCGGAGCCTTCCCGTCTCCCCGCCGGCTCGTTTGTCTCTAGACGTCGTCGTCTGCGTCGGCTTGGCCGCACAGGAAGAAGCAGAAGAGGACGCAGCAGCCGCCGACCAGGAACAGACCCAGGCAGATGTAGACTAAGGTGGTGGTCCAGAAGGCAAAAAGGTAGAGGCTCCGGTCGCAGTAAGGATCCAAAGCTGTTGCGTTCCTAATGTAGTTGGGCTCGTAAATAGAGTATATCCACACATTGCCTATAGGCAAGAAAGAGAAGATAATAAATATGCTGTTCTTCTATTTAATCCCATTCACAGACATTAATACCCTGTGTGTATATTTATATACAGGATATATGAGAGGATGACAGACCTCTACGCCCTATTGATTTTATTTTTTTGCAGATGTTTGAGCCTTTGATCTTATTCAAGACAATTGTTTTCAGCAGTGTATAGCATATATATATACAGGGGTGCACATAACTGGTATGCAGGTACGCATGCGCGACAAAAATCAGGAATGCGTAATGCCACTTGTGTTACTACGCGCCTTTGCGTACTTGACCGATATTCTCATCTAACCTTACACATGACATGTTGGTTGTCAACTACTGTCAGATATGTCCAGAAAGCAACAGACATTAAGCAGCTTCTTTGGCGTTTCGCCACCAACAAAGAAAAGCCAACTGGAGCCAGAGCCGAAGAAAATACTTTTTCGGAAAAATGGCTCCAAGATGTGCAGTGGCTTGAAGCTAACGATGAGCGCACTGAAATGTGGTGCAAGATTTGCCGCTCAAATCCACATCTAGCAGACAAAACAGGTGCGTTTTATAAAGGCTCAAAGAATTTCAACCATCCTTTATTTGACAAACATGAAAAGAGCAAGGAGCACACGAATGTGGCGCAAGCCATTGCTAATAAACAAGCTAGCCGAGAAGAAATGTCCAGTCGCCCACTTGCCAGATGGCGAGACAAGCTGGAAATTTATTGCCATGTTTGTTTTCACATTCAAGGAATTTGTCCTGGCGGAAGGTGCATACATTTACATATTTGCACTGGTTTCTTAAGCTGTGATATTTAGAGAACCGAAGGACTGTGTCTCCATTCAACATCCTCATTTATAATTGTATTTATTATCTTTACATTTTGAATTCTAAAAAAGACAGGGGGATCTCTCGAAGGCATAGATGGACATCTAATGGCCAACACGTGTTACTACATCTGGTGCACTTAATTGAGGTGAATTGCAGCCTGGAGAGCCTCCAAATTGGAGGACAAGGAAGTTATAATGCCTGCTAAAACAAATATAATAACACAATGGAGCCAAAACTTAAGGTTCACTTAAGTCAACCAGAAACAATCATGAACAAGCATTCCCCTGGCTCTGGTATAACGTCACATAGTCTGGATGTCACACCGTCTTTGGTTCACGCTCTCCTCCCCGGGAGCTCATTGGTCAGCCCACAAGCGGTTTAAACTCACCGGCTATGAACCAGCAGAAGAGGAAGAAAGACGTCAACGAGTTCCAGGCCGTGCAGACTCGACTGAGCGGGTTGACGGTGCCGTCTTCGGGGGCTTTGGCGCAGGGCAGGCAGGAGAGCACCGACAGGCCCAGGCCAAAGACTCCCGCCACGATCAAATAGATGGGGATGTAGTGCTGCCGCGGACAGTCATCCAGATGCACTGCACCTGATGGACGTGGTAGACGAGAGGAGATTAGTTGCTTTTTAATTCAATGCTGATAAATTCAGACTTTTGAACAAATAAGATGTGTGTGCACGTGACTCGCTCACTCACCCATGGCAATCTGAGCAATGGGTATGACACTAAATGCCAACTTTGAGCACGCTGCAGGAAGAAGGAAAACATTGAGATGAAAGCGTAGACACTTAGTTCCTTTATGCAGATTAATGAAAACAAAACGAACTACAGGGACGTGTGAGATTCAGATGCTCTCACCTAGTATCGCGGTTGAGGGTTGAGGATGGCTGCGGATGCGTCGAATGAGGCCGGTGTTCGACATTATCAGAAATGGGGATGCTCACCTACAGAGGAAGATCAAGAAATAAGACATTTTATTCAAAGGGATCTTTATCAGCCAGGAACAAGAAGAAAACAAAGGTTTTAAGAATGTTGACGTAAGATGACAAGATTTTGACTTTTTTTATTTCCATTCTGAGTCTGACAATGTTACAGGAGTGCATTGAGAAACTATTACTCTTTTAACAAATTAGTCCAAGTTGAATTCACCCATTCGTTAGCAGTCAAAGACTTCTTTTTGGATTACGCTCCATATCCCACAATGCAACTGGGAAGTGTCTCTCATTAGAGTCCCTGATGCCTGTTAAAAACGTGCCTGTTAATTGTATTTGTGTTAAATGTGTGTTCAACATATATTATGAGATTTTAAGGATCAGGAACGATGCACGGACACCTCACACATACTCGTGGCTGCTCATTAGAGTGATCGCATCATGGGTCAGGTCAGTTCATTTAATTCAATTTACTTTCCTGCAACTCCTAATTATGAGTGTCCACCACTGACTACACAAGATGTAGTGACGTGAATCTTTAATGCTTTTAAAATACCGTAAACTCTATTCCAGCCTTGTACAACAGGATTATTAACACAATTTAGAAATATGTGTTATGGTTTCAGAATGATGAAGACAGCTGGAGAACAATTTGATACAAAAGGCTGAAGACGCTACAGCATGATTTTTGTTTTTTCAACTATAGCCAACAGGATCCTGTTAATTCAAGTCCTGTGACCTCCGCCCATTGTTGTCTGCACAGCAATCTGATTGGGCAAATCAGTTTAATTTCAAATACATGTTAGAAAAACAAAAACCCTAATCAGCTGTAGTCATTTCTGCAAACCCCATCCTGTCAGGAAGTACTACAGTTCTTCCCGATCAGGGTCTTTTTGGGGCCTTAATTTAGACTCTGGTCCCTGAGGGCGAGATGCAATGAGTTCCTAAAAGGTTCCTGCTTATCTTGATTTACCCAAATGATGAACAGATTTTTAAGGCATTCTATAATCTCAAAATATTAGAAAACTAGTGCATTCAGCTGCTGTAAATGGGAGTAAATCTCTCTCCCTGCGTTTTTATAACGTCGATCTCTGCACACAGATCAACGCACAGTTTACGTTCACACATGACTTGTGTGACAAAAGAATAAGAGGTTTGACTGCATTCCTAACAAAGCCAGTTCGACCAATAGTCTGTAACAGTATGAGCAGCAACACGAGACAACCTGTATTCACTCACTTCAACACAAAAACACACAACAGACGGAACTTTAGCATCAGAATTACGACTCAAAAGCAAATGGATGAAACTTTGGTTTACGCGAAACAGAAAGCTGTCAGACCTGAAAAAAAGAAAACGCCCTTTTAAAAAGAGTCCACTTCTCGAGTCTGACAGCGGGTTTAAAATGCGAATGTAACCGCAAAGAAATAGTGGAAGTAGTTGTGTAATGCGGGAAAAAGTCCCTGTTTGTTGTTTTTAATTCTCCGACACTTACCTTTAATTGAGTCGTGAGTCCACCTTCTTTCCGTCCGCTGTTGTGACAGCCGCGCCTCGTGAGAATCCAAACCTCCTCCTATCGGGAACGCGCGAGCCCAGAGCGGCGGTCACGCGCTCAGCTGATGCGCTCTCACACATAATAGGCTAAACAATAGTTGTTCGATAGTCGTCGGCAAAAACATATTAGATTAGGCTAATAAAAGAAAAAGTGCTCATCAGGCAGCAGAAATGCATGTTAATAGTATTTGTATAATTTTGTAGCCGAGGGTCTTTCTTGCGAATATACTTATATTTATAATAAAATAAAAAACACGATGCTGCGTAACTTGCTGAAGACAGCAACCACTTTTTATTCTTCACACACACACACACCTTCTTTCGCACAATTCCTCTCTTTCCGTATCCTCCTCCCTCCACAATAAAAGCCCCGGAAACATACATCGGAACACGGCTTCCTATATAACTGCTCAATCACTAACATGATAGCTTACGATTTATTATTGTATACTTAGTGTATATTATTGTGGGAGTTAAACCCAGAACAATATATAATTTTAGCAACTCGGATGAATGTAGTGGGGTAAAAAGTCGCTATAATATCCTCATGTGAAATGTAGAGGATGTATAAAGTAGCTTAAAATAGAGATACTCAAGTTACCTGAGGACAAGATAATGAAAGAAGACAGCTGAACAACTGTAAAAAAAAATAAAAATAAACATAAAGCAGGTAATACTTTCAAAAGCATAGGCTTGATGAATCTGTGCCCTTGAGTACTTCTTAGTGTGGGTGTCAGTGAAATAATGTTTAAACATTCAGTCATGGAATTAGGGTTAAAATCTTTCTTTTTTATTTTGTAAGTGCATGTCACAATCTTCAAATTGTGACACAATCTTCAGGAAGAATGTAAAGGCCGGTGTGGTGAGTAAAAGAAAGGCTATAATGTCTGTTGTTTCACCATTCAGCCTCAGGGTTGAGAGGGGTACAGTTTACTTATCTGTACCTGCATGTCTTCAAGTTAAGTACAAAATGCTACAAACAGGAGAACATGCAAAGGACAATTGTGCCACAATCTTACAGAGAGGAGGAATGGCTAGAATAAAAGACGCGTCCATCATTTATTTTCACCATTCCAACGCATCGTAAAATTGTCTCGATTATCTCTCAGGTGGGGCACCTGGAGCAGCCCCACCTGAGAAGGAAGACAGTAAAGGCTGTGAAAAAGTGTGGTGAAAAAAGCCATGACATTATGTCCGTCCTTGGCTTTTCACCATGTTTTTTTTTTCAAGAAGACCTTGAAGGTGTGGTGATAAAAGCCATGACATTATGTCCGTCCTTGTCTTTTCACCATGTTTTTTTTTCAAGAAGACCTTGAAGGTGTGGTGAAAAAAGCCATGACATTATGTCCGTCCTTGGCTTTTCACCATGTTTTTTTTTTCAAGAAGACCTTGAAGGTGTGGTGAAAAAAGCCATGACATTATGTCCGTCCTTGGCTTTTCACCATGTTTTTTTTTTCAAGAAGACCTTGAAGGTGTGGTGAAAAAAGCCATGACATTATGTCCGTCCTTGGCTTTTCACCATGTTTTTCTTTTCAAGAAGACCTTGAAGGTGTGGTGAAAAAAGCCAGGACATTATGTCCGTCCTTGGCTTTTCACCATGTTTTTTTTTTCAAGAAGACCTTGAAGGTGTGGTGAAAAAAGCCATGACATTATGTCCGTCCTTGGCTTTTCACCATGTTTTTTCTTTCAAGAAGACCTTGAAGGTGTGGTGAAAAAAGCCATGACATTATGTCTGTCCTTGGCTTTTCACCATGTTTTTTTTTTCAAGAAGACCTTGAAGGTGTGGTGAAAAAAGCCATGACATTATGTCCGTCCTTGGCTTTTCACCATGTTTTTTTTTTCAAGAAGACCTTGAAGGTGTGGTGAAAAAAGCCAGGACATTATGTCCGTCCTTGTCTTTTCACCATGTTTTTTTTTTTCTTTCTTTTTTTCAAGAAGACCGTAAAGGCCGGTGTGGCGAAAAAAGCCAGGACATTATGTCCGTCCTTGTCTTTTCACCATGTTTTTTTTTTCTTTCTTTTTTTTAAGAAGACCGTAAAGGCCGGTGTGGTGAAAAAAGCCAGGACATTTTGTCCGTCCTTGTCTTTTCACCATGACACGATGTGCTCTGGAGCTGGAGCAGTGTTGCTTCAAGATGGAGCAGATGACATCAGCCATCCAGTCTCATACTACTCGGTGAAGTTGAAGCGTCCGCAGCTGAATTTCAACCATTGAGAAGGAAACCCTTGCAATGCTCCTTGCCTTGCAACACTTCGAAGTGTATGTGGGTTCCAGCGCAACAGCTGAAAAAAGACATGACATTACGTCCTTGTCATTTCACCATGTTTTCTTTTCAAGAAGACCTTGAAGGTGTGGTGAAAAAAGCCATGACATTATGTCCGTCCTTGGCTTTTCACCATTTTCACCCGTTGGTATTCCTTAGCCGGATGTATAACCAGAACCAGAGACTGATGCTCTGGGTGTTACTGGTCCAAGAATATAATCTTGAGATCGTTCCCAAACAGGGGAACATGCAAGGAAAGTTGTATCACAATCTTACAGGCAGAAGGAATGGCTAGAAAAGAAAAAGCCGGGTCATTACGCCCAGCTTTTCTCTTCACATTCCAACGCATCATGAGATTGTGACACAACCTTCAAGAACACCGTAAATGCCGGTGTGGTGAAAAAAGACATGACATTACGTCCTTGGCTTTTCACCATGTTTTCTTTTTCAAGAAGACCTTGAAGGTGTGGTGAAAAAAGCTATGACATTATGTCCGTCCTTGGCTTTTCACCATGTTTTCTTTTCAAGAAGACCTTGAAGGTGTGGTGAAAAAAGCCATGACATTATGTCCGTCCTTGGCTTTTCACCATGTTTCTTTTTTTCAAGAAGACCTTGAAGGTGTGGTGAAAAAAGCCAGGACATTACGTCCGTCCTTGTCTTTTCCCCATGTTTTTTTTTCTTCTTTTTTTCAAGAAGACCGTAAAGGCCGGTGTGGCGAAAAAAGCCAGGACATTATGTCCGTCCTTGTCTTTTCACCATGTTTTTTTTTCTTTCTTTTTTTCAAGAAGACCGTAAAGGCCCGTGTGGTGAAACAATCTTACATGGAGAAGGAATGGCTAGAAAAGAAAAAGCCGGGTCATTACGCCCAGCTTTTCTCTTCACATTCCAACGCATCATGAGATTGTGACACAACCTTCAAGAACACCGTAAATGCCGGTGTGGTGAAAAAAGACATGACATTACGTCCTTGTCTTTTCACCATGTTTTCTTTTCAAGAAGACCTTGAAGGTGTTATTTTATTTATTTTTTTTGGGGAATCTCAAGATTATATTCTTGGACCAGTAACGCCCAGAGCATCAGTCTCTGGTTCTGGTTATACATCCGGCTAAGGAATATCAACGAGTTGTGGTCCGTGTATACCACAACAGCTGATGCGCTGGAACCTACATACACTTTGAAGTGTTGCAAAGCAAGGAGCATTGCTAGGGTTTCCTTCTCGATGGTCGTAATTCAGCTGCGGACGCTTGAACTTGACCGATTAGTATGAGACTGGATGGCTGATGTCATCTGCTCCATCTTGAAGCACTTGAACACTGCTCCGGTAGCACTACCACAGAAAAATGTCTGCTTTTTTTCAAGAAGACCGTAAAGGCAGGTGTGGTGATAAAAGCCATGACATTATGTCCGTCCTTGGCTTTTCACCATGTTTTTTTTTTTCAAGAAGACCTTGAAGGTGTGGTGAAAAAAGCCATGAAATTATGTCCGTCCTTGGCTTTTCACCATGTTTTTTTTTTCAAGAAGACCTTGAAGGTGTGGTGAAAAAAGCCATGACATTATGTCCGTCCTTGGCTTTTCACCATGTTTTTTTTTTCAAGAAGACCTTGAAGGTGTGGTGATAAAAGCCATGACATTATGTCCGTCCTTGGCTTTTCACCATGTTTTTTTTTTCAAGAAGACCTTGAAGGTGTGGTGAAAAAAGCCATGACATTATGTCCGTCCTTGGCTTTTCACCATGTTTTTTTTTTCAAGAAGACCTTGAAGGTGTGGTGAAAAAAGCCATGACATTATGTCCGTCCTTGGCTTTTCACCATGTTTTTTTTTTCAAGAAGACCTTGAAGGTGTGGTGAAAAAAGCCATGACAATATGTCTGTCCTTGGCTTTTCACCATGTTTTTTTTTCAAGAAGACCTTGAAGGTGTGGTGAAAAAAGCCATGACATTATGTCCGTCCTTGGCTTTTCACCATGTTTTTTTTTTCAAGAAGACCTTGAAGGTGTGGTGAAAAAAGCCATGACATTATGTCCGTCCTTGGCTTTTCACCATGTTTTTTTTTTCAAGAAGACCTTGAAGGTGTGGTGAAAAAAGCCATGACAATATGTCTGTCCTTGGCTTTTCGCCATGTTTTTTTTTCAAGAAGACCTTGAAGGAGTGATGAAAAAAGCCATGACATTATGTCCGTCCTTGGCTTTTCACCATGTTTTTTTTTTCAAGATGACCTTGAAGGCGTGGTGAAAAAAGCCATGGCATTATGTCCCTCCTTGGCTTTTCACCATGTTTTTTTTGGTGTTTTCAGATCAAAAGATCTCTTCTTTTTTTAAGAAGGCGGCGTGGTGTGAAGGGTGAGACATTACATCTGTCGTTGACATGACATGATATTATGTCCTTCCATGTTGAGCTCGGGACTGTTTACTTTAACGTTTGAGGTGAAACCGGATTGCGGTCTGGTCACCTGGGGGTTATGAAAACCTCTTACCACATCCTCCAGCATTTCTTTTGGCCAGGTCTAAAGGATGATGTAGCCAAGTTCTGTAGAACATGTAGAGTGTGCCAAATTAGTGGTAAGCCTAATCAGACTGTACCACCGGTTCCGCTTAAACCCATACGTGTGGTTGGGAACCTTTTGAGCCATCCAGTCTCATACTACTCTGTCAAGTTCAAGCGTCCTCAGCTGAATTTCAACCATCGAGAAGGAAACCCTTGCAATGCTCCTTGCCTTGCAACACTTCGAAGTGTATGTAGGTTCCAGCGCATCAGCTGTTGTGGTATACACCACAACCCGGATCTGTAAACAGATCCAGAGACTGATGCGCTGGGAGTTAGTGGTCCAAGAATCTAATCTTGAGATATATATTATATATATCTATATATATAAATAATATAATCTTGAGATCGTTCCCAAACAGGGGAACATGCAAAGGAAAGTTGTGTCACAATCTTACAGGGAGAAGGAATGGCTAGAAAAGAAAAAAAAAGCAGGGTTATTACGCACAGCTTTTTTTTTTCACCATTCCAACGCATCATAAGATTGTGACACAACTTTCAGGACGATGGTAAATGCCAGTGTGTTTTTTTTTTTTTGTAGGACGGCAACGGCCGATAAAAGGTGTGGCGAAAAAAGACATGACATTACGTCCTTGTCTTTTCACCATTTTTTTTTGTAGGCGAGAAAAGACATGACATCCTTGTCTTTTCACCATGTATTTATTTTTTTGAGGTTTTTTTTTTTTTGTAGGACGGCAACGGCCCAGAAAAGGTGTGGCAAAAAAGGCCAGGACATTATGTCCGTCCTTGTCTTTTCACCGTGTTTTTTTTTGGTGTTTTCAGATCAAAAGATCTCTTTTTTTTTGGAAGAAGGACCTTTTTTAACCACACCGACATTTACCGTCTCCCCGAAAGCTGTGTCACAATCTTACAAGGAGAAGAAATGGCTAGAAAAGAAAAAAGAAGACAGACATTACGTCTGCCTTTTTTTTTTACCATTCCAACTCATCATGAGATTGTGACACAACTTCAGGGAGACGGTAAATGTCGGTGTGGTTAAAAAAGGTAAGGGGGGGGGGGGGGAGAGGGGGGAGGGAAGATAAATGATATATTATCCCTCTCTTCCTACTCGCTTGCCTCTCCTCTCCTCTCCCTCAACTTTCTTTCTTTTGCAAGTCTTTTCTGTTCTTTAAGATCACTCTTGATCTTTTCTTCCTGCTCCCTCTTCTGTGTTTTTGCCAACTTTTTTGTTAGGTCCAGTGGTCTGGACCCAAAAGCAAACGACGGACAACCAGGGTTAGATGGTACAATCAGAGGTTTTATTCAACGCTCTCGGGTGAGGGAAGGGGGTAACGCGGAATACTCAGCCGCGGGATCGGCAGCTCTGTGATCCAGTGCAGAGTTCTATGCTCCCGAGCCCTCGGATCCAGGGTCGGCAGGTGCAGCGGCACGTGGAGGAGCGTAGGCTGGTGCTTGCTTCGGCGGCTCTCGGCGTGCTCCGGAAGTATGGCTTCAGTGAAGACTCGTGAAGTTCTCGTGACGGTCTCATGTGGATCCAAGACGTGGATCGGGTTCGGCGGTCTGTGGAGTTGGCTCGCGTGTATGTAGACAGGCATGGCAATCTCTCGACGCTGGGCTCTGGGAGGAGGCAAACTTTAACTGCTGCTTGATGATGGAATGATCCGCAGCTGCGAGTGGCGGGAACACTCCTCCCAGCTGTCCAGCATCTGCCTGATTACAAGAGAGGGAGAGAGAGAGAGAGAGACATCCTGGCCGTAACCAGGGTTATTACAGCACCACCTGGTGGTGATGCTCCAGCACCACCACATTTTTCTCCTTCCCGGGGTCGGACTTCCAGGATCTTGGAGACCGAATGGGCTGGGTGACCGTCGATGACCAGGGGGGGCGGAGGGGGAATGGCCGGAGGGCTGAGGTCGCTCTCGGAGATCAGCTTCAGGAGGGAGACGTGGAACGTAGGGTGGATTTTCATCGCCGCCGGGAGGGTCAAGCGGACGGCGGAGGGGTTAATGACCCTTGATATGGGGAAAGGCCCCACGTACCGGGGTGTCAGCTTGCGGGACTTGGTCGGCAACGGGAGGTCCCGGGACGACAACCACACCCGCTGTCCCACCTTGTATTCCGGGGCCGGAGCGTGATGCCGGTCGGCCAGCCGCTTGTTATTGGCGGAGGTCCGAGTGAGGGCCGACCTTGCCTTGTCCCACACCGCTCGGATCCTCCAGAGGTGCTCCTCCACGGATTGAACCGCCACCTCCTCCTCCTGGGCCGGGAACAGCGGGGGCTGAAAACCAAAGCACACCATGAAAGGAGACATACCAGTAGCCGAGCACGATAGGGAGTTGTGGGCATACTCAATCCACGGCAGGAAGGTGCTCCAGGACGCGGGGTGCTGCGCGGCGACGCACCGGAGCGCCGCTCCCAGGTCCTGGTTGGCCCTCTCGGTTTGGCCGTTGGTTTGTGGGTGGTAGCCGGAGGAGAGGATGGCGGTAGCACCCACGGCCTTACAGAATGCACCCCAGACTCCGGAAGCAAACTGCGGACCACGGTCCGAAACGATGTCCACCGGGATCCCGTGAAGCCGGAAGACGTGGAGGGTCAGCAACTTGGCAGTCTCCAAGGCGGAGGGCAACTTGGGAAGGGGGACATAGTGAACCGCCTTGGAAAATCTGTCCACGATGGTCAAGATGACTGTGTTCCCCTCGGAAGGTGGCAACCCGGTGATGAAATCCACCGCGATGTGGGACCAGGGCCTGCTCGGAACCGGCACCGGTCGCAACAGACTCGCAGGGAGCTGGTGGGACGCCTTGTCCCGGGCGCAGATCGAACAGGCAGCCACGAACTCCAACCCCGGCCACCAGAACCGCTGGCGGATGAAGGTGGCGGTCCGTCGGGCTCCCGGGTGGCACGTCAGGGTGGATGAGTGACCCCACTGTAAAACCTGGGAGCGAACCGCCGGAGGAACGAATAGGCGGTTTGGGGGCCCACCCCCTGGAGTCGGACCGTCGTGCAGTGCCTCCTGGACCACCGACTCGATCTCCCACGTTGCCGCTCCCACTACGCAGGTGGGAGGAATAATGTGAGCGGTGTCCGGGGGCCCCGAGGGGGGAAAGATCCGGGAGAGGGAGTCCGGCTTCCCGTTCCGGCTCCCGGGGCAATATGACAGCACATAGTCAAACCTGCTCATGAACAGTGCCCACCGGGCCTGACGAGGGTTCAGCCTCCGAGCCGCACGGAGGTAGGCTCGGGACGAGGATGAGAAACGGCTTCTGGCTGCCCTCCAGCCAGTGTCTCCACTCCTGGAGAGCCAGGACGACCGCCAGCAGTTCCCGATTTCCCACGTCATAATTAGGTTCCGCAGGACTGAGCCGCCTGGAGAAAAAGGCGCACGGATGGAGTTTCTGGGTGGAGGGATCTAGCTGGGACAGGACGGCCCCCGCGCCGGTCTCCGATGCGTCCACCTCCACCACGAACTGGCGAGACGGGTCCGGGTGCTTAAGGATGGGGGCACTGGTGAAAAGGGATTTGAGCCTGGTGAAGGCTCCGTCGGCTTCGGGATTCCAGATGAAGGGGTTAAGTAAATAAATACGAAGCGGTTTGTCATATCCCGGAACAGGTCGTTCATAAGCGTTTGGAAAACGGCGGGGGCGTTTGTGAGGCCAAAAGGCATCACCCGATACTCAAACTGCCCCAGCGGAGTGTTAAACGGCATTTTCCATTCGTCCCCCTCGCGGATTCGGACCAAATGGTAGGCGTTCCGGAGATCAAGTTTTGAGAAAACCTGAGCGTGGCAGAGGGGCTCGAAGGAGGGATCAATCAGTGGCAATGGGGTTTTATTCTTCGTCGTGATTTGATTTAACCCCCGGTAATCGATACACGGGCGCAGAGACCGGTCCTTCTTCTCTACGAAGAAAAACACCGCCCCCAGTGGCGCGGAGGACGGGCGGATCAGACCAGCCCCCAGGCACTCCTGGATGTACTTCTCCATCGCCAGCTTCTCGGGACGCGAGATACTATAAAGTCGGCTGGTGGGAAGCGGAGCGCCCGGGAGCAGATTGATAGCGCAGTCATATGGGCGATGGGGAGGCAGCGCGCGCGCCAGGTCTTTGCAGAACACCTGGGAGAGGTCATGATACTCGGGTGGCACGACGGACAGGTCCGGGGGGGGCGGCGGCGGCGCGGCGGGTCGAAGGGTTGCGGGGGTGGCCGCCCGGAGACAGCGGGCATGACAGGCAACGCTCTAGCTGGCGATGGACAGCGTTGTCCAGTCCAGCTGGGGGTTGTGAAGCTGTAACCAGGGGAGGCCCAGGACAACCGGGGACGCAGGTGAGGGGATTATGTACAGCTGGATGGTCTCTGAGTGGTTACCGGATATACTGAGGGTGAGGGGACTCGTGCGGTGGGTTACCTGCGCGATCAGGCGACCATCCAGCGCGTTGACCGCCCTCGGGCGTTCGAGCGGTTCAAGGGACAACCCCATCTTGGTCGCAAACCCGGAGTCTAGAAAATTCTCGTCCGACCCGGAGTCGACGAGAACCGAAATCGGGTGAGTTTGGGACAGGGCCGTCAGGGTTGCGGGAAGGGAAATCCGGGGAGGAGAGCGCGGGGAAGCGGCGTTGCTCACCAGAAGGCTCTCCGTTACTGGCGAGCCCCCCCTTTTAAGGCCTCCCGGCAAGCGGCGGCATAGTGCCCGGAAAGGCCGCAGTACAGGCATAGCTGGAGTCTAAGTCGTCGCTGGCGTTCGGCCGGAGTCAAGCGAGCCCGCCCCAACTGCATGGGCTCGTCCGACCCCGGGCGTCCGACCAGGAGTTCTACCGAAGTTTCAGCGGGACCAGGACCCGGACCCGCGAACGGGGCCGGGTGCGGGACCCGCCGAGCGCGTTCACGTCGGCGCTCCCGGAGACGGTTGTCAAGGAGAATGGCCAGGGAGATGAGCTGCTCTAGGGTCATAGCGTCGTCGCGGGAAACCAGCTCATCCTTCAACCCCTCGGACAAATTACATGAAAAGATGGTCATAAGCGTCTGCTCATTCGCGCCGCACTCCGCGGCAAGGATCCGGAACTCGATAGCGAAATCCGCCACCGATCCGGACCCCTGCCGCAGGGAGAGCAGCCTGTTCAAAGCATCCTGGCCGCGCACAGGATGATCAAAGACTTTGCGGAGCTCCGCGGAGAACCCCGCAAACAAACTCAAAATGGCTGATTGGCTATCCCACAAAGCCGTGGCCCACTGGGCCGCCCTACCTCGGAGCAGATTCACGCAGAACGCTATACGGGCCTTGTCCAAGGCATAACTAAGGTGGTTGCAGGTCGAATACCAGTGAACAGTTGAGAAGAAATCGGCCACACGCCCCGGACTCCCCTGCGTATGGTTCCGGAAGGGGGACCCGCGGTTCTTTGATGGGGGCGGCGACCGGCGGGGCAGGGGGTTCATCCACCGCGGGGGAGGCGTGGGCGCTCGGCCCACGCCTCCCACGGCTACCTGCGCGGCCAGTTGGTCCATGCTGCGGTTCAGTCCCTGTAGGGACTCCAGGATCCCGCCCAGCATCTGGTCATGTCTCCCGAGGAGGGCCCCTGGGGCGCTGAGGGCTTCCTGGAGCGTGCCCGTGTTCGCTGGGTCCATGTTGGTCGAGAGATTCTGTTAGGTCCAGTGGTCTGGACCCAAAAGCAAACGACGGACAACCAGGGTTAGATGGTACAATCAGAGGTTTTATTCAACGCTCTCGGGTGAGGGAAGGGGGAGACGGGGAATACTCAGCCGCGGGATCGGCGGCTCTGTGATCCAGTGCAGAGTTCTATGCTCCCGAGCCCTCGGATCCAGGGTCGGCAGGTGCAGCGGCACGTGGAGGAGCGTAGGCTGGTGCTTGCTTCGGCGGCTCTCGGTGTGCTCCGGAAGCATGGCTTCAGTGAAGACTCGTGAAGTTCTCGTGACGGTCTCGTGTGGATCCAAGACGTGGATCGGGTTCGGCGGTCTGTGGAGTTGGCTCGCGTGTATGTAGACAGGCATGGCAATCTCTCGACGCTGGGCTCTGGGAGGAGGCAAACTTTAACTGCTGCTTGATGATGGAATGATCCGCAGCTGCGAGTGGCGGGAGCACTCCTCCCAGCTGTCCAGCATCTGCCTGATTACAAGAGAGGGAGAGAGAGAGAGAGAGACATCCTGGCCGTAACCAGGGTTATTACAGCACCACCTGGTGGTGATGCTCCAGCACCACCACATTTTTCTCCTTCTTTTCATTCTCCTTCCTCTCTTTCTCAACCCTCTTTTCTGCTTCCTTTGCTGTTTTCTTGGCCTCTTTCTGGATCTTATCCTTTTCTTTATCTGTCATCACAGATAGGTATTGCAATTCAGTGGTTTGTCTCTTCAAGAGCTCGTTCTTGTTCTCTATCTGGATTATTTGGTCGTCCTTCAAAGCCAGAAGTGCGGTCATTTTCCCCTCTAGGGCTGTGACTCGGCCTTTCCATCCTGCCTCACTCAGGAGGCTTTCCTCTTCCAGAGTTGAAATCCTTATCTCTCTTTCCACGCATTTAGCCTCAATTCGATTCACAGTTATCTTCTCTTCCTGCAACCTTTTCTTGATGTCATCATTTTCCACCTTGGCCTCTTTCTGTGTCTTAGAATTTTCTTTCTCTGTCATCACAGAAAGTTCTTGCAATTTAAGGATGTCCTTCTGAAGGTCGGTGGTTTGTCTCTTCAAGAGATCGTTCTTGTTCTCTATCTGGATTATTTGGTCGTCCTTCAAAGCCAGAAGTGCGGTCATTTTCCCCTCTAGGGCTGTGACTCGGCCTTTCCATCCTGCCTCACTCAGGATGCTTTCCTCTTCCAGAGTTGTAATCCTTATCTCTCTTTCCACGCATTTAGCCTCAATTCGATTCACAGATATCTTCTCTTCCTGCAACCTTTTCTTGATGACATTATTTTCCTCCTTGGCCTGTTGACTGGTCTTTCGCTCTGAAGCGAGAGCCGCCATTATCCTGACTTTCACTCTGTCCCAGGTAAATGCATTGCTGCTCATTTTTTTTTTAATGCTGCATTTGCTGTTTCCAGATCTTTAACCTGCTGTTGCAAGTCATGGAGGGCTTTTTCATCAGCAGGGCTGGGTTGAACATTAAGAGAGCTGGTCTTATTTAGCTGCTCTTTGTTGAAGGCTTTCAGCCTGGTCTCGGAGATCTTTCTACCAGCTCTCTCGGTCTTAAGAGCCTTCAGGATTTTTTCCTTTTCGGCTTCCCAGTGGAGCTCCTTGGAAGCGATCACCTGCTCCCAGTTGAGCTCCTTGGAAGCAATCACCTGATCCCAGGCGAGCTCCTTGGAAGCGATCACCTGATCCCAGGCGAGCTCCTTGGAAGCGATCACCTGATCCCAGGTGACCTCCTTGGAAGCGAACACCTGATCCCAGGTGAGTTCCTTGGAAGCAATCTTCTGCTCTAGCTCAGCAATTCTTTTATCTTGCATGATGATCTTGCAGATATTATATATATATAACAATATATAGAATATATTGCTATGTGTATATATAGAATATATTAGGCATATATTGAAAGGCATGATCACCACAGCGGACCCGTTTTCAGTCGGTCGCGGATCCGTTTCCGGTTCGTTGCGGACCCGTTTTCAGTTGGTCGCGGATCCGTTTCCGGTTCGTCGCGGACCCGTTTTCAGTCGGTCGCGGATCCGTTTCCGGTTCGTCGCGGATCCGTTTCCGGTTCGTCGCGGACCCGTTTTCAGTCGGTCGCGGATCCGTTTCCGGTTCGTCGCGGACCCGTTTTTAGTCGGTCGCGGATCCGTTTCCGGTTTGTCGCGGACCCGTTTTCAGTTGGTCGCGGATCCGTTTCCGGTTCGTCGCGGACCCGTTTTCAGTCGGTCGCGGATCCGTTTCTGGTTCGTTGCGGACCCGTTTTCAGTGGGTTGCGGACCTTCGCATGGGCAATATAAAAATATTGTGCTTTTATTTTGAAGGGAATTTTGAATGCAGTAGAGTGCGTCTATTCACACTCCTCAGTGCTGCGTTCACAACACACTTTGCTTGCATGAGTTTACACACGCACTATTTGTGATAGTTCACTTCATTCCAGACCTTTTTATTATGTTTGTGCATGAAAGCACTGCTGAGTCTGTTAAAAAAGGCTGAAGTTATAAAATGATTATGTGTGTTGTATTACTTTGTGTCCTTAAGATGCACTTTTGGGTTTTTAATTGAGTGTAAAAGGGAATATTTCAAACTAGTTTTTTTGTGTTAGCATGTGAGATTCTGTACCATTTCAGGCTCATCTTTTCATTAAATCCATTTGAGAAGTTGAACATGTTCCTTGCTTTGGATCTCGGTTCATTCAGGGGTGATGGTGCAGCTAGACACTGCCCCAGACCACATGCATGTTCTTATTGGCTAGTTATGTCCTTCTCAACTGTGACAAAAAAAAGCTTTGAACAAAGTTAATATAACAACGATTGTTTGATCTTTGTCTTTGTTATTTTCTTCTGTTTTAAGTTTGATCTTTGATAGAGTAATGTGGGTTTATACATATATACTAGGGATGCAACGATACCATTTTTTACAAACCGATACGAGTACGAGTATTTTTATTTGTGTACTTGCCGATACCGAGTACCGATACCGATACTTCTTAGATTTGGTCTCCATGAAAGTGCAATTAATTTGGAGGCAGATTTTATTTTATCCTCTGCAGATTATGTCAAGCCTATAGTACAAAATTAACAGAAGGCTATCCCAAGCTTTAAACGTCTTGTGGAAGTCCCTCTAATGTCGGACCATAAAACGCCCCCGTGTCCGGGTTCATAATGTAAGCGATAATATTAAGGATCGAGCAATTATATAGGAAGCTGTGTTCCAAGTTATGTTTCCGGTGCTTTTATTGTGGAGGGAGAAACGGAAAGGAAAAGAGGAGTGGAATTGTGGGATATACGTGTGTGAAGGAGATAAAAAAGTGGTTCAAGTTACCCTGCAGCGTGTTTTCATTTTATTAGAATTACAAATATAGACACACAACAGACACTCGGCTACAATAATATCATCACAACAGCGTCTGAATGAGGCCGCTGCCAGCGCTACTTCTGGTGGATCAGCAACAGTTTGATTCAAACCGGCGGGACGGCAGTAATTTTCCGTCGCGTTGGATGTGAAAGCAGCATAACTCTACACACCTTGCCGCAAGAGAGCGACGAAAGAGCCGTATGCGGCTCTGGATCACGGGTTGCCGACCCCTGCCCTAGACGTTGAAGTCAGGTAGGACAACACATCTTTTTCTCCACAAAGCGCGACCAGTTTGTTGTAGCGAAATACTGTTGAGTGGTATCGGTTCTTGGTATCGACAATTGAAATCGATACGAGTACGAGTATTTTAACGCAGTATCGACCCCCGATACCGATACCGGTATCGGTATCGGTGCATCCCTAATATATACATATATATAAATGCATGTACAATATTGTTACACTTGAATAAACAATACAAAGACAGTTATTTAACAATATGTTCGGTAGTAGTTAAAGTTATACAGTGTTTATACAGTTACAACCGACCATGATGCTGATGTGGCCCACGGTGAAAATGAGTTTGACACCACTGCTATCTGAACCGGGTTTCTGTTGCAACGGGGTGCTACATTAATTAATAAAGAAATGTATATTGTGGTGTTGAACAACATCAATAGCCAATTTAAATGAATGGTGATAACGCTTGGCAACATGAATATTATCTTATAGTTGGAGGGTCTGAATATTTATTTAATTGGAGGAATTCAAATCAAATATTTTTCTAAAGTGGTCATTTATTGGCATTCCTCTTGGTGCTAAAATTACAGGTGGAACCAAATTCCATGTATTTATATAAAAAAATGTAATATGACGATCGTAATAAAGTTCTATATAAGGTCACGGTTTCTTTTTGAAGTGTTATTGACTTATTTATTCACAAGAATCACATGTAATGAGGTTTTTTTGACATCAAGGAACAGAACGAGTGAAATGGATTCCTATAAAGTGATTTGGATAAAGTAAAAATAGTGGTATTCACATCACACTCTTTCCATCCATTTCCTAACACCGATTTAAAAGATAACTCAAAATATCTTAAAATGCAACGTGTCTGTCTTTGATTCTTTGGTTTTATGCAATAAAAAGTACAAAGCTAACAGTTGTATTTTCATGTAATTTAAGACACTTCAATAGTGCATATTGTCTGACTACTGATTTTAGTTTTGTCTAATTGTGAAAAAATAATCTGAGGTCAGCAAAATTAAATGAAGAGACGTGTGCAGGAATGTCATATTTATCCATATTAAAAATTACAACTTGCACAATGTTAATTATTTAATCATTAGATTTTCCCAGCAGAAATGGAAATTTACATTCAGGCATATTAAGAACAGATAACACTTTTAATGACAGCAACAGCAAGAAAACATGACAAAAACAGCAATAATATTAAATATAACAGCACTCAAACTTATTTTGGCAGCAGTTTCAAATTTCCTTTGGATAGACTGCTGAAGTGAAGAAGGATGCCCACCTTCACGTCTGACCAGCAGACCCCCATCATGCACATTAAATAGTGAAATACACCTATAAAAGTGTCAATGCACTACAGCACCTTTGACTTTATCCTTGAAGGGTTTCTTATTAGTTCATCCAACAACCAGACGATGCTGTTAATCACAAGTCGGAGAGGCAGACGCTGGAGGACGTCTCAACGTAGACGCACCCTGAACGGGATTGGCCGCCTCGCAGATCCATCACGTGACTCTGACTCCGCCGTCTGGAGGCGAGCCTCGCCGAGCACGCAGTCCCACAGCCGACCTCTGCTCCACAGCTGCACACATGACAGGATTGGCCGTGTGTGTGTGTGTGTGTGTGCGCACATGTGTGCACGTGTGTGTCAAACCTCAATAGAGATGGGTGCGCTGGGGTATCTCCTGTAGAAAACAGCTCTGAGGTTGAACTCAGGGTTTCCATCAGCCTTGAAAACGTGCGTCCTGATGGTGTCATTCTCACAGCACACTATGGCATAAACATCTGGAGCTGTGGATCATAACATACAGCAGAGTGTAACGAGGAAACATGGTGCCCTCCTCTATCTGTACAACTGGAGATGTGGTGTTGTGCACCTGTCTGTTTGGGGGTGCTGAGTCCTGAAGCCCTGCGGAGGTGGACTGTGATCACCACCGTGTGTTGAGGTAGAAAACACTGGAAGACGGAGGGAGGCGGCAAATCCTCCCTCAATTCCCTACACAGAAAAAGATGAACCAAAAAGAGGATGCATGAGGGCTGAAAAGGAACAAAGTGCAGTTAAATCTGAGAGCAAGAAACTTACTGTTCCTGTAAAAGTGGAGGAAATGAACTAGCCGCAATATTTTCATATTATGAGGTTTCTTTGTGTAGTGATTGATTTTTTTCTCATTCCGGGTTTTCTTTTTCATAGTATAAAAATATTTATACTAAATATTTCATGTAAAATCGACAGGAAGGTATATACAGTCCCCTCCAAAAGTATTGGAACGGTAAGGCAAATTCCTTTATTTCTGTTGTTCACTGAAGATATTTGGGTTTAAGATCAAAAGATGAGTATGAGACAAGAGTTCAGAATTTCAGCTTTTATTTCCTGGTATTCACATCTAGATGTGTTAAACAACTCACGACATACCACCCTTTGTTTGAACCCACCCATTTTTCAAGTGAGCAAAAGTATTGGAACAAATAATCTTAAAGTAAATAACATTTAATATTTGGTGGCATAACCCTTGCTTGCAACAACTGCCCCAAGCCTGCGACCCATCGACATCACCAAACTGTTGCATTCTTCATTTGTGATGCTATTCCAGGCTTTTACCGCAGCTTCTTTTAGTTCTTGTTTGTTTCGGGGTGTTTCTCCCTTCAGTCTCCTCTTAAGGAGGTGAAATGCATGCTCTATTGGGTTAAGGTCAGGTGATTGACTTGGCCAGTCTAAAACCTTCCACTTTTCCCTCTGATGAAGTCCTTTGTTTTGTTGGCAGTGTGCTTTGGGTCATTGTCCTGCTGCATGATAAACTTCCTCCCGATTAGTTTCAATGCATTTCTCCGTAAATTGGCAGACAAAATGTTTCTGTACACTTCTGAATTCATTCTGCTGCTACCGTCATCAGTTACATCATCAATAAATATCAATGAGCCTGTTCCAGAAGCAGCCATGCACGCCCAAGCCATGACATTACCTCCACCATGCTTCACAGATGAGCTTGTATGCTTCGGATCATAAGCAGTTCCTTTCTTTCTCCACACTTTGGCCTTTCCATCACTTTGGTAGAGATTAATCTTGGTCTCATCAGTCCATAAGATTGTGTTCCAGAACTTTTGCGGCTCATCTCTGTACTTCTTTGCAAATTCCAATCTGGCCTTCCGATTCTTACTGCTGATGAGTGGTTTGCATCTTGTGGTGTGGCCTCTATATTTCTGCTCTCTGAGTCTTCTTCGAACAGTGTATTGTGATACCTTCACCCCTGCACTGTGGAGGTCGTTGGTGATTTCACTTACTGATGTTTTGGGGGTTTTCTTCACAGCTCTCACGATACTTCTGTCATCAACTACTGTTGTTTTCCTTGGCCGACCGGTTCGACATCTATTACTCAGTACACCAGTAGTTTCTTTCTTTTTCAGGACATTCCAAATTGTTGTGCTTGCTATGCCCAATGTTTGTCCAATGACTCTGATCGACTTTCCTTCTTTTCTCAGCTTGACAATGGCTTGCTTTTCTCCCATAGACAGCTCTCTGGTCTTCATGTTGGTTTATCCTCTTTAACAGGAAATGCAATCTTGATAGGTTTGAACCAAGGGTGAAAACTTAGACTAGTCATGCAGAGCTATTTAATGTTTGGACAATCAACCTAAAAGGCAATACCTGGGCAACAAGAAACACCTGTCAGTCACATGTTCCAATACTTTTGCTCACTTGAAAAATGGGTGGGTTCAAACAAAGGGCGGTATGTTGTGAGTTGTTTAACACATCTAGATGTGAATACCAGGAAATAAAAGCTGAAATTCTGAACTCTTGTCTCATACTCATCTTTTGATCTTAAACCCAAATGTCTTCAGTGAACAACAAAAATAAAGGAATTTGCCTTACCGTTCCAATACTTTTGGAGGGGACTGTACATATTGAAATAAATGCACACTTATATAACACCATAAAGATTTCATCTTCAATATATGAATACTTAAAAATGTTGTTTGTTTCAAACATTTGGGATAAAATCTTTTGTTAAGGACATGAAGCCGTTTCCATTTCTAACAGTAGGAAAACAACTAAAACAAACAAAAACAAAGATGTAATGTTGGCATTGCATTTTTTTAACATTTTTTAACCAATTTAAATAAGCATAAGAACCTTTTGGCCATTATCAAACATGCACATGTGACAACTTGAAAGATGTGCACTTTTAGCAGGTTTATTTCATTGTCTGTTTATGTTGGAATGTGATGTTAAAAAGATCGTTAGATAGTGATCTGAGATCAATTGCTTTAGTCTTAGTCTCCGCCCACATACCTCGGGGAATATGTGACATTTATTTATTTATGTGCATAAATATGTTGATCTTGTTGTCTGTTTATATTGAAATGGGATATGTTAAAAAGGTTGTTTAAAAATAACAAGTGTAGGGGATAATTGATCTACATAGTGGTCTTGATCTAAAGATCTGAGATCGATTGCTTTAGTCTCCGCCCACATATCTCGGGGGAATTTGCGGTCTTTTCTCACTTCAGTAAAGTTCTGGCTGTGAGAAAGACCGTATTTTATTTATTTATATATATATATATGTGTGTGTGTTTTGGGAAATTAACTATCATAATGCTAGGTAATGCTCTAAAATGTACTGTGGGTAATGTACCATTGAAATACTGTGGGTAAACTGAAATGGAAGTTGATCGTCTGCTCTCCTGTGGATCGCTTCCTGTGTTGATTATTGTTTTGTTTGTGTATATTGCACTTCAGTAAAGTTCTGGCTGTGAGAAAGACCGTATTATCACTCTCGTGATCATTTCTCCCCCTTTTCCAGGGGTGTAACACACACAAACATCCGGGACCGACCTGAGTCTGACATGGGAATGGCAGAAGAGGCGCAGCAGGAAGCGTCCCGTGACGCCCGGCAGGAAGGTGGTGGGCAGCACGATGTAGCGCCCCGGGGCCAGCGTCCCCCTGAGCGTCACACTGCGGGAGTCCATGTAGACCGAGCTGGCCGCCTGCTCCACCACACACTGCACCCGGCTGCAGCGGTTCACCTCCACCTGGGCCGCAACAAGGCGGCGGGAGAAATCGTTATTTCTGTGAGAGCTGAAAACCTCTTTGTTCACATCGTGGTCCGTGAGCCGCTCACCTTCAGCACCTCGAAGCCGATTGGCAGGTTTTCTCCTCCTCCATCCTTCCTCCGTATCCTCCGGTCCTCCTGCTGCAGACAGAGCAGCACCTCCTGCTCTTTGTCGCTCACCTCAAACATGAACTAGAGAAAAAAAAACATGTTAATAAATTCATGCAGTCATCACAAACTAAAGTTTCCACTTCAGTTTTACCTGAGGATTGTGCAGGAAAGTGTCTCTGTGGTTGATGCATCCTCCACATCGACTCCTCTTATCCATCTGTGCCTCCCATCCTCCCACCTCTCCATCCTCGTCCTTCTTCTTCACCTTTTTCACAGCCTTAGCTCGCTCACACTTTCCACCTTCCCCTCCCTTCTTCTGCTGACTCTCCCCAAGTCTGGCCTCCTTCCGGTTACCTCGCTGCTTGGTCACTCCAGGTTTGGTGGTGTTCTTCCCCAAGCTCAGCGCGGGGTTGCTGTGCAGGTCGGTGGATGGAGGCGTTCCCGCGGTGGTGGGAGCTTGAGCCCACTCTCCATAGCGGCGCACTTCCCTCCAGTGGGAGCTCGGCCACAGCAGAGCCCTCTCCACCAGCCAGCACGCCACCACGTCAGTGAAGTAGTGGCAGAAATCCTCGAAATCCATCCTGAGGAACAGGAGAGGAAATACATTTGTAGGACATTCATTCAATTTTACATTAATTCTCCTTTGTTCTTTCCATGCTATGGTAATGGGGATCCAAACAAATAATTAAGCATGAAGATCTACCAGAACTCCCCTACGTCTCGGACAATCAGGCCCGTCTTCTCCCTCTCTGCACGACTCATCTGCTGCCACTGCTGCGACCTGCAGGGGGCGTGCAAGGACAATAACACCACAGGAAATAAAGAAAAGCAGAGCTGCAAGGTTTTCAACCTCTGGAAACCTTTATAGGTCCATTTTGGCCATTTTGAGACTTTCTCAGACTTTCTGAATGTGAACGCCAGATGTCTCTTGTAAAACAATTCCAACACTATTGTAAAATGTCAGAATTTGTCATTATAAAATGTTGTAAAAACAGACTGACACTGTAAAACTCTCCCACAGCTCCAGCAAAATGTATGATGAACTCAGCAGCAGTCAGCCATGTGGCAGTTGAAGCCGGTGCAGAGTTCAAAGCCCCCTCACCCCTGACTCCAGGCCCCCGTCCAGTGTGTGGTCCCCCACGGGTTCCTCATGCGCACCATGACGAGTCGGGGCATCCAACCCGGCCCCGTCTCCCCAGCCTCACCTTCCTCACGGCCGTGATCCCGTAGGCGTGTCCCCGAACCAGGCCACAGTCCAGCACCGACTCCACCGCCTCCCCCTCTGCCGGCTGAGAAATAATACACAAAATAGTACATGAAATATCTGCATTTCTGACATATCGTGCATCTCTTTTGTTTGGAGATACTCCGAGGTATAGGCTCTACCCGTATGGAGCAGGTGATGAGGGCTTTGCGCTCATGAGCCTTCGCTAATGTCTGGAAGAAGGCCCTCCTCCGTTCGCTGTGCAGGCTGAGGGGCTCCGAAACCCTGCCAGTGAAGTCGATTAGCGCCTCTGTCGTGTTTCCTCCCTCCAGGGCCTCATAGCAACCGTTTAGCCTGGAGAGTAACCAGATAGATTGACTGAATGATTCATAACTTGCCGCTCTTCTCCCGTTCCTATCTCTGTCTCACACAACAACTGCCAAAGTGGGTGTGGGTGTGCTTCCATGGTTGATATGGCCGTTGGGGCTGGTGGGGCTTTAGGAGGGGACTGAGACTACACTGGGTCCTGAAGAGGGGAGTCCTTACTTGGCGTAGGCCTTTTCCAACAGGGCGCTCCAAAACTCTTGTGGTGTCGCCGAGCGGCAGAAGAGCAGCACCCTGTCGGCGCTGACCGGCAGACGGTCGTCCACCACGACGTCCGTCCAACGGCCGAGTCTCCAGAACCGGAAGTGGAAGATGCCCGCGTACAGATCCGGATGCTTTGGATTCCACTCCTGGTCCACGTGGTGCGGGATCACCTGCGGAAGGAGAGGAGAGGAAGACGTGAAGGAGGGACGAGAGGAGAGGAAGAAGGAAGCAGGAAAAGAAAAGGACGGCACAAAATACTCCACCTTTTTCCACAGAGATGGCTCGGATGATATGCAGGAAATGGCAGCCACCATCCAGCAGTTGCCCAGACTGCCTTGGTGCAAGTCACGAGTGCTGATGCCGTCAACAAACAGACGGGGGTCCTTACATATCACCTGTGGGTGTTTGGAATAAAGAGATTTCAAGCTTTTTGTGGCTTATTTTTAAATCAAACAGACAAGGAGCAAGATATTCTGTCTCCCTTTAGCTCTATTTTGCTTTCCAAACACTAATTGGCGGCGTCTGTAGCTCATGGAGAGTGGTCTGAAACCACAAGGTAGCTGGTTCGATCCATGGTCTCCCCATAGTTTACATGTTGAAGTGTCCTTGAGCAAGACATTGAACCCCAGTGGCTCCCCGGGCCTTGCACAGCAGCACACTGCTCCTTGGTTACTAAGGATGGGTTAAATGCAGAGACCAATATCCCCAAGGGGATGAATAAAGGGTACTTTATTGCTTTATCTAGCTACTAAATGCTCCAGTATGTTCACTGTAGTCGCTAACTTCTATTATTTGGTGCTGTAAAGTGTAAAATGGGTTTTCATATCCAACTGCCTGCCACTGCATGAAACAATGCTGATGAGAGCGCTGAGACTCAACTAAAATGGGGTGAAGTTGCATGTCAGAAAACCCCAAAACAAAAGACACTAACATGCTCCGTGATCTGAGAGGAACTGTAAACATGGAACACACAGTCACAGGAGCCCTCATGACGTCTTTGAAACCATCCTCCCGCCATATGATAAACAATGATATGTTTTGTCTTCAGTCAGGAACATACAGATATCAGAGATCCCTGGACTCCTAACTGGCTTGCTTTGTATACGGGACATACATCATAATTATGGGAAAGTTCATCTAGAAGTCACATGCCATATAATATATAAGAAATAGAAGGAAGAAAACAATTTTTCCCCAAAAGTCCTTCCTGTTTATACAAAGTATAACTTATAAGAAAAAAAAATTTCAACAAATATGAGGATGAAAAACCTTTTGCAGGATAAAAACATATTTTAATTTACATACTTTCAACACAATGTTTAGGAAGAAAACCCTCAATAGGATAAAGAACTTACATAATTTCATTTTCAACGCTTATATTAGGATGAAAAACCTCTAACAGGATAAAAACCTTATATAAGCAAAATACCATAATGAAATTATAAGGAATTGTAGAACATATGTCTTCATCAGCTGCAGATAGTTCCTTGCTGTTTTCACCCCAATGGTGTTGGATCATCGTTGCATTAATCTTTTCTTCTGAGGTTAAAATAACAGACCTGCGTGCTCCGGAATCACACAGAAATATTATCTTGCATCCCTCTACCATTAAAGTCACAAACGGTTTGTCCTCTTGTACCAAACACAGCTCTATTTGTTCTAACTCTATATTATCTACTAATAATATTCTCCTGTTGTTCAGTGACACACTCTGTATATCAGTGTGTGTAGTGTTAGAAAATAATGATTTTTAGTGCTCCTAGTGAGAGCTAGAGAGTTTACATTGGAGGGTCAAGACAAATAAATAACTCTGTATGGATTATCAAATATTGAATGGATGACACTGTATGTACTACACAAATGTATTAATTAGAATTATGAAATGTATTGAGTGATTGTGGAAGGAATCCTGAAAACATCAGGAGCCCACAAACAGTTACGCAGCCTGAAGATTGGAGCAGATAGATAAGGAGGACGTGCTCAGGAATGTGAGGGGGTTGATTGAAGTCCTGAGCACTGTTGTTTAAGCGAGAGGGGGTTTGGGTTGACCAACACCAAAAGGACGAGGTCTTGTCCAATCAATGGACTGGAAGAGAGACTAGCCAGGGGAAGGGGGGCTGACCCCAAACCTGGCAAAGCTGAGACATTTTGAGAACATCAGCAGATCTCTGGGTGCCTTCTGCCGGGCAGGTATGTATGGATCTGCTGCCCGGTGGGGGGGGGGGGGCACTGGATCTCTGTCTCATGGGATATCTCTCTCTCATGGGATATATTTTGTATATATTGTGTAGTTATTAGTGTGATTCATTTTGAAATGCTGTTCATCATCTTTTTATTAAATCAATTTTTATTATAACTTTCTGCATCTGGGACTTCTCTTCACACAACCGCCCAAAGATTTTTGAACTTAACAATTTGGTGACCCCGACGTGATCTTTGTGGTGAGTTGTGGTTGAAGAATAGTGATTTGAACAAAGGACCAGACTTTTTTCTGGGACCCCTTGGATGATCCCTCCTCTCTGCTCACATGAGGCCTCACTAAAAAGGTAATGGCAAGGACCTGTTGATAACCGAACCTTGTTTAGGTAGAACTAGGAATTTAGTTGTGAGCAGGGAAGGCTGGTCTGACGAGGTAATACATTATTAGTGTAAAAATGACATAAGGATAATGTACAAATAATGAAAGTGGTGCAGCATATAGATGCATGTTGAATGAAAGATGGCGTCAGTGCATGAGTGGAAGCTTTATGTTGAGTGAGAGATTGTATGTGTTTGTGAAACTCACAGAGGTTCCTTCCACCTGAAGAGGTGTGAATGTATTCGCAGCGATGAGTAACTACTTAGTTTCTTTGTGATAAATACATAAACTGACGGGGTTTTTCGTGGTCGCAATCGTTATAATACGCAGCAGATGAATGATTGGAACTGTATTTTGACCAGTTTTGCATAAATTTTAACAGAACTAAAAGTCCACGAGTGGCCTGAGATAAAGTATCGTCAGTAAGTTTTGGGGATTGGCATGCGCGAGGAGTTACGTTTAGTAAGTCGACGGGCCCTTCATTGTCTCTGAGCTCCGAAAACCAATTCTTAGGTTACTGTTAAAATGCATATCAAATATTAATTGGAAAAGATGACGTGTGTTCCTCATAAAAATTGAAGAGAGTGTAAGCCTTCAAGAGATTCACAGCTAGATTGAATTGAATCTGAATAAGACGACGCATGCGCTATGGCTAAGGCGTATGAATAAGATAACAAAAAATAACGAATTGGAAAAACACATCTAGGAAGACATATCAGTTGATAGTGTATTTGTTGTAAAAAATAAGAAAAGGAAGAGAAAGCGTTGTATCTTTTGTACAGGGTGATTGCCTGTTGTATGTTTTGAGTGTAAAAGATATTGAAAACTGCCATTTTATAGTTTAAATTGTAAAGTAAGAAACGTAGGCCTCAAGGAGAAGTAGAACAAAGAGTCATAAAAAGGAGACAAGGTGTTAAGGGGGAAGGGAACTTAAGAGAGACAAGCTAGATGAAGTAAGATTGTGAAATCAAGAGGGAACCTTAAGACACTGAGAAAAATTAAGATAGAGGGAATTTGAGTAATTGGGACTCCGTTGGACGACAGAAGCGCAAATAATAGGTGATTCCTCCCAGAAGGTGAGAAGCTGTTCCTCAGACGGAGTTCAAGATTGCCAGTCCAAAGCTGGAACTAGAAAGAATTCCACCCGGTGAGAATTCTGTTCCATGAGAAAGTCCTTTGAGATGCAACAGATGTGTCCTAGTGAACTAATAATGATAAAGAACAATTAATTAGAAAAGATGTTGTAAAACAGTAATGGTGAAGTTTTAGAAGGATAAATTGAAAGAATGGAAAGACAATAATGATTTTAGCGGAAGATTGACAGTCACATGATGTCAATATTTGGTTCATCAGATTGAACAAAGAATAAGAGGGAACCTTAAGAAGGGAGAATTAGAGAGAAGAGAAGGACATCACACACACACACACACACACACACACACACAGATAAGCTGAACAGACTGTTAATTCAGGATGTAAAGCTGTTTAGAACTCTAGAAGTAGAGGGATGTGAAGTTACTTTTTTGAGTGTTTCCGGAGCATGCAGATCTGTCATTCTAGCACCTGAAAGTAGAAAACAAAATTGATAGAGCAAAAAGATAGAACCATTTGGTGAGAACAGCATTTGTAATCCTAAATCCTTAAACATGACTATAGACAAAAGAACAACAGTTGAAGTTATCTAAGAAACTGTCCAGTAAATCTTAAGCAGAGAGCATATTGGTGACAAAGTTTAGGATGTTTGTTGGCAGGATGAGTACAAGGGGAGAACAAAGCAGCATGATATCAGGAATGTAAGAAGAATTGAGATGACTTCTTCTGTTATCCCCCGACCATTTGGTCCTAACTTGGGTCTACTTCAAATGGTGAGAACCAGGAGACCATTTGGACCACTTAGGTCGTAAAGAGAAAGACTTGGAATGCACCAAGGGGGGAAGGGCCATTCAACTATCATTAGCACATCAACTGCTGTCAGCATATCAAAGAGAGAGCATCCTGGATTCATCACACCTACAGCAAGAAGGTGCACCGGTTGTCTGCAGAAAACTGCAGTACTGAGGACTCCTAAGCGGGCACCCATCTCCTCTGTGGTGAAGTCTGGTTACAAAGGGAGGTGAAACCAATAGGGGCACTTGTCTCAACCCAGTGAAGAAATCATCAAACACCCAGAGGCTTAGGGAGTGTCTGTTTATCAAGGGGAGCTCAGTGTTGATATTAGAAGGAGAAACTGGTTAACAACTATGGACAATAGCCAAAAGGAATTGTTCATTTTACTGTGATGCTGAGAAAGGCGGATTCTGTAAAATGTTTGGATTTGCCTGTTTTACTTTCATCCTAAGCAACACAGCTCCTGATGGATCAGTGACCGAAGCGCTGACTGGTCTTACGGCATTGAGTCAGAACCTTGCAGAGAATGCTGGGATTGATGATCCCATCACAAGCTGGTTGGACAGTATGTTTGGAAGATGCATTTCTGTCCATAATAACCTTACTTTGTCTTGACACTACAGTCGTGATCCCCTGAGGATGCTGCTGCATCCATGGACTTCTGCAGAGATTGATTGAAGCTGCATTTAGTAAAAAACATTCAAGGGAATCAATTAAGAGTTGAAGATGAAGAAATAAGCTTTTGATTGATGCATTTGTTTATCAAGGGGGGACATGATTTAGTCTGTAAGTGAATGACGATTATGGGAATTGTAACAGCAAGTTAAGTTTATGATAATCAGAGAGTGTCTTGCATGATTTTTGTATACTCACTATAAATAGTGAGTAAGGGGGGATTGTTAGAAAATAATGATTTTTAGTGCTCCTAGTGAGAGCTAGAGAGTTTACATTGGAGGGTCAAGACAAATAAATAACTCTGTATGGATTATCAAATATTGAATGGATGACACTGTATGTACTACACAAATGTATTAATTAGAATTATGAAATGTATTGAGTGATTGTGGAAGGAATCCTGAAAACATCAGGAGCCCACAAACAGTTACGCAGCCTGAAGATTGGAGCAGATAGATAAGGAGGACGTGCTCAGGAATGTGAGGGGGTTGATTGAAGTCCTGAGCACTGTTGTTTAAGCGAGAGGGGGTTTGGGTTGACCAACACCAAAAGGGCGAGGTCTTGTCCAATCAATGGACTGGAAGAGAGACTAGCCAGAGGAAGGGGGGCTGACCCCAAACCTGGCAAAGCTGAGACATTTTGAGAACATCAGCAGATCTCTGGGTGCCTTCTGCCGGGCAGGTATGTATGGATCTGCTGCCCGGTGGGGGGGGCACTGGATCTCTGTCTCATGGGATATCTCTCTCTCATGGGATATATTTTGTATATATTGTGTAGTTATTAGTGTGATTCATTTTGAAATGCTGTTCATCATCTTTTTATTAAATCAATTTTTATTATAACTTTCTGCATCTGGGACTTCTCTTCACACAACCGCCCAAAGATTTTTGAACTTAACAGTAGGCGCATGACTCTGTGTGTGTGTATATGACCTGGGCGTTCAGCCGAAGTGGATCCTTGACGTCCCCCTCTCCCCGATGTCCCCCTCTCTCCGGCTCCTCTGCTCCTTGCAGTCTCCTTTCCAATGTCGGTCCCTTCCACAGCGAAAACAAGCTCCTCTCTTTGTGTAGTCATCTCTCCATCCACTCTCCCCCCTCTGTCCATAAAAGCCTCCCCGCTTTTTGTTTATCTCGGAAATACACATCAGAAAACCAGGTTCAGACATTTCATAATTTCATCATCATCATAGCAAATTAGTTTTGGGCTCTGAGCCTATGGTTTCTGGAGAATCAGGATATACTGGTATGGTTTGCTTACCGTATTCCACTCCTGATCTGGTGTGCGCTGTTAGCAACGGGCCCACATGTTTGGCGCCTCGCTCTCTCCAACGCAGACACGAGGTCAGCTGCTGTGCTGCGTCTCGGCTGTGCGTGTTGGGGCTGCGGCGGCAGGTGGAGAGGGTGGATGGAGTGTTGGTGGAGACGCTGGAGGGTGAGGTCACTGCAACAGGAGGAGCTTGAGCAGGGGAAACATTACAGTACATTACATTACATTTAGCTGACGCTTTTATCCAAAGCAACTTACATGCTATACAGTAGACCATAGACACAGCAACGGTGAGCAATTAGGGTTTAGTATCTTGCTCAACAACATGGACTACCGGAGGCTGGGATCGAACCACCGACCTTCTGATTGAAAGACAGACTTGCTAACCACTGAGCCACAGTTGGGGAGGAGCCCATTACCCGTACACCACTTCAGTATCTGCTTTAGCACAGAAATGTACACTTGGAAACAGATTAGAAGAGTTAGTCATGTTTCATTCATACTGTTCTTTCCTCAATTTCTCCCTTTCCATGCCTAATTTACATATCTCCGCTTCCTTTGCGCACACCCAGGCTTCATTTAAACCTTTTTTTTTCTTCATTTAAGCTCCATTTGAGCAATCAAAAACTGACATCCTGTGACTGCCAGTTTCCCGTTAAAACTATATTCCTTCGTCCATTTCCTTAGGTATTTAACGCTTCTCTCATTTTTTGTTTTTCCTATATTTTATATCGCCTCCCAGAGTTCCTTCTCTGCTGAGGTTGGCTCCCATCTTTCCCTTTTTATTTTTATTTTATCTTTTATTTTTATTTAAATGATTCTGCCCTGTGTCTTTCTTACGTCCACAAATAGAGGAGTTTAAAACTACCGGCAGGATTCCTTCCCCAGTTCCTTCTAAAGAAGACGGAAGAATCAAGACTCCTTCCCCAGTCCTCTCGAAGGAGAACTGAAGGATCAAAACTTCTTCCCCAGCCCACTAAAGTGAACGGATGGAAGTCCCCCTGTTCCCTCGATATCCCGCTGAACTGAAGCGCTTACCGGCCCGGCAACTCCTTTCAATTCACCAACACTGAAGCTATTTAAAGTCCCGAGACTCCTCCTTAGTTTGTGAAAGAAAGCTCTTTAAAGTCCCGCGACTTCCGACAGAGAGAAAGAGATCTCACCTGCAATGACTCTTCCTCACCGGTTCGGTAAAAAAATTGGATCTCGTCACTCCGCTCTCCTCCAGCCGTTCCTGGCCTCTCAAAACACCAAACTACTACGGCGGAGGGCTTTGTACGAGAGTCCTTGACTCCCACGTATACGATTTCAGGAATGAACTCTGGAGCAAAGAGGAGGTCTTGAGATCCGGCTCGAAGGACCAAGTATGTTAGAAAAATAATTTACACTCGATGCCGGGTCTTGGTGGTCATGTCAACAGGTCATTTATTCTGTTGCAAGAGAGGAGCAGATACAGATATATGTGTTGCTTTACTAATTGTACATCCACCGGGACGGTGGTTCCCATCTTCAAGAAGAGGAACCGGAAAGTGTGCTCGATCTATCGGGGTATCACACTACTCAGCCTCCCAGGTAAAGCTTATGCCAGGGTGCTGGAAGGTATGCTCCAACCATTTGTCGAACCTTGGATTCAAGATGAACAGTGCAGGTTTCGTCTCGGCCATGGAACAGTAGACCAGCACTTTACACTCGCAAGACTACTGGAGGGGTCCTGGGAGTTTGGCCAACAAGTGTACATGTGCTTTGTAGACTTGGAGAAGGCTTTCGACCGGGTCCCTCTGGGGGTTTTGTGGGGGGTGCTGCAGGAGTATGGGGTGCCAGACCTGTTGCAACGGGCCATTCGTTCTCTGTACGCCTGCAGTAGGAGCGGTGTACGTATTCTCGGTAATAAGTCCCAGGGGGTGGAGAACGTCAGGTTTGGGGATCTAGGGATCACCTCTGCTGTTTGCAGATGATGTGGTCCTGTTTGCCTCATCGGACCTTCAGACCTTCAGCCTTCACTGGGGCATTTTACAGCCGAGTGTGGGGCGGCGGGATGAGGATCAGCACCACGAAATCAGACGCCATGGTGCTCTGCCGGAAACCAGTGGTGTGCTCCCTCCGGGTGGGGACAGAGTGCATACCACAAGCGAAGGAGTTCAAGTATCTCGGGGTCTTGTTCACGAATGAGGGTAAAATGGAGCGGGAGATCGACAGGCATATCAGTGCGGCTGCAGCAGTAAAATAAGACGGCACCGGGCCGTCTTAGTGAAGAGGGAACTGAGCCAGAAGGCGAAGCTCTCAATTACTGGTCGGTCTACATCCCAACCCTCACCTATGGTCACAAACTTTGGGTCGTGACCAAAAGAACAAGGTCTCGGATTCAAGCGGCCAAAATGAGTTTCGGGCTCAGCCTTAGAGAAAGGGTAAGGAGCTCGGAAATCAGGAGGGAGCTTGGAGTTGAGCCGCTACTCCTTTGTGTCAAAAGGAGTCAGCTGAGGTGGTTCGGGCATCTAATTAACGCCTCCCTTTAGAAATTTTCCAGGCACATCCAACTGGTAGGAGGCCCCGGGGAAGACCCAGGACAACGCTGGAGGGATTATATCTCCCAGCTGGCCTGGGAACGCCTCGGGATCCCCCAGAACGAGCTGGTAAATGTTGCGGGTGAAAGAGAAGCATGGGTCAGCCTGCTTGACCTGCTGCCACCGCTATAATATACAGAAAACCCTTGTGAACATAGTTAATAATTTCATATGTATTAGTGGTATACTGGTTTATGATAGTACACAGAAAAGATTAAAAAATATATATTTTTCAGGAAAAAATAACTGAATAGTAGCTATATTTGCAAACGCTTCTTTTTAAATATATAACATAGCTCTATATGTTAGGAGTAAATGTGCAAAGTTGTCAACTCGGCCAACACTCCTCCCTGGTCCTTGAACGGTCCTCGCTCCGCTGCCGCCATGTGCAGCATGAGGATAGGAAAGGATAGGAAGCTCTGTAGGTTTTAAGGATTCAAGTACTGTATAGTACTCCTGTGTAGCTTCATGCTATCGCATATTTTCAAAACTCTGGGTGCTTTCTTGAGTCACACTTATGGTTTATGTTCATATTTATTGTGCAAAACTCAAGTTTTCAGAGCTTATACAAAAGACAGGATGTGGGGGTAAAACATATGAGGGGAACTTGTGGGATTGGACCTGGTGCTTTGGATCCAAGGTCAGGAGGCCGGCCTCCCCAATACATGACCGGCTTTTGCGAGACAAGGCAGTCCTGATGAGGAGGAACTTTGCCCTTTTTGAGAACAAAAATAAGGACCTCAAACAGCATTAGCACAATGGAGAACACTGGATGCTAATGAAAAAGTGTTCTCAGTGGATAATAATGAAATGCTCTTTTCTTTTTGAGCCACGTTGGCCTGGTGTGGGTTTGTGCTGTGGTCAAGAGGAATAGAGGGTTAGGGGTGTGAAATGTGGGAATGTACGACCTGCTTGGTCCTTCTTGACCACAGGGCCTCCTTCGAGGCTAGGTATATTCTCGAGTTGGGCCTGGTCTCTACTTAGATCGGAGAGCGCCTTAAGTTTTTTTTCACTCCAGATTATTAAATGTTCCTTTGGTTGGATCGTTTGGATCAGTTTTTGCTTATGGCCACACCACTCTGATTACTGATGAGCAGCACATGCGCAAGCTGTTGGCCAATCAGTGAAGGGTGTGACATCTGTAGGAAGCACCTCTTTCCTCTGCTTGTTTTTATTTGTTTGATATGCAATTTAGAGACTCATAGCCTGTTTTTTGTTGATTTATTTTTCCCCCAACAGTGTCTTGCTTTGTAATGAACTTTTTTTCCTCCTAACCACCCTCTCTCTTTTGTTTATTTTATAATGATGGAAATAACAAATGAATTAACACAGAACGGTAATGTAAAATGAGGTAAACAACAAACATAAAATAGATACAAAATTAAGGCGGCAGTAATATTGATAACAGCAAGAATACGATTACCGTGAGTGTGGAGTTCAATGGAATCAAAGCAGTTGGACCATGGAGCTGATGAAGTGCGTGCAGGAGTTATGTGGCGGTCTGATGGCTGTGCTGTTTCATCGGGGAGAAGTATAGATGACGATGAGCCATCCGAATGGGAGAGACAGGCTGCTGGAAGGATTCAGGATCGGAGACACCAGGGTCCATGCCAGGGAGCTGAACGACAACAACTTGGTGGTTTCGTTCCTGAACCTGCCAGTCCAAACTGAGGACGCAGAGTTCTTGGACAAGATGCAGACCTGGGGAGTGGCGGCGACCTCCCCGATCAAGAGGAGGATGTGGCCGGGTACAAAGATTGCAGACGAGACGAGGTTCCTTAAAGTCAAATTCAACGACCAGGTACAGTCACTCCCGTACTCAACAAAGTTTTGTATAGCCCTGGAAACAGAAATATTTCGGGTCACACATGGTAAGCAGATGAATGACACATTGTCTGCAGCGGGAGCATATCCTCAGTTTCAGTGCTAAAAATGCGGTGTGCAGGGGCATTTTGCAAGAAAGTGTATGGCAAAAGGAAATAAATGTAGCTTGTGCTTGAATAAATTATCAGAGTGTATGTGTAATAAAAGTGAAAATAATGGGGATGAATCAAAAGTTCAACTATCCGAACCAGAAATAGGGTTAATGACGGAAGAAGAGAGTGAGCAGGGTGGCGTGGAGGGGGAGAGTGTGGACAGCCAGATGGAGGACGAAAGCGGGGACTTGGCCGAGGAGCAGGTGGCAAAGCCAGCTGAAGGGGTCAGCATGTACGGTTGGGAAAAATACTGGGTCCCAGCCCCGTGGAAAAAAGAGAAGGCGGAGATTAAGCCAGCCAGTGGAGCAGGAAGGAAAAGCGTGCGGTTCGGAAAAAAGGCAGAATCCCAGATTCAGCCCACTGCAGAGAAGAACATAAGACCTGAGCTGGTCCCAGACACTGAGCCCTAGCGGAAGACAGAAACACTAATAGCTCAGACTCAGATGGATTTAGGAAAAGTAATTGAGGTTAGGAAGAGGCAAAATGAAGGGCAAATAAAAGAAAAAAAACAGGAGCAGAGGAAAAAGTAAGACATGATTCAGATCCTCCTCATAATGTACACCTCTGCAAGGTTTCAAATAATTTCACTAAATGTGAATGGGCTGCACATTAAAAAAAAAATATCTCCATCCTAAATAATTTAAAAAAGGATATAATATGTTTCCAAGAAACATGATAGGACGAGAAGTGCCAAAAGATCAAGCAGTGGGGTGGAGTGATTCATGCAAATTATGGGACAAAACAGTATTGTGGTTTTCAGAATTTTCAGAGTTTCTATCAAGTTTAGTGCTTAAAACTGTTATTATAATAGGTGATTTTAATATTCATGTGGTTGTCGGAAATGATAGTCTTAGTGCTGCATTTATCTCAATGTTGGATTTGATTGGCTTCTGTCAGAGTACAGTTTTAATTTGATATGTTTTATTCATAAAACATATCATTTACTCATAACCTTCTCACAGGTCTCTCTGATCACAATGCAATTATTTTCGCCAGAAAATTAACTAAGTCATGATTCTCCAACTCCTTTTCAAAACCAGTTAATTCCACTCCCTGTTATGAATTCATACCAAAAAACTAGCAACATAACCTAGCGGCAGCCCTACACGAATACAACTGGGCCAAATTACTCACATGTATGAACCCCTGAGAGTGGTGGTGATCTGTTTAACAGGTCAGTCAAAGAGATTATGGCCCCTTTCATCAGTAGAGGGAGAAATAAGGTGAAGGGTAACTCTCTACCATGGGTCAATGAGGAATGTAGAGTGCTCATGTCTGTTAGAGACACACTGTTGAAACAGTTGCTGAAGACCGGACTGGGTACCGACAGATTAAAATTTACGAGCAGAAATAAAGTTACCCAGATGTTACTTAAGGCTAAAGCCAACTTTTTCCTAGAAATCATCGCAAATGCACAAGGTAATGGAGGTTATGTTGAAAAATGTGGGATGCACTAGACTACCCGTTTCAGCTGCATATATGCCCATTGAAAATGATCACATTTTATTACAATGCAAATACATTAAAGTACCATATGTGTACTACTGAGCATTAACATGCGTTTCATGGAGCGGAAGACATCATAACTTGCCTATAAGTATTGTAATAGTGCAAAAAGTCAAACTTCAGTGGAATGTTATCAATAACCTTTATTGGAAGAGACCTTGAGACCTTTGGACTCAATCCCATATGTACAACACTACCAATAGGTTTTGTTCAGCCGCAAAAGCAGCAGGTTCTCAAAGTTATTTGAGCCAATGCATGCTCTTCTTGGCCTGAAGATGAGCCCTGCAACACTAAACAGTCTTTCACAGGCTGCTGAGGCAGGGAGTGCCGTATTAAACTTAAGTGAAAGCTGGCACACAGCTGGAAAGGACTTCAGTACATCTACTGTGTCTCCTGGGCACCCCAGGTACGCATCCAACTGCTGGGTGGTTTCAAGAGGGCCGGTCATCTTCAAGGAGGAAAAGAAGTCCTCTTCCTCAGATGATTGGGAGCCCTCAATGACGTGATTCTCAGCCTGACAGTCCAAGTGGCTTCTAATATAGTCAAGGCCTGTGGAATAAAAAAAACATAATCAGGATAATTTATACCATATGACAGTATTGTAATTGTGTATTGGATTGTGTGTGTGTGTGTGTGTGTGTGTGTGTGTGTGTGTGTGTGTGTGTGTGTGTGTGTGTGTGTGTGTGTGTGTGTGTGTCATTAAATGCCATTTCACTGTCTCCATAGAAATTACACATACTGAAGGGAAGTTGAGAAGTGAGACACTTACCAAGTTTGAGGATATTTTTGTCACTTGTCCAGCAGGTCTTAAATTTGGGAACTAGAATGGCTGTGGCTATTAGCTCTGGATCTGCAAGCATCTCTCCGAAGCATTTTTGTAGGCCTGAAAGAAGTGCCGTAATCAAAGGCTCACAGAACCTGGAGGCGACGTGAAGGTGCTGGAGCTTGGTCCTTAGCAGAGTTATGGTTGGGACCAACCATCCCATCTGCACACTGGTTTCTCCCTGAAGGACTTCAAGTGCCTTGGCAATTGGGCTCATTGTCTTTGCGTATTCTTTTTTTTTTACTTTTATTAGAACAAGTTCCTTGACAGTGAGTCTCACACAGCATGTCTTACAATAGTATATATGATTATAATAGCCATATAAAAATAACAATATGTAATACACGTGTCTATCAAATACAAAGAAAACACAAATGACAGAAGGGAAACCCCAATTTACCTCCTCCCAGAACTTCTGCAATTTAGGGCAATCCCAGAAAATGTGAGAAAAGTCTCCTATTAAGCCACAACCTCTCCAGCAGAGAGGGGAATACTTCTTGTCATATTTAGCTATTACTAAGGGTGTTTTAAAATATCTCATCCTTAGCTTCCAACTAAATTCTCTCCAGGTTGGACTACTTAAACATTTGTGCCAGGACAACCAAGAGCATTCCCAATCATCATCTGCAATAATGATGTTAGCCTCCAATTCCCATTTACTTTTTATATCCAGAGTCGTTCCTACAAATAGTTGATTTATTGTGGTCAAACCCTTCTCTGCCCATTTATTAACACCACTGTCTAATTTAGCAGGCAGAAAATCATAAAGAGCAGCTATTTTTGTTGCCCTAGATACAGATAATGAGAGGTTTAATACCTGTCTTATTTTCTTCCAAACCTAAAATACTCGTACTCGTATCGGTTTCAATTGCCGATACCAAGAACCGATACCACTCAACAGTATTTCACTACAACAAACTGGTCGCGCTTTGTGGAGAAAAAGATTTGTTGTCCTACCTGACTTCAACGTCTAGGGCAGGGGTCGGCAACCTGTGATCCAGAGCCGCATACGGCTCTTTCGTCGCTCTCTTGCGGCTCTTGCAGCAAGGTGTGTAGAGTTATGCTGCTTTCACATCCAACGCGACGGAAAATTACTGCCGTCCCGCCGGTTTGAATCAAACTGTTGCTGGTCCGCCAGAAGTAGCGCTGGCAGCGGCCTCATTCAGACGCTGTTGTGATGATATTATTGTAGCCGAGTGTCTGTTGTGTGTCTATATTTGTAATTCTAATAAAATGAAAACACGCTGCAGGGTAACTTGAACCACTTTTTTATCTCCTTCACACACGTATATCCCACAATTCCACTCCTGTTTTCCTTTCCGTTTCTCCCTCCACAATAAAAGCACCGGAAACATAACTTGGAACACAGCTTCCTATATAATTGCTCGATCCCTAATATTACCCAAAACCACCAGACACAGGAACAGCTTCTTTCCACTGGTCGTCACCCTGATGAACAATTAATCAGACTCCCCCATCTGCACTACCTGCACTAATTGGACTACTTTTTCTTTCTAATGTATTTTTTTAAATATTTATCTTGCTTATTGTAAATGTGTATATATGTACAATGAGAGCTATGTGTAACCGGAGTCAAATTCCATGTGAGTGTAAACACACATGGCCAATAAAGCTGATTCTGATTCTGATTCTGATTATGAACCCGGACACGGGGGCGTTTTATGGTCCGACATTAGAGGGACTTCCACAAGAAGTTTAAAGCTTGGGATAGCCTTCTGTTAATTTTGTACTATAGGCTTGACAATCTGCAGAGGATAAAATAAAATCTGCCTCCAAATTAATTGCACTTTCATGGAGACCAAATCTAAGAAGTATCGGTATCGGTACTCGGTATCGGCAAGTACACAAATAAAAATACTCGTACTCGTATCGAGTAAAAAGGTTTGTAAAAAGTGGTATCGTTGCATCCCTACTTTAATGTATACTTAACCCATTCATTTTGTATTTTTAGTTTACTCAATGCATTTGATGTCAGAAAGGGAAGTGCTGAGAGTGATGTGTTTACTGAACTTTGCTCTATATGTACCCATTTTGTATCCATATCCAATCTCATCCAGGAGATCAATACTCTAAGTTGTGCTGCCCAGTAATAACTTCTAAAATGAGGCAAAGCTAGACCGGTCTTTGCATATTCTGCAAGAAATGCAAGTTCCACTGGAGTAAACCTGTACAAAGAAGAAAAGAAAAACACAACATGGAACATTTAGCCTACTTGATGTAGCACCTTTAACTGGATAATTAAAAAGGAAACATATTGTCATCTGAGACTTTTAGAAATGTAGTTGTGTTGCTACAAATCACATCCATAGTAAATTTGGGGACTGCATATTGGCATAGTGCATACATGTGTTCTCCAGTACTCAAAGTATAAAACTGTAACTTAATCTATTGTTAATCACTTCATTAACTGAAAGGCAGAAAAGCAAGCACTTAGGTGTATCTAGTTCACTGCAGACAGCTGCAAGGGCTCCCTCGCCTTGTTCTCTTGTTATTCTCACTATTCTTTCTACGGCTGAGAAGAGTGAATTCCACCTTGTAGCAACAGGCCTTACAAGTTGGAGTTTGCAGTGGTCTTCAATTACTTCAGATGCAGTGGTTGATCTTGACCTTTTGTTCCACAGGCTAGAGCATTTGGCAAATGTGGACCTTGCCACACGCTTGTACAATGGGTTGACCTCTGCTTTTGAAGCATCAACTGTGGACACTAAATTGAGGAGGTGGCAGGCGCAACGATGGTGCTTGGGTAGCTGGTATTCCAAGTAGTCATCTTCGTCCAACAGGGCTCCGGCATCAACAAATTCAACACCCTCAACGCTTTCCTCATCTTCATCATAATCATCATTTTGGCCACCATCATCCTCTTCTCCATCACCCTCTCCTACAGGTTCAGGATTATTGTTCTCGTCAGTCTGCCCATAAACTCTGAAGGCAGTTTGATCCATTGTCAGTTGTAGTGCGAACGATCTTCTCTCTGATATTGAATTCTGTGTGAATATCATTAAGGGCACCAGCCAGGGCAGAAAAGTTATGTGACCCTTTAAGTTGATTGCATGCCAGGGCAGCACAGGATCTCTGCATGGTCTGGGGGTTAAACCAGTGCGCAGTGACACCAATGAAACCACGACGGTGTGCCGTCCAGCAGTTTGTTGTTGTTGCTACAAACTCAATTTCACTAAGGGCAGCTTTCAGTTTTCTTTTCATTTCAACAGAGGCCTTTGTGACTTGGTTTACAACAGTATTGCACGTCATGACATTTGTATTTGGCTGAAGATGTTGCACAAGATCAATGAAGCCCTGTTGCTGAACAATGTGTGGTGGGCGCAAGCCTTCGACAACAAATTTGAGGACTACTTTATCCACACTTGCCTGGGACACTCTTCGAGTCTCCCACAGCTTGGTTTGTTTGGAGGGTGGGTCCAAAGAACCTTCAGTGGATGACTTCCTTTTGACGGCTGATGAAGTAAGTTGCATGTACCTCTCTAGACGTGTGGGGTGTTTCTTCTGTGGAGAAAATGAATGTACAGGTACAGATTGAGAATCATATTATTTCTCTCAAACCACAAACTCAGATTAGTTAAGGACTTCCGCTGTATTAAATGTCCTGCTTGAAGTTCATGAAAGAAGGTCAGACTACAAGTTAGGGAGCAGTTTCACTGGTCTATGCAATTATGTTGAGCAGACGGAATATTTACAGCTGTTTTAGGACCACAAGCAGCTGCTGGCATGACCAAAAAGTAGCATTATTGATGAGATAGTCAGACTTTAATTCATTTTATACTGCATTTGGCTGATAGTTGGGCCTATTACATCTTTACAAGGACCTATGGGGCCTGCCCTACACAGGCGCGCGCACTCTCATACAGACAGGATCATGCCTATCCTTAGTACATGCTTTAACAAGCTGTAGACTACAGCTTTGCACAATTAACCTACAAATATTGCATATAGCAATAATATAAGTTCAGATAACCTTTGGCTAAAGTCGAATTTCAAATGTCACACAGAGCCCAACAAACGAACTTGCAAAGTTGAATCACAGCCTTTTACTATCAATAAACCCATGGCATGTCTTGGCATGTACCTAGCCATAGCAAACATTGCAAATGTACAATTAGCCAGTATGTTACTTGGTCACTACTACAACATTTAGTCAATAATCGACTATCATAGCGAAAACTATAGTTTTGCTCAATTAACATACAGATGTTACATATAGAAATAATATAAGCTCAGATAACATTTGGCTAAAGTCGAATATCAAATCTCACACAGAGCCCACCAAACGAACTAGCAACGTTGAATCATAGCCTAGCTACTGCTATGCAAGCAAACCATGGCATGTCTTGGCATGCACCTAGCCATAGCAAACATGGCAAATTTACGTTACTAGGTTACTACAATATTTTGTCAATCGACTGATAATAATAACAAACTTTCAGCTTACCTCAATATGCTTTTTCAAATTCGACGGCGAATTTTTGAAAGCCATTAGTTCGTGTTACTTGGGTGCGCAGAGCTTGCAGCGCATTCGAAATGAATTGTTTTTGCACCCAACCATCTCGAAAAATTCTTCCAGGTACGGCCAGGGATGTACAAGGGTTGGCTGGTCTTGTTGGCTATCAACCTCTTCGCTGATACATGGTTGGGAGTGGGATATTTCGCTCGAGTTCTCTAACACAGACATCTTTGTAATAGGCTTTTCTGCTGTCCTTGCTGGAGAGTGATGTGATTTGTAACGGTTGATTTGTGTCATCTGCAGGTGCATCGCGTAGGAAACCAATAGGGTGTCGGAATGGTATATGTTTAAACTTCTCATCCAACCACAATCAAATTCACTCTATCCGGATGGCGCGATTTATCTGGCTAGTTTTTTTTTGTGTGTGTTTTTGAACGATGACAAGCCGGAATGAAAACAAACCAAAATGAAATAACGAGGCTATTTTTAAAATGTAGGGAGTAGAAAGTACAGATATTTGCGTGAAAATGTAAGGAGTAGAAGTATAAAGTCGTCTGAAAAATAAATACTCCAGTAAAGTATAGATACCCACAATTTCTACTTAAGTAAAGTAACGAAGTATTTGTACTTCGTTACTTGACACCTCTGCTTCTCACACCTACCACTTCCGACACCCTTGCTAAACCCAAGACTGTTGTGCACATGGCCAGATTGGACGCTGGAGAGACAGGAGAGAGAAATGGCCTCCACAGGTTCCCTCTTAAATAGCTGTCCAATCACCTGCCATGAACAGAAGCATGGTAAAACAGCACAGCACCCCATCAGGCAGGGAGGCGAACAACATCCAGACACTGCCCTCCCATGCACTCTGGGTCATAACAATCTAGTATTCAGCGCAGGCACACAATTACAACAGCAGGTGGCATAGCTTTCCCCTTTTAGTGGGATTTAACCTGAACCTATTCAACTATGTTACATAGGCATGTCTCATCTGTAGTCAGATTGCAGGTTCATGTGATGTACATCTATGTCCATAAAATGGTGCACAAGAACCAGCTGAAGACAACCCTCTGCAAAGACACAGGGACAGCGGTCCAATAGTCCTTTTTGGTTAGGAACCTTCCTAACTGAGTGAAATGACCCAGAAGTACCTAAGTGGCTGCCATGATAAGTGCTTGTTGAATTCTCTAAATGCAAACGAAAGGAGCTTCAATGTATCCTAATTTAGCTCCTTTAGCATAGGAACCACTGGACCTTCCTTTAAAAAAGGAAAGGAGATAATGCCAACCCACATTTCCTTGTGGCGGCAATATTTAAAGTGATGCACCATTCAGCCATTCAGGAGAACAAACGATCATGAAGACAAATGCAGATCATGTAAATAATCCTTGCTATAACTTAAAAATACCTTAAATAATCTGTTTAACCTGCTGGCAAACTACGGACGTTACATTGCTGTTGCTGACCACTGCTGTAAAGTGATCAAACTGTTGTAAAGTGATCAAACTGCTGTAAAGTGATCAAATTGCTGTAAAGTGATCAAACTGCTGTAATCAAACTGGAGTTGTTCCTGATTCGATGTGAGGTCCCGGGACAGGGATGTCGTATGTGTACAGATTGTAAAGTCCTCAGAGGAAAATTTGTTTTTGTGATTTTGGGCTATACAAAATAAACTGAATTGAAACTGTAAAGTGATCAAACTGCTGTATTGATATTCTCTCTGGTGTTGTACTGCAGCCTCAGGCCTCATTCTTTTATTTGACTTCAGCTACAGAAGCTTTGAAAGTGTTAAACTGAACGAGCTCTTCAGTCTTTCAGATTATAATCTTTTGAATCAACTATTTTGTCACATTACAATAAAACATATGAAGTCAACACTTCTAGGCTAAACTGAGTTGTGTGGTGGTTCATAAACTATTGTCTGCATATTCTTATGATCAGATAATATTCAGAACAACATAAAGGAATATAAGACATTGTTAGTGGGAGAACGTATTTAATTCAGCATGTTTGAAACAGAACCAAGGCAGTTAAGTAGCTTTGTACTCTGTAAAAAATACCTTGGTTTCACTTTCATATTCCTTTCCATTCCAACCTTGTTAATAAAATAATACTTTGAACCAGGTTGTTTACGTCGTTAATAAAGTAATATTATGAACCGGGTGGTTTGAATCGTCTGCGTGACGCAACACTGTAAGAACACACGGACGAAGTATCTCATGATCTTTTTTGTAGTCCATCTCCTGAACGTTGTAGTTTCACCACTGCATGCGCCTGCCGCCATGTCATAACTACGTGGTTTAGTGAAAGTGGAGATGGCCCTATTCCAGTCTCCACCTCACGGACTCACAGACTTTGAGGCGCGGTCGCGCTAACCCCGTGAGGGTTTGGTTCTGTCACATTGTTGAGTGCTTGAGGGCTTTGGCAGATATTTTGAGCCCTTTCCGTAAGTCAGCATTAGATGCTGACTTTGCCCAAGGGAATTACCCACAATTCATTGCAATGTGACATTAAACACGCAGTTACCAATTGAAGAATGGAGACGTAAAAAAAGAAAGGTAAACAACGAGCCATGTGGGTGATCAGCCCGATAAATAACATTTAAACAGCAACATTAAGGATTAAAGATGGAACATAAAAACACATGAAATCAGAAGAATGCAAGCAGAAATTATATATAATTTTTTTCCCACTGATTTATTTAAACATTTTGTTTTGTTATTGAAGCTGTTTTGACAAAAACAAGTAAATAGATTTGAAATTACGTCTCATTTCGTGAGGCAAGAGCCTGAAGAAGTTCAAATCAGGAAGTTAAAAGTATAAAATACCCACAATTATACACAATATTTTTTGATGTAGTCATGGTCACGTGGTATGTTGCAGCAAAGTGCTGTCCCATAATATTCAGACCAGTTCAAGCCCTCACAATCTCTCACACTCAACCAGTTACAGCTGACGTCAATAAGTACCTGAGGGTTCAGGGTTTGAGGGCTTAGGGCGGACATTGGGACTAGGCCTCGGATTTGCTAAACACAGCGAATACCTCCTAACGTCTAAAACACCGGGTTAGACATTAGGAGGTATTTATTGGACTATTTGACCGCAGCCACTGAAGGCATGTATTGCCATGAATGGCGAATTATATTTAGAAATGTTTATGATTGATCTAGATCAGGGGTGGCCACATTGTTTTGATTGCATGGCCTTATACACTCCTTCGCGAATCGCCACCTTAACGCGGTGAAGGAGTTTGAGTGGCTCAATGATCCTGGGAGCTATGTTGTCCGGGGCATCTGCCCCTGGTAGGGTCTCCCAAGGCAAACAGGTCTCGGGGGAGAGCCCAGACTAAGAGCGGTTCAAAAAACCCTGATGATAAGCAGCCCTAGGACTGAAGTTACCTCGCCCGGACCAGGGAAACCGGGGCACCCTCCCGGAGCCAGACCCGGGAGGCGAGCTCGTCGGCGAGTGTCTGGTGGCCGGGCTTTCGCCCATGGGGCCCGGTCGGGCTCAGCCCGAAGAAACACCATGGTGCAGCCACCCTGTGGACCCACCACCCGCAGGGACAGACATCGGGGTCGGGTGCTATGTAGACCAGGCGGCGGGCCGGGCAGGGGGCCTGGGCGAGCCGATCGCCGGCGACATAGACTAGCTCTAGGGACGTGGAACGTCACCTCGCTAGCGGGGAAGGAGCCGGAGGTGGTGAGGGAGGTGGAGCGTTACCAGCTAGATATAGTTGGGCTCACCTCCACGCACAGCGCTGGCTCTGGAACCAAACTCCTGGAGAAGGGTTGGACTTTGTTCTTTTCTGGAGTCGCCCAGGGTGAGAGGCGCCGGGCGGGAGTGGGGATACTCACGAGTCCCCAGCTGAGCGCCGCCGTGTTGGAGTTTTCCCCGGAGAACGAGAGGGTCGCCTCCCTGCGCCTACAAGTTGCGGGGAGTAAGGCTCTGACTGTTGTTTGTGCTTATGCACCAAACAGCATTTCGGAGTATCCGGCCTTCTTGGAGTTGGTGGGAGGGGTCCTGGAAAGGGCGCCGCCTGCCGACTCCATAGTTCTCCTGGGAGACTTCAACGCTCACGCGGGCGACGACAGAGAAACCTGGCGGGGAGTGATTGGGAGGAACGGCTTGCCTGATCTGAACCCGAGCGGTGTTTCGTTGTTGGACTTCTGTGCTAGCCACAGTTTGTCCATAACAAACACCATGTTTGAATATAAGGTGGCTCATAAGTGTACCTGGTACCAGAACACCTTAGGCCGGAGATCAATGATCGACTTCGTAATCGTATCATCTGATCTGCGGCCGTATGTTTTGGACACTCGGGTGAAGAGAGGAGAAGAGCTGTCAACTGATCACCACCTGGTGGTGAGTTGGATCAGATGGCGGGGGAGTCGGCCAGAAAGACCTGGCAAGCCCAAACGTGTAGTGAGGGTGAACTGGGAACGTCTGGCGGAGGATCCTGTCCGGGAGGTCTTCAACTCCCACCTCCGGAAGGACTTCTCACACATCCCGAGGGAGGTTGGGGACATGGAATCCGAGTGGATCATGTTCAAAGCCTCTATTGTGGACGCTGCCACTAGGAGCTGTGGTCGGAAGGTCATTGGTGCCTGTCGTGGTGGCAACCCGAGAACCCGGTGGTGGACACCGGGGGTGAGGGAAGCCGTCAAGCTGAAGAAGGAGGCCTTTCGGGCTTGGTTGGCCCAGGGGTCTCCTGAAGCAGCTGACAGGTACAGGCAGGCCAGAAGGACTGCAGCTGCGGTGGTCACGGATGCTAAAACTCGGGCATGGGAGGAGTTCGAGGAGGCCATGGAGAAGGACTTTCGGTTGGCCTCAAGGAGGTTCTGGCAAACCATCCGACGACTCAGGAAGGGAAAGCAGGGCCTTCCCCAGGCAGTTATCAGCGGGGGAGGGGGGCTGCTGACCCAGACAGAGGATATCGTCGGGCGGTGGAAGGAGCACTTTGAGGAACTCCTAAACCCGGTCAACATGTCCCCTGAACAGGGGGCAGCGCCTGAAGACTTGGGGTTGGATGAACCCATATCCCTGGCAGAGGCCACTAAGGTAGTCAAAAAGCTCCTTGGTGGCAAGGCGCCGGGGGTGGATGAAATCCGCCCTGAGATGCTGAAGGCGCTGGACTTTGTTGGGCTGTCTTGGCTGACACGCCTCTTCAATGTCGCATGGGGGTTGGGCACAGTGCCCATGGACTGGCAGACCGGGGTGGTGGTTCCCATCTTCAAGAAGGGGGACCGGAGAGTGTGCTTCAATTATCGGGGTATCACACTACTCAGCCTCCCGGGAAAAGCTTATGCCAGGGTGCTGGAAGGGAGGCTCCGACCGTTTGTTGAACCTCGGATTCAAGAAGAACAGTGCGGGTTTCGTCCTGGTCGTGGAACAGTGGACCAGCTCTTTACCCTTGCAAGGATACTGGAGGGGTCCTGGGAGTTTGCCCAACCAGTCTACATGTGCTTTGTGGACTTGGAGAAGGCTTTCGACCGGGTCCCTCGGGGCTTTTTGTGGGGGGTGCTGTGGGAGTATGGTGTGCCGGACCCGTTGCAACGGGCCATCCGGTCTCTGTACGCCTGCAGTAGGAGCTGTGTTCGTATCCTCGGCAGTAAGTCAGATACGTTCCCGGTGGGTGTTGGCCTCCGCCAGGGCTGCCCTTTATCACCGGTCCTGTTCGTGACTTTCATGGACAGGATATCTAGGCGCAGCCGTGGGGCGGAGAATGTCAGGTTCGGGGATCTCAGGATAGCCTCTCTGCTGTTTGCAGATGATGTGGTCCTGTTTGCCTCCTCGGACCATGACCTCCAGCATTCACTGGGGTGTTTTGCAGCAGAGTGTGAAGCGGCGGGGATGAGAGTCAGCACCACAAAATCTGAGGCCATGGTGCTCTGCCGGAAACCGGTGGATTGCTCCCTCCGGGTGGGGACAGAGTGCCTACCACAAGCGAGGGAGTTCAAGTATCTCGGGGTCTTGTTCACGAGTGAGGGTAAAATGGAGCGGGAGATCGACAGGCGTATCGGTGCGGCTGCAGCAGTAAAACAGGCGTTGCACCGGGCCGTCTTGGTGAAGAAGGAGCTGAGCCGAAAGGCAAAGCTCTCAATTTTCTGGTCGGTCTACGTCCCAACCCTCACCTATGGTCACGAGCTTTGGATCGTGTCCGAAAGAACGAGGTCGCGGATACAAGCGGCCGAAATGAGTTTCCTCCGTAGAGTGGCCGGGCTCAGCCTTAGAGATAGGGTGAGGAGCTCGGACATCAGGAGGGAGCTTGAAGTCGAGCCGCTACTCCTTCGTGTCGAAAGGAGTCAGCTGAGGTGGTTCGGGCATCTAATTAGGATGCCTCCAGGACGCCTCCCTTTAGAGGTTTTCCAGGCACGTCCAACTGGTAGGAGGCCCCGGGGAAGACCCAGGACACGCTGGAGGGATTATATCTCCCAGCTGGCCTGGGAACGCCTCGGGATCCCCCAGAATGAGCTGGTAGATGTTGCGGGTGAGAGAGAAGTCTGGGTCAGCCTGCTTGACCTGCTGCCTCCGCGACCCGACCCCGGATAAGCGGTGGAAAATGGATGGATGGATGGGCCTTATACAATCTAAGTAATGCCTAATAACCGTAAATGTGTAGTTTTCAACCAGGCACCCTGCAAGACAATCAGAAAACCCCACGCGCAATTATTTCTTTTTCTGAACACTACATTAACGTGATCCCACATCTTACATTGAGCTCTAAACAAGACAGACCAGAGTCGACTAAAAACAGAACAATAGTATGTATGTAAGTCAAAGTCAAGGTATTATGAGACTTAACCTAGTTGAAAGGTCAGTGTTTGTAATGAGCCTGTTTGACCACTCGGTGGCAGTACACCACAGACGGAGACAACCAGGAGGATTTATCTGAGCACTGGCTTTGATTTCTGAGTGTGATGACCTGCACATGAGTGATGTGGTGCGGTGAGAATATGACATCACAACATCATGGCATGAAGATGGACCAAATGATGACACATCACATGCGTGAACAATGGTATTTTCTGAAGAAAAAACTGTACAATTTGTATAATGTATTAACAACTTCCTTCAAAGTATCCTGTTATCCTGTATCCTATTATCATTCCACTTTCACACAAAGCATTGCAAGGATATGCACAAGAAAGTAATTTGTGTCCAGCAAAAATTATGAAAATTGACTTACTTTTGGCTGAAATATGGATAATCTGTTAGTGTTTGAGTACAAACTGTAAATCTGACTCGGCTGCAGACAGAGGCAGTGAAGCAAGGTGCATTTAAGGACCGTAGGACGAGCTGTGGTGCTTTCAAAACCTTCTGAATTTCCACACTTCTCAAAATGTCCGAATTAAAATAATTATTAAAAATATATCCAAACTTCACACAGATACTCATACAATCTCGAGCTATTTTATATAAAGAGTATGTAAAGATAAAAATAATTAACTTTAAAATGTATTTTTCGAGAAATCGATTTTTTCTTTTTTCATTTCTGTGTACTATCATAAACCAATATACCACTAACACATATATGGCCTTATTATCTATCTTCAGAAGGGTTTTCTGTATATTATAGCTTATTGAATTTTTCAAATAGACCTTGTGAATGAGGAGATAATCAGGATTTAGCATGAGAAAAAAACATTCGCAATTTTGGCTGAAAAATGGCTGGGGCTAATAGATGTAAAAGCCCAAACAGCAGTTCACTCATCAGTTGCTGTTCACTTAAATAAAGAAGTCCATCCGCCTCTTTTCTCAAACACGCTAGTACCAGGTCCTTCTCCATGGCCATGAACCCCAGTGACAGCCCAAGTTTCCATGCATTTTAGGGGTTGAAAATGTCCGAGTTGTCAGTAAATCCACCACCAAGTCCGTTTAATCCTCCTCCTTCAGCCATTGAGTGTTAACAAAAAATAAACCAAGTAAAACATTAAAAATGTCATAACTTATCTTATGTTTTAGCCTGAACTGTTCTTACTCCTGCTGAGTTCTGCTAGCAGCTAGGTAGCTTTCTGTGGACTAATGTCACGCTGGTCCACTGACCAATCACAGCAAATGTTAGTGCTGACGCCGGCTAGCCGGCCCTGCCACGTCAAAGAATACACCCAGCATGTCAAACTAAAGATCTATGACAATCAACGATGCCGTCTTCTTCCATAGAGACATAGAGGTGAAATCTGTTTGGATAAGAGCTCTCCTTAAAACAAGCTGCAGACTGGAAGCAGAACAACAGACAAAGACAGGATCTGTGCAATGAGAAAATAAGCTAATAGGGAAAAATAATTATTATACATGTAGTGTATTTGTGAAAAAAAATTACATTATAAAATAGCTATAACTTTGTGATTCTGTTTAGGCCAGCAGAGAAGGCTTAGCTGGCCCTGACGGACCACCATATGTACACGTCTGTGCATATCAGGAGCTGAGGGTGCAAATACAGCTGCTGAGCATTTAACCTAATGAACATTGAACTACTTGATGATTTATCTGTGAAAATGCAATCAGGTAGTTTACCTGTTTGTAGTTTTCTCTGTAGTTTACTCAGCAAAGGTCTATGTAGATGTGAAGATCTGTTCCCCGATCCTGCTGTTAATGAGGTGAATGTAGAATGTATAACTGTTTCAGACCTGAGGAAGTCATAAAAGACCTGAATGCCACGAGGCCATCTGTGGGAGCATTTTATTTCCTCTCTCACACACACACACACACACACACACACACACACACACACACACACACACACACACACACACACACACACACACACACACACACACACACACAATGATGTTCTTCTGTGTATTGTGTAAATGCATGAGAAGCTATAATAAAGTAAATTCCCAGCGAAGCTTAGTGTCTGTTTCTCTTATCAGAGGACGAATGGAACAAAAAGTATCTCTCTCAATATTTGTATCCTTAATTGCAGAATTAATAAGCAGTTTGAATTATATCACATGATTATGTATAGTGAGACATAATTACCATCTGTAATGTCAAACCTTTATCACATTTATGACATGAGCCCTGGCATTTTCTTTAATGACACTAATCAAGTTCTGTTGCAGATTCATTCTTCTCTTTGCTTCAATTAGAAAGCAGCGATGACATGCATACTTCACTTGATTTCCACAGTACTTCACTGCCAATGAGGTGATATGACGAATAATGGGTGTGCCCCTCCTTTGTTTGTCTGACGGTATACTGCAGGTTGGAAAAGCAGTTGCTCGCTAAATGGATATACATTTATTAGTGAAACACATCTGAAATACCATAACTATAACCTTAAAAGAAGAGAAAACATATAGCAAGAAGAAAGTGATTATGGTCCAGTCTACATCCAGGACATGGTAAAACCTTACACCCCAACTCGGGCGCTCCGCTCGGCTTCTGCCAATCGCCTTGTAGCTCCGTCACTGAGAGCTAAACACTCCACAAAGTCTCGACTGTTCTCTGTCCTGGCTCCTCAATGGTGGAATGAGCTCCCCATTGACATCAGAACAGCAGAAAGTCTCTACATCTTCCGTCGCAAACTAAAAACACATCTTTTCCGACTATACCTTGAATAAAGGATGTAGCACTATAGTAGCACTGAAATGGCTCTTACTGATAGCACTTTGTAGTTGAACTTTTGGACGAAATTGTACCTTCTTGATTCTTGTTGTTCTGATTCTTGTATGTAACCGTAGAATGCACTTATTGTAAGTCGCTTTGGATAAAAGCGTCAGCTAAATGAAATATAATGTAATGTAAAAGTGATTCACTCACTCTCATACGCAGTGTAAAATGTACTGACATGTGATCCTAAAACTGAATCGGTTCTGTTACACCCTCAGGCATTTAAAAACAAAGGAAACCCTTCTGATCCTAGCATCATCATAAACTCAAATCCACATAAGCTTTAAGTATCGGACTTAAAACACACAAAAAACGGTAAATGCATTCATAGTTCATGAAACATTCCTTGAGAAGATAGTGCAGACCTGAATTACAGCCCCCCGACAGTAGCTACAGCTCTGGAGGTAAAGTGGCTTGAATGGTATTGTTAGAAAATAATGCTTTATAGTGCTCCTAGTGAGAGCTAGAGAGTTTATGTTGGAGAGTCAAGACAAATAAATAACTCTGTATGGATTATCAAATATCAAATGAATGACACTGTATGTATTACACAAACGTACAAATGTATTAATTAGAATTATGGATTGTATTAAGTGATTGTGGAAGGAATCCTGAAAACATCAGGAGCCCACAAACAGTTACACAGCCTGAAGATTGGAGCAGAGGACACACCCAGGAATGTCCCTGAGTGGGGGTTGATTGAAGTCCTGAGTACTGTTGTTTATGCGAGAGGGGGTTTGAGTTGACAAACACCTAAGAGGACGAGGTCTTGTCCAATCAATGGACTAGAAGAGATGCTAGCCAGAGGAAGGGGGGCTGACCCCAAACCTGGCAAAGCTGAGACATTCTGGGAAGATCAGCAGATCTCTGGGTGCCTTCTGCCGGGCAGGTATGTATCGGTGTTGGTCTACGCCAGTGGTTCTCAAACTGTGGGGCGTGACCCTCTAGTGGGGCGCGGAGGTATTACAGGTGGGGCGCGAGAGGGTTGGGGAAATGTAGATTATTTTTTTTATTTTTTATTTTATTTTAAATAATTGTGAAAATGCCCGGATGTGATTTGATCCGCCCATTTTACCGGGGATGCATAGGATGAGACTTGTGCGTACTTGAGACAGCCAATATCCCAGAATGCATTTTGCATTTTCAAATCTGTGGTTTAAATTACTCCGTTACGGTTCCACATGCGCGACCGCGACAGATCCTTTTGCGATTTGCGACTTACACTTGTAGACCTAATGGTGTGTTACTCGCGTGAGTTTAGTCGCTCGACTTTATGTGGTTAATTCGCGTCTTTCGCTACTGGCTTTACTCGCCCCTTGAAGGGGGCGGGGCTTATCTCTGTGGCTTATCTCCGTAAAAACAGTACCGTTTCCTCCATCCACCATTAAACTAACCACTAGTTCTGCTTTAAACTTCTTGTGGAAGGCCCTCTAATGTCGGACCATCAAACGCCCCCGTGTCCGGGTTCATAATATCATCCGTAGCCGCACAACAGCATCTGAATGACGGCCGCTGCCAGCGCTACTTCAGGTGGATCAGCAGCAGTTTGATTCAGCACTGGCCGGACGGCAGTGATGACGCGCAGAGCTTCCTCTGTGAGATCGGCTTTTCTGCTGTTGCCTCTCTCAAAACAAAATACAGATCGAAGCTCAACTTTGAGCATGAATTGAGAGGGGCCGTATCAAATCTACAACCCCGTTTTACAAAGATTTGTAGTGGAAAGCAAGCTCATATCTGCACTAATTTAGTTTTGTTTTGCACCGGTTGCATGTTATTGTTGTTTTGAAAAGATATGCAGTGTAAAACTCTTTATTGCCAAATATTTTTAACTGGTTTTATTTAGTTTTTCACAGGTTGAACTTTATTGTTATTATCCTGAAAAGATATTCAGTACAAAACATGTTAATTAGGCTATTACAATGAGCTATTTTTGCCAAATATTAGTTCTTTTTTTGCACAACTTTGTATTGTTCTAACAAAGTGATTGCACGTTTTATTTTTTTTTGTCCGATTGAGCAATCTGGTTTACATGAAAGTGACTTACTTTTTCTTTGTTCTATTATTAATAAAAGCACAGATATAGGAGTCACAAAATGTCGTTATTTCTATAAAAATTCAGCATGGACCATTTTGTTACAATGTTGTAGGGGCGGTGGGGCCCGAACATTTTTCGTCCTCCAAAGTGGGGCTTGACAAAAAAAGTTTGAGAACCACTGGTCGCGAGCAAAAGTACCTCTCGCAGAAGTAAAAGTCCCTCCCGCGAATGTTTAACCTGCTCGCTCGCGAAGCTTCAACCTGCGCTCTCGTGTCTGTAACCTGCACGCTCTTGAGTAGATTTTGTTTTTGACAGTAATTGGGCGGAGCCAGTCACCATCGTATCTCTACATCTAATTGGTTACAATCCTCGTCTTTGGATTGGCTGGATATCACATCCAGGAAGAGACAGATGAACCCAGTCTTATACTACCAGTCTTACACACAGAGGATACATATATAACGCGCCATGTATTGTGGGCCAGTCTGACAGTAACTCCGGGAACACGGAGATAACGTGCTGTATACTGGGCCTACAGACACCCACATTAACACCCATATGTCTGTAGACCCACATACACAGACATGGGTCGGTCTCTACTGGGTGCTGTAGACTGGGTTCATCTGTCTCTTCCTGGATGTGTATGTATGTGATATCCAGCCAATCCAAAGACATGGATTGTAACCAATTAGATGTAGAGATACGATGGTGACTGGCTCCGCCCACTTACTGTCAAAAAGAAAATCTACTTGAGAGCGAGCAGGTTACAGAGACGCGAGCGCAGATTGGAGCTTCGCGAGCGAGCAGGTGAAACATTCGACTTTTGCTCGCGGAGTGATGTAAAAGCACTCGTCAACGTAAATTTAGCGCGCAGCTGTTTGATTTGCACGCGCGCGTATAGCTCATTTGCGCTCTTCAATTATGGCAGGGATTTGACTTCATACTGGTCCAGCCCCTAGATATGCTGCCATAGGCCTAGACTGCTGGGGGACATCTTAGGATACAATGATGCGTAATATTAAGTATTGTGTTTAGATTGTTTTATGCGTAACAGTACAACTGCAATGTATCCCATGAGAGCACATTTAACATCACCTGATCATCACATCATATGTGTGACATATGGACAGGAGAGCAGGGCCATAATATCCAGTTAGTAGTCAGCCCGATGAGAGGTCACTGGGTAAAAGGGAACATTGGGTGTAGATAGTCGCAGTGGCCTTGTTCTGTTCTAGTATTAGCCGGTAGAAAGTAGGCTTTAGGTGCCAGAGAAACCAGGACCGGGAGGTCTCAGACACAACAACGGTTAGTGGAAGACATCAGCGATAGCAGCCACATTCCTTAAAGTCACCGGCTTGAATTAGTATACATGAGAAGAGTGAGTGACGAGGAATATGAAATTAGGGGGTGGACGGGGGCTGAACCTGAAATGTATAAATAATGTGTTTGTTTGTTTGTTTGGGAGTTGGGAAAGACGGATGTCCAAGGAGGATGTTGTCTATATTCCGGACCCAACTCAGTTTTATTTGTAAACTGTGTTACAAATAAATCTCCGTGAAGTGAACTCTGATCCAGACTCTCTGTGTTCTGTGGAGGGGGGTCGATTACTGAGGTGCCGTGAGTGAGTTCCCTGTGGTGTCTCATGAGCAGTTTAATAGGAGATAGATAGAGAAAAGAAAACACAACAACTTCTTGAGAAAACCAAACTTTATTGATGGTTATTGATTAGTGGAAGAACCATAGTACATGCACATACAATGACTGGGTAGGAAGCCTTGTTTTGAACCACAACACCTACTGGAAGCAGAGCTTGTATAAAGTAGTTGCAGAGTCAGACATTCAGCATAGTGAGGACTATGAGTTGTCCAGTTTCTGGTTTGGACCAGCAGCCCCGTGCTCTTACTGCAGCCTCTTTTAGAATGTGATGTGTTTTTTCCTATCTAATTTATTATAAATACAAAAAAGGAGATATGTAACAACACCACTTATTGGGAATAGTTGTAAACAGAATGTGGCACAGGAAGCGGCCCGTAGGCTGGCTTGCAATGCAGCCGTAGCAGAGCTTCTGTTGCCCACGTAGTGCTTTTCAAATACACTGCAGATTTATTCCTTTAACTTCTATTTACATCATACTGTAGATTAGCCTGTTTATTTATCATATTCATCTAGTATTTTAACATTCAAACGGTTAATTTTCAAAGAGTAAAGGTTGAGTTCTAGGAAATAACAGAAATGATATCACGTTGAGAAGGACATGGGAGGAGAGAGACTGAATCAGAAATTACAGAACTGACAAAAAAAGGTTTGGAAAAGTTACATCTACAGCACTGATATGTCTCAGGTTCATCTGAAAAAGACAAGTTACATGTGCAAAATGGCCCAGCTGACCAAAAGAAATATTACAAATCAATGAATGACGTATGTACATTGTGATTACATTTGTTGTAAAGAGTTAATAAAAAACTGAATTAGAACAATGGATAGAAAATGAGATATCTCGCCCTAACAACTGATCTACTCTTCTAACTCTAAAACATTATACCATTGTGTATTTCATATAAGAGAACATCTTCACTGCACAGTTCAATTATAATACATTGTTGGATTATTATACCGTACTTGACCTTCATTCAATTTTAATAATGAAAGAAAAACAAAACAAGGTCAAACAAAATGAACAAAGAGATAAAATAGACACAGTGGCTTTGACCACTGCTATATATATATTTTTTTTTAAATATCTCCTGTATATAAAAATCATCAATTATACCAATGAATATATTGGAAGTTGATATAAAAACATCTACGTCGGATGGCCAACACTACTCAGTACAGAAGAGGATTAGTGCCACAAAACAGTACATCTTCAGATTGTACGTCAGAATTCTGTGATTCATTTTTGACTTTTGTCCCGAGGATCATTCATAATTCTTCAAATCATCTAATTCGTCTCAACAAATCTCTTTTTTTTATTCACTTGACCCTAACTCTTTTAAATACCACAGCATGAGGACGAAGCAATTTAATGGTTGAACAGTTTGGTTGCCATGGCAATTCTTTTTTCCTCATCTCATAATTTATATCTATGTAGAATCCTCACTATACACATAAACACACCAGATACGTCCATCAGAACCTTTGGCTTGACGTGATGCGAGATATGAGCACATCATTCAGTCAGGGCGTTAGCTGACTGTAGGGGGCGCTGCCTCGCACAACCCGCTCCCTAAAGAGTGGGCTGAACTACACCTGGACATCTGTGGAAGCTGAGAGCAGCTGCACTGTGAATACTCGTTGGCATCTCGTATCTATTCCTCACCGTATGACAAAGCAGAAATGCCCTTATTAGAGAAACGGTCAATTTGTTGCATTTTCAACATAGAACCCAGAATGTTGTTATTGTGAAACACACTGCTTTCACCAGAGGAGAGAAAAAGGACTGGAGCGCTCCTCTTGTAGTTATGACTGAGTATCTCATGATGACGAGATGTTTACCTTGTCATTATGAGTAATTATTGTCAGCACGTAGAGTCAATGGAGCCATAGGAACTGATGATGTGGGTTAAAGGGTAACTTTGCTACTGTTCAACCTAGACCCTGTTTCCTGTTCCTGTGTCTCGGTGACTAGTGAGGACGTCCCTTCATTACCAGGTCCAGTGTTGAGGGGAAACGCTGCACACAACACTAAACAGGATGTGATGTAATTTCTCAGGGAAACTCTTCACTGTCCATGTACGTCCAGTGGAAGAGCCTGTTGTGGCCCCTGATCGCTCACATTGTTGTTAGACGTGTCTGGCAACACGATGGACATACATTATTGACCTTACTTCTTTTCAACACTGGATCTATTTCATGAAGTCATGTCCTCATTAGCACAGAAACATGAGGAAACAGGGACCAGGTTGAACTTACCTTTTAGGAAGGGCACACATTGAGTTGAAATCTAATGTTAACGGCTATGTTTTGGTGTTGAGTATAATAATTGTGCAGTGAGATGTTAAGGAGATGTATCTGTGAGGCTACGTCGTTAGATTGCACTGCAAGTTTGCCTGCCATCAGCTGCTGATCAGAAATTCACTGCAAAACTGATGGACTAGTCATCGACAGCATCTATTCTCACAAGCTACTCTGTTTGCTGTTGCCGTTGTATGTTTGCTGGATGACGATTATATTTGACATACATGTTAGAGATGGGGTGTTGTAATTATGAGGTACGAAGTCAATCTTACACTTCTTGTTGAATGTAATGCAATGTTGTAAATTACAGAACAAAAACCAGAACACCCCATGTTGACCTCAATGATAAAGGGCTACAATACATGCAGTTTTCTGGACAATGGAGACACATGGGATTTTGCGTCGGGAAAGAATTATTATTTTGGTTTGGCAAAATAACTACGAGCAAATGACAGAAAAGTTGCAGCCACAAGAAAACGGCGTGTTCTCAAGGTAACAAGACATTTTTAGTTTTTGAGATCTCAAGAGGATGGACTTCATGATAGCAATAATGGCTGTTCTCAGTTTAATTTGCTTACCCACTCTGCTCGCAAGGAGAAAGCAAAGAAGAACCTTTGGTCTATGTCCATGTTTTCAAAGGCTCCTTGACTTCCTTAAAAGATTGCATTGCTAAACTGACAAAGGAGGCGCCAAAGGAAGCTGACACAAGTAAAACAACACTTGACTAGCATAGTCACACTAACACTACAAAACATAACAACCCAAAGTGTGACTAAGACCTATGTTACATGGTTGGAGTTTTATACAAGCCCTAACAACTTGAATCTGATAAATGTGTAATTTGTGTCATAATCAGCACTCTAGCAGCTCTTTAATAGTATCATGGACAAAACCCCTACAGCTGATAATCTAGGTTTAAATCTTTAGAAATTAAAAAACCACAATATCAAAATACACGGCACAAAATATCTGAGGTATAAGAGGAAAAATATCAGCTGTCATTTTTTTCTTTTTTTGCACTCCCCTCTTAGGAGAAGCGGAAATGATGCACAAACTGCATGTATTGCATTACCCAGGCCTCCGTAACGTCTCTCATGTCATAACTCGTTCTCCCTGTTGTTTTCATTCACTCACACACTCGCGCTCACACACACTTTCTTTCTGTCCTGTTGGAAAGTTGAGCATAGGTTGGAGGTGTGGTTAATATGGTGCGAAGCGGCTGTAGCCTCCCCGGTATATACTAGCTTGGAGAGAGGACAGCACTAGCCCCACGTCGTCCGCATGGCTCCGAGTTTTCGCATCTGTCAGCGGGGTGAACGCGTTCTGAAACACACACACACAAACGCACGGACAAACACAATGGTTCACCCGCACACACACACGCACCCAGGAGAGAATGCCCAACCGCACACACACACACAGATTCAGAGAAACACACGCACACAAACCCTCATTAGCCTCTTTTAGTCCTGCACACACTACAACTAGAGTTTCAACATTACATTACCGTTGTTCCAGTGCAAACCCATGGGGGATGAAAAGACCAATGACCAGAGCAACCGTCATGCAGCAAGCACAGCAAGACGCTTCATGCCACGGGTGCATGCCAACTGCTATGTGAAATAAATCCAGTCAATACAATTGTGAACAAGCAGAGTAAATGGAAAGGTGATTTTTAGCTGAATGGGAACCAGGATGGGCTTAATCTTGATGAAGGATCATGCTGGTTTTCACTGGGTGGAGGTGAATTTTAGATTATGAAATGTGCTTTGTTTCTGTGAAATTCACAGCTGATAGAGAATGTTGATAACACTTTCAGCTGTGTGTGTCCAAATGAACTTGCATTTATGAATCTTTTTACAATGCTGTTAATTAAGCCTTTCAGAGGAGTGATGTTCAAACTGGCCAAACATTCTCAGTGATAGATGCTCCTACTTTTACACTTAATCCTGTACAAATCTGCTGGTCTCTAATTTGTCAGGTAAAAACTCAAATGACCTCCCATATTTCTCCAAACACAAAAGTTATGTGATAATATCAGTGCCTTGCAGGGGGGAAAGTAAATGGAAGTTCTTGCCGGTACTTCTGCCTCAACCTTCATCACTTCGTATTGTTCTCCTTCATTCAACCCTGCAATTTTAACATTAAATGGTGTAAAAAAACATCAGAAACACTTGACTTTATGCAAAATATTTTTCAAAAGGTGTTCATGAGCTTAAGTTGTAATGTGAAAACAACATAGGCACTACACAGAAGAAATGGTGTACTTTATTGCTCAACAACACCACATGAATGGAAGTTATGACATCATTTTGGTTGCAAATTCCTAAGGCTAATCTTGCTACACAGCATGGAGAACCTTTTAAATGTGCACCACAGCAAGAGGTCTTTGTGAATATAATATAAACAATTAATAAGCTGATAAAATATTATATTTCTAATAAAATCGCCACCTTAACATGGTGGAGGAGTTTGAGTGGCTCCTGGGAGCTATGTTGTCTGTGGCATTAGCCCCTGGGGATCTCCTAAGGCACATGTGTCAAACTCAAGGCCCGCGGGCCAGATGTGGCCCGCCACGTCATTTTATGTGGCCCGCGACGGCTTGGAAGGCATGAGCACCACGTGGACCCGTTTTCAGTCGGTCGCGGACCCGTTTTCAGTCTGTCGCGGATCCGTTTCCGGTTCGTCGCGGACCCGTTTTCAGTCGGTCGCGGACCCGTTTTCAGTGGGTTGCGGACCCGTTTTCGGTTCGTCGCGGACTCGTTTTCAGTGGGTTGCGGACCTTTGCATGGGCAATATAAAAATCCTGTGATTTTATTTTGAAGGGAATTTTGAATGCAGCAGAGTGCGTCTATTCACACTCCTCGGTGCTGCGTTCACAACACACTTGCATGAGTTTACACACGCACTATTTGTGATAGTTCACATCATTCCCGACCTTTTTATTATGTTTGTGCATGAAAGCACTGCTGAGTCTGTTAAAAAAGGCTGAAGTTATAAAATGATTATGTGTGTTGTATTACTTTGTGTCCTTAAGATGCACTTTGGGGTTTTTAATTGAGTGTAAAAGGGAATATTTCAAACTAGTTTTTTTGTGTTGGCATGTGAGATTCTGTACCATCTCAGGCTCAAACTGCACCATCTTTTCATTAAATCCATTTGAGAAGTTGAACATGTTCCTTGCTTTGGATCTCGGTTCATTCAGGGGTGATGGTGCAGCCAGACCAGTAGAACCACTGCCCCAGACCACATGCATGTTCTTATTGGCTAGTTATGTCCTTCTCAACTGTGACAAAAAAAGCTTTGAACAAAGTTAATATAACAACGATTGTTTGATCTTTGTCTTTGTTATTTTCTTCTGTTTTAAGTTTGATCTTTGATAGAATAATGTGGGTTTATATATATGTATATATATATATATCCAATATTTTTACACTTGAATAAACAATACAAAGACAGTTATTTAACAATATGTTCGGTAGTAGTTAAATTTATACAGTGTTACAGTTACAACCGGCCCTTTGAGGGCGACCATGATGCTGAAGTGGCCCGCGGTGAAAATGAGTTTGACACCCCTGTCCTAAGGCAAACAGGTCCCAGACTGAGAAAGGTTCAAAAGACCCTGATGGATTGAGGCCCAGGGGCTTTAGCCGTCTCGCCCGGACCAGGGAAGCTGGGGCACCCTCCCGGAATAAGACCCTGGAGGGGAGCTCACCGGCGAGCGTCTGGTGGCCTGGTTGGGTTCAGCCTGAAGCGACAACATGGAGCAGCCACCCTGTGGACTCATCACCCGCAGGGACAAGCATCGGGGTTGAGTACTATGTAAACCGGGCGGCGGGCCGATCAGGGGGCCTGGATGCAAGCCAACTTCATCAAACTCAACAGCGACACATCTGGAATCCTTATCACCAGACCCAAATCACTCATCCATAACCTTGGTTTAACTTTTATCAAACCCTCTCCTTCGAACGCCACGACAATCACATCACGAAAACATCTTCTTTCATCTTAAAAAACATTGTCCGTTTATGGAAAACCCAGCCTGAACTCAGCTGCTCGTCTGCTCTCCCACTGCCACACTAGACATCACCCCAGTCCTTCAAAACCTCCACTGGCTTTCTAAACAGCATATAATACAGTTCAAGATTCTCCTCATCACCTACAAAGTCCTTCGCAACCTTGCTACTTCACAACTTTCTGACCTCCCGCACCGACAAACAACCTAAGATCTGCAGACGCCAACCTCCTCACCCTTATTGTATGATATCTACGAATTATGGCCAATATCCAACCTGGCATATGATAGAGCTACTTTTATGTGGTCAGATTGGTCTCATAATTACAAATGTACACAGAAAGACTCACAAATGCAAATGGAAAGATTCACAAATGCACACAGAACAATTAAAAAATATATTTGATTTACAAATGCAGACAGAACGATTCACAAATACATTCCAATGCACAAATGTGGATTTGCATGTATTTGTTTGTGGATCGCACTGCATTCGTGAGTGGATCGCTACACATTTGTGTGTGTTTTTTTTTTTAGACTCCCCTGACATCGCCAGATCCACAAATGTGTTTTTTCAACATGGACCTATTTGTAGCCAATTAGATGTTACACTCATATTCAACCAATCACATCACTGCTGTCCTGCCGTTGCTAAATCAGCTCTGGAAGCGGCCATCATTCAGACGCAGCTGTGCAACTACGGATAATATTATGAACCCAGACACGGGGGCGTTTGATGGTCCGACGTTTGAGGGACTTCCACAACAAGTATAAAGCAGAACTAGTGGTTAGTTCAATATATATTTAAACTATATGTGGTTAATTCGCTCCATTCACTTTATATGCGCCGGAAAGGGGGCGTGGCTTATCTCCGTGACTTATCTCTGTAAAACAGTTACCATTTCCGCCATCCAGAAAGAAAGAATACATACATTATCCTTTATTAATCCCCTTATGAATCGTTCTGTGTGCAGTTCAATTAATTTATCAAATATATTTGTGAATTGTTTTGTGTGCATTTGTGCATCTTTCCATTTGTGAGTCTTTCTATGTTCATTTGTAATTATAAGACCAATCTGACCCCATATACTTTTACTGTGATCAAATATCATTTTATGCATTTTTATGTTTTAATAATAATATGTGCACAAAAAACATAGTTGCCATTGCAAATTATGAGGCTTATGTTGACAATACCAATCAACCACACCAAATGCAATGATTGGTCAGTTAGTCTCACTCCACTCAAGCTTGTGCACCAGGTGCAGCTCTTAATAATAGTAATAATAATGATGTAAATACAAGCAGGTTTTAAGGCAAGGCATGTAAGCTAATCTTTAAGTGTATTTTGGAGAAACATTTGATTTGAGATATTTTGAGAAAAAAAAGGTATATTGTGAGATAATTCATGATGGGAAGTGGACCAGAGATGGAGCACATACAGTTAGGTCCATAAATATTTGGACATTGACACATTTTTCATTATTTTGGCTCTGTACACCACAACAAAGGAGTTGAAATGAAAAAATCAAGATGTGCTTTAAGTGCAGACTTTCAGCTTTAATTTGAGGGTATTTACATCCAAATCAGGTGAACGGTGTAGGAATTACAACACATTAAAATGTGGCCACCCTCTTTTTAAGGGACCAAAAGTAATTGGACAAATTAATATAATCATAAATCTAATTGTCACTTTTAATACTTTGTTGAAAATCCTTTGCAGTCAATGACAGCCTGAAGTCTGGATTCCATAGACATCACCAGACGCTGGGTTTCGTCCCTGGTGATGCTCTGCCAGGCCTCTACTGCAACCGTCTTCAGTTCCTGCTGGTTCTTGGGGCATTTTCCCTTCAGTTTTGTCTTCAGCAAGTGAAATGCATGCTCAATTGGATTCAGGTCAGGTGATTGACTTGGCCATTGCAGAACATTCCACTTCTTTGCCTTAAAAAACTCCTTGGTTGCTTTCGCAGTATGCTTCGGGTCATTGTCCATCGGCACTGTGAAGCGCCGTCCAATGAGTTCTGAAGCATTTGGCTGAATATGAGCAGATAATATTGCCCGAAACACTTCCGAATTCATCCTGCTACTTTTGTCAGCAGTCACATCATCAATAAATACGAGGGAACCAGTTCCATTGGCAGCCATACATGCCCACGCCATATCACTACCTCCACCATGCTTCACTGATGAGGTGGTATGCTTTGGATCATGAGCAGTTCCTTTCCTTCTCCATACTCTTCTCTTCCCATCATTCTGGTACAAGTTTATCTTCGTCTCATCTGTCCATAGGATGTTCTTCCAGAACTGTACAGGCTCTTTTAGATGTTTTTTGGCAAACTCTAATCTGGTCTTCCTGTTTTTGAGGCTCACCAATGGTTTACATCTTGTGGTGAACCCTCTGTATTTACTCTGGTGAAGTCTTCACTTGATTTTCGACTTTGACACAGATACACCTACCTCCTGGAGAGTGTTCTTGATCTGGCCAACTGTTGTGAAGGGGTTTTTCTTCACCAGGGAAATTATTCTTCTGTCATCCACCACAGTTGTCTTCTGTGGTCTTCCAGGTCTTTTGGTGTTACTGAGCTCACCAGTGCGTTCTTTCTTCTTAAGAATGTACCAAACAGTTGATATGGCCACACCTAATGTGTCTGCTATCTCTCTGATGGTTTTGTTATGATTTTTCAGCCTAATGATGGCTTGCTTCACTGATAGTGACAGCTCTTTGGACTTAATATTGAAAGTTGACCGCAACAGATTCCAAACACAAATACCACACCTGAAATGAACCCAAGACCCTTTTATCTACTCCTTGTAAATGAAATATCGAGGGAATTACACACACCTGACCTTGAAACAGTTGATCAGCCAATTGTCCAATTACTTTTGGTCCCTTAAAAAGAGGGTGGCCACATTTGAATTTGTTGTAATTCCTACACCGTTCACCTGATTTGGATGTAAATACCCTCAAATTAAAGCTGAAAGTCTGCACTTAAAGCACATCTTGATTTTTTCATTACAACTCCATTGTTGTGGTGTACAGAGCCAAAATAATGAAAAATGTGTCAATGTCCAAATATTTATGGACCTAACTGTATGTTTGGCAGGCACGATAGTCTTACCATGGCACCAACGCTGTATGTGGCTGCTGGAGAGAGTGTCTGGTTGTAGGGGTCGGCAGCATATACTCGTCCGTAACTGTAGAAATACATGAGATAGCAAAGAATGGTTAAATCAAAAATTAAATACAGCTTTGCAGTCTAACAGAGACATGATATAAGTTCACATTAGTTATGCATTGTTTATTTATTAATTATCTGGGATATACAGTGTGATTAAACAACCATATAAAGGCAGGTTACACATTTTTTGCACAGATACATGAAATTATTGAACATTTACACCAACAAAAAGTCACTAGGAATTATAATTATTAAAAACATAATGACAGTTTCAAAGTCACTAACAATTATCGCATACATCGTTTGCAGCTCTATGCTTTATATGTATATTTTACCTCATTGTTATACACATTGACATTCATTGAGGCACATGAAAATGGCTCAAAATTCTTGTGAGGGTAAAACGTTAATTACACCTCCCAGTACAAAGGTGCTGTACTAAATGAATAACTAGCACTAGTCCAGATTACTGTATGGAGGATGTTAAATTATTGACCTTCATACAGTGACCCGTACTAGTACTACTGTTTAAATTAATAACTAGTATAAGTACAGGTTACTGTATGAAGGACGATGTTAAATTAAGGATTAGTACTAGTACAGGTTACAATATGAAGGATGATGTTTAAATGTATGACTAGGGTATTACAGGTCACTGAGTGAAGGATGATGTGTTCATATGTAATCTTGTAAAATAAGGTTTATGGCTTGAACTTTATCATGACTTAATTTATTTTTCAATAAAAATGCAATCTTTTTTTTTAATCATTTGAATTGTGTGCTTTTATGCAAATAATCACTACGAAGGTCAATGAGAATCACACTGACTACATAATTTTATTATATTTGGGAATGATGATTAAAGAAAACAAGAAAAAACTTCAATATGAAAAAACCTCAATATGAGTAATATTAGTTGTTTTCAATATGATTGGCCAATATGGAATATTGGAAAAAGTTGATTGGGGCATCTCTTCTGTCAAGTGGTGACAAATCATGTTTTTTTTTTTTTGTGGAGCAGTGATGGCTGAGGTCCTGCATCAAAGCTAGGTGTGTTCACAATTACAACTGACTAGATATGGTACTATGAGCTAATACGGGAGTAACATTATTTTAAACGTACAACAGGAAATTCTTTCTATCGTCAAAAACGTAAATGGTTCACCCTCTGGGGAACATGCAGATTGCCATAACAATTACTAAATACCTTCAAGTTGAGCACATACATTCTCATTGGCCTAATAGTGGAAGATAGCACTGGAAATAATTCCAATAATCTTTTCAGAACATTTTCCAAAGCAACTCCATGGCAGTCTGAGCATTGGTTGTGGACATAATGTGTCCACCTTATTTGTACAGATCCATTAAATTAATAATCCCAAGGGTTGTGATAAGTCTGGGGAACAGTCAGAGAAAGAGTACAAAAATAACAGAGCTCACACAAAACATAGAAATAATTAAAAACCACAGAGCCTCACGAAAGTAGACATAAATCGATCAAAGAATAGAGAATGAATGATTTTTTTCTATTTTGAGAAAGATAGACAGAAGCAATGTTTATTTGTGATTATTTTGTGTTTATTAGTGAGCAGCCATGCTTTAGCTAACCAGTCCACCCCATCTCCCTTCCTCCCCTTTCTGTCCTAGCCCAGTCATGATAAGGGCCAATCAGGGGCCAGGGCTTGTGCCTATAATTGAGCTGATTTGCATAGCAGCCCAGTGGTTGAAGCGATTAGAAGTTAATCCCGATTAGTTTTGGACATTGCTATTCACTATGCAGCACCTCCCCCCTCCAACACTTACACTCAGCCCAGCACCGCATTTGACCTATCTTATCTCACAGCACAGAGCCCTAACCCATCATCTCTGTGTATGTGTGTGTGTGTGTGTGTGTGTACGTGAAACTGTGAATGTGAGAGAGTGCGTGGTAAGCTGGAAGTACAACACAAATTCAAATGCAATTTGAGTCAAATGCATTTTTAAAATGACCCTGAGGTGAGAAGATAAACCTGGAAACAACATTTCAACAGTGCTACAAAATGTTTGGCGCCTGGTCAAATAAGTACACACCATTTAGCATTAGTAAAGCATGAACAAACACTGAATTCATAATTTCTAAAGCAGTATTCAAACATGAATCCTCATTAGTAGTTACTACTCATTACATGAATAACTTCTGTGACATCCATTGAATGTGTTGTAACTCTGTTACGTTGATTCTGGTCACATGACATCTATTGCTTCTGTCCATCCGGGGACAGGGATCCTCCTCTGTTGCTCTCCTGAAGGTTTCTTCCCTTTATTTCCCTCTAAAAGGGTTTTCACTATTTTTTGGGGAGTTTTTCCTGATCCGATGTGAGGTCCCGGGACAGGGATGTCATATGTGTACAGATTGTAAAGACCTCAGAGGCAAATCTGTATTTGTGATTTTGGGCTATACAAAATAATCTGAATTGAAAAAATTTAATTAGTATGCAATTCATAAACACAGTTGTTTTTCATTCTTGATTAATATGCTTGGGGTTTCATACTTTATAAATGATGGATTCCCCATTTGTAAATTAAGTATTAACGACTTATAGATGATTACTAAGATCATTGATAAAGTGTTAGTAAATGATACAAAAAGCAGCAATTCATGATTAATGTAAAGTGAAGACTACTAATACTAATGAGGATTCATGTTTATTCATGCTTTAATAATGCTAAATAGTGTGTACTTATCATAGTTATATATAAGTGCTACCCAGTTATGGAACTATAACATTAACTGATGATATATTGCCATGTTGCTGAATAACAACCTATTTACTTGTATTCCTATTATATTCTTTAGCAGCTGTCAGAGACTGTTCTTAGGTTCAATGATGTTTTGAGCTAAATGCAAACATCAGCATGCCAAAATGCTCTCCATATTATAAAGAGATAATATTTACCATGTTCATCATCTACCATGCTAACATTTGCTAATTGGCACAAATGTACAGCTGAGGCCAATGGCTAATTTAATCCAGTTCTCATTCCCAGGGCATCAAATAGCAGATCTTTGTCACGCCCTTCTGCCTTTGATACCAACACTCAAATCATCCTTTAGCGACTGTACAAACGTACCAGGCTTTTAACTAACTAACGCTTTTAACTAACAATGTACACTCATCCGCGTCATTATTGATTGATTGACAACTTCAACCACATCTTTACTATGACGTTGTGGAGTGTCATAGTTTGATGCACTGGGCTACCCCTGCACTGCAGGTTGTAAACGCTTTGCACAACTGGAGACTGAATACAGTCTGCCTGTTGCTAGTCCTTGGCTGCCAAAACCGGGTGTAAACTATTTTCTTGCAGAACTAATCCAAAGGGGACATCCCTTCATATGAGCACTTGCCTGCACTTGTAAACACTGTACCAGAAAAATGTGACTTGGAGAAGACCTATGACCGTGTCCCTCAAGAAGTCCTGTGTGGGGTACCGTAGAAATATGGGGTACCATGGGTCGAAAGAACCAGGACACACCCCTATATCTCCCAGCTCCAGAATAAGCTGTAAAATGTTGTGGGTGAGAGTAGAGCCTGGATCAGCCTGCTGCCATCGCGACCTGCCCCTGGATAAGTGGATGAAAATGGATAGATAAATGAAATTGAACTGGTTTCTGCTGTCTTAGTTGAAGGAGTTTCTGGTGAACCTGCATAATTTCTTCGAAATTCATGCAGAAGCCGAACCAGTAGCACCACTTGTACAGGTCCATATATCTCTTTTCTAGTTTTCCCAACTCTCAAAGAACCGCTGATCCTCTGATTGAAGGACAACCATGCTCTACCACAGTCACCCTAATGACAAGCTTTAACAATAACTATATAGAAATAATACATTTTCCCACTGATGGTCTCGTTTACTGATATACATCATTGCAAATTGCTGCTCTACTTAAGGGCCAATAAGTCTGTGCTCACCCATGTGCATGAGTCTTGTAACTTGTGAATGCTCATAATGTGCTTGAATGAGCATATTGGCATGCATCTGAGTGACTGTATTGTATTTACATTGGTTTGTACACCACATGAGCCAGACTGGGTCTACTCAGGCCAGAAAGCAGCTGATGATGCTTCCCATCTGTGACCCTTGTGACATGAACGTGACCAACATGGTGCCAGTGTGGCCCCACACAGATGGGTACATCATAGCCACACAAGTACACAAGCAAGCCCTTAGTCACCAGACCTGAGTGGAACATCAAAACAGTGCTCAGGGCCTCTTTAAAGCTTATATTAATTGATTGTTTTGCTACTTGGAGACAGCAGAATCTGATATATTAGCTTATAAAATAATCGGTGTATGTGTCAGTAAACAGTTCCCTTTTCACACAACCAGCAGACACTCATCATTCACTTGACCTCCAACTTCCTGATGTTAAACTCAGACAAGACTGAAGTTATTTTGGTTGGACCAGAACAACTCAGAAATCAATTATCTAATGATATAGTTTCTCTTGATGGCATTACTCTGACATCCAGCACCACCGTAAAGAATCTAGGAGTTATCTTTGATCACGACTTGTCCTTTAAATCCCACATAAAACAAATCTCAAGGACCGCCTTTTTTCACCTACGTAACATTTAAAAAATAAGCACATCTTGTCTCAAAGTGACGCAGACAAATTGATTTGTGCATTTGTTACTTCTATACTGGATTACTGTAACTCCTTATTATCAGGCTGCTCTAATAAGTCTCAAATCTTTACAGCTGATCCAGAATGCTGCAGCCCATGTACTAACAAAATCTCAAGAAAATAAATCACATTACTCCTGTATTAGCTCATAGTAAGTTACAGTACTGTGGGGCTGTGGGCGTGGCTAGCGCGCCGGCGGCAGGAGAGAGGGGGGGGGAGAAACACTCAGATCAGCTGTGGCTAATAAGTCACAGCTGAAGCAAATGAGTGTTGGCCGGGCTATTTAGGCCGGCAGAGGGAGCAGGGAAGGGAGATCGAGGTAGTGACATGCAGAGAGCCGTAGCTACCATGAGTGTGAGCGTGATGTCTGCGAATAAAAACCTTATGGAACCCACAAGCAACGTGTCCGCTGAGTATGTTCCAGCCACAGGTCCACGGGTAAGAGGGAACCTTGCCACAGTGGAGCCCAACGTGGGGCAGGGCGAACAAACCTTCGAGGAGTGGATGGCGTGGCTGGCGCAGCGGCCGGAAGATCGAGCACCGGCGAGACCGGTCCGGAGCCAGCTGGTGGGCGCCGTGACGGCGCTCAGCCAGGAGGAGGTACTGTCGAGACGGCGGGGCAAGAACCGGAAGCGGCGCCGGGGCCGCGGCAACAACGGCACCGGCGGGAGCGGGGCGGAACCCAGAGGAGGCCGGCATCCAGGAGGAGACGCCGGAGAACTACCGGAAGCAGTTCCGCAGACTTCGGCTGGGGCCCGGTGGCCTGCCTTACCTGTTCGCGTGGGAGGTGCAGCAGGAGGCTGGACGGTGGCTGCGGCCGGAGGACAGTGGGACCATCGAGGAGGCGCTGGAGCTGGTAGCCCTGGAGCAGTTCACGGAGGGACTGCCGACTCGGATGGCTGCGTGGGTCCGGGGCCGCCAGCCGGCGTCGCTCCTGGCCGCAATCACCTTGGCAGAGGACTACCGACGGACGGACCCGCCCGAGGAGCCGGCGGACCCAGCCCAGCCCGTGCCCCCACCCCGAAAGGACGCGGCGCTCCAAACCGACCAGACCGATCCAGAGCTCCGACGCACCCGAGGTGCCGGTCCCGACGGCCCGGAGGGGGCCGACGTCGCGGGCCCGGAAGGGCCCGAGCCCGAGGCCCCGAGAGGCGCCGACCTGGCCGGACCGGGTCCCGGCGGCCCGGAGGAGAGCGTTCCCGCCGACCATCGAGGGGGGACCGCGGCGAGGACCAGAGCGGCAGGAGAGGCATCGGATCCCGACTCCAGGGCCCGTGGACTGGGCCCTGCCGTGGCCGACGAGGGACACCAGGGGCCGCTGCGACACCTGGCCGAAACTGGGACCGGCCTCGCCGGACCCGACGACGACCCACGGGGGTAACGGTCACGCCCGGCCGGACCCAAGGGGGCCCCCTCTGCCCGAGGGGCAGGTGTGCTGGACGTGCGGCCAGCCGGGGCATGTCCAGCGGGACTGCACGGTGATGGAAGTCGACGCGGGGGTGCGAGTCGCCGGCCCGCCGGCCCCGGCCCGGAGGTGGTGGAGGAAGAGGCGGTGCCGGCAGCGGGCGCGAGCCGGACGGAGGGACGGGGCGGGCCAGCGGGACCAGCTGGTCGCCCTCGTCCAGAAGGAGCAGCATGGGCCGTGGAATTACCAGCGGCCCGCCTGGAGGGGTCCGACCAACGGTCGGCAAGCAGACGCGGGTCAGCTGAGGAGGGAGAACGAGCGGCTGCGGGGCGAACTCCGCTGGGCCGTTCAGGACCGGCGCCGGGACAAAGGAACCATCCGGCAGCTGGGCAGGCGGCTGAAGGCCGAACAGGCGGCGCGGGCCCGCGCCGAGGGCCAGCTGGCTGACGAGAGCCAAGAATTGCTGTCTCCGTCAGAGTTGATTGTTCCCTAACTTTCTCTCTCTCTCTCTCTTGTGTCGCAGGCTGCCGCGTCGGACGGCGGACGGGGCCGTTTTTGCCCGGGAGAGGAGGCGAGCCGAGACCTCCCGGGGCGCCAGACCGCACGCCGTCCGGGCCACGTCTCGCCCCACGGACCCACCAGATGGGGGATGCCAACGCCCGGGCCGCCCGTTGGCATCGGGCAAAGTAGCCGTGATCCCCGCGGTGGTCCATAGGTCGGGGATGCAGATGGTTGGGACTGACTCCCTCGCCTTCCCTGAGGGGGGGGGGGGGGGGGGAGTTGGTTAGACCGGTGGCTCCCCGGCCTAAGTCGGGCGGTGGGGGTATGTGGGGCTGTGGGCGTGGCTAGCGCGCCGGCGGCAGGAGAGAGGGGGGGGGGGAGAAACACTCAGAAGCAAATGAGTGTTGGCCGGGCTATTTAGGCCGGCAGAGGGAGCAGGGAAGGGAGATCGAGGTAGTGACATGCAGAGAGCCGTAGCTACCATGAGTGTGAGCGTGATGTCTGCGAATAAAAACCTTATGGAACCTTATGGACAAGCAACGTGTCCGCTGAGTATGTTCCAGCCACAGGTCCACGGGTAAGAGGGAACCTTGCCACAAGTACCATATTAACCCACTAAAGAGCATATCATATTACCCTACCAGTGTCACGGCTCGTGATAGGGACCCAAAAGCAAACACCGGAACAAGGGAGAGTGTGAACACAAGATGCGTATTTTATTGCCGCTCACAAGACTAGAACGTGAATACGCTGGCCATAAGGCAATGCTCCACAAAACGTACAACTGAATGTCTCTCAAAAAAACAACTTAAATACTCAGGCCTTCCGGCAATACTCCACAAAACGTAGAAACGGAATGTCTCTCAAAAACAACTTAAATACTCAGGCCTTCAGGCACTGCTCCGCCGGCGTCGGTGGCGTCTCGTGTCCAACTCGTGACGTGCAATCGGAAGTATCTCCAGTAGCCTCCGGACATAGGAAAACACGTGTCTCGTAGCTCATACTCGACAATCCCTCGGCGCCGAACCTCTGCGAGGAGTCCCTCTTTAACTGCTCCTTGATGTCTTGCTGCAGCTGCCGGCGATGAGTGCACTCCTCCCAGCTGGCCCGCATCAGCCTGATTGAAAAACAGAAGACAGAACAAGAGCCCCCCAGAATTCCTGTGGCTCCCCCTAGTGACCCTGCCCTGTATCACGACAGTACCCCCCCCTCAACGGGCGCCACCCGGCGGCCGCCCGGGCTTACCCGGATTGTCCCGATAGAACTCTTGAAACAATGTGGAGCCAAAAATCTGCCGTCGAGGCAGCCACGACCGTTCCTCCGGTCCATACCCCTCCCAGTCCACCAAATATTGGAACCCCCGCCCCCGACGCCGGACGTCCAGTATCCTGGAAACCCTGTGTGCCGGATGCCCCTCAATGACTAGAGGGGGTGGGGGAACAGTGGCCGGAGGACTGAACTCGCTCTCCCCCACCGGTTTCAACAGCGAGATGTGAAACGTCGGATGTACCTTCAGTGCCGCCGGAAGGGTCAGACGAACCGCCGAAGGGTTGACGATCCGTTCGATTGGGTACGGTCCGATGTACCTAGGGTTCAACTTGCGGCACTCCGTCGACAGGGGAAGATCCTTCGAGGACAACCACACCTGCTGTCCTACCCTGTACTCCGGCGCGGGGACGCGATGTCGGTCAGCCATCCTCTTGTTGGTCTCCACCGACCGGGTGATAGCTGCACGCGCCGTGTTCCATACCTCCTGAATCCTCCGGAGATGTTCATCAATGGACGGGACTGCCACTGCTGCCTCCTGGATCTGAAACAATGGAGGCTGGAAACCGAAACAGACCATAAATGGAGACATACCCGTTGCAGAACGTGACAAGGAGTTGTGGGCATACTCCACCCACGGAAGAAACTTGCTCCACGACACCGGATGCTGTGCCGCGATGCACCGCAACGCCGACCCCAGGTCTTGATTTGCCCGCTCAGTCTGTCCGTTGGACTGTGGGTGATAACCCGAAGACAAACTGGCTCTCGCCCCCACTGCCCTGCAGAATGCACTCCATACCTTTGACGCGAACTGTGGTCCTCTGTCGGATACTATGTCCATCGGGATCCCGTGAATCCGGAACACATGCAGAACCAACAGGTCGGCGGTCTCCAACGCAGAAGGCAGTTTGGGGAGGGGAACATAATGAGCCGCCTTGGAAAAACGGTCCACTATGGTCAAAACGGTGGTGTTCCCGTCGGAAGGCGGCAAGCCGGTAACAAAGTCCACCGCGATGTGGGACCATGGCCTGCCCGGAACAGGCAACGGTTGCAGCAGGCCCGCCGGGGCCTGATGCGAAGCCTTGCCTCTGGCACATTCAGGACACGCCGCCACAAACTCCCTCGTGTCTCGATCCAGTCCCGGCCACCAAAACCGCTGACGAATGAAGAGAGCTGTCCGTCTCGACCCCGGATGACACGTCAGCTTAGATGAGTGGCCCCACTGGAGTACCTGCGATCTGACCGTCCTTGGCACGAACAGGCGGTCCACTGGTCCCCCTTCCGGTGCCGACTCCCCCCGCTGCGCCTCCTGCACCACTGACTCGATCTCCCAGGTTGCGGCTCCTACAATACATTCTGAACGAAGTATTGGCATGGAATCTGGTGATTCAGGCGGCGGGAAGATCCTGGAAAGGGCGTCCGGCTTACCGTTCTTGCTTCCAGGACGGTAGGACAATGTAAACTGGAATCGACTGAGAAACAAGGCCCACCGCGCCTGTCGGGAGTTCAGCATCCGAGCCGCCTGGATATACGCCAGATTCTTATGATCCGTCCAAATCCAGAAAGGCTGCAGGCTCCCCTCCAACCAATGCCGCCATTCCTGCAGCGCGAGGAACACTGCCAGCAGCTCCCGATTCCCGACATCATAATTCTTCTCCGCTGGGCTCAACCGTTTGGAGAAGAAAGCGCAGGGATGCAGTTTCTGCGTTGACGGATCTCGCTGAGACAGAATGGCGCCCACCCCTGCTTCCGACGCATCCACCTCCACCACAAACTGCCGAGCGGAATCAGGGTGCTTGAGAACGGGGGCGCCGGTGAAAAGAGTCCTCAACTTACCAAACGCCACCTCTGCTTCCGCCGTCCAGCAAAAAGGTGTCTTGGTGGATGTTAGCCCCGTGAGAGGTGCGGCTACTCTACTGAAGTCCCTCACGAACCGGCGATAGAAATTTGCGAACCCCAGGAAACGCTGCAAGTCCTTCCGCGTGCTTGGGGTCGGCCAGTCTGCTACCGCCCGAATCTTGTCAGGATCTGGTTCCACCTGCCCCCGAGCAATCACGAACCCGAGGAAACGAACCGACAACACGTGGAACTCGCATTTCTCGGGCTTAACGTATAGACTGTTTTCCAACAGCCGCCGCAGCCCCAGTCGCACATGTTGCTGGTGCTCGGAGAGGGACCGGGAGAAAATCAGGATATCGTCCAAATAGATGAACGCGAAGCTGCTGGTGATATCCCGAAACAGATTATTCATTAGCGATTGGAAGACGGCCGGAGCATTTGTCAGCCCAAACGGCATGACCCGATACTCGAATTGTCCCATGGGCGTGTTAAAGGCCGTCTTCCATTCATCTCCTTCCCGGATACGGACCAAGTGATACGCTGTTCGGAGATCCAACTTGGTAAAGAACCGTGCCTGACAGAGAGGTTCAAATGAAGGATCGATTAGCGGTAATGGGGTCTTATTCTTTACCGTAATCCGATTCAAGCCACGATAGTCGATGCACGGACGAAGTGAGTGGTCCTTCATTTCTACAAAAAAGAACCCCGCGCCCAACGGTGCGGACGACGGACGGATGAGACCTGCTTCCAGGCACTCCCGAATGTATTCTTCCATCGCTAACCGTTCCGGGTGGGAGATGTTGAAAAGACGGCTAGTGGGCAGCGGAGCCCCCGGGAGCAAGTCTATCGCACAATCAAATGGCCGATGCGGTGGCAAGGCACGAGCTTTATCCTTGCTAAACACCTGCGCTAGGTCATGGTAGACCGACGGAACTGCGGATAAATCCGGAGGACGTGATGGTTCGACTGGAATTGCTGGTGTTCCCCCCGCAGCCCGCAGCCCGCAGACACCGGGCATGGCACCCCACGCTCCAGCCCGCGATGGACAGCGTTGTCCAATCTACCAAGGGGTTGTGAAGTTTTAACCACGGGAGACCCAGCACGATCGGACTCGCCGGAGACGGAATAATCAGTAAATGAATGGTCTCGGAATGGTTTCCTGATATGCGAAGTGTGAGGGGCCCTGTGCGATGCGTGACCCGGCTGATCAACCGACCATCCAGCGCGTTAACTGCCCTGGCACACTCGAGCGTCTCTAACGGCACTCGCAACCGTGCGGCTAGTCCCTCGTCCAGAAAATTAGCATCAGAGCCTGAGTCCACGAGGGCGGCGGTCGAGTGACTACGGGAGTGAAATAATAACGTGGCAGGAACGGAAATACGGGGTGGCACATTAGAGGACGCCGCATTACTCACCAGGAGGTCCTCTCCGCCTGGTGAGGGGCCCCGTTTGGGGACTCCGGACAGCTTCGAGCATAATGTCCTGCGCGTCCGCAATATAAACATAGTCGACGAGTAAAACGCCGTTCACGTTCGGTCGGGGTCAACCGAGCCCGCCCCAACTGCATCGGCTCGTCCGACGCCCCCAACAACTCCCCCCCCGACCCGCCAGGCCCCGAAACATTCCCCCCCCCTAACTGCGGATGCGACGGCCGCCTCCCCCGCTCGCGTCCGCGTTCCCGAATGCGATTATCCATCGTAATCGCTAACGAAATAAGTTGCTCCAACGTGGTGGTGGCGTCGCGAGAAAGCAGCTCATCCTTCAGAGTTTCCGACAGGTTCCGTGCGAAGATGGTTCTCAGCGTGTGCTCGTTGGCGCCGCTCTCGGCGGCAAGGATCCGGAACGAGATAGCGAAATCCGCCACTGATCCAGACCCCTGCCGCAGCGACAGCAGCCTATTCAGAGCGTCCTCCCCCCGCACCGGGTGGTCGAACACACGGCGCAGTTCCTCCGAAAACCCCGCAAAAGAACTCAACGCCGCGGACTGACCCCCCCACAACGCGGTGGCCCACTGGGCCGCCCTTCCCCGAAGTAAATTAATACAAAAAGCTATCTTAGCTCTGTCGGAGACATAACTGCCGGGCTGCAGATCGAACACTAACTCGCAGTTTAGTAGGAAGCGGCCGCACCCCCCGACTTCCCCAGCATACGGTTCCGGCAATGGAACCCGCGGCTCCCGGCCGTTGGTGGTGTTCGTCGGGACCCGGTCCCCCTCCCTCACCGGAAGATCCGGAGCTCCCGACGCCGCCGCCCCCGGCGCCGCTGGCTGGCCCGTCCGTCGCTCCAGCCTCTCCAAGGACTCCATAATCTGCACAAGCATCTGTTCGTGCCTCCCCACCATTGCTCCCTGGGCGCTGAGAGCCTCCTGCACGAATGCCGGGTTTGCTGGGTCCATGTTATTTGGCCCAGGGATTCCGTCACGGCTCGTGATAGGGACCCAAAAGCAAACACCGGAACAAGGGAGAGTGTGAACACAAGATGCGTATTTTATTGCCGCTCACAAGACTAGAACGTGAATACGCTGGCCATAAGGCAATGCTCCACAAAACGTACAACTGAATGTCTCTCAAAAAAACAACTTAAATACTCAGGCCTTCCGGCAATACTCCACAAAACGTAGAAACGGAATGTCTCTCAAAAACAACTTAAATACTCAGGCCTTCAGGCACTGCTCCGCCGGCGTCGGTGGCGTCTCGTGTCCAACTCGTGACGTGCAATCGGAAGTATCTCCAGTAGCCTCCGGACATAGGAAAACACGTGTCTCGTAGCTCATACTCGACAATCCCTCGGCGCCGAACCTCTGCGAGGAGTCCCTCTTTAACTGCTCCTTGATGTCTTGCTGCAGCTGCCGGCGATGAGTGCACTCCTCCCAGCTGGCCCGCATCAGCCTGATTGAAAAACAGAAGACAGAACAAGAGCCCCCCAGAATTCCTGTGGCTCCCCCTAGTGACCCTGCCCTGTATCACCACAACCAGAGAGCTTATAGTACCATATTACCCCAGTAGTGAGCTCCTAGTACCATAATACCCCACTATACAGCTCATAGTATCATATTACCCCACTACAGAGCTCATATTACCCCATTAGAGAGCTTATAGTACCATATTACCTCACTAAAGAGCTTGTAGTACCATATTATCCCACTATAGAGCTCATAGTACCATTGTCAAGCCTCCGCTTTCAGACCCTGCGAATCTCCCCGCTTGATAGGGATTGCGCCATCTACCCCATATTTCACTGGATTCCACTCAATGATAACAACTTGATCCTTTTTTTCCTTCCTTTTATTCAGGTCAAACATCAAGTCGTTGATCCATATGTTTAATGGGAGCAAGCTCCCTTAAACAGAGAGGTAAAAAAAACTTAAAATAGAATAAAACAGAACACCCAACATTTCAATATAAATGTATAAGCAAACACTTATCTCAATCCGTGCAATCTGTCTAAACACATATTTCATCACATCCTGGTATCCCAGCTGTGCCTCCACCCACATGTGATCAGCAAAATAATATAAACAGTCAGACAATCAACAAACCGATATGTTAACAAACAATTCACTCTCGCCACCCTTAAGTGATTTGCGGAGCCCCGTGACGTGTCTGGCGCTCGCGCTAACCAGTGATCAATACAGTCAGTCAGCGCTTAGAGTCCGCCTCTCTTACCGGCTGCCTCTCTGGTCTGGTAGATGTCGCTCTCATTGATCTGTTACCGGCGGGTTTGTTCTCCCGACTTTTCAAAGTGCACCTTGGTTACTTCCGGTGTTTTTTCTCTTTTTTAGCTCCGCCCCGTTTCCTGTGTAAGATCGTCTGTTCTATTAATTGCTTTGCTTATTTAATTTTCAATTACTTTTCCCATGTTACAAATTGTTTTATTCATTTACAATTATTGTTATTTGCTCTATTTTATTTATTTTTATTTTCCTTTATTTTATTTTTTATTTATTTTTTACTTTTTATATCTTTTTGTATAAAAATCCCGTTCGACTTCACAACCATATTACCCCACTAGAGAGCTCATAGTATCATATTACCCCACTAGAGAGCTCAAAGTAGCATAGTACCCCACTAGAGAGCTTACAGTACCATATTACCCCACTATAGAGCTCATAGTACCATATTACCCCACTAGAGACAAGACTGAAGTTATTTTGCTTGGCCTAGAGCATCTGAGAAATCAATTATTGAATGATATTGTTTCGCATTGATGGCATTGCTCTGGCGTCCAGGATGGGGGGCCAGAGCCTTCAGTTATCAAGCTCCTTTTCTGTGGAACCAGCTACCACTTTCAGTCCGGGGGGGCAGACACAGTCACCTCATTTAAGAGTAGACTTAAGACTTTTCTTTTTGATAGTGCTTATAGTTAGGGCTGGCTCAGGTCAGCCCTGGTCCAACCCCTATATATGGTGCCATAGGCCTAGACTGCTGGGGGTCATCTTAGGATACAATAAGCTCCTCTCTCCTCTTCTCTCTCTCTCCTCTTCTCTCTCTCGCAGCTTCCATGGATCGTGGCTGTCTGGAGCCGGTCCTGCTCCCTGCCATGGCAACCCTGCTGATGCCCCTCGTCTCTGCCTCCGTCTGCTGGCATGGATTGTGGTTGTCTGGGTCGTGATCCATGCCTACTATTTATTACATGAATAATTTCATGTAAATTGGGGTGGGATATATGGGGGACAAAGCCCTAGAAACCACTATTTCAACCCCAGGCCCTTTCCAAACCTTCATATTTTCCTGCAGTGCCATCCAAAGAAAATGTATCAAAATATGTGAAGATTCTAATGATCTCTTTTTCTCAGGGATGATACAATGATTCTACTCCATGACCTCCATGAGTTTTGAGCCTGCACATTGTGGTGCTGTTGCAGTTGATACTACTAATATATGAGGTGGAGCTCTAGCTGGGTTATCTTGCTGTAACTGTACAGACACATGTGAACGGCTTCCTAAATAACTAGTTTGCACCCAACTTCATGACCATACAAAAAATAAAAGCTTAATGTTGTTTTCAACCTGTTTCAATACAACAACTGTCAGTGGGTTAGGGTTAGGGTTATATACTTCTATGATGCATACGTTCGTTTAACTATGAGGCTGAGCTGAAGAGCCTGGAGCTAGGGCTACATCACATGATCTCTGCTGTTCCTTATGTAGAAGAGCGCAGCATGATTGTATTTTCTAGAGATTTCGAGTTTCAGAAGTTACTGTGTCACCTTTTAGGTATGTTGTGCTGTTGCAGTAAAAATGCAAATTAACCTTTTGACCCGCACCAATGTTTTAGCCAAAATTGCGGATGCTATTTTTTCTCAAGTTAAATCCTGATTATCTCCTCATTCCATCCATCCATTTTCCACCGCTTATCCGGGGTCGGGTCGCGGAGGCAGCAGGTCAAGCAGGCTGACCCAGACTTCTCTCTCACCCGCAACATCTACCAGCTCATTCTGGGGGATCCCGAGGCGTTCCCAGGCCAGCTGGGAGATAAAATCCCTCCAGCGTGTCCTGGGTCTTCCCCGGGGCCTCCTACCAGATGGACGTGCCTGGAAAACCTCTAAAGGGAGGCGTCCTGGAGGCATCCTAATTAGATGCCCGAACCACCTCAGCTGACTCCTTTCGACACGAAGGAGTAGCGGCTCAACTTCAAGCTCCCTCCTGATGTCCGAGCTCCTCACCCTATCTCTAAGGCTGAGCCCGGCCACTCTACGGAGGAAACTCATTTCGGCCGCTTGTATCCGCGACCTCGTTCTTTCGGACACGATCCAAAGCTCGTGACCATAGGTGAGGGTTGGGACGTAGACCGACCAGTAAATTGAGAGCTTTGCCTTTCGGCTCAGCTCCTTCTTCACCAAGACGGCCCGGTGCAACGCCTGCTTTACTGCTGCAGCCGCACCGATAAGCCTGTCGATCTCCCGCTCCATTTTACCCTCACTCGTGAACAAGACCCCGAGATACTTGAACTCCTTCGCTTGTGGTAGGCACTCTGTCCCCACCCGGAGGGAGCAATCCACCGGTTTACGGCAGAGCACCATGGCCTCAGATTTCGTGGTGCTGACTCTCATCCCCGCCGCTTCACACTCGGCTGCAAAATGCCCCAGTGAATGCTGGAGGTCATGGTCCGAGGAGGCAAACAGGACCACATCATCTGCAAACAGCAGAGAGGCTATCCTGAGATCCCCGAACCTGACATTCTCCGCCCCACGGCTGCGCCTAGATATCCTGTCCATGAAAGTCACGAACAGGACCGGTGATAAAGGGCAGCCCTGGCGGAGGCCAACACCCACCGGGAACGTATCTGACTTACTGCCGAGGATACGAACACAGCTCCTACTGCAGGCGTACAGAGACCGGATGGCCCGTTGCAACGGGTCCGGCACACCTTACTCCCGCAGCACCCCCCACAAAAAGCCCCGAGGGACCCGGTCGAAAGCCTTCTCCAAGTCCACAAAGCACATGTAGACTGGTTGGGCAAACTCCCAGGACCCCTCCAGTATCCTTGCAAGGGTAAAGAGCTGGTCCACTGTTCCATGACCAGGACGAAACCCGCACTGTTCTTCTTGAATCCGAGGTTCGACAAACGGTCGGAGCCTCCGTTCCAGCACCCTGGCATAAGCTTTTCCCGGGAGGCTGAGTAGTGTGATACCCCGATAATTCGAGCACACTCTCCGGTCCCCCTTCTTGAAGATGGGAACCACCACCCCGGTCTGCCAGTCCATGGGCACTGTGCCCGACCCCCATGCGACATTGAAGAGGCGTGTCAGCCAAGACAGCCCAACAAAGTCCAGCGCCTTCAGCATCTCAGGGCGGATTTCATCCACCCCCGGCGCCTTGCCACCAAGGAGCTTTTTGACTACCTTAGTGGCCTCTGCCAGGGATATGGGTTCATCCAACCCCAAGTCTTCAGGCGCTGCCCCCTGTTCAGGGGACATGTTGACCGGGTTTAGGAGTTCCTCAAAGTGCTCCTTCCACCGCCCGACGATATCCTCTGTCTGGGTCAGCAGCCCCCCTCCCCCGCTGATAACAGCCTGGGGAAGGCCCTGCTTTCCCTTCCTGAGTCGTCGGATGGTTTGCCAGAACCTCCTTGAGGCCAACCGAAAGTCCTTCTCCATGGCCTCCCCGAACTCCTCCCATGCCCGTGTTTTAGCATCCGTGACCACCGCAGCTGCAGTCCTTCTGGCCTGCCTGTACCTGTCAGCTGCTTCAGGAGACCCCTGGGCCAACCAAGCCCGAAAGGCCTCCTTCTTCAGCTTGACGGCTTCCCTCACCCCCGGTGTCCACCACCGGGTTCTCGGGTTGCCGCCACGACAGGCACCGATGACCTTCCGACCACAGCTCCTAGCGGCCGCGTCCACAATAGAGGCTTTGAACATGATCCACTCGGATTCCATGTCCCCAACCTCCCTCGGGATGTGTGAGAAGTCCTTCCGGAGGTGGGAGTTGAAGACCTCCCGGACAGGATCCTCCGCCAGACGTTCCCAGTTCACCCTCACTACACGTTTGGGCTTGCCAGGTCTTTCTGGCCGACTCCCCCGCCATCTGATCCAACTCACCACCAGGTGGTGATCAGTTGACAGCTCTACTCCTCTCTTCACCCGAGTGTCCAAAACATACGGCCGCAGATCAATCTCCTCATTCACAAGGTCTATTTGAAAAATGTAAAAAAGCTATAAAATACAGAAGACCCTTGTGAAGATAGATAATAAGGCCATATATGTGTTAGTGGTATATTGGTTTATGATAATACACTTACAAAAAAAAATGTAAAAAGATGTATTTTTTGAAAGAAATTATGTTAAAAGTTAATTCTTATTACCTTACACGTCGATATGAACACTTTTAAAAATACTATAAGATAACTCAATATTGAAGGAGTATCTGTGCGAATAATAATAATAATTTTAGTTAAATAAATGTTGAGAACTCATGTTAACTCCGCTCAAGCATGAAAGTTCCCACAGTCCTCGGTAGTCCCTGAACGAGGCGCGTTTCACTGCAGCATGGTGCTCCTTGGTCTTAGCTGTCAGTAGGGAGCAGGAAGGCCTGGAATATTCATATTTCAGCCATAAGGCCAGCAGCGTGCTGGGGTGTCCTCTGGATACTGTGGAGGTGGTGGGAGACAGGAGGATGATGGCCAAGCTCTCATCCCTGATGAACCACGCCTCCCACCCCATGCAGGACACCCTGGCAGCTCTGCACAGCTCCTTCAGCCACCGGCTGATTCACCCCCGGTGTGTGAAGGAGAGGTACCGCAAGTCCTTCCTCCCTGCTGCTGTCAGGCTGCACAACAAGCTGACCTCCCAGTAGCCCACAAACATTCTGGACTCTCAATACTTGAACACTTTTTTATCACTCTGGTCACTTTAATCCATTCTGGTGCAATATTTTGTAATATTTTGTAATTTGTATATTCAATATTCTGGTCACTTTAATCCATCCTGGTGCAATATTTTGTAATATTTTGTAATTTGTATATTCAATATTCTACTGTACATTCAATTTCTTCTTTACTGTTTATTTTATTATGTTTATTACTGTTTATTACTGTTTATTTATATTACTTGATTTTTTTATCTTTACGTACTGAGCAATGCTGCTGTAATCCTGTAATTTCCCCACTGCGGGACTAATAAAGGATTATCTTATTTTATCTTATCTTATCTTATAAGTAAGTCAATTTTCATATTTTTTGCTCGACACAAATGCCATTCTTGTGCATATCTTTGCGATGCTTTGTGTGAGAGTGGAATGGTTGGTATTGGCGGACTCTGTAGGCTCTATGGATTCTAAAACCGTTTAGCCTTCTAGCTAGTTACTAACTTTTTTAATCAGCATTTTTTTAAACTCGGGGTCCATACTTAGTCGTTTTTGAGTCACTTTAAGTCATGTTTATGGTTTATGTTTATAATTATTAGGGCTGCAACTAACGATTATTTTAATAATTGATTAATCTGTTGATTATTTTTTCGATTAATCGATGAATCGGATAAAAAACAAAAAAGCATTACTTTCCAACCCTTTATTCAAAAACAGAACTGACGGTGCAAAAATCCTCAACCAGGTTGCTCCTTGAACATCCCGGAGCTGTTAAAGTAATAATAAAAAAATAAAATAATGGACTAACACCAACAAGCATTTATGCTTTACAACTGCCAAATATATAGGCTTTTATTAAATAAAGTGCATAAAACAATAAAACATGCACAAAATGTAGTTTAAAGGGACCTGACCTGTCAGAACAATAAATAACTTATAGAAAATACAGAAAAATACTAATCAGAAACCTTAACAGGATTTGTTTGAACGTCAGAATTTGTTCTCTACACTACACTCAGACGCACACACTCAAACTCTCACAGACGCACACACTCACAAACACACACATACAAACACGCACACTCACAGACGCACACACTCACAGACGCGCGCACACACACAAACACACTCACACTCAAACACTCACAGACGTACACACATACAACACGCACACACTCACAGACGCGCGCGCACACACACACGCACTCACTCTCTCTCTCACTCCTTTGTTCAGACATATTGCTCTGTTCTTACGAGCTAACGCTAACTTAGCCTGCTTGTCAAGCTTATAACGAGTAAACAGCAGAAGAGCTGCTGGAGGGACGTTATGTCTTCACTTAAAAACGGAACACAATCTGCCGACTAGCCGCGGCAGCTGAGCCTCAACAGGAAGTGCCTCTACTAGCTGCCGCTGCCCGATTAGAGCTGCTACTGTGCTGTTGAACGGCCTTGCCTCCGCTATGTGTTTCAGTCAACGTTACGGTCTCAGCTGGTCTCTCCTTGACCTCCGCTCTGCTCCGCGCTCAAATCAACTTTTTTTTTCATACTCAAACATCTCCGTGACTTATTGAGTGGCGTAATAATCGCGCGAAACAACGAATCGATAATCAAATTCGTTGCCAACGCTTTTAATAATCGATCTTTATCGATTTTATCGATTCGTTGTTGCAGCCCTAATAATTATTGTGTAATAGTGTTATAACCATGACACAATTAACTTATGTTGACTTGTGGTGCAGGGATTTGACATGTTTTGGGTCATGATTGAGAATATCCTACCTTGAACTTAAAAAATTATAATGAGTATTCTTACATTTCATTTAGCTGACGCTTTTATCCAAAGCGACTTACAATAAGTGCATTCTACGGTTACAAACAAGAATCAGAACAACAAGAATCACGAAGGTACAATTTCGTCAAAAGTTCAACTACAAAGTGCTATCAGTAAGAGCCATTCCAGTGCTACTATAGTGCTACATCCTTTATTCAAGATATAGTCAGAAAAGATGTGTTTTTAGTTTGCGACGGAAGATGTAGAGACTTTCTGCTGTTCTGATGTCAATGGGGAGCTCATTCCACCATCAAGGAGCCAGGACAGAGAACAGTAGAGACTTTGTGGAGTGTTTAGCTCTCAGTGACGGAGCTACAAGGCGATTGGCAGAAGCCGAGCGGAGCGCACAAGTTGGGGTGTAAGGTTTTACCATGTCCTGGATGTAGACTGGACCAGATCTGTTCGTAGCACGGTACGCCAGTACCAATGTTTTGAAGCGGATGCGGGCGGCCACCGGTAACCAGTTATATCTTACCTGTCACTGTATGCAGCAGCTGTGGCAGCAGTAGGCTGGGCATATCTGTAGGCAGCATAACCACCCTGGAAACACACACACACACACACACACCACACACCACACACACACACACACACACACACACACACACACACACACACACACACACACACACACACACAATAATACAAAGAAGAGTTACGATAAAGAATTCAGTTTTGACAGTGTTCTATTGTACTTGCACACTTGACACTGACACAATGAGACAGACACATCAATGTTACAAAAACCTTTCAGCTACAGTTGGAAACTTGTAATGACACCTGGCAGTAGTCAAGGAGGCAGATAAGCTGTGAAACAATTTGCCTCCTCCCAGTGCTTCTAATGACACTGAAACATTCCACTACTGCAATAACTGCTGGTGGAGCTATGAACTCTGATCAAATATTAGTCTGTTACTGTGTCACCTATTTCTGTCCTCACATGTTTTTCAATCAAAAACCAAGTTCCTCCCACCGGACGTTGTCAAGTTACAGACTAAAATGAGGCCTAGTGGGCTCTCTCGCTCGCTCTCTCGGTCTGTCTTCCACACTCTCTCTTTCCTCCTCTCTCTCTCTATATATATATCAATATATGTTTTTCTATTTCTGTTTTTCTCTGTCTCTCTATTTAGTCCATCTTCCTATCCATCTCTTCTGCTGTGGTTCAGCATTATGGACGAGCCCTCGTCTCCGTGCCCCTACACACTACAGACAGCTCCATGGCTCCAACTGCTAAGCGATAGTCACAGATGATAATTATGTTATTAGGGCTTTTGCTATTTTCATTTAGATACATAAAGGTTAAACAGCTTAACAGTGTAGTATGCATGTGGGATGTGGGGAGCTAGCAGTTGTAGTGTTTGTCAGCACTATGTCCCACTGCAGTGCTGACATAGTGCTGCATAATATGTGACAGTAGTGTTTAGCGTCAGCGTGTCATCTAATATACGGAGAGAGTCCAGACCTGCTGGATCAGTCCCTCCTCCACACACCACCAGTACAAATGAACACACACTAACATGTAGACCCATGCACACACATGCCAGCAGCAGCAATCACACAGATGTTCCAGGTTCAGCCAAATTACACCATGAATAAATAAATAAGCTGGACTAATCAATATTTGTATTTGTCATATTTACAACAGATCAAATTGTTATGTGAGAAGTGGAAGGTGTAACGCACTGTGACTGACTGGAGAATTCTAGCCTCTTTTAGCTCAATGTTTTGGTTTTATAGCCCACAAACCGGCAGCTGATCTCAGTGTGATGCTGAGACCAGCTGGTGACCAACACTACGATAACAATACGTCAATGTGGACTTTTGGTTTCACACGGGACATGAGCGTGCGTAACCTGACTTCCTCCCTTCTCCCGCCGCAGCTATACGACCAGCGGGAGTGAGAATGTGCGGCTCCTATCTGCGGTGCGTTCCTGTATGTCTTCATGCAAGGTAAGACTTCAAGAACGGCTACATTGGTAGCTTATTTTTTCCAGGTTTTGTTTTGCTTGCGGTTTTGTTGAGATCTTGGCAGTTATATCACAGCTTGGTAGTCCTTCTGTTTCCACTGAAAGCTAGCAAGCATGTTCTGTAAAAAGAACATGTCTGAGAACTCCTGCCTTAATTTATCATTGAACAAATGCAATCTTTCTCTATTCCAGGCTCGGTGACAACTCCAGCACATCTCACACCATTTCACCTTCCACCCTTCTGCGCCTTACATCTGACAGTGTGTCTGCCCTGACATGAGCAATGGATTATATACCAACTGAGGAGGCGAGTAAGTGATACTTAGTGTGTGTTGATGGACCGTGGCAGGAAGATGAACAGGTTGGCCTGTGATAGTCACCAGCCACTGTGGACTGTCCTGACTGTCTCCTGACTGAGTGACTAATGGCAGCCCTACAGCTCTGTATGCAGTCAATAGTTGGTGTGTGTGTGTGTGTGTGTGTGTGTGTGTGTGTGTGTGTGTGTGTGTGTATGTGTGTGTGTGTGTGTGTGTGTGCGTGTGTGCATATGGTCAAGGTTCAGCCCTGCCACACACATAATCTCACACAGTGGACATTCCAATCCATCACGTTTGCTGATTCACTGAAGGAAGAAGGGCCACCGAGGACTCCCTGCTATCTATTGTCACTGACTTCCCAATAGGCCAACCCTTAATACCTACAAACAACATTCACAACTTTAACCTGCTCTGGTCTCAAACATCTTCAAAAAATAGCTGCTAGTTAAATGATGGTTGAGTCCTTTTTACATTGGGAAGTGGCGAGTTGTGGCCAATATCCGTTCTAATGCGTCAGACAGAACTGCACCTAGCACGTTGTGAACGTGAAACTTAACTCTGTGGATTGAAACCAAACAACTTCAAACAAGAAGTTCAGCAAAGTACACAAGTTGTGGAACAAAAGTAAAATACGGTAAAATAAGTGTTTTGTCACTCTTTATACAGTCCCCTGACTTCCTTTTTTTTCAAGTCGTAGTTACTACAGCCACTAGAAGTCTGTGTTGTCGTCCTGTATTCCTATCTGTGATCAACTATGTGAATCTATAATAATGGCCTTTTCCACGGGAGAACATGGATAGATGAGAGAGAGACTCAGTTCAGAGCAGCAAAGTACTGAGAGGTGAACATGTGAGGCTTTGGCTTTGGTTTGAGGGAGGACTCGTCTCAGGTTGCCATGGTCACCCTGCTACCAAGCAAGGCTAGGTCCCAGGTATCCACTGCCCTGAGGACGCCGTGGAAACGCAAATATGCATGTTTTTTATTTACTAAATGTTTCCATTTTTCCCATCTCTCTTAAACTACCTTCAATAAGAGATAACCCTTCCTGCTCACGTTTCTCCATATGCATGATACATGTTTGAGTTTGCATTCTCCAGGGAGCAGGAAGTAGAAATAAAAGCCTGTCGGCAATCAAAGCCTATTTCAGATAACAGCCTCGGCCACTATTAGAGATATTACAGTGTTTCTCTTTTCTATTCATATTTTCCATATTGAACCTCTCTGGAATGGCTGAGTTCTTCTTCTATCTTATTTATCTTATCTGCTACAACATCTTCAGCCAGCAGAAGCACAGGGTCAGGGCTCTGAACCACCTTTGCTAATGAATATTAAATGTTCTGATTGCAGCATGGCAGTCAGTCCTTGTGGTAGGGGCACGGGGGCTAATGGAGAGGCAGGGAGCTATCTAAGGACCTCCTCCTCACACACACACACACACACACACACACACACACACACACACACACACACACACACACACACACACACACACACACACACACACACACACACTCACTCACACACAATATGTGTGTGCAAACTATGTTTGCGCTTGTGCTTCTTTTGTTCAAGATTTTCACAGCTTTGGGGCTGCAGAATAAGGCTAAAATATTGTCATATGCCAAAATTTCTAAACAACATATTAACCTAAAGGAATACTCACATGTAATTATAGTCAGATCTTGGAGGTCTATTATACATCTATTAAGTGAACTGAAGGTGAAGGTGAAGGTGAAGCTGTGTACGAGTATGGAGGGTTGGAGGCTTGCATGTGTGCAGCATCAGGGCAGAAACCAGGGAGATGGCGGTGTAGCATGCAATGTCATACCAGTAAATAATACTTACATAAATATCTGCACCATAAAATCCATCCTGGTAAACAACACTGCAGAGGATGCAAACACAAACAAACAGACAAACAAACACACAATAAAACAAAAACATCCAATATTAGTGCATGTTGACATGCAGGCTCTGGACTGTCTACCAACCAACCCATCTCCACAATCAATCCAAAATAAAGAACCGAAAAGATATGAGAGGGGCAGAGCAGGGAAACAGCAGGCAGTCCGCTTTGCTCTCGTGGCTGGTACGGAAGCTGGGAAGGTCCAAAAACAGTCTCTCAGGTTTATTAAGATGATACAATAGGAATCCAATCAGCAGCATCACATTTGTCCTGAGGTTTGTATCTAAACATCATGAAGTTTCTAACATATTCATAACTGCATGCAAGCCACTGGAGAGAATAGCAAAACAAATATTTTTACATATCTTAATAACTCATCTACAAAACATATGGCTTTCATGAATTTGTTAACACTGTATTTAGTTAATTTAGTTAAGTTACTTTAACTGTTAGTTTAAATTTTGTATATAAAGTGGTCAACCACACAGTGCAACTTGGAGCAGCAGCAGTGCCAACATAAACTAAATGATAGCTGTCTTTATATTTTTTGATGTCATCACCCTTTAAAAGAAAAATATAATGTGGGTTCATTGTGGTCATATAAATATAATATATGGCACTATTCAATTGCTGCTATACAATAAAGGTGCATGCCTCCCCGATGTAATTTTTGACCGCACAAATTATGTTTTGGAAAGGCTAAACGCTAACAAATATGGAATGAGGCAGAATATTTTGGTAGATAAAGATAATTTTAAGAATTATTAGCCACGTCGCTTTCTGTGAGAAAGAAAGAGAGAGAGACAAGAGGGAAATTAGACTTTGCATGCAATATTTCTATAAGTTATTAATACAAATAATTTGACCGTCAACATTTGGTACAGACGAACACATTTCACAGTTTGTCGTGTGTGTGTGTGCACAAGAAATTAGATAACTGCCTGCATTTTTGCAAACTGTCTCTTCTCGCTGGGATGCCTGAACCAGTAATCCTCGTCTGAATCCTCACTCCGACTTGAGACAATCTTTTGATCAACTCTTCTTCTCAACGAGCCTTTTAAACTCATAAAAAACATATTCATACACTGATGAAGGCTGCCATACAAGACGGATCTAATCATTCACACACTCACATCACACACTCACACCAGAGTCATTTGTAATTCAGTATCTCTCCCAAGGACACTTTACATTCACACTTTGACATTGAACCACCAATCTTCCGATTAGTGGATGACCCACTCTACCTCCTGAGCCGATAAAGTTCAATGACATCATCAGTGTTATTCTCTCAGACTTGCCACACTCCGCCAGAGCCACAGAAGATATTCACTGTTTGAACTGTTTGTTCAGCAGATGGCTTGGTTGTGCTCCAGACAGCTCTGAACATCCACGGCTCCAAATGTTAATCCTGAGAAGCTGCAGCTTTTATTCATGGTCGAACTGGAACCTACACTGGACATTTACGACCACGGAGATGTCGTCTCTGCTCTGAGCTCATCCACCTCTCTCTGTCTCTGGCTCTACTTGCGCTCCCTTGGCAACATTATACGCCACCAAGGTCTCCATATCCACTGCTACACCGACGACACACAGCTCTACATCTCCACCAATTCCATCACACCCACTACCTACTCCACCATCAGCAACTGCCTCACAGGTATAAAACCCTGGACTCAAGCCAACTTCCTCAAACTCATCAGCAACAAATCTATAATCAACAAATCGCACCACAACTTCTCCCTCTGCATCGATGGCACCACTGTTCCTACCTCCACACACGTCTGTAACATCTGTGCGTTCTTTCATCTTAAAAACGTTGCCCGTCTATGCCCCTCCCTCTCCTCTTTACCTGCAAAAACATTCAAAACAGCACTGAAAACCTTAAAACCTGGGATGCTAGTTAATATGTCTTTGTTATGTTTCTTACTGTTATGCCATCTATCTTGTTTGTATTGTTGTTGCTTCTTTTGTTTGTTTTTACCATCTAAAGTGCCTTGATACTCTGTGAAGCATTATACAAATAAATTGTATTGTTTTTATTATTTTTATAAGTAAAATCCTGGGATGCATCTTTCAAAAACCTATACTACTTCACCTGAACAAAGCAAGCCTGGTGTTGTGTTTCCACTGCGTGGTACTTGACTCTGCTCTCTACAGATAGTAGACCCTCAGTGAAGCCCAGGTTCTCAACTGATGAGTGACACCATTTTAAATTGCCAAGAAGTACCAGGAACTATTCACAACGTTTGCTCATTGAAAAAGAAAATAACCGGTTAGACACCTCCCTCTATGTGCAGTGTATGCAGGTTTGTGCGTGTGAGAGAGAAAGCTTTCCACATCTGGCCTCCAATAAAAAGAGCAGGACGCTGCTGTCGGCCCTGCAGTATGAAAAAGTTCCACTTAACGAGAAGAGCTCCTCAGAGGACCAAGCTTCCCAATTCACCAGCCAACAGCCTGCTTTCGCTCAGTTGTGCTATCTCTGATAATCAATAACTTCTCAAATGTCAAGGAGGCCCAGAGAGCAGGTTCACTAATTAAAACATATTCTGTGGGACTGCAGCACAGCTGCATGGCCATATTGACTCATAGTTACTATAGACTGTCTTGTCAGGCTGCCTCAAAGACATGAAGGAGCAGCTAATGAACACACACACACACACACACACACACACACACACACACACACACAACATGGTTTCCTAGTTGTGTCACAGCTCTTCGACACTCAAGACAGTTTTAATAAAAATACATCAGAGTTCACATCAATAATTCATAATTCGCCTGCCACTGGGGCAATTGAGCAGCGCTGCAGCATTAATGAAAGTACAATCTGTAGCACATATCTTTTTATCAAGACCCTGCTCCATTATTCACCCAAACACCTATCGTCCTCATCCTATGTGACGCTTCCTCACAGTGACAGTGTTGTTGTGGGTGAAGGTATTATGTATCCTGGCTCACCTCCTGGCTTAGAGACGCCTTAAACATAAACTAAAAAGAGAATATAAAAAATAGGTGGATAGATATCTAACTATTTGAATGTGAAAATAGAGTGGACATGCCAGAAAAAACAAACAACTAAACTAAATACTTCCAAAAAAAAGGTTTTATTTTACGATTGGCTGAGGTGCAAAAAATGTAATATTGATAAAACAAAATGTGACAAAGTGCAATGGATGCAGACTTTGAGAATTAATAATGCATGTGACTTAAACGTCACTCATGCTGAAAATAATAGCTGAGAACATGAGTTGTTCTTGGAGCGATAATGAGACCTCATCCTTTCTCACATTATTACATAAAACTAACTGAAATGTCGTATTTGCATCATGTTCCACAAACAGAGATTTGACTGGAGCTCTTTAAAGAGCATCTTCCTGTTGTGCCCTCTCTTTCTAAAATTGTTTAATATCACCTGTTTATCTCCATGAACCTAATAATCACAATAGTGACATAAAAATTATATTAAATCATATTTATTTGAGCAATCTTATGAAAATCAGAACTCCATTTGAATTTGTAAATTGTAAACTGAACATTGCACTAGTCTAGTAACGTTAGGCAGCTACTGTTTATTATTATTATGCACTATTTAACGTTCACTCAATCTGTATTACTTAACTTATCATATGCCCATTTGCCTTTTGTAAATTATGTTTATAGTTCCTGCTTATAGTCTACCTACATTTAATGCACAAATCAACCTGTATAACATGTACATATTACCGCAATCAATCTGTATATCCCGTACCTATATCACTAACTTATTATCTGTAAAATACTTATTATTATCTGTATATTGGTATTTACTGCTATTGCACTTCTGGTTGGATGCTAAACTGCATTTCGTTGCTCTGTACTTGTACATGTGTAATGACAATAAAGTTGAATCTAATCTAATCTAATCTAATCTAAATCTGACTAGTGTGAACAGAAAAACAAATGTTTTCTCAACCATGAATAGACTCCCAGCCGTCCTTTTTTATGTTTTTGGGCAACTGGGTAAACCCCAAGAGTGGTCACAATGGGGAAGTTCTCCCACCATGAACACAGGATCTCTCAATGACACCAAAGTACAAGGCCAATTGACAATAATGTCCCATGAGTCTGTGCAGAGGCTAATGTCTTGGAGCATGCCAGTTGGCTGATTTAGCTGCTGTGGAAATGGGGGAGTGTGTTATGGGAGGCTGGGAAGCACTGCTTCACTGACTCTGAGCTCAGAGATTCAGGACTTGCCATTAGATAAAGGGGCAAGAGACGGAGAGACCAAAGAGGAAGAAATGACAACAGTACAAGAGCAATAAAGAATGCTCACCCTCCATAAGCTGGAATGTGCTGAGGCGGGGCCGCTGCCCTGAAAGTGTTGTAGACGGTCCGTCCTCTACCTCTTAGGTGGGCCCCTCTATATGCTGCTGCTGCACTGGCTGTTGGGTAGGGAAAACCTGGTACTGGAGACATAGAACAGAACAACATGATGCACAGTCGTAAGGCAGGTTGTTTTAATCGGTGCATGGTGGAGCACAAAGAGCTGCACACCTGCAGCATTGACTTGAATTATGGAGAAAAAATGAAAAGGGTTCTCCTATTTCCAGTTGTGTAAAAAATAATATGAAGAGGAAGACACAGTGGCAGTGGTGTGGAGCTATTGCAGTGGTATTGCTATTAACTTATCATTAATCCTAATTGGGGTCGACTGACTCAAAGCTTAATTGGAGAGCTGGGATGAGTGAAGGTTGAGAAGGAGATCTAGGTGCCATATTCAACCCTAATTATACATCTCTTCAAAAAGGAGATCTAATAAAATGCTAATAGAAACCGTGAATCATTAATTGACCTGATGAAAAATAGAAGGTTTGAGCCAAAGGATAAGAGTTTGTCAAAGAGAGACAAGGAGAGGAGTGAGGCTGGTAATTGTTCCTATTCATCTTCTGTCACCTTGATTCCAGGAGCGAGTGGCCTGGCTACTCTGAAAGTCACACTGATGTCTGTTCCAACGCTGCTGTTCATATGGCCTCAATGCAAAGGAATGGTTGGCATATGCAAACAGAGAACATAATAACTTAATAATATTGAGCAATACTGCTGAACTCATTGACAATGTTTACAAATTCTGATATTATAGAGCCATGGTTAGTCTGGGTCATATATTCTAACTGGCACACCCCTTAATCAGATAAAGGATCAATGAGTCAGGCAGACCAGACTAACATATTCTGCCTCGGCACTCCTAAACACCTACTGACTACAGCAATGTATCAAGTGGTAAAACAAGACAGAATATTTGGGTTGATGCCAGAGCTCAAGGACAACTCCAAGTCATGTCTTCAGTCTGATTGGATAAGTTTCTTCCTTGCTCTTTACAGCAGCCCACTGTTCCTAATGCCTGAGATGCTGAGCGCCAATTGCATATGCAACTGAATGTATATGCCGAAGTTTAAGTCGAGTCCCAAGGCAAATTACGGTTCAAATGAACTGGGTTTGTACTTCTTCCTTTAGCCATCTCTTATCATTCCTCACACAACTACTTGTGACTCTTTTCATATGGAGAGCTCCACTATGTATGCTGTTGAGAAACCGACTGTGTGTACCATCATCAGCATATGATTCCATCCTGCCTCCTCTTTGTTGCCTTAAAATGTCTCTTTTAAGAACTTCCGACATGATCAGACTTCACTCCACATCTGCACACTAAAATTACCTGTTTATGTTTTCCTGCAGCAATCTTAGGTCCATGTGCAGAAAAGGGTTAACGTTGACACTAGAGAGCCCACTGTTCACATCCATACTCAGCTAAAGTTAGTTCTTTCAACTAGAACTAGAAAACAATTTGAAAACGAGTATTGGTTTGTACTTACTACTAATTTTCAACTAAAAAAATGTGGAAAGACCACGTACCATGGACCTGAACGCAGCATCGACAGTAAGCGTATTGAATCACTTCCGGTTGATACTATGTGTGTTAGTCGATAACGTACTTGTTATCGACTAACTTACATCAAAGCTCAGACTTTAGCTACATTAGGCAGCCTCGCCCCGGAAAGACTCCCGACTTTGCCACTCGGAGGTCATTAAAATCAATGTGGAATCGGTGTGTGCTTACGCCAAAACAATCTTGGAATCCGTAGTTTTCTCTGGCCCTCTCCCAAACATGGTCACTGATGAGATGACATCTCATGAGATGTCATCTCATCAGTGACCACATGTCATCATTCATCTGTTGGTTGTCGAGGTGGTTAAAGTGGGCTTCGTGGATAACTGGCGGACATTCTGGGGGAACCCTGGTCTGACCAGGAGAGACGGCATTCATCCCACTTTGTATGGAGCAGATCTCCTTACTGCAAATATGGCCAAGTTTATTGGTCAACTTCGTCCATGACAGTCCAGAGTTCAGACAAGGAAGCAGAGTTGTAGTCTTACACCCTTCTCTGCATTTCATTTAGGGCAGTTGCCTACCTTAAACTCTATAGAGACTGTGTCTGTCCTGTTGTAATGATATGTAATGTTACAATATCAGTCTTTTGTTATACCACTAGGGGGAGCTCTAGTATAAATGTACACCAGTTTAGCACTTCCGTGAGTTTCCTATGTGCCGAGTAAAGTACCTGAGTATACTCTGTATTGCAACCTCTGCTATTTCATATAAAGCTTCCACTCGAATGGATTGGCGGAGCGAGCTGTCCAGACGGTGAAGGAGGGTCTGAAGCGAATGAAAGGTGACACGCTAAGCACCAGGCTTTCCCGGTTTCTGTTTAAATACCATCTGACACCACAGACCACTACTGCTCGTGCTCCAGCAGAGATGTTGATGGGGCGTAGGCCTAGGTCAAAGTTGGACCTGCTGCGTCCAGACATAAAGGCCACGGTGATGAGGAAGCAGGAAAAGCAGAAGGAGGGACATGATCAACATGCACAAGAGAGACAGCTGAAACCAGGTGACCATGTCTATGTGAGAAATTTCAGCAGCAACTCTAGTCAGAAATGGCTACCTGGGGTTATCCTGACGCAGAGGGGTCCTCTCTCATATGTTGTTGAGCTGACTGATGGACGGGTGTTCCGCAGACATCAAGACCACGTCCGCCTACGTCATGACATCAGCCCAGAGATCATCAGCACCTCAGAGTTTCCCCCGGTGAGCCAGCCTACTGTGGGGGTATCACCAGAGGAAGGGTCACTCGGGGAAGTGCCCCCTGGAGAGGAGGGACAGTTGACTATGGACCCACAGACACCTCTGGCGACCCCGTCACCAGAACCACCCAAAACACCTACCCCGGCAGTGCCAGCTACCGCCCCGGAGATGGTGCGCAGGTCACAGCGTGCTCGAAAACCTCCAGACAGACTGATTGTTAGTTAATCACTGTATGTGTTAAATTGAATTGAATGTGCCCGTTGTAAGGGTATATGCCAAATAGAAAGGTTGTTAAAGTTAAGGTGTATGGAAGACAATGACACTACATTAGCTTAATTTAACAAGTTGATTGGTATTCGTGGGAGGTTGGAATTTAGCGGGGAAGGAGTGTTGTAATGATATGTAATGTTACGATATCAGTCTTTTGTTATACCACTAGGGGGAGCTCTAGTATAAATGTACACCAGTTTAGCACTTCCGGGAGTTTCCTATGTGCCGAGTAAAGTACCTGAGTATACTCTGTATTGCAACCTCTGCTATTTCATATAAAGCTTCCACTCGAAATATCATCCTTCGTGGTCCGTGTCTTTGGCTAGGTTACCACATGTCCCACGGCCACTTTTTAATGCAAAAGTAACTAATAGAGGTGTTATAGAACATAACCTCATAAAGGTTAAACCACTATTGCAACAGTGCAACATGGTAGGATAATTAAATGTGGACTCCTAAATATTAGATATCTGTCTTCCAAAGCTGTATTAGTAAATTAATTGATATCAGAGAGTCACATTGATGTATTTTGTCTTACTGAAACCTGGCTGAGACATGAGGAATATGTCAGCCTGAATGAATCAACTCCTCCAAGTCATATTAATGCTCACATTCCTCGAGGCGCTGGCCGAGGAGGTGGAGTATCTGCCATCTTTAACTCAGTCATGTTAATAGATCCTAAACCTGGATTGAACTGCAAATCATTTGAAAGCCTTGTTTTGAGTCTTTTACACCTGAGCTGTAAAACAACTGCCGACTCTGTTTGCTGTAGTGTACCGGGCACCTGGTCCGTATTCAGAGTTTTTATCTGACTTTTCTGGGTTTTTGTCAAGTTTGGTCCTTTAGACTGATGAGGTTATTATTATAGGTGATTTTAATATTCATGTGGATGTTGGCAATGATAGCCTTAGTGTTGCATTTATGTCATTGTTAGATTCGACTGGCTTCTGTCAGAGAGTACATGAACCGACTCACTGCTTTAGCCACACCCTCGACCTTGTTCTTACATATGGCGTTGATGTAGAGCATTTGGTGTTTTTTCCACAGAACCCTGTTTTATCAGACCATTGCCTTATAACGTTTGAATTTGTCCTGTCAGTGTGTGTACCGTTGGGCAAAGGTTTCTACACCAGATTTATAACTGCTGTTGCTGTTGCTGGATTTAAGGAAGCGATTCCTTCTGTATTTGATTCATTACCATGCCTTAATATAACAGGACACTAGACTCGATAGCCGGTCTAAAGAAGAGGATCATCAAACAAAGGAGGCTCGCTCCATGGTATAACCCTCAGACCCGCATACTGAAGCAAGCATCATGGAAGCTGGAAGGTGTATGGCGTTCCAACAATCTAGAGGAATCCTGGTTAGTCTGGCAGGACAGTCTGAGAACCTACAAGAAGGCCCTCAGTAATGCCAGAGGAGCCTACTACTCATCAGTAATAGAGAAAAACAAGAACAACCCCAGGTTTCTCTTCAGCACGTGGCCAGGCTGATGGATAGTCACAGCTCGGTGGAGCCGTGTATTCCTACAGACCTCAGCAGTAATGACTTCTTGAACTTCTTCAATGATAAGATTCTGGCATTCAGAGGTAGGATTGGCGATATCCTGCAAATCAGTTGTGTGACTTTTTAAATAACATTAGTTTATTTGAGGACTTTCAGTCCGGATTTAGAAAGCATCATAGCACAGATAACTGTAACTGTTCTAGTCCTGTTAGACCTTGGTGTTCGACACCATTGACCATGACATTTTATTACAGAGACTAGAACAGGTGATTGGTATTAAAGGTATAGCACTAAGCTGGTTTAAGTCATATGTATCAGATTGATATCAGTTTGTATATGTAAATGATGAAGCCTCTATGAACACTGGCGTTCGTCCTGGAGTTCGACAAGGTTCAGTGCTTGGACCAATTTTATTCAACTTATATATGCTTCTTTTAGGTAATGTTATCGGGAAACACTCGATAAGCTTTCATTGTTATACCGATGATACCCAGCTATATATATCGATCAAGCCAGATGAAACCAGCCAGGTGGCTAAACTTCAAGCGTGTCTCAAAGACATAAAAACCTGGATGACCTGCAACTTCCTGATGTTGAACTCGGACAAGACTGAAGTTATTTTGCTTGGCCCAGAGCAACTGAGAAATAAATTATCGAATGATATTGTTTCTCTTGATGGCATTGCTCTGGCGTCCAGCACCACCGTAAAGAATCTAAGAGTTGTCTTTGATCAAGACTTTTCCTTCGATTCCCACGTAAAACAGGGAACATCTCAAGGACTGTCTTCTTTCACCTACGCAACATTTCAAGGATCAGGCACATCGTATCTCAAAGGGATGCAGAAACGTTGATCCACACTTTTGTTACTTCAAGACTGGATTACTGTAACTCTGTATTATCAGGCTGCTCTGCTAAGTCTCTTAGGTCTCTCCAGTTGATCCAGAATGCTGCAGCTCGTGTACTAACGAGGACTAGGAGGAGAGATCACATTACTCATGTACTAGCTGCTCTCCACTGGCTTCCTCTAAGACAGAGAATCATATTTAAGGTCCTTCTTCTTACCTACAAAGCCTTAACTGGTGATGCACCATCATATCTTAGGGAGCTTATAGTACCACATTGTCCCACCAGAGAGCTGCGCACAATGAATGTGGGGCTACTTGTGGTTCCTAGAGTCTTAAAAAGTAGGATGGGGGCCAGAGCCTTCAGTTATCAAGCTCCTTTCTGTGGAACCAGCTTCCACTTTCAGTCTGGCGGGCAGACACTGTCACCTTATTTAAGAGTAGACTTAAGACTTTTCTCTTTGATAGTGCTTATAGTTAGGGCTGGCTCAGGTCGGCCCTGGTCCAGCCCCTAGATATGCTGCCATAGGCCTAGACTGCTGGGGGGACATCTTAGGATACAATGAGCTCCTCTCTCCTCCTCTCTCTCGCTCTCTTTAATGCACATTACTAACTCTACTTCTTCCCAGGAGCTTCTGTGCTTCCTCTCCTCAAGCTTCCATGGATCGTGGCTGTCATGAGCCGGTCCTGCTCCCTGCCAATGGTGGCCCTGCTGATGCCCCTCATCTCTGCCTCCTTCTGCTGACATGGATCATGGTTATCTGGGTCGTGGTCCATGCCTACTACTCATTACATTAATCATTTCTGTCATATTCATTAAATGTGCTGTAACTCTGTTACGTTGATTCTGGTCACATGACATCTATTGCTTCTGTCCATTCGGGGAGAGGGATCCTCCTCTGTTGCTCTCCCTCAGATTCCAGGGTTTTCACTATTTTTAGGGTTTTTCCTGATCCGATGTGAGGTAGGGATGTCGTATGTGTACAGATTGTAAAGCCCTCAGAGGCAAATTTGTATTTGTGATTGTGGGCTATACAAAATAAACTGAATTTAATTGAATTGAAAGTCTGCAACCTTCATATAAAATTAATAGTACGTGAATTGCATACTATTTCCAGGTAAATGTTATAGAATGCACAATGTAAACTATGTAGGCATAAAGATCCCATAATGCAATGCGTTATTGATGACAACATTTAAAACAGGATTAGTTCAGACTTTAGGACTGTTAGCGTAATCCAAATTGGATGCCTGGTAGAAACTCCGAACAACTTCTCTCGTTTGGTAGATTTATTTCTCTGGTCACAAGCAAAGTATAAGCGCTTCAATTGCAAGAGCAGGGAGTCGTTTCGTCAACACACAGGTTGGAAACCAAACAAACTTCCACCACAACCGGATGTTCGGCTGTTTTATACACAGATTTCCGTCACAGGTTTCATCGCATCATCCTAACATCTAATTGGCTCTAACCCTTCAAGGAGGAGGAAAGACACATGTCCTCTCCTTGTCTCACAAGACTGGGGCGTCCATGGCCAGTCCCACTGCACCTGGTCTAACATAATGATAACATGTGAGTGTTGTGGCGGTGCCTGGCGTGTATCTAGTCTAAACAGTCAGCGGTTCCCCAGGGACCTCTCCAGCTTCATGATCCAGTATTATTATTATTCTGACCCTAAGCGACCTGAACAGGTTTCATAGACAAAAATGTACAATTATATAACGAATGTCATGATTTATATTTTCAGGACTCTCACAAATTACCGTTTGGTCACTTGAGATTGACACTTTTCAACAGGAAAGTAGGCACTCAGGAAGTGAAATGGTAATTACAGTTTGATGCGTCTGAAAAGACACATACTACTGTTTGTTCACACAAATGAATGTTGAACAAAAGTACAGGTTGAGTATGTAGTGCATAGTATGACTGAGTTGAGCAGTGGTAGTATTCAGTCCCATTCCTCCTCAGCACTTATGTATGTGTCGATCCTGAGAGGCAGACCCTTTTTCAGGAGGAGGGTTTATAGAAGTCAGCAAACACAATCCGACAGTTTTTTTGTGTAGTTTTTATCCTGAGACGGTTGACAAAGAGCTTTGCTGTTTTAATTTGGTGAGTCCTCAACACTGCCTCTGCTCTGCTATCAACACATTGGAATGAATTAACCAACAGGTCCTGGCCTCCATTCTGAATGCCTGCAATCATAAGCTATTAATATAACATAATAGCACAAATTACTACTGCAGAAGAAGCCTGAAAAGCTTGTAAACTCATCAAATGTGCACATCCATGCAAAGCACACACAGACACTCACAGAGACATGCCCCAATGGCATTTTGGGAACTGGATAGGTAAATCAATACAAAGTCATTTTGTAATTAAAAGAATGTGGTGTGTATTAGGCAAACGACTGTCTGGATAAATTGAAAATATTGATTTTAATTTACAAAATATATGTCACACCTTTTAATGTCCTTGCAGAAATTGACAATTTGATTTCATTCTCTCTTGTCCTTTGCTTTCCTTCACTCCTCCTCTCCTCTGCCACATTCTTTTATCTGTCTCTCTTCCCCTTATCACTAAACCCAGGTATTTTTCACCTTAATGGCCATGGTTAATGACAGGGTGGGGGTGGGCCATGTGTAAGAGCTGGGGAGATGAATGCAGGGATGGCCAAGATTGAAGATGACATCTGGGTGGCAGTGTAGGATGCAGAGTGTGCGTTTGTTTTGCAGCAGCGATGTCAGTCTGTTTTTGCGTTTGTGCAAGTCAGCATAGTTCTCAAACTATAAACACTCTTTTCTGGCTGCATGTTGCATGGAAGGAAAACAGAGGAAGGAGAGGTGACAAAGGTTAAAATGAAGGGAGCGGGGGAGTGAATGAAGATGTCGAAGAAACTGAGGAACAAAATGAATGAGGAGGAGGAAGATAACGACAAAGGAGATGGTGACAGATGGAGAAGGGCATGTCCTCCTACCTGCATAGAACTCCGGGCTGTAGATAGCGCTGACCACTGGATTTAACTTCCAGCCTGAAACAAAGACAGACAGCAAGACAAAGAGGAAGAGGCAGAGCACAGATAAATGGTTTAGTGTGCTTATTTTACATGAACCTGTAGGTTCTGACTGAACTTAAATCAACCTGGGAATGGATTTACATATTTAGAACACAGCCACAAGCCATTTTACTTTGGATTTCATATCTTCTAGACATGTCAGTTGCCAAGACTTCTTAAATTGTCTGTTACAATCACAGTGATTTACTGTACAGCTCATTTTTAATTGCTGATAGGTTTGCCTGGATTACATTTTCTGAAGACATAACAATAAAACATGTATATGGAACCTCCATCCATCCATTATCTGAACCGCTTATCCTGTTTAGGGTTGCGGGGCACTGGAGCCGATCCCAGCTGTCATTGGGTGAAGGCAGGGTACACCCTGGACAAGTCGCCAGTCCATCACAGGGCTCACATATACACAGACAACCATTCACACTCACATTCACACCTATGGGCAATTTAGAGTCCAATTAACCTAACATGCATGTCTTTGGACTGTGGGAGGAAGCCGGAGAACCCGAAGAGAACCCACGCTGACACGGGGTGAACATGCAAACTCCACACAGAAGGCCCGTCCAGACCGGGAACCGTTATATGGTTATATGGAACCTATCTGGATAATTTCTCTTGGCTACATAAAAATGTCATTTTGAATATATCATAACATAACATACAAGTCAAGGCATCTCAAAGCACTTGGTTAAAGGGATACAAATTAGAAAATTAAATGAAGTTGCCTCAAGCTACAATCCCACAAGGCTAAGTGGGACTGGAGATCCAGGCAGAAACACAGGGGTGGTTTTCATATTTTTAAAGTTTTTTTGTATTTTTGCCAGGATTTTCCTGAGAGTGGAATTGTTGGTATATGTGAATTCTGTAGGCGCTTTCGCGAGCATACACCGTACCGGTACGCCGTGCCGTGCTGGTACGCCGATGCCACTGTGCCCGGTAGTGCCGGTACGCAGCCGCAGCCCGTTACCCAGTACGTCTGATATGTATGCGATTTCATCGACACAGAAGGCCCAGGGAGAAAATGCATGGTTCGCCACTGATATCTACATATGGAGCGGGTCATGGAGTCTGCCATGTTGCACCGCCATGTTTATATTACATTATATTATATTTTATTTAGCTGACGCTTTTATCCAAAGCGACTTACATGATATACATTAGACCGTAGACACAGCAACGGTGAGCAATTAGGGTTAAGTCTCTTGCTCAAGGACACAACGACATGGACTGGCTGAGCTGGGGTTTGAACCACCGACCCTCTGATCAAAAGACAGACTGATCCACAGTCGCCCCTTATATGAAGCCGAGAACGGAATAACCACAAACGGGTCTCAGTTAACTTCACTTCTCACCGTTGTGTGTTTCCTAGAGTATTTAGTCTGTGCCAGTTTGTTTTAGTATTACTTAATTTCTAGGATTCTCTTTGTGATCTTTGTTACCTGGTTTTTGACTCTGCCTTGCCCCTGTTTTGGATTTGTTGCCTGTGTACCGAACCTCCGCTAGTAAAGACTCTCCTGTGTTGAATCGTGTGTTTCAGTCCTTGCCTCAGTGGTGAGTTCAGCCTTAACAAGCAGGGGCCACCTGACTGAGCTAATTCACATTTACACCCACTGGTACACTAATGGCACAACAATCAGAAGCAGTTTGCGATTCAGTGTCTTGCCCAAGGACACTTCGGCATGGACTGCAGGAGGCAATGTTCCAATTGGAAGACAACCTGGTCTACATCCAAGCCACAGGTTAGTAACTTCTGGTCCCAAAAAACAAGATGCTGATGGCCAAAAGCAAAGATGCCTCCCAACCGTGGTCCACAAATGGTTTGTGTGCCGGTGACTACGTCCACATCTGATATACCGTTAACGGATTGTACTTGCATAGGACCGTGCTTTAAGCTAAATGTTATTGGCAGGATTCAATGGCTGTTGAGACACTGAAAACCATAATTTTGAACCTCATGGTGGCACTAATATCACCAAAGTGATCAGGATACATCAATGGGGGACTATGGGTGCCTGTGTATAATTTCAAGACAATATGTCCAGTAGAAGTTGTGATTTTTTCCATTCAGACCAAAGTAGTTGACTGACATTGTCACACCACTAGCATGAGTAAAAAAACCTTCACTTCCCTCAATACAACACAATGACCTCTTTTGTTGGATCTTCCTTGCCTGTTAAACGAGCAGCTGTCTCATCTGCTCCGCTCCTCATCATCTTTTCATTTGCTCCATGAAAGTTGTTGTGTGACTTTCAGCCTGGACTAAACTGACTGCATTTATTCTCCACTTCAACATCCTCCTGACCAATGTGTGTTGCCTTGTGGCCATTTTGATGTCATTTTGATGTTTATTATTCCTCACTTTTATCATACATCCTTTATTTTATTCAGAATTGTGTGCAATTTGCTGCAAAAATAATTTCCTGTTTTATGACAATAATGATATGATCCAAACTGAACTGTGATAAAAAGGGCTGGAACCAGGATACGGTAAATTCAAATCCAGGCTTTAAAATGTTCAGTGAACTTTGTGTGATGCCACAGATGAAACATCCATCTTTTAGGTCCGGTTGCATGGGGATCACCTGCATACTCCATAGATCTGGAGTCGACCTCAACTGTTCCAGCTCATTAATATTGTTATCACCATTATTATTGCCATTTTCATCTAGCTTTGGTTTTATGCTAGGGCTTATTGACTGGTGTAAAACAAGCTACCTCCATATTCATACGTTTCTTGCCAAATGTATCAGGCTTTCCAACTGTATTTTTATTTATTTAGGTATTAGTTTAAAGTTGAATTATGCTTTATGGTGGGCCGGATGTGTTTATGATGATGTGCACTGTTTGGCCTGCACCAAAATTGGCTTTCAATGCTCCTCTCATCAAACCATTGAAGGGTTGGGGTTCTTACAGCTGACTTAAGAGTTTCCCATGTGTCCTCTCAAGTGCATTCATGTCATTTTTTTTAAGAGCTGCTATATCTTTGCCACTCTTCCATACAGCTGTGACTGGTGAAGCAGGTGTATCTATACCACAATCAACTGCAACCCCTCGACTACAAACAGATGATCACCACTTAACTAATTACATTGCTTCTAAAAAGTGCCAGTGATAGCTTGGGTGCATCCTACTGAAGAGGGTTGTAATTATCACTTGTGATTAATTTTGATCACTTAGTAGAGGAATGCTCCGTTAAATCAAGATGATTCAATGTTGAAAAATGAAAATGTACAATTTGGAGAACAGATTTCATCGGCATGCTACACATTGACTTGTCCTTACCATTTGCATATGGGTTGACAGTCTTCTTATTTGTCATTACTCGGGCTGTTGCATTGTTGACCTGCAGTAAATGAAGAGAGCTCCATAAGTTGTGAAACATTACATTCGTAGTAAGAGCTTTACTTGCTTGAGTGAATCTGCATGCATAGTTCCCAGATGTTGTAAACAAAGAAAGTAGGATACTGTATCACGGCAAACACCCATGTCATTTTGTGTGTTTTCAGAAGAGCATTCAGAAACATTTAAAAACACAACCAAGACAAAAAAGTTTTCTTTCTCATTTGCATATTTTCTATCCTCTGACGTTTCCCTGCATGCTCTCCCCAATTATAGTGACATTTCAATAACGTACAGAAAAAAGTAAAGAAATAACAGATGCACATGGCAAAATGACGTTTCGTAAATGTATAGATGCATGCGGTGGTGGCTGGGAGGCAGGGAAAGGAGAAAAAACAGTCAAAGGAAATGTCATTGGGGAAGGGGAGAAGACAATATGTTGGGAGCAATATGCAACATTCAGTCAACCTATTAACGTGAGAAGACTGTTGTGACAAAAGCAACACAAAGCATTCACACTCTGACAACAGTCTCACAAATTAATTGCAATAATCATTATTAAGATTTAAAAAAACAAAGATTGATGTACTAAAATAAACCAACCAAATCAATCAATCAACCAATCAAATCATTCCAAATTCAAACAGCTGATCAAAATTAGGGTGCATTGTCTTCCAAAGTAAAATAAAATATATTAATAAATCTCAGATAGATGTGCAAACAAATTCAAATCTCAGTCAGTATCGCTCGCACACGCAGCTAGAGGAGAACACTTAGTGAATGGGCACGCACGCCGACACGCAAGAAAATATGTATGTCAATATACAGCATCAACTCAACCACAATTCAAAAAGAAATGTCACGTGAGTTTTAGCGTTGCAAACGTTCCAAAGAGAGAGGAAGAGAGAGAGGAAATGCTGGCAGAATGGCTTGTTCGCCCACACTTACCATTCCCAAACCTCTTGGCCCCGCACACTTGTTTGTGTACTGTTACCGTTGTAACTGTGTTGGATGGGGCCCTAAACAAGCTACCATTGGAAAGATGGTGGGGGAGGAGGGGATGAGAAAGGAATAAGCAGCATCTTACTCAGCTGGCCAAGAAAACTTTGCAATCATTCCACTGCACAAACGCTCTGTCAGCTATCTCTTTACAAGCAATTAGCTGGTTTCTTAAAGCATAACTCGGACCCGTTTGTCTGACAAAGCTGTCTTCATCCATCCTACGGATTGATTTGGTGACATAAATTAGCGTAAAATCCAGATCATGGTATCAATTGAGTGTGAGTTTTAAGACTAACAATAAAGATGAAAGTTCTCCCATTGCATAGTGTTGAGCTGCTGGTTGGCGGATGAGGGTTTATTTTAGTTATTTATTCTTTAAACTAGTTAGTTTACATAAAATTACCAAACTTTGTTGATCCAGAGCACTTATTTTGTTATTGTAAATGAAAGAACACAAGGCAGAGTAAGGCTTTGTTATTTTGTATCTAAGATTCTTAGTGTGGCAGATGGAGCAACAACAATCCATAAAGAAAGTTGGAAGTCTTCTCTCTGCTCACTTTAAAACACGGAATCCTGCAATGGGGCTTTGACGGATTAGCTTGAGCTGAAAGTATGTACCCCATTTCCCCCAGTATGAGCATGTGTGCTGTATCTTTCTCAACTTTCGGTAAACAGTTTAACTTGGACACAATTGTTGCCGTGGTAAGTTTCTACATGGTTCCTGTATAGGCACACATGGCTATGTGTTGCCTTAAAACGGCTGATGACGAATCAGTATTCCTAGAGAGTTTAGAGCTCTGAACCATTGCTGTTGTGGACCCATATTTGGGTTAACCTTGAAACAGGAGGATCAAATATTTGAAGGCTGTGTAAAATTGAATTAATCTAGATTCATAAATATGTCTTCAAAGATTTAAGGTTAGCTACAATCTAGGTTCTCACTTCATGTTAGACTAGTTTGATCAAGAGGTGCTGAGGTTAGATGGCAATACAATGGAGAACCTGTGTATGTGGATAACCTTGTAACCATGTAATGACATGTAGTGTAGAGGGCTCCAGGCTTGAATGGTAGACGTGGTGTCGACCAACGAGCTGTTGGGTGCAGGGTATATAGAAGGGACTGCTGGTGGTATAATTGATTTTGCTTAATATTACTCCTTCCAAATGAACCAGTACATGTGACGCAGTGCGGGAAGGTGTGGTGGAATCTTAGACTGCCAAAAAAGAGCAAAAAATAAACTCATGTGTTGATGCTGCATCTGTAATTGCAGACTCACATTGTGGAAAGGAAGCTAAGCCTGAAGGCCAGGTTCTCTGTGTACCACTCAATCTACATCCCAAGCCTCACGTATCGCCAATCACTTTGGGTAATGACCAAAAGTTTCCTTTGCAGAGGGGCTGGACTCACCCTTAGACATAAAGTGAGAAAGTCAGCAGGGATTTGGGACAGGAAGAGCTTCTCTGTCACATCAAAAGCTACTAGTTGAAGTGGTTTGGAGGTATGATTAGACTTTCTCCTGGCCTTCCTTCTTTCATGTGTAGGTGTTTTCTGGCCATGCAAGAGCACAATTTTAGTTTTTTTTTGGGGGGGGGGGGGGAACTCATTCCTTTCCTTGTTTAAGAATACATAACAACAAGTTTGATTAAAATGTTTGGCCAAACTCCAAAGCAATCTTTGCACCTCCCATTTTCCATTTTAAACCATGGAAAGGCCAAATGCCTTGACAATACAAAATAAAATAAAACAGGAAAAAAGAAGAAAAAAGTAAACAACCAAAAAACAAAACAATCAAAAGTCTATAACATACAACAATTAGTACTACTAATATGAGGGTATTGATTTGTGTTTGGATTAATGACACTGCACAAGGAAATGGAAATGATGAGGCTTTGATGTCTTGTCATGAGAAAGATGGAAAAGTGGGATGTGGCGAAGGACTGTCAAACACTCACACACACACACACAAATACACAACCACACACACAAAGAGGAAAGGAGGACAGGAAGAATGTATTTTAGAACATGCACCTCTATTTTACGGCCTTCTACCACGGTGCCGTGTAATTTCTCTCTGGCCCTGTCGGCGTCCACGCTATGCTCGAACGTTACGAACCCAAAACCCTGCATGCAGGACGGAAAGAGGCAAGAACAACGTGCACATTATTGTTTACACATCATACTCAACATTACAGTGAACAATGGCTTGCAGCAGTTGCAGCAAAGTAGATAGCACAATGATCTGCTTCTACTTCAGTGTCCTATGTTAACCAATATCCAATAATATGACTTATATTAGTATGGCAAAGAGAGGAAAGTGACCCTTCCCAAAGCCCTGCTACCTTCGTTACTGTTACTCTGCCTGTCCAGCTTTCCTTTCTCGCATGGCACATGTTCAGTTGCATGTATGGCTTTATCTACTCAAATGGACTACATGGTTGCACACACAGTTCTGTTTATACTGCACTAGGTGCTTGCTTCGGCACATTTCACACAGATGTAGACACAATCTGGCTTCTCAGTCTTGGTCAGAGAACAATGATTTTGCTCTTTTTTCAAAGTGGAACCCTGCAAATTGTTCTTCAATTTGCCCCACAGGGCTATGTTCATGATAGCATGCTAAAAGCTGCATGTTCCAGGCAAAACATCAAGTTTTTCCGGTTCTTGGGGATTACTTAATACTCAGCTGGACAGAGCTCTTAAAGTTAGCCTGTACTCTGATACGGCAGAATCCAGAACCAGCTCCCATGCAGTGGACGTTCCAATCCTGAACGGGGTTTTTGCTCAAATGACCTTTAACCTTACACAATAATGTAGGTATTTAATTATGTAATTATGTCTTGGCAATTATTACTAACATCACATTGCATAGCCAGACAGTTAGTGGCTGATTTTAGATTACTTACTCTTTAGTTTTCTGGTTTTCAAAGGTGAATAAAAGAAACACCCCATAAGTAATGCTCTACGAGAGCCCCGTGTCCACGATCAATTCAGAAATGCAAAGCTGGACAGGCCTGTCTCCCCTTGTTGCGGTTGCTAAGCAATGATAGGACTATCACTGTGGGGGAAGGGTTTAGTAAATTGTCATTTAAAATTCATATATAACATCAGTTAACTAAAGTTAATTAAAATATTTCATGTGAACAATGAAAACAATTACAATACTGTAACTATTATTTATTGAAATTTAAGCCTCCCACTCTTTTCTCCCATTCATTACAGACTCTGTCCCAGTGAAGTCAGGTCTCGAGGGTTAATAGCATGTCTTAATAATAAATGCCTGCTTTTATAGCAGGGGTTTATGACCGTTGCCTACAATGTAGTTAGACATAAATCATCTACTGCAAAATTGCAAGGTGGTAACACAAATCCATTCCTCTGATTAAGTCATACAAGATTACATTACATATTCCAAAATAAAAAAGGAAATATTAACTTCTTGGCATGGTATCCACAATAAGAACAAACAATATAGTAAAACACAAAAGCAAAGTACATTAGCCAAAACTACTGTAAGAACACAAAAACAGCAAAACTGATGTTATTAATGTTATTGTGTGCCCAAAAGAAGTAGTTTTTTGAACCATTTAAAATTCAGTCTATTAATCAAAAATATTATATATTACATTACATTTAGCTGACGCTTTTATCCAAAGCGACTTACATGATATACAGTAGACCGTAGACACAGCAACGGTGAGCAATTAGGGTTAAGTGTCTTGCTCAAGGACACAACGACACAGACTGCCGGAGCCGGGGATCGAACCACCGACCTTCTGATTGAGCCACAGTCGCCCCTATGTATGTTTTCCTAGAAGGAGAGGTCTGCAGCAGGACAAAGCTGGTTGGTTATCGCTGATGTTGGCGTTCTAGATGAAGTCTGGTATATGATATAAGTTAATATAAATATTAATTAGAGTGATTATAATGTCTGTACAGCTATGTTGAAATGTAATCACCTGAGCCGAGCTGAGCTGTTATGTCAGCAAGAAAACAAAGCAACCATATATCCAAAACAAAGACACCGGTTCTTTAATTTAACTTGTGAGCTGATTCATTCTTTTCGACCAGAAAATATAAATTAATCAAATAAATCAATTTAGAAAACTGAAACATGTACCTTAGAACCGCGCTCGTTGAAGATGATTTCCACATCTAAGATTTTGCCAAATTGCTGTAAAGAACACAAGAAGAAACAGTCAGGGATTGATTTTTTTTCTTCTTGTTATCACTGGAAATTAAAACCCAGACATTTTTACTTTTTGTTGATCCAAATGTCTTGTCAAACATCATCTTGGGGCGTGTGAAATTTCAGAAATACCATATACGTATTGTACTTACGCCAAACATTTGCCTGAGGTCTGGGTCTCTAAACCTGAAGGGGATGTTGGAGACGTGCAGTCTCTTGGGTTGGGTCTTGCTGTCTGTGCTTTCAGGTACCGTCTGTGTTGGGGGCTGACTGTCCGTCTGGGCGGCATCATCTGTCTGCTGGAAAACAGAATACAGGACACTAAAACTTCAAATACACTTGGAACTTCAATCGTGTACAGGTAGTGGTTGACCTCCAACACCCTTTATTTGTCTTTTAACTTCCTGTCAGTGGGAATGTGATGCATTTTTAGATGGATATATACTGCCATTGATCACCTTTACCTACATTAGATCTAATATCTGATCACTTTGATTTGAGTGCAACTTAAAGGAGTAAAAAGGATAACACACCATCTCATCCAGAATTATTATAACCATACTCCTATTCTAGTCAAAGATATTTCAATGCACGCTATGAATATGTGTGAAGAAAACCTATTCAAGAAAAAGATGGTCAGATTAGTTCTATGTTATTGGGAGAATGCAGTATCAGACCTCAGGTCTATTAAGAATGGTGCATCAGAAGAAAAAAAAGAAGATTGAACTATAATACTATAAATAGTTAAATATGCAAACACAGACATACTAGATGCTCATGCCACATATAAAGAGTACCAGCAGCAGCCAGTGTTTGTCCTTTACCTCTCAGTGTGAGTGAGATCAATGCCTGGTAAACACTTCCTTTTACACGGCAGGCGTGTGTTTGTTACAAAAGCTGTTGCTGTGTCTCTTAGCTGACTTAGAACCAATCTATTTATGAACAAGTCTTGTTAAAAAACGAATAACCCCCACATAGAGAACAGGGGGATGACATATTGGATATAATACAATTTAATACAAAACATCCAAAACTGGGCTCATAAATACTTTTTGTATTGAAGCGACAACTGCATGGTTCTAGTGGTTTCCATGGTTCTTAGGTTGAGTAATAACTCAACCTAATAACGTGTGACATAATAAAATCATAGTCCTAGCTGAAGAAACAATGGCTTCCATTCCTCCTCTCTCTTTATTTTGCTCACCAGGCTTCAAGCCAGCTAAAAATACAGCCTCTGTCTATGTGTGTGTAATGGTGTGGGTGTCTGAGCTTGAAAAGAAGCAGCATAAGGCCAGCAGACTGCATGTCTTCCATGCGACGCCTAGGTATATACCGGCACATATGGAAAGGAGAGTACACACACACAGGAGCAATTGCCATCTGTGCAGAGCTCCTTGTCGGTGGTGACATCCGCCTACACTCACAGTGAGGAATTACAACAAACAAACAAACAAACAGACAGTGATACAAAGCATTGCATCTCATCCCTTCTGGCATCAGAAACTGATATGTGAGGCGAGGCCGGGCTGAAGAGTGTGTGGCTTCAGACATATGGGAGATATAAAACAGAGATGATTTCTTGCATTGGGTTTCAGAGGAATGACATGTAAACTGGAGTAAAAATGCCTGACTGTTTAAAAACACATGTATTTTATCTCAGGAATCTGTTAAGAAACAGAAGAAAGCGAAAAACAACCCTGAGTCAAAAGCCTGGCTGGACCTCTTAGATGCTGCAACCTTCTTCATGTGAATTGTATATAAGTATAATATTTTAGCCTATTTTCTTGTCAATCATTGTTATTTTTCAGAATTATTAGAGGCCTGCTGTACCTGTACAGTGGATACATGTCAATGCCCTGAGGGTGGTGCCAGAGTTATGGTTGTAGCAGTGGTGGGCCGTCAGGGCCAGCAAAGCCTTCTCTGCTGGCATAATCAGAATCACAAAGTTATAGCTATTTTATAATTTAATTATTTTTCACAAATACACCTACATGTATTATAAATATTTTTCCCTATTAGCTGATTTTCTCATTGCACAGCTCCTGTCTTCGTCTGTTGCTCTGCTTCCAGCATGCAGCGCTGCTTCCAGCTTGTTTTAAGGAGAGCTTTTATCCAATAAGACTTCACCTCTGTGTCCCTATGGAAGAAGAGCGGGTTAAAGTACATGGGGACGGTATCGTTGATTGTCATAGACTTCAACAAATTAGATCTTTAGTTTGACATGCTGGGTGTATTCTTTGACGTGCCAGCGATACCGAGCTGGCTGGACGTGTGATTGGTCAGTGGGCCAGCATGACTTTTGTCAACAGAAAACAGCTCTGCACGCGCAGCTCAGCTAGCTCTGTGCGCTATAGCTTCGGTAGCGCCGGCCAGCGCTAGCTGTTTTTTGTTGATGTGAACTACATGCATTGTCCGTTAATGACACAGCATCCTGTCATGCGCGTATTTATGTATACAATATCAGACGGTACTGAAGGCCAAGGGAGAAAATGCACGGCCCACCACTGGGTTGTAGAATAATTGGAATTGAAATGGTCTATCTCAAGAGGAGCTTAAATGTTTTCAGAAAACGTCATGGTAAACTGCTCATTCAATAGTGAAGTATCATGTGTCCAACACACTGACTGCTCTGATGTTTACCACGATCACCAATTTAGTTAACATAATCCTGCTGAAATTGATAATTAGCACTAAACAAAATACACAGCTGTGGCTGATGGGAATGTAAATGGTTTAACAGGTATTTGGTCATAATGTGGTCCCAAGTATTGGAAAGTTAAAATTTTGACCTCTTAGAGATGATCATTAGTATTCATCTTCTCCGTCCGTACAAATGTTGTGCTAATCCATTCAGTAGTGTGAAAATCTTGAAGATTTAACTTTTGGTGAAAATGAATACCTGTACCAAACCTGGTAAATAATTAATTACATATTTCTGTCTGGACCAAAGTCCTCTCCCTCAGCCTCAACACTAGTTGGGCTAAACATGTGTGTTTTTAGGGTGATGTCGGAATTGAAGATTAGCCTCCAGCCCACTATCTCCCAGTTTGCAACCCAGTCGGCTAGTCTCCAAACTGCTGGTCAGCAGTCGGTTAGTCTACAGCCAGCTTGCCACCAGCCAAGGAGGGCCCTGTAGTTGTAGTTCTCAGTCAGCTAGCCACAAGCTGATCAGCCTCATGTCCATCACAAGAAGGAGACGTACAAAAAGCAGACGACATCAATCCCCCAAGCTGCCCACCAACATTTTTTTCTCATTGCCCAGCAACATGGCATATTGGGGGCCCCGGTCCTGTTCTGTTGCTGTCCTCCAGATGTGCTCTGGATTGGTTCTGCCTGTTTGTTTGCTGTTTGATTCCCCTTTAGTCCCCTGCATCTTTTGGCCTGTGTTTATTTAACTTCCTGTCTTTCCGTCCTCTTTCTGTGTATCCCCTGTGTGGGATTAGTCTCGCCAGCCTTGCACTGTTCCCTTTGTTTCTTCCACCAATCAGCTTTCAGCCTGCCCTTGTGTCCGACCATGTTTTTCTGCCTGCTGCCTTTTGCAGTTGTGACAACTTTTGGTGTCCTTAATAAACAGTTTCTGTTGTGCTATTTTAGGCATATTTTAGATATTTTCTGTATCTGCTTGTGTTTTCTCTGTTTACAGTATTCTTTCAACATGCCACGCACATGTTTGTTTGCCATTCATTGAGCTCTCAGGGGCAGGGCACCAGAGTTTTGCCTGGAAAGAATTATTTTGATCTTTGAAATGCAAACTGTCCAAAATAGAACAGGAGCATCTGGTAAAACTGCCTATGCATCACTGCATCAGAAGCATTCTATTGTTGTAGCTGCTTGATTGTAGTTTGAACTGCTATATTTACAGGTCAGTAGTTCAGCCAGTGATTCCAAACATACATACAGGACTCCGGCCCCTCCAAAGTGTTGCAAAGTAAATCAGGCATCGCGAGATGATGAACGGGAGAGGAAAGAAAAAAAAGACAAATTTAAGCTTCACAAATCAATATTGATTTGTGTGACCTTTATCTTTCTGTGAAATATTTCTAATTATTATTTGACTACCACTTTGGGGAAACTGCTAACAACACACACAGGCTCCACAACTAGACACTGCTGTTATTTAAGAGGGCACAAGCCAAACATTGTGGAGCCTTTGGCTTAATCTAAATGTAGTGATATGACAGCTTTGTGATGGAACTCTAAACTATTCTTAAATGTGATGAGGTCAATATTCTCCCATGGATTCAAAGAGTCTTTGTTGTTGTGCGGGATCCTGCCTGCTGTCGTGGGCCTGCCGGACACCCACTGCTATTATTATTATGATTATTAGGTAAATTTGTATTAATGCTACTATCACCACATTTATTATGGTTAGCATTGTTTTATATCCAGTGCTGCTGTTATTATATGTTGTTAATTTTCTTTTTCCACTGTTATTTGTGCAACTATTGCTCGCACTACTGTCATTATAAGTACAAGTGTTTATACAAAATATAAGTACAACTGTTTATGGATTGACTATGCTGTAATACAATCATGTTCATTCTGTACACATGAAGCTTAAGCTGTAGTTCAAGAAGGAAGACTTTCTTGACCGGTCAACTCAATACACGGCGCGCTGCCCACTCAATGCATCGCACGTATCAACCAGTCAGTGGCCTACTTTGGAAAATACCCATACACTAACATTATTTTGGATGATTATAAAGAAATTACATCAAATATGTTTTTTTTTTTTATAACATTTGGATCCACCAATATGCCTGGATGGACACATGGAATAAAATTGTACTGGCTATTGTAACACTCCAGGGTAGATATAGGCTATATGAAATTGCTTAACTATTATCAGATGCTAGTATCAGATGGTTAACTAGTAGTAGATGGTTATATGTATAACTACAGCTCCTTAAGGAATGAATGTCAGCAGAGAAAGACCACACAATAAAGAAACTGGAATCAGAGGGTAGAATTAGTATGAACTACAGTGTTTCCCCTAGGTTTACAGCTTTTTTGTGGGGGGGAAGGGGGGCGGTCTCGAGGTCAGCTTTTGGCAAGAAGCAAAGAATCGGCGAGTCGCGCATGCACAAGCGTAACCTGTTAATAGCGTAAGCTGCAAGAGGGTGTTTGTCTTGACCTGCAAATAGCGCCCCCTAATATAATGGTAGGGGAAACACAGAACTATATTGTAGAAAGGAACAGAACAGAACATACAATGTGATGTGAACAGCAGTGTTATCAGTAGTGTTGCATGCTGGATGTGGGATTTATGTGTGTCTGTGTAGGGGTGTTTAAGGTGCATAAAAACGGCTCAAAAACATAAGAACGGCTCAAAAACGGCTTGGTTTGCAAGCAAGGGTTGAGTAGGCTGGAGTGATTGACATTTAATAACACCTAAAACAAATTAGACTGACGGAAGAGATTGCTCCGATTGTTGGAGTAAATTTTGTTCTGTAAAGCATAGAATATAGTCGGGGCTGGCGATGTCAGAGGGAGGGCCGGTTGGTGATGGACGTGGGCCAGTGTTGGACCAGCCCAACCCCGCCGGCCTACCGGGTATTCCCTATGGCCAGTCCGCCCATGGGTGTAGGTAAGGTATTGATTTATTTATTTTTTCCATATAAAAAATAATCTTCCGGCTGGATTCTGCCAGGTCAGAACTCGGCGTCACTTCCCCTTGTTTATCCTGGTTCAGGATCGAGTCCGATCGCCAAAGACTTTGCACTATTCCATTGTTATATCGTTGTAATAAATCTATTGTTAATTCTGAACTAGTCTCTCCTGATTGAAATGGAGCTTAAGCGGTAGTTCAGGAAGGAAGACTTTCTTGACACCACGGGTCATTCATAAATGTCTGTCTTTTTCTCGCAGCGATCACACTATCAGCTGATATGAGGGGCGTCCACTTTTAAGCAATCAACAAGATGCTGTGCTGTGTCTCTAAGCCAATCATATCGTTGCTGTCAAACTTAAAAGGGGTTCTCTGCTCTGCTGTCCTCAGTTGTCTTTTTAGCTCGGAACCGATGCGACCCTCCTCCACCCCAGTCACCTCCAGTCGGCAGGCAGTCATACTCCTCATTCATCATCAGGTTGCAGCAGCGAGAGGGTCCAAGACAAGGGATGTTGTATGAACAGATTGTAATGCCCTTTGTGGAAAATTTGTAAAACATGATATTGGGTTGTATGGATGAAATTGAATCAAATGCAAAATTATGTATAAAAAAAAGGAAAGTTTGTTACAAATAAAATATATTCTAAAGGAACCAGTTCTAGAATCCCATATTTCCAGATCATGACCCGGTCTTTCAACCATGTACTTCAATTCAATTCAATTCAGTTTATTTTATATAGCCTAAAATCACAAATATAAATTTGCCTCTGAGGGCTTTACAATCTGTACACATACGACATCCCTGTCCCGGGACCTCACATTGAATCAGGAAAAACTCCCCCTAAAAATAGTAGTGAAAACTCTTTCACAGGGAAAAGAAAGGGGAAGAAACCTTCAGGAGAGCAACAGAGGAGGATTCCTCTCCCCGGATGGACAGAAGCAATAGATGTCATGTGACCAGAATCAACGTAACAGAGTTACAACACATTCAATGGATGTCACAGAAATGATTCATGTAATAAGTAGTAGGCATGGACTACGACCCAGATGACCGCGTTCCACGACAGCAGACGGAGGTAGAGACAAGTCCCTACTTCCAGAGCACGATTAAGTCCAACAACCATTCGGCCGTGATTACATCTTACACCCCAAAGCTGCAGATTGTGGTCCAGGCTTACATTCCTATAGCCCCTTTCAGAAAATGAAAATGTCTAACTAGGCAGACGGCGAGATTTGGAAACTTCCGGCGGTAAGGCCGATACTGAAATTGTAAGACTTTATTGTTTATGACCAAGTTACAAACTGGCTACGTGACCACGATGCAACAAAACAAATTTCTCAAAGCTTTCCAGAGCCTGACATTTGGGAAATTGTACTTCCCAAACCCACAGATAAAATGGGAGATGGATATGTGTGTCAAGCACCGTGGAATGTTTAACCAAGTTTTGCATGAAGACAGGAAGAAGGGCAAAACTATTTCAAAAGCCTGCTACTGTCCGCAGGGTATGAAAATATGTTTTTGCAGACTCCTAGTAGTAGTTTCATGTTGAATATTGGAGCACATGAAGGAAATATGTTATACTCAGACATTGTAGTAATAATGCTGTAAAAAAAGAAACACTAGTTAAGTATAGTATAATAGTTTACTGTTAAGTGGATTTGTTTAAACTGGTAACCTTACCATGAGGACCGGACTTACTGAGATAATAGGTGAAATGACTGCATCCATTGACTACCACTACTACCAGCCCTGCCCTTCCTTTTTTGCCCGCCATGTAGATGTCCTCTATAGGATGACCTGTGATGGGGTCCGGCAGGACGGGAGGGAAGGGTTGTCAGAGAGCACAGGCTCCTCTAAGTATGGACATGCTTTTGTTAACCTGTTTTTATGGGGGCTACTTTTTGCTTGCTATCTTATTCGAAAGATAGTGTCCAATTATGATATTTCATTTTTAAATAATCTCAGTATGCAAAACTACAAGAGCAAAAACTACAAACTACACTGAAACACTGTTTCTGGAATGTTTTATATTTCAAGATTGTTACAAGATTATATACACATATATATACATATATATACACATACATATATATATATATACATATATACACATATACATCTCAGGTTGTTTGAAATGAATAATAATAATAAACATGGAACCAAGCTTTTGCCCACTTAAACACTAGCTTCTCCCATGATGCCTTACTGTGGCTGTGCCGATGACCGTCTGACTGCCAGACTCTGACCCGATCTGCTCACTGTGGCTCTGCGAGGACTGGTACATGTTGAGTGGATGCTCACTGACGGAGGCCTGGACACCGGTGTAGTCCTGTGGTGCCGCTGGGTGCTGGTGTGGATGTGGGTGCTGGTGTGGATGTGGATGTGGGTGCGAAGCTGTGAACTCAGCTGGAATGCTGTTCTGGGGAGGGGGGGCAAACTGGGCTGATGGGTAAGCCTGGGCCATGGATGGGTCTGGGGGTGCCGGTGTGTCCTGGTTACCCTGCATGGACAAAGAGATTATTTTTTTAAATTGGAGGACCAGTTCAACATTCCATCATTGTAGATTGTGTTCACTTCCTATACTCTGGAATGCTTTGAAAAAAAAACATAATTCTATTGTTTTTTGCCATGCTAGTGGTCACCACAACGTTTGGCCAATCACCATATTTCCAGACATTTGTGATAGAGGATGAATCACAGTGATCTTGGTGATCCCCTGACTATTGGATGGATTGCAATGAGATTATGTTTCCTAATGACTTTTTCCTAATCATCAGGTCAAGATTGTATTCGATTAATTTTTTGGGATTACATTATGACTAAAAACTAACTGTTTAGTCATAGCACGCTGACATGCTAAACTAAGATGAATCTGCTAAGCATCTGCTTGTTAGCTACAGAAGGTGAATCCGTTTGTTTTCTCAATCCTAAATGTTTTAAAACTTCTGAGCAGGTTCTCCCCAAGGAGCCTGGTTGTGAGGTTGAGTCATTGGGGAGATTCAGCCATGCTTGTTCAAGAACAAATCAATCGTTTTGGTAACATATCATGCTTTGTGGAAAGTTGGCCCTCTGTGTTTGTGTTGCTACTTCCTGTGACAAAGGGTAGACTCTGCCTACTGTGTCCTTTTGTCTTGTTAGTTAAGTGTGCATTTTTTATTTAAGGTTACTGGAGTTTGCTCTCATTTAGTTCCGTGACAGTGAAAGCAGGAAGAGCTATATCTTCAACATACAGAAATATCAAAGATGATATGCAACCAGATGTTTTAAGCACATTCCACTATAGATGGATACATCAGCCATACTATATATTTACAAAAACAAATAATCTTCGCTTTAGAATATTAATTAATTGTAAATCAAAACAGTCTTGTTGTATTCAGTGTTATCTATCCACGCTCATTTACAGTCTCATTTAAATCAAACCCCCTTACTTCAGAGTGTAATAAGAGTCAGTTGGATGAGACTCCAATGAATCACTGCCTGCACACCAAGAGGAAATGTATGAGAGCTGCACTGTCTGACAAGAGCCAGTTTATCCATCATTGAGCGAGCAGGGTTATCCACATGTGTTCCCATATGTACAGTACTTGGCATACAGAGGAAAACACTCAACTTATGCAAATGTACAATACATTGTCACTGCCGCTCTGTCTCTCACTCACCTCAGTATCTATTCAATGCACCTGTTTGTCACACTGACCTCATCAGCTCAATCTCTGTCACCTATTCCATTTAATAATACATTTTATTTATATAGCGCTTTTCAAAAGACACTTTACTAACATTAAAATCATCATAAAAAAGCTATACACTAAAAACATAGAACACACATTCGTCACATATTGAAAGCAGTTCTGAAAATGTGAGTTTTGATTTGTGATTTGAATATGGAAAGGTCAGAGCAGTCTCGGATGAGTTTTGGGAGAGAGTTCCAGAGGAAAGGGGCAGCTATAGAGAAGGCTCTGTCTCCCCATGTCCGGATCTTGGTCCTGAGTGGAATGGACAGGTTGGCATGAAAGGAGCGAAGCCAACGGAAAGGAGTGATGGAGTGTGGTGGTGGAGCAAGTCGTGAGATAGGAGGGGCCTGATTATGGAGGGCTTTGTGAGTGAGGAGAAGGATTTTGTACTGGATACGTTGTGGGACGCCGTCAAGAATACTACTGCAGTAGTCAATTCTGGAAGTGATGAAGGCATGGATCAAGGAGAGAGTGATGGGCAGAGGCGGGCTATGTTTTTTAAGTGAAAAAAGGCAGTTCTGGTGATTTGTTTGACGTGGTGTTCAAAGCAGAGGTTGCTGTCAAACGTTGACTCAGATGTTGCAGATGTGTGGGGAGGGAGACAGAGTGGAGTTGTCAATGGTGAGGCAGAAGTTGTGACTGGTTTTGGTGAGGGATCTGGGACCAATGATGATCATGTCAGATTTATCACAGTTGCGTTTAAGAAAATTGCTTTGCATCCATGATTTAATAGTGAGGTGGCCAGAGTCTGAGGAGAGGAGTGGTGAATTTGAGAAAGGGATTGATGGATGAAGGGGGGCAGGTGGAGAGATGGAAAAAGCGGGGCAGGTGTTCAGGTTGCTGTAAATGGTGTCAATCTTTATTTTGAAAAATGAAATGAAAGAGTTGCATTTGTCCACTGTGAATGATTTGTAGGTGTTGTCCCTGGGTTTGAGAAGCTTGTTATTATAGAGAAGAGAGTCTTTGGTTAATGATAACGGTACATGTAATAAGTGTAGTTTATTTGCTAGGTTGGAGGCAGGTCTTAATGGGTTAGATGCACAGCTCCGCACCATCAAAGCTTAAACGTTAGCTTTATGTCGCTTTCAGGCTTGCTGACAAAAAAGTAAAAGTTTGTGGGATTCCACAACACATTTGTACAAGCAAGCACAAGATTTCCTACGTTTTGTACTAGAAATTATGCCTTTCCTAAACTTGAACAATGATGACATGAAAACTGTGCTAGCTATCAAAAATGCCCAATTAGGAAAATAAACTCCATCCTTTTGTAAACGTAAGTGAATGGGACAATTTCTCGCAGTTTTTTGGCGTTTTTTGGGGAAATGCCCGGTCGAATCTCTTAGAAAAGTAATTCCGCACGTTTTGATGTATTTTCACACATGTGCTAGCAATGCCGCACGACAAGTTACGGTACAAAGTTTAGGAAGAAGAAGAATAAGAAGATTAATAATAATAATAATAAGCCCGCAGGAGAACATGCAGTGTGCTTGCCAGCAGGGCTCTATGAGCCCTTGCTGGCATCTCCACACTAATTAACTAGAAGTAGCATTTCCTGCCTAAAATGTGTTGGAGTGCTAAAAGCTGAAGCTTAAAGATTAAATATTTGAAGGAAATAGCTGAAAATATCTAAATTAAGGTGAAAATGGCTGAAAAAAGCTGAACATAGTTCAATATAGCGAAATATAAATGATAGCTGAAAATAGCTGAATATTGCTGAATAAAGCTCACTATCGCTCAATAAAGTTGAAGATAGAGATAGATACAGATAGAGACAGATAGAGATGGAGAGTAGTTGTAATAACGGTAGTATGAGTAAAAGTAGTAGTTGAAATAATATTATGAGTAGAAGTGTTAGTATTTGTAGTATTAGCTGTAGTAGTAAGTAGTAATAGTAGTAGTGATAGTAGTAGCAGTAGTGGTAATAGTCGACATATTAGCAGCAGTAGTCAAAGTATTAGTACGAGCATTTAAGTATTTAATACAAAAATCCTCATTTGAGCTTTATGTTAAGATACAGTTAATTCATGGAGATTTTATTTTGAAAAGGAAGACAGAAAGACGAGAGAGGGGGGTGGGAGAGACAGAGAGAGCGAGAGAGACAGAAGGAGAGGGTTGGGAGAGACAGAGAGAGGGGGAGAGACAGACAGAGAGAGAGAGAGACAGACATACAGAAGTCATTTGCGTATGTGTGTGCGTGTATCTGTGTCTGTGTGTCTGTCAAACTGCACCAAGCAGAACATATGTGTGGTGGTTTCCATAGTGATGCCTTCAAAGGGAGTTTAACATGGAGTTAAAGCTGAGAAACACCTAGCAAACTATCTCAAAACACAGATAACGTAACTCACAGTCAACCATTAAGTTCACTTCTCTTCCTCTCCCCCAAGAGCCTACAGGTCCTCTGTTTGTTATGAAGAACAAAGTTTGTGTATGTCTGTTGATGTAGGTTAATCCAGTATGAGTGTGTGAAACTGCCCTGATGAGCTAATTATAAACACCTGTGTCAGTGAGTGACTGAGAGGGAGACTGGACTGTAGATTTAACAAAAACAGCCTTTCAAACAACTGTATTTGATAGAAAACTCTGAAGACTCTGTTTAAAAAAATGAAGGCATCATGAGAAGCACAAGACTTTTGTGAACATTTCTGTGTACTTAAATGTTTGTGGAGTTAAGAAATGAGAGCTTAAAGGCAGTTCAGAAAGTGCCCCCGTTTGCTTCATGGAAGAAATGTGCGCTCCGATTTAACATGGGGCTGAATGGAGCAGTTGGCTGACTTCATGTCGCTTACCGGCTTTTTGACAAAAAAGTATAAGTTTGTTGGATTTTACGATGCATTTTTCAAGCAAGCACAATATTTCCTGCGTTTATATGTAGAAATTATGCCTGAAGAGTGAGAATTGTGGAGTCAATGGCAATTTACAAATATTATTTTCTCAAGATCCTGAAGCTTCTCCGCACTCTAGCGATGACATAACTTTATCTGAGCTGCGCCATACACACTCATGGTAAAGGAGGAAAAGGATCTGAACATTTATGTAATTCAAAAATTCATAGTTTATATGTTTAAAAAGATACAAAATGTCTAAAAATATACAGTCATAGATGAAAAATCTGTCAACATTTTAAAGTTGAAATGGTATCTTTAGCTGAACGTTTGCTGAATCTATAAGCTGTTAAAGTTGAAGATTTTCTCCATAGAATCCCATTCAAATAAAAAGCATAAAAATAACAACAAATAACAAAATTTGCTTCATGCTGAAGCACTCAACTAATAAAGATTTGAAGAACAATAGTTGGGTGCTTCTTGTATGTTGGTGTCAAACTCAAGGCCCGCCACGTCATTTTATGTGGACGTCTTGAAAGGCATGATCACCATCGCAGACCCGTTTTCAGTAGGTCGTGGACCAGTTTCCGGTTTGTCGCGGCCCCATTTTCAGTGGGTCGTGGACCTGTTTTTCATGCATGTAAGCAGTAGAAACTCTAGCTGAGCTAGAGGGGACCTTGAGCGTCTTGGTTTGTTGCGAAGGGTTACTGACAAAGCGTTGGTATTTGACGAGTTGGGGTCGAGCAATTTACCAACATAAAGTAGGCAGAACTAAGCCATTAATTCCAGAAACCCCATACAGGATTTGTAGTAAGGGGATAAAAAACAACTCAGCAATGACTATTCAGCTAAAAACAAACAAACAAGAAGAAACTGGAGGTGAAGCTTCAGCCTGATGTAGATGTGATTCACAGAAAAATTGTTAAGATGGAAAGAAAGTCAACGTGCTCCAAAAACACTTAGAGTGTAGTTTGTGTATGTGAGAGAGGTTACTCTTGTGGGATATTTATATCTCAGCCATTAGAGAGAGAGAGAGATACAGCCATATATCGGAAAAAGAAAGAGGGAGAGTGAGAGAGAGGGAGAGAGAGAGGGATGCAGACAGTGAGTCTTGGCTAAATGCTCTGCTGTGTAATGAGAACCACATTTAGAAGGTTGAAATATGCTGTACGTGGCAGAGCACTGCACACACACACACGCACGCACGCACGCACACACACACACACACACACACACACACACACACACACACACACACACACACACACAGGCAACTGGAGGAGTACAATTAAAATGCAGAATAAACCCACAGAGAAGGAAGGAATTTCTCTTCTTCAGAGTAAAAATCATCACTTGGTATGCTACTCTACTCTAACACTATCACTATTCAAAAGACAATTTGTATCTTGTGTTTTATATTGATTATGTATCTTACTTCTGAAAACATTGTATGTCGACTTGACTTGAGATACTATACTGCAGATTGTTCAGTCAGCATTCTCTGTGAAAGTCAGTGACCCACTTTACCAAATGCCAGAAAGAAAGAAGCAGTGAGCGGATCAGACCGCTCCGGAACTAACGTGTATCTGCTGTGAAGCGTTCTTTACAATCCCTCATAGCACAGTAAAGGCCATTATGTTTTATGGCTTTGAATTGTTTTTTTCACAAGTATGAGAGAGAATGTAAATATTAGAAACATAATTTATATTTTGTACAAGATTAGCTTAACTTTCAAATAAAAAGGCATCATATTTACGTGCACGATAGTGTACAACAACACAAAGGCTTCACAATAAAAGCCCCAGACATATTCTCTGTTTACCGGAGGGGACTCAAATTCACTCCGAGCATTTTGCTAAAAGGAAACTCAATAAAACAGCTTACTTAGGCTAAAGAACAATTTAGCTCAGACAGACAGTCAGATGATGCTCTGGGTCAATGGGATCCCAGTAGTTGGTCTTCTGCCTGCAAATTCTGTTGCAAATTTGCATTGCTGCAGTATTCTGCAGTTTTTAACCAGTGTGATCACCTGGTCGCTCTCCCTCTGTCTAACCTATTTCAAGTGATGTTGCTGTCTTCCCAGTTCTCAGCAATAACTTTGTTTGATTAAGCCTACAATGTGGAACCCGAGTTGATACTCTATTTCTCTTCGGCAAAGATTGAAAATTTGGCTAAAAGCTTGTCCACTGGAACCACTGACTGCCTCCTGACATTGCAGACACCTTTTAGGTTTTGTTCATTCTCTCCTTGTTGATTTAGAGAGCTGCAGATATTATGTATTGTTGTATCCAACAGGAAGTTAGCATCACACTGGTTTCCTCAACAAAAAAAAATGGGATTCTTCCATTAGATTTTGGATTATCCATCATCCATCCATTTTCATCAGCTTATCCGGAGTTGGGTCGCAATGGCAGCAGGCCGGCCCAGGCATCCCTCACACCCGCAGCATTTACCAACTAATGGCGTTCCCAGGCCAGCTGGGAGATATTATCCCTCCAGCGTGTCCTGGGTCTTCCCCGGGGCCTCCTACCAGTTGGACGTGCCTGGAAAACCTCTAAAGGGAGGCGTCCTAGAGGCATCCTAATTAGATGCCCAAACCGCGGGTTTACCGTGGCTCACTGGTTAGCAGGTCTGACTTTCAATCAGAGGATTGGTGGTTCAAACCACGGCTCAGCCAGTCCATGTTGTTGTGTCCTTGAGCAAGACACTTAACCCTCATTGCTCACCATTGCTGTGTTTACAGTAAACTGTATATCATGTAAGTTGCTTTGGATAAAAGCGTCAGTGTAATGTAAAGCCACCTAGCTGACTCCTTTTGACATAGAGTAGCGGCTCAACTCCAAGCTCCCTCCTGATGTCTGAGCTCCTTACCCTATCTCTAAGGCTGAGCCCTCCAGAGGAAACTCATCTCATTATCATATCTCTAAGGCTGACCCGTACAGAGGAAACTCATCTCCTTACCCTATCTCTAAGGCTGAGCCCAGCCACCCTAAAGAGGAAACTCATTTTGTCCGCTTGTATCCGAGACCTCGTTCTTTCGGTCACGACCCAGAGTTTGTGAACATAAGTGAGGGTTGGGACGTAGACCGACCAGTAAACCAGCTCCCTCTTCACCAAGACAGTCCGATGCAGCATCTGTTTTACTGCTGCAGCCACACCAATACGCTTGTTGATCTCCCGCTCCATCTTAACCTTGAGAACAAGACCCCAAGATACTGGAACTCCTTCGCTTGGGTTAGGAGATTTTGGATTACTGCCAACAAATATTCTCTATGACAAATACATTCTTATAATACTTACACATTTTGTTCAGCAAGATACTCTTCACTAATGAACATCTTTTGTATAAATGCAATCTTCAGATGTGAAAAGCTAATGTTATAAGGCTGTTTAACGAACTACAGCAAGGTCGGTGACGAGCATCACGTTTGTAGTCTCATTGAGCCACTCATTAGCTACCACCTCTTTTATATCAGAGAATTAAACGTTTAAATCCCTTTAGCTTGTGACCATATTTCAGGCAGCTAACCAAAAAACAATTCAACAAACACATTGACTTCCAGACGAGGGAACAGAAAGTGCAGAAATGCTGACTCATTTCTGAGTTCCAGTACTTCTTCCTGCAGAACTGTCCAGTATACATCAGACCTGTCTACCTTGCCTAATGTATCCCACAGTACAAAGTGATGGAACAGCACCGTTAATGGCCAAACAGTGGACAAAGCAATTTGTTTCAACAATTTGCGTATGCTATTTTAACTTGAATTCAATTCTGAGAATTGTTGTGGCTGACAGAGCGGCTACAGAGCAGCAGTCAGTGGCGAGGGAAGACAACATGACACTTTTTAACATGGTTTAAAACTAATACACACAAATATCTTGAGGATATCATCCCACTGTTGTGTTGCTGTAACTGAAAAATCAGTTTGAGCTCATTTTGTTGAGCTATGTTTTATATGTACAGTCTCCCATCATTATTTCACCATAAGCTGTTGGAATAAATTAAAGATGTTAGGGAGCTAAGCCATGCAGTATCTCATGAAGTAAAAACAAAACAAAACATTGGTCGTCAAGAACAAAAATGGCAAAGCTCAATATGTATTTTTTTTACAATAATGTATGTTATAATGTTTGACATAAGTAGTATGAGATTTTTTTAATGTCCAGGCCTTTAAAAGCTTGTTTGAAAATGACTACCTGACCTACCATACTGTAAAATAAATTGATTCACCAGTTTCATACTGCATACTACTGATGAACAAGGTATGCAGTATGTTCTGTTTACGACATACTAATGTTGTGGTTATTGTCATGTCCTTTTAGGCGTTGTTTTCCTCAAGACGGTCGTCTCAAGATATTATCTTAATAATATTATAATAAGACAGATCAAGTCGGTGTCTTCGTCTTGGCCATCATTCATTGCTGGTGGCGGGTGAAAGTTTGCTTCCCCAACTAATAGCGATTCCCATAGAACTTGGGTTTAAGGTAGAGGTTATTAGAAGTCCCATAAATGATTGGTTGGTATAAGGGCTCATTGAGTTCAGGTCAAGGTAAGGGGAAGAACAAATCAATGAAGAAACACTTCATCATAACTCCGGTAATCAACTATACTGCTGTTTAGCAAGGGCACTGTCCAAGGGACATACACAGAGAATATATCACTAAAAGGAGAGTAACATTAGATATCATCCTCGTAGATATCCTACTTATTTATTTTGTATGTAATCCACTGAATCATGAACAAGGAAGTATAACGAATGACATGATCGCTCAGCCAGGAGGCTGCTGCTCGTTCCCCGTGGGTAACAAGAAGTCAATGTTCACGTGTTTGTCAAGTAAGTTGCGTTGATCAGTAACTTATATTATCCAAAATGACAATCTTTTCCTAAACTTAACAATGTAGTTGTGTTGCCATTGGGTGAAGGCAGGGTTCATCCTGGACAAGTAGCCAGACTGTCACAGTGCTAGGGAGAGACAACCAATCACACTCACATTCAAACCTACGGGCAATTTAGTTAACCTGAGCGAACCCACGCTGACACGGGGGGACATGCAAACGCCACACAGAATAGCCATCCAGCCCGGGATCGAACTCACGGCCTGTTGTCATGAGGCAACAGAGCAGAAAACATATTTATGAATATCCTATATCATTCATTGCTACACATTAGTCCTTAAAAGTAAAACATATTGAATAAACATCATACAATTCCTCATCTAAATATATGAAGTAAGCCACACAACATTGTGTTGAGGAAGGCTCGGCTCGGTGTATGTTTTGTTATTTTTAGTGCATGCCAATGGATATCCATCCATCCATCCATTTTCATCCACTTTCCGGGGTCTGGTCGCGGTGGCAGCAGGTCCAGCAGGCTGACCCAGGCTTCTCTCTCATGCGCAACATCTACCAGCTCATTCTGGGGGATCCCAAGGCATTCCCAGGCCAGCTGGGCGCTATACTCCTCTCCAGCGTGTCCTGGGTCTTCCCCGGGGCCTGGAAAATATCTAAAGGGAGACGTCCTGGAGGCATCCTAATTAGATGCCCAAACCACCTCAGCTGACTCCTTTCGACATGAAGGAGTAGCGGCTCAACTCCAAGCTCCCTCCTGATGTCTGAGCTCCTTACCCTATCTCTAAGGCTGAGCCCGGCCACTCTACGGAGGAAACTCATTTCGGCCGCTTGTATCCGAGACCTCGTTCTTTCGGACACGATCCAAAGTCCGTGACCATAGGTGAGGGTTGGGACGTAGACCGACCAGTAAATCGAGAGCTTCGCCTTCCGGCTCAGCTCCTTCTTCACCAAGACGGCCCGGTGCAACGCCTGTTTTACTGCTGCAGCCGCACCGATACGCCTGTCGATCTCCTGCTCCATTTTACCCTCACTAGTGAACAAGAGCCCGAGATACTTGAACTCCTTCGCTTGTGGTAGGCACTCCATCCACACCCGGAGGGAGCAATCCACCGGTTTCCGGCAGAGCACCACGGCCTCAGATTTCGTGGTGCTGACCCCGCCGCTTCACACTCGGCTGCAAAACGCTCCAGTGAATGCTGGAGGTCATGGTCTGAGGAGGCAAACAGGACCACATCATCTGCAAACAGCAGAGAGGCTATCCTGAGATCCCCGAACCTGACATTCTCCACCCCCAATGGATAATACATGGATAATAAATGCTTAATGTTGACTTACTCTCTTATCCACTAACTGCTCAACAAACAGACTTTTTTAGATCGCAGAACACAAAGCTGCAGCTTCTCTCTCTCTGTCTCCCTCTCTTCCTCTCTCTCTCCCTCTCTCTCTCTCCCTCTCTTCCTCTTTCTCAAACTAGACAGCAATACACAAATCTACTTATGGGTACAAATAAAGTAACCAGGCATACATAAACACATGAGCAGAGTATGCAGCCCTGCAAACCCACATGCACCGCATACTGTATACACACACACACACACACACACACACACACACACACTCATAAGCACATAGACAACACACAAAAGAAACATGCAGCATGATGCCTTCTGCAGTCACAGCACTAACAGTGTGTAGTGAGCGAGCGGGTGTGGAGATCAACAATGAGCAGAAAGAAGGAGAGTGAGAGAGAGGGAGAGAAGGAGGAAAAACAGTGTATTCTCAGTAATACCTGCTCAACCATCTTGCCTTTGCCTTCCTCTGTGCACATCCAGCTGCGCTGTAAAGTCCAGCCTGCTAGTGACTGCCTACAGCTATCATCAATTATGGATGGCTTTGTGTGTGTGTGTGTGTGTGTGTGTGTGTGTGTGTGTGTGTAGTGGGGGAATGAGCAGGAGGAGGAGGAGGAGGAGGTGCCACCGTGAATGAAAGTAGCATTCCCCAAAACTGTTTCCACCACGCTTTCGTTGTTCCTCTCTCCAATCCGTCTCCTTCATAGGAGTTGTTGCCTGCATCAACCATAAAATCCATATACAGAAGTCTGAGCGCGTCAAGGTTTCAGTGTGTGATGATATGCATTCTGGTTTTCATGGAAAACATATTGCTAAGACAGGTCAATGACATATTGCTCAATGAAAATAAATGATTTTGATGGACTTTGTTTGGCCCTCCCAAAGTGCACGTATCCAATATGTTGTATATGAACTGAAAACAGCATGTTCAAAAAAGAGGATATGCACTTTGTTGTGTGATGCAATTACATGGAGGGCCCACATTTCACCCCCTGAATTGACCTTGATGCACACGGCATATAATGCTATACTTTTAATATGTTATATGCATGGGCCTAGGGATCACAACCATGAATATTTACTTTATTACTTTTGCAATTACTTTATGGGATGTAGAGTATGGCAATGTAATTTAGAGAGCCATCCTCAAGGGAACATCCTCAAGTGTCAGTATGCTTTAAAAAAGTGCTTGTGGTATCAGAAAACAACGTCTGATGTATAGTTTGTTTCAAGTATAATGTGAGGAATACATAAAATGATGCCCTCCACCCGTCTAATGGAATGTCCCTCTATTTGTGAAATAATACACCTGTCTCAGCCTCGCTGTGGCTCGTGACTTTCAAAGAAAGACCTATCAGTCAACCATGAACCACAGAGCAGAGAAAGTCATGATACACACGCACACACACACACACACACACACACACACACAGCCTCCCAACTGATCGCTCAGGCATACAGAGAGACAGGAAGTGTGTGAGGAAGGAAAGGCTGGCGGGATGTGGACAGGTTTTGGCTAGGAATGTGTGTGTGTGAATCTGCGTGTGCGTCTGTCTGTGTCCCGGTCGTTGTTGACAGATGGTTTTGCGATGTGAGGCAGGGTGTGACCATAGCAACACCAGCCAGGATGAGCGCGCACACACACACACACACACACACACACACACTGGTCCGGCTGGTCTACTCCTCAGTCGAGAGTGGAGGCCGGACATTCATTCTCTTGTTCCTTCATTCACTCATTGAGACAGAATTCTATCTCAGTCATGAGTCATGGGCTCCCACGAGCAGCCATAACATGTTCTTATTTGTGATTGTTGTGTACCCGATACCCTCGATTATGAAAACTATTCTGAAGGTCCCATCAGATATTTGCATTTCAAATACCATGATATATTGGTGGTTATGGTGTTTAGCGAAGCAGCATCACTGTAGAGACATGAATCCCCGGGGAAACTTGGAGAAAAACAGAATGCATAGAACAACGTCACGTAATGAGGATACAGTCTATTTTAATATGCATTATTATTTTGCAGCCAGAGACACAGGAGAATGTTGGGACATAGTTTCACTTGAAGTGATTTTTTAAATTTATTTATTAACAAAACAAACCAGCATATATTCCACACTCTAACGCAACACCAAATTTAACAATTTGTCTTCTTAACTTGGCATAAGGGGCACCGCAAGACCACAGGATGTTTGTTATGTGTTGTTGTGGTGCTGTCCACAGTGCTGAAACGTTGGGTCCACAGACAGACTGACTGCTTGCTATTCGTGGTGTAAATATAACTTTCAGCCTCAATTACATTCGTACAAATATTAGAAAGTAATCAGAAACAAAATGCAACAAATTGCAACAGAAATTAATAAATCATGAAATGTATGCAACTTAAACATCCATGGCAGCTTATGCTCCACTTGATAGATGGAAAATAGCTGCAGACAATCGCATCAGACCTCTGTGAAGAGATGAGATTGCAACCCTTCTCAAATAAAGTCATGAAACAAACATAAATGTCATATTTTCATCATGTTTTCACCATTGTTTTACATTGTTTGAGCTCAGACTGGAGCTCTTTTAGTTACGTCATCTTGTTTAGCCCTCTCCTTCTGCAAAGGTGAAATAGAACTGGACTATCTACTGCCCTTGACCAAGCAGGATCGAGGATGGTAACGTTCACTTATATTCTAAAGAGACACCAACACATTTATATCCCATTATATTATCTACAATTGTCATACTTAAGCAGCATTAAATAAATAGGATTTCAGCCCTAGTGATTTGTGTCCCATGGTTACTGCTGGTAATGGCAGGTGTGTTTACATTATTCCTATTCCAGGGTTTAAATTAAATGACATTCAGAATTATGTTCCCAGCTGCCAGTGTCACTCTTTATTAATTTTCAAGTTTGTTTTCTACAAGAACTGCAGGCTATAATAAAGGCTTGAGTGTGTTTGTGTGAGATGTGACACATTAAGCCATGAGTCCCTGTTACAGCCACTTCTGTTTTCTGGTGTGTAACACTTGTTCACATGCTATGTTGCTATGTGGTCAAGATCAATGTTTGCACTTTGTCGTAACTGAAAGCCATTACACTGTTGCATGCAGAAAGCTGAAGGGGGGCGAGTGCTTGTGAAAACACAGATGATGGCTCTTTGACATAGACATTGGCTGTTGTCCTTGTCCTGATAAAACATCTCTTGTTTGAGTTATAAACTTATCAAGGCATTTGACACTGTTAATCATCGTATTCCTTTGTCAAAGTTACTCAGCTACAATCTGTCTTCAGGTACATTTTAAATGGATTGAATCATCTTGCTAAATAGATCCCAGTGTGTCCAATTACAGAACTATCAGTCAACTGCCCTCCATTTGTCCAAAGGTGTTCCACAAGGATCTATCCTTGATGCATTTTTTCTTTGTATATCAATGATCTTCCATCAGCATGCCCTGACACCTAATGTAGGTCCAAATGTATGCAGATCACACTGTAAATTACTTATATGGTAACAAAATGATGTTGAATGAAGTTGCAAATGGACTCACTAATTCCATGGTTCATGTCACAGCATGGTTGAAGCAATGCTGTTTACAACTAAATGTGTCTAAAACAGTATGTATGTTGTTTTTTCTTACCAAAAAAAACACTGATAGTGTAGAGACAGATGTTTTTGCGAAGCTACAGGTTGTTCCTGAATACAACTATCTCTGACTACTTTTAAACTCTTAATGATCCTTCAAGTCTCAGATGAAAATTGAGTCTTTCAAATTTCAGGTTCACACAAGATTTTACATGTCAACAGAGGCAGATAAGATACACATGCATTCTATGGTTGTTTCCCCGATCACTTACCTTTTAACAACCTGGTCACAGGCTAGCACCACTACTCTAAAACCACTACACGCTGTGTAAAAGATCGCTGAAAATCCTTGACAAAAATATATTCTTTCTCATTGTTACCTTATTTAAAAAAATATATAACTTGTTCAGTTGGGAAAACATGATTATATTGTGAATGTCTGTCTCGTGGACCATATTATATTTGGCTTGACCTCTTCTCTGCTCAAACATTTTGTTCTGTAAAAGCTACATCCCAGTAACCACTTGATAACTAGACACATACAGCTCATTTAAAGCTCATTTTAAGAAAAGGTGCATTAGTACCCAGCTCTGTCAGCAGTAGAACGTTACACCTTACTGTCCTCAATCTCTCCAACTGTTGCCTTTTATTGTCGTTTAGCATACCTAACATACTCTGCATGCTTTTATGTTTTGATGCACTTGACAATGCAGTATAAGGGAGTCCTGAATTATGTTTCTACCAACATTAATATTCTCTCGTCTTTTATTGGGGTAAAAAGATGGAAAATAGTCTCTTGGCTAACAACTCTTTGGCACATTAACAGAAATGTTTTATTAATGTGCACTGTCCCTACCAAAAAAAGCAAAGGAAAAATACCTATACATATATGTTTTTTTTGAAGCAACATTTTGTCTTTTATGATTAAAATGTAGTAATAATAAATTATATTACCATCACTTTAAAAATACTACGTCATTCAGAGATTTATAGACTCTAAGACAATTGAAAATGTGCCATTTCCTTCCATACCGACCCATATGAGTATTTACAAGGGAAAATAGAATAAATCGATGCGTTTGATTTGATCATTTATCGCCATAAACTCAGCCTTGTTGCAGTTCAGATAGAGAGGTTTCACAATCGTCCCAAATTAATATTCTAGAGGCTCCACCCTTTGTGTCCAACAATGTCATAACATCTGTTTGAGTCAAACTGAAGATGACACAAAATGCACAGTGATGGAAATCATTTGTATTAACTTGGTTGAGTTTAGGCATTGGGGCTCAATTATTGTAACTTTATTATCATCATCATCATCGCAGCACATAGATTTGGTTGCTTAGTAACAGCAGGCACAACTGTAGCACAATGCTCCGAGCTCCATGGATAAAAGGATGAAAGTGGTACTGCTGGCGTTTTCCACACATATTCAAACACAAGGTGTGAACATGGCAACACACTATAGATATGTGTATATTGAGCAATGCCCATGAGTAACAATATATATATATACAGCTCCTCTCAGACAATTCACAATGGTTGAGCATATTTTCAAGGTCCATTTCACTCGTTTAAAATTGTATTTTTGACACCGAGCCCCGCCATAAAGTGTGACGTGACCTTGGCTGACTGCAACCACCACCATGCAGATGAACCTGAACACTCACACACACACTTTGTATAATATGCTCTCCAGGCTGTGTAATGTGTCTCGTTACGTGAGACTGAAAGCCCATGGTATTTTACTGAGGGGTGTTTTGAGGTTTTTCTCCCACCATGTACTTCATCTAAGCACTAATTCATCCTCCAGTCACACACACCTACTGGGAACATAATTCTGTCATTCTGTATGAGAGCAAGCCAGTGTGTATTTCATTTCATTAAAGTCATAGTTTGACCTTTTATACTGCAGTCAAACTGATTATTAATTCATTGTTATTCTTCTTTGTATTATTGAAAGAAGAAAAATAGCTCTTTAGAGATTCATCATAAAAGCTTCTTTAACCTCAGGTATTTGAGTGGGCGTATCTCTGTCTGTTACAGTTAGCAGTGCAAGGTTGTCAAACACACACAGCGTTTTGTTTGCAGTATAAACTATAATTCAGAAGTGTTGGTACTGCAAACTCAACTTATCTATTTGTCCAATTTGTTTCCAAATGTTCCCAAGTTTAGTGAGATGTACCCACAAAATCTACGGTACTCAAACATCAAATTTAATATAAAGGATACAAAACTGTAAAGCAACACCCCTACCATGTAAATCAGATAAAAAAGAGCTCTGATTTAAAAAGAATATTAAAAAAAGCATAGTCCTAGACAAGTTGGAGTTCCCCTCGTCTGCTAGGCAGCAAGTGAAATGGATCATCTCATTTTATCACAGACTCCAGGAAAGTCCTAGCTGTCATGCTACCTGATTCCTTCCCATTACCGTGAATTACGTGCTGTTTTTTCTAAACAAACTAGATCTGCTTTCAGGTTTTTGGCAGGTCCCTCCGTCAGATCGTGCCTCAGAGACTTCTGTCTTTGTAACTCCCAATCGTTTGCTCCAGTATATACAATTATGGAATTTGTAGGCTAGTCAATACTCACGCAACAAATTCATACGCCTGTTCAAATCAATTTTTACTGAACTGGTCTGAATACCTAACTCTGAAGGGAGGAGCCGTGTCACTGAAGACTCTCTTTCTCTCAACACAGTGCGTTTGTGAAGGGGACAATATCCTCTTTAGGGAGACAAATTGGGTCAGGTGATGATGCCCTCCACTAGCCAAGCCCTGAGATGGTTATACTGTATATATATACATAACCATATATAAAGGTATGAGAGCACGTTCTAAAACCATATTCCATTTGGCTAGTCTGAATCACAGAGACATTGATTGACTTTTGGTTTGTTTTCTCTTTAGTCTGTTTTGGTTGCTCTGATTACAGATACCAAATCACATAATTATCTGAGGAGTGCATACGAAGTAGCAGCGAGGGTGTTTTATTACATTGACTCTGCACTAATCTACTGAGCACACCAGTTCACCTCCAAAAACGTTACAAGCTTTATTTAGCATAGTCACTTGAGTGACCCCAGCACTTTATAAGTACACAGTATTTAGCATTAGTAAAGCATGAATAAACACTGAACACATCATTAATAAAGCATTATTCCAACATGAATCCTCATTAGTAACTCATTCATATGCAATTCATAAATAGAGTTATAAATGTTTCATTCTTGATTAATAAGCTTGGGGTTTCATACTTTATAAATTATGGATTCCCCATTTGTAAATGAAGTATTAAGAACAAATCAAACAACTATGAGAGGAGTTGAGCAGAACGAATTGCTGCATACTCCTGCAAACAGGACTTATTGACCAGCTCACAGTGTGGGGAAGTCAGGGAATTTGGGGGAAGTCAACAAATGGGCTTTCAGGAACGGATTAGAATGGATTCATCCATTGTTCATGGCCCTGGTTGTTTTGCAGAGGGTACACTACAGAACATGTCCTTTATCCATCCCACAGATCTCACACTGACAAATAAGTCATTACTATTTCACAGGGCAGCACATGCTGATGCACCTGATCCTCTTGTATATACACACGCTAATATACTACTAGTAGCTATGGATGCTAAAAAACAACCTTTTATGGAGGTGTCCTAAGCATTAACATTTTCATGTTCAAGTAAATACCAGAACTACTGCCATAATGATTTGTCTTTAAACATATAATATACAACATAATTATTATAATGACCCAAACCTCTGCAAACAATTGATGGGAAGTGTTTAAAGTTTATGACAATCTGTTCGTTCAACATTTAAGGGAAATAAGCTGTAGCGTTGTGGCCCTACACGAGACGATTCAACTGCACGAAACAACACGACAGATGGAACAGGAACAACTTATAAGTATAATGAGCAAACAAAGCCGCCTCAAGTTAGGTACAGCTGCAAATTAATAGCTGACAGATCTAGATGATTTGCTACTGAAATACTGAATTTCAATAGTGTTTGTGAAGTCAACTTTCCCTCCCACATAAAACAGGGAGGCTTGATTTCTTTTCTGATCAAATAGCACACAATACACAAGCACAAAGTGCTGGTGTTTGAGGTTTGCTTGAGGAAAATAAAGGTTCTTTGTGTGTTTTCCGATGAATGTCCAGCAAAACATGTTGATTTACTGTATGAATGGATCCCATCCATCCATCCATTATCTGAACCGCTTATCCTCTTTAGGGTCGCGGGGCGCTGGAGCCGATCCCAGCTGTCATTGGGCGAAGGCAGGGTACACCCTGGATAAGTCGCCAGTCTATCCAGGGTTAACATATAGACAGACAACCATTCACACTCACATTCACACCTATGGGCAATTTAGAGTCCAATTAACCTAACATGCATGTCTTTGGACTATGGGAGGAAGCCGGAGAACCCGGAGAGAACCCACGCTGACACGGGGAGAACATGCAAACTCCACACAGAAGGCCCGCCCAGACCGGGATTGGAACCCCGGCCCTTTTGCTGTGAGGCGACAGTGCTAGCCACTACGCCACCGTGCAGCCCAGAATGAATCCCAATCATTATGATTTGTTCTGAAGCACCAGAGAGGTTTCCTAAAGGATAGATCCGTTTCATTATAATGCCCACTTTTGCTTTTCCTTTACTGCCCCCTTCAGGAGGAACCACACTATATTTGGGTTTTTCAGGCGTGTGTGGTTCAGTAAACCGTGTAACCTTTTGGGGGCAGCTGACATGCGTCCATAGCCTAAAACACAGAGAGTGCTTTAGTAACACTTGATAATATACACACACATACAGTTAAAAAGCAAAGGTCTATAATATGTGAATACATCACTTTAGAACGGGATGAAGGTGATGAAGGGACAATACACACTAAATTATTGAATTTCAATATCTCCACTCTGTCTGCACTCTTACTGCTGTTGTTGTTGCAAGAAACAAGTTAAAATTATCTGCAAGAGCGAGTGTGTGTGTGTGTGTGTGTGTGTGTGTGTTGGGGGTTGTCCTACTGTACAATATGCTAATTCTACCTCAGAAATTGACTTAATCTGCTGCAGGCATTATTTCTAATACTTGGCTTTGGGGCTTGTAATTGCATGATTTGCATTCTCCTTTATACATAATCCATGCTATACACACACACACACACACACACACACACCGAGAGAGAGAGAGAGAGAGAGAGAGAGAGAGAGAGAGAGAGATAACTGTATTGCTTAATTTTTGACATTCTACATTGCCTTGATCTGCTTTTTTATTATGTTAACACCACACTCACACAATGTACACATTGATACAAACAGGCGGAGATACATATGCAAGCAGCCAGAAACATATGTATTTGTTCATGTGCGGAGACACACACTGTTTCTGTGCTAAAATAAACACACGCGCACAAAGAAAGCTGACATTCTGGCACACAGTCAGCTAGCCACTGCGTAACCAGGGACTTGGTTCATTGGGAACTGCTTTGTCAACACACCACAGCTTGTCTGCAGCAGCAACACACCCACACACACACACACACACACACACACACACACATCCACATCCACATCCACATACACACCTACACACACAAACACTTCATCTCCATGCAGTCATTTCCATAATCTACAAAAACAAGCTTTTCTCTCCACAGCAGCAACTCATGATGGACAGGTTGCTCCTTACATGGTAGCTCCTCCCAACAGTGTATGAATGTTAGTTAGTCCTGATGGACAGGTGGCACCTTGCATGGTAGCTCCTCCCATCAGTGTATGAATGGGTGAATGATGACATGTTAGAGAGCTTTGAGTGGTCGCAAGACTAGAAAAGAGAAATACAAGTACAGTCCATTTACTACTTACTTGTCTACAACATGTTTGTGTGTGTATACGTTCAACCCGTATTCTCTCAGTCTGAACACATACTCACTGGTTTACCTGGCAGGCAGGTGTGTTCCATGCCAACACACAGTACACCTCGATTCACCACGGTGCACTGCTCCACACCAGCCCAGAGATAAGCCAGCTATAGCAAGGCTTTAGCCCCTATTTAAACCATCTTCTTGTATCGGTTTGATTTGACTGCATATGATGCATGGATGGGCTCAAGAACACAATATGGGAGATGGCTTGACTACGACAAATGCATCAGTCTTAAACTAGCAATGACATTTGCGCTGAGCTGTGCGACACTTTGCACCAAGAAGGGTCTGAAGAAGATTAAGTTCATGATGTTGGATTCAGCTAAAAATGCTGACTAATGCTGACTAACTAAATTAATTAGTTTACCAAATGTAACAAAATATGAAATTAACAACTGATACTGGCAAGGAAACATACTGCAAAGTCAACTATGATAATAATATGGAGTCTACACCAAAACAATTGTCCAAAATAGCCTATGGTGGGGAAAATTAAACCACAATCCCCACGATGAGGCGGGTCTTATATACTGGAAGTAGTGGCCAGCTGCCTCCAACTCCTGGATGGCCACAAGATCCAAGAACACAGACAGACAGACAACACAGCACATGCCAGTCCTGGCCCTAAGTCACACTTGTTATTGGTCCAGACAGATCGTGGCCCAATCAGCAGCAGCAGCTGCATACAGCTCAACTCCAGATAGCTACAGCTATAACTACATCACATTACCAAACTATGATCCCTGACCAGACCGCCATTATGACGAGGTCAATGTATGAATGGCTCTGATTATAACGGCTTGGACTGTATGCTCACACCTTACAGTTAGGGAATGAGGGCCACCATTATGAAAGCCGGTCAGGGCGCCTCCAGAAGACCGGCTAACTGTCATGAGCTCAAAGCGAACATAAAAGGTGTTCAGCTCATCAGGCCCACATTATGGGGATGCTCCTGCTTGTGTAGCTCAGTATTGCACCTGGTCCAACTGTACATGTGTAATGATAGGTTCATTGATTTTTTTACGTGATTCAACCATCAGCTTTCATCAGAGTTCTTCAGCAATACATAAATATCATTTAGTAGTTCATGATTCATGGTTTCCCAGTTCAGTTACACTTAAATGGACTATCATTTAGCACCATGCTAGTAGAACTCCTCTGTGGCCACAGAGTCAGAATCCAAAGCCGGGTGAATGAAGGGGGTCTGCAGTTTGTTGGACTCTACCCGCAAGGGTAGGCCCCAGGTCAACTACCACACCCTCTGAACTACCTGGTAGACGGGGGCTGGAGTGCGGTGTCAGTCATCCACTGTTGCGTAGCGGTTCCCAGAGTTACTCTGGGTTGTTCGTGCCTTCGTCCTAATCTGGAGTAAACCTCCTTCTCCAATGCGGGGATCAATCACAATGAGAGGGCGATAAGCCCGTGGCAGAGCTGGCAGAACATCAGCTGGCAGAACCAGGAGGCCAAGCAACGGAGGGCCGTTTCCATCTCTATCTGGTTCTTCCTCTCTGTCTGACCATTGGATTGGGGTGGAAACCAGAGGACAGACTGACAGAGATCACATCGACCGGGATCCCATGCAGGTGGAAGATGTGCAGGGAGATGAGTTCTGCCGTCTCCTTAGCAGACAGGAGTTTTGGCAGAGAGGAATAAATGGGCGTGCTTGCTAAACCTGTCGACCACTGTCAGGATAGCAGTGTGGCCCTCAAATGATGATAGTCCAGTGACAAAGTCCAGGGAGATGTGGGACCATGAACGATGAGGACTGAGGGAGGCTGCAGGAGGTCGGCTCGAGCCTAGTGAGAAGGTGTGTGTTGACTGCAGAATGGGCAGGCATTGACTTTCAATCAGAGGATCTGTGGTTCAATCCCCAGCTCTGATAATCCATGTCGATGTGTCCTTGAGCAAGACACACCCAAATTGGTCAACGTTGCTGTGTCTACGGTCTACTGTATAGCATGTAAGTAGCTGTTGAAGTGTTTCCCTCCATTTTTCTCTTACGAGTGGTAAGTCAATGCTTCTTTTCAATGTAATGTCGAGCCTTTGTGTTGAATACTACACAAAGGTGAATCGCCACCTTAACGCGGTGAAGGAGTTTGAGTGGTTCAATGATCCTGGGAGCTATGTTGTCCGGGGCATCAGCCCCTGGTAGGGTCTTCCAAGGCAAACAGGTCTCGGGGGAGAGCCCAGACTAAGAGCGGTTCAAAAAACCCTAATGAACAGCAGCCCTAGGATTGAAGCTACCTCACCCGGACCAGGGAAACCGGGGCACCCTCCCAGAGCCAGACCCGGGAGGCGAGCTCGTTGGCGAGCGTCTGGTGGCCTGGCCTTCGCCCATGGGGCCCAGTCAGGCTCAGCCCGAAGAAACAACATGGAGCAGCCACCCTGTGGACCCACCATCCTCAGGGGCAGATATTGGGGTCGGGTGCTATGTAGACCTTGCGGCGGGCTGTGCAGGGTGCCTGGGCGAGCCGATCGGCGGCAGCATATACTAGCTCTAGGGACGTGGAATGTCACCTCTTTAGCGGGGAAAAAGATTACAAATTAAAAGATTAAATAATCCCTTATTAGTCCCACAGTGGGGAAATTTATTCTCTGCATTTTAACCCATCCTTAGTATTAAGGAGCAGTGGGCAGCCTCGTGAAGCGCCCGGGGGGCAACTAAGGGTTAAGTGTCTTGCTCAAGGACACAACGACACAGACTGCTGGAGCCGGGGATCGACCCACCGACCCTCCGATTGAAAGACCTACCCCCTAACCACTGAGCCACGGTCGCCCCATGGCATGGAAGGAGCCAGAGCTGGTGTGGGAGGTGGAGCGGTACCAGCTAGATATAGTTGGGCTCACCTCCACGCACAGAACCAAACTCCTGGAGAAGGGTTGGACTTTGTTCTTTTCTAGAGTCGCTCAGGGTGAGAGGCGCCAGGTGGGAGTGGGGATACTTCGCCTCCGCTGTCAGTCCATCCATTTGCCAACCTGGCTTCCTCACCTGTGAGTGGCTCGTGAGTTCTGTGAGTTTCCTGTCCGATTACCAGTTTGTTTTTTCCCTTCTCGTCAGTGTCGAGCCTCAGGTTTTTCACCTGCGAGAAGAGGACCTCCCGCTCGTTCCACGGAGATCAGCTGTGAGACTTTTAGTTCTTGTGTTGAGCCTCGGGCGTCACACAATGGATCGTGCCTGCCCGTCTGCCCGCCGTCAAGTGCCACCTTTCCGGCTCGGACCAGGGAGGAGTACACGTCGTTTAACGGCCACCTTCCGGCCCGGAGCGGAGCACGGGTGCGCGCTCCTGTTTGATTGACAGTTTGCTGCCGTTCCCATCAGCCGCCGCTCGGAGAGCGGGCACGGGTCCCTGTTAACTCTTCCTCCTGTTCTTTGTCGGTGTCGTCCTGCATCCGGATCTAGTCGTTTTTTCCCTGTTTAAAGTCCTGCAATAAAACCACTGTTAAGAAGGAACTCTGCTGTCCTGTCGCTGCATTTGGGTTCCTGAACACACCACATCACAACAGAACGGACTGACCATATTATGGACCCAGCAGCTGCAATGGAGTCATCTTGTACAGAGCTTCTACGGACGGCGATCACCAACCAAGGAGTTCTGCTGGGACAACAGGGCCACCTGCTGCACGATCTGCGGGGCTCACAGCAAGCTTTCAAAGCGGAGGTGTCGGAGCTCGGCAACATGATGCAAGGTCTCTCACTACACCGCTCTTCCCCCGGGGATCAGACTGCGGAGACCGAGCACCAGCCCGTGAGTCCTTCGTCCCATCTCCTGCACCTTTCCGCGGGGACACAAGGGGGTGTAGAGGGTACCTACTCCAGACGGCGTTTGTGTTCAGCCAACAGCCCCGCACATATGCATCAGATAGTTCAAGAATGGCCTACCTGACCGGGTTGTTACATGGTCGTGCTCTCGACTGAGCCCAGGCCTGGTTCACTCAGAACCCATTGGACACTGTTTCCTATGAACAATTCCTGAGCGCATTTAAGTGCGCTTTCGACCAGCCTTTGCCCTTAACCACTTCCGGGTCCCGGTCTCCAGTTCCCCCACGTCGCCGCAGCCCAGGTTCTTAGCACTCACCTCTTCCGGACTCCGCTTCCGAGGATCGGGATGAACCCATGCGGTTGGGCCGCTTCCACCTGTCCCAGGGAGAGAGAGAGCGCAGAGTCCGTTCCGGTGCCTGTCTATTCTGCGGTGAGTCGGGTCACCGTATCTTCGTCTGCCCTGTGTGACCAAAAGAGAGAGCTCGTCAGTAGGAGTGGAAGTACTGACGAGCAACTCCACCCGGCTCTTTTCCTCCCAGCCCCGTCTCACTCTTCCGGCTAGGCTCTGCCTTCCATCTGGTTCACTCCCGTCTTGGCGCTCATTGACTCTGGAGCGGAACAGAGCTTTCTGGACTCCTCCTTTGCCTCGGCCCATAGGATTCCCTTGGAGGAGTTGGATTGCCCCCTTCGGGCAAACGCCCTGGGTGGAAGCCCCCTGACAAACATCACTCACCGAACTTGTCCTATTACGCTGCTCGTGTCCGGGAACCACCGGCAAGAGATCCGTCTCTACATCTTCCCAATGCCCCAGACTCCTTTGGTCCTGGGTCACCCCTGGCTCCGGGACCACAACCCTCAGATCGACTAGGCAGGAGGTAGAATAATTGGTTGGAGCCCCAAGTGTCTCTCGAGGTGCATCAAATCCGCCGTTCCCCGGCAAACCTTGTTCCCCGGCACGCCAACGCCTGGAACCGATCTCACCTCGGTCCCAGTAGAGTATGCAGATCTCCGCGAGGCGCTCAGCAAGGAGCGAGCCCTTTCCTTGCCACCCCACCAACCCTACGACTGCGCCATTGAACTGTTCCCTGGTGCCGCCTTACCCTCCAGTCGACTATACAACCTTTCCCGTCCAGAATGCTTGGCAATGGAGACCTATATCACCAACTCCCTCGCTACTGGAATCATCCGCCCGTCATCCTCCCCAGTGGGATCGGGGTTCTTCTTTGTGGCAAAGATGGACAAGAGTCTCCGTCCATGCATCGACTACCGAGGGTTAAACCAGATCACCACCCGGAACAAATACCCCCTACCTCTGCTCGACTCAGCTTTCGAATCCCTACCCGGTGCCACGGTCTTCACCAAGCTTGACCTCCGCAACGCTTACCACCTGGTTCGGATACGGGAGGGTGACGAGTGGAAGACGGCCTTCAACACACCTCTGGGACATTTTGAGTACTAGTCATGCGCGCTCCCGTTTGATTGACAGTTTGCTGCCGTTCCCGTCAGCCGCTGCTCGGAGCGTGGGCACGGGTCCCTGTTAACTGTTCCTCCTGTTGTGTCGTCCTGCATCTGGATCTAGTCGTTTTTTCCCTGTTTAAAGTCCTGCAATAAAACCACTGTTAAGAAGGAACTCCGCTGTCCTGTCGCTACATTTGGGTTCCTGAACACACCACATCACAACACAGGTAGTGTGTTATACTTCTACTGTGTCATTACAGCTTTAAAATGGATGTCATGAATTGCATTATAAAGGCATCCAATACCCAATATGTGCTGTGCAGTCTATTTACCCCAGTAGGATAAATCACACTATCATATTAGTAAAACTATACCAATTATCCACATGATCTGAGCTGTTGTTGTTTGCTGAAGAGGCACATTTACAATGCAAATGTCATTATCATCATTAGAGCCAGCCATCAATGGAAGCAAGCGGCCAGAAACAGCAACAACAACAACTCTCAGGCTGCTCCAATTAGCAGTCATTAAGTCCAGCATCCCCATGCAATCACACACACATGCACACATACATGAACACCCACACATCACACACACACACACACATGTATGTGGGGAAAAGCAGCAAATGGTCAGGTTTTCAGAGCAGGAGGAGCTGATCCAGTTCACAGCAACAACTTGACTCGCTAACTGTCGTTAGCATTACAGATATGAGGGATAGCATGAGGCGACTGACCTGCTACTGTCTGGCTACAGACTGATGGGTCAAACTACACACACCTTGGCCGTGCACAGCTGGGAGTGAGCATCCTCTGCCGTGGACAGGACATACACTGTACAGGTCCTGGCTCCCCAGCACATGTACCTACACATGTGCATGAGAATGCACTTCTTCCATTCAAGCCAAGATTCAAACTCCAGGACAGTCACAGGCCCCTTTCTCTCTGTGGGACAGGACGTGCTGTTAACAAGGAGATAAATGAAGAGGAAGGTGGCTGCCACTTATTTTATTCAGATGCTGTCTGATTTCCTTTTCCTTTAAAGAACCAGCAGTATCAATCACACAGCTGAGGTGGACCTGTGAGGTGGACCTGTGAGGTGGACCCTGTGAGGTGGACCCGTGGACCTATGAATGCTCCTGTGGCCCATAGATCAGACTCTGGTTATATTGGGCAGCCTCCAGATGTGATATGTGCGACATTATTATCATTTGATTTCTTTGGGAAAACGTAATGTACGTGGAATACATTTTCCATCAACATAAGGAGGACACGTTGGAATATTGCGAAATATACTGATACTAAATGCATTTCCACATAAGATCCTCCGCACTTTGGGATGCGACACAAGCAACATGAACGAGGACCTTTTTGAGACAGTAGCCTTCTGTAGTTTTACCTCACCACAGAGACACAGAGGACATTCGTAACACATTGATATTTCACACTGTGCCAAACTCAGAAAGGCAGATGTGAGGTGGAACAATTTGAAATGTCTTCTTGTAATGAACTTCTTTTTGTTGCCGCCTGTTTTTCAGTCCATTTGCGATGAGGTGCATTAAAAAGCTCCTCAGCATCTCCTTAGCTGAACGAAAACATAACAAAAAGACAAACTGTGTTGCTAACTGAGAGAAAAGACGCCTGCATGAATATCACAGTCATGTTCCCTTCATCTGTCTCCTGGGCGCAGGCGACGGAAGATGACAGTTATCTTAAAATGGCATGAGTAGAACAGATTAATCGGCCTATCACTAGTCATTACTAGACACTGGCTTCAATTTCTGGAGTGGTACCTCTGTCAGAACAAATGGTCTTTTCTCCTGTTTCATCAAGTGATGGAGCCTGATGGGATGGAGACAATAGAGATGTTCTGGAGTCAGAAGGATTAGAATGTGATTGCATGCAGAGTCATGGAGGGCTGGGAAACTAGAGAACATCTACGACATCTCTACTGTAGTAGTGTGTGTGTGTGTATGAACCCTCCTCAGCGTTGCATTAAACAAAATGGGAAGTGACAGATTCCCTGAAGGATAATGTGGCCAGTAGAGACTGATGTTACAACACACACACACACACACACACACACACTCTCTCTCTCTCTCTCTCTCTCTCTCTCTCTCTCTCTCTGTTGAGCCTTCATGTGAGCAGAAAGGACTGGCTGCTGTGTCTGCGTGATCAGACGGGAGGAACTCAGGCTTTCAGGCGGTGTCATCGGGACAGGTTACACGCATGCACGTGATACATTTGAATGTAAACGACTTACAGGCGTGTTGTAGTACAGTTTAGATTGTTAACTCTCTGGAATAACATTCAGCAGCAGCGTGGTGGCTCAAAAGCAGTCCACATCAGAGCCTCAACTGGCACATGAAGCACCAAGCAGAACTGAAATATGCTGACTTTATGTCATAAAGTCAGCATGTTATCGTGTGTTATTCACACAAATCCACCGCAGTGTATTTGAAGCTCCATTAGCAGCCTGTTATAAACCACAGCACGGGAGCAGTTAACTAGCGTCGGCACTTACCAAAGGATAAGCAATAACAAATGTGGATTGAAGCAGAATGTTTTGTAAAATACAAACATTGTTGAAATGATAACATCCATTTTTTTGCACAGAATTTTGACTTTCACATTAAGATGGTCTGGAGTTTTCCACTGAAATATAATTTACAAATGCAGGACAGAGGACAGAAGACAGGAGGAGAGAGGGAGGAGAGAGAAGAAAGGGAGGGAAGACAGATGAAGAGAGGGAAGAGAGGAGGACAGAAGAGAGGAGGTTAGGCGAGAAGACGGTGAGAAGACAGGGGGACAGAGGACAGAAGGAATAACGGTAGAACTTTATAATAAGTACAGACTATTTAGCATTAGTAAAGCATGAATAAACATTGAATTCATCATTTATTCCAGCATTATTCCAACATAAATCCTCATTAGTAACTCATTAGTATGCAATTCATAAACACTGTTATAAATGTTTCATTATTCTATCAAACCCCAATAAGCTTCGGGTTTCATACTTTATGAATTATGGATTCCCCATTTGTAAATGAATTATAGATGATTACTAAGATAATTTGTAAAGTGTTTGTAGGCACATAGCTACATATTATTGATTATGCTAGCTATGGCTAGCTAGCTAGCCTGCTAGCTCGTCACTGGTTCAGAGATAGGCATCGGCACGCGCCACCTTAGTTGTAAGTAGACCAATCCAGGTGATAGCGAGATACTCATAATTAATCATTTGTACCAGCAAACTGAGAAACATGCGCGCTACTGACGTGCAACAGCTAACATCAACTGGCCAGCACGGAGGACCTGATGTGTCCCACCACGATGCCTGGTCAGAAGTAACTCCGGCCAGGTGATGGGACTGAGACTTTCTGACTCGGCACCGTGCGACACACCGGGTCCTCCTAGAGCACAAACGTGTGTCCCACATTGATGACGTGTCACCACTGAATTTTTTCTGTTGAGAAGATAACTGAGACATCTGCTAGCTTTTAGGCACTGCTTATAAATGCTTTGTAAAGCATAAATGGTCTTCACTTTAGATTAGGTCACAGAATATACTTAACAAATACTCAACTAATGAGTAGTAACTACCTGAATTAATCATGAATTGCTGCTTTTTTATCATTTACTAACAGTTTACAAATGATCTTAATAATCATCTATAAGTCCTTAATACTTCATTTACAAATGAGGAATCCATAATTTATAAAGTATGAAACTCCAAGCTTATTAATCAAGAATGAAACATTTATAACTGTGTTTATGATTTGAATACTAATGAGTTACTAGTGAGGATTCATGTTGGAATAATGCTTTATGAATGATGAACTCAGTGTTTATTCATGCTTTACTAATGCTAAATAGTGTGTACTTATTATAAAGTGTTACGGGAATAACTGATACAATCTGATGTTTGTGTTCTTCATTCTTTAAAAACTTCACTCTTCACTGTTTATTTGATTTACATGTTAGATTTGTGTCCAGTGAGATATAAATAACTGTGTTATTAACATTAATGTTGCTGCTCTAGAAACAATATTTAGTTATATTTAATAGATACATCAATTGTAATCCTGAATGTATTGGTTTTTTATTCTATATGTGTTTTTAGAAGCAGTTATTTAGTCAGGTGAGTATGAATCAGAGGAGCTGTTAGTAGTAATAAAGTATTTAAGATACTTCTCTTACCATTAGATGTCACCAAATCTTAGCTCCGGTGTCTTAAAGACTAGTAAGAGCTACTCTTATTGATACTCACTTTTTCCATGACTTGCTGTAAATATAACTATACATTGATTGTTGAGCAAGAACAAATTCACATTTAAAGGACAGTAACATATATTTCCAAAACCCTGTTTGTATTTCTTTGTTTAAAAATGCAAATACTGTATATTTAGATGCATGAGTACTGGTGTTTTGAAAAGTAAAGTAAAGCCACCTGATGAACCCAACTAGTCCCAGCACAATGAGGTTGAGTCCTACCTTTAACCTGCAACCCTTATATGGGAGGCCCACTTATGAAACCCCTCTGCCATGCAAAACAATATAATCACTTTACTATATTTAAACCTCACACACACACACACACACAATTATAAACAGAAAGAGTTATCCAGAGTTGATGATTGACATATTAAAGGGGGTTATGTTCTAACTTCCACCCATCAGTCAGTCTGATAGTGTATCAGGAAGTAGTCCCACAGTCAATATGTCAGATGAAATGACAGCCCAGTGGTGGTGGCATGTGACAGAGAGCGGGGAAAGGGAAGTGGAAATAGTTGTGGTCTTACCTTTATGAAGCAAAATGTGTCCATGGGGTCCAGCAGGGAGGAAACAAATACAATCAGTATTGTTTCACAGTTCACCTTTTCACCACCACAATAACATGCTCCTAAATGCAACATTCACTTCAACTGTTGTGATATTCAGGGTTTCTCTTTAGCGCGTGGACGATGTGAATGTCCGAGCTGATAAACGCAGACGTCCTGCTGTTATGGTCTGCGGTCGGTGCGGGTGAGTATTTCCCAGCCTGCTTTGTCTTTGAGGTTGTTGGTGTGGACAGTCAGGGACCAGTGGTGTATAAAGTACCCAAATGCTATACTTGATTAAAAGATACTTTAGTGGAAAATTACTCGAGAAAAGTGAAAGTCACCTATTAGAATACTACTTAAGTAAAAGTCTTAAAGTATCTGATATAGCTTCATGCTGTGACGGTTACCCACCCGGTTCAACTGAACATTGTTGTTCTCTACCGTCCACCTGGTTCCTTGGGAGATTTCTTGGAAGAATTAGACGTCCTCCTATCAAACTTCCCAGAAAACGGCCCCCCTCTCATTCTTCTAGGTGACTTCAACATCCAGACTGAGAAGTCATCTGACCTGGTGCTCCTACTGTCTTCCTTTGCTCTCTCACTCAGTCCTTCACCTCCGACTCACAAAGCTGGAAACCACCTTGACTATATTTTCACCAGAAACTGCTCAACATCTAACCTCACTGTAACTCCACTTCACGTCTCCGACCACTTCTTTATCTCCTACTCTCTCCCACTCTTGGGAACTGACAACCCTCCCACAGCAACAGACTCTGCCCCTGTCCGTCGCAACATTCGCTCCCTCTCTCCCTCCTCTCTGGCCTCGTCTGTTCTATCAGACCTTCCTTCAACTGACTCTTTCTCCCTCATGCATCCTAACTCTGCCACAGACACTCTCCTCTCTACTCTGTCCTCCTGTCTTGATTCTCTCTGTCCTCTTACAACACGTAAAGTTCGCAACTCCTCTCCGGCTCCGTGGTTGTCAGACCCGGTCCGTGCCCAGAGAGCCACTTTGCGAGCATCGGAAAGGAAATGGCGAAAATCCAAACACGCAGACGACCTGCACGCCTATCACTCTCTTCTCGCCTCCTTCTCTGCCTCTATCTCTGCAGCCAAAAGCCTGTTCTACCAATCCAGAATTGAATCTTCTTTCTCTAACCCCAAAAAACTCTTCTCCATTTTTTCCAACCTCCTTGACCAGGGGGGTCCTCCTCTTCCCTCCACCCTTCTACCGAACCACTTTGTCGACTACTTTACAAAAAAGATAGATGACATACGCTCCTCATTCACTGATCCCCCTCCCATAACTACATCTCCATTAACATTATCCTCTTCCCCTTCTCTTTCCTCTTTCACCCCTCTGTCCCCCAATCAAGTCCTTACCTTGGTAACCTCTGCCCGCCCAACCACCTGCCCCCTTGACCCCATACCATCTCACATCCTCCAGTCTATTGCTCCTGTCCTTCTTCCCTTTCTCACCCATCTTATTAACACCTCCCTCTCAACTGGTTGTTTCCCTAACTCTCTGAAGGAGGCAAGAGTTAACCCTCTCCTGAAGAAACCCACTCTCAACCCGTCAGAAGTCAACAACTACAGACCTGTCTCACTCCTTCCCTTTCTTTCCAAAACCCTGGAGCGAGCTATCTTCAACCAAGTCTCCTCCTTCCTCCATCAGAACAACCTTCTGGACCCTCACCAGTCTGGATTCAAGGCAGGCCACTCAACAGAGACTGCCCTCCTTGCTGTCTCAGAGCAGCTTCACACTGCGAGAGAAGCCTCTCTCTCCTCTGTCCTTATCCTTCTGGACCTTTTTGCTGCCTTCGACACAGTGAACCAACAGATCCTCATCTCCTCCCTCCAGGACCTGGGTATCTC